>OX637893.1:8250995-8879148 GCA_951802675.2 Boloria euphrosyne
AGTACCGGTATGTCTGACGCAAGCTGACACATTCTGGTCTGCGCTATTCTTCATACTCATCATAGCCGTCTTCTTCATCATACCACTCGGAGTACTCCTGGTCCTATACAGCGTCATCGCCAAGAACCTGATGGAGAATCCTATAATAATATCACAGCATGGTAAAAACGCAAACAATGGTGGTAATGTTATAAGATATCGTAAGCAAGTAATTTTAATGCTTGGTACAGTTGTTCTATCATTTTTCATTTGTCTTCTCCCTTTTAAAGCTCTAACTCTATGGATCATAGTGTTCCCACCAGAGACAATTTTGTCGTTAGGCATAGACGGTTACTATATTCTTTTATATTTTTGTAGAGTAATGCTGTATTTAAACTCAGCGATAAATCCTATATTGTACAATTTGATGTCATCCAAATTTAGGGATGGGTTTGTAAAGTTGTTGAGAATTAATAAATTAATGAGGTGTAGTAGGAATTTGAGGGAAAACATGCAAAGGAGAGATACGTTCAACACCACAACTTCAACAGGTTTCTCCAGCAGTCAAAACACAAGTGACTCTTTTTGGAGAAGATATAGCAACAGGGCATCTTCTCAAAAGTTCTTCATCAATAGAGATAGTAAGAAATTAAAAGAAGTGAAGGAAGCTTTTGATACAAAAGTACAGCAGGTTAAAGTTGGGGAGATTATTAACGTTGAAAATACTAGGCGTAATAGTATGAAAATAATCGCAGCACTAAACGAATTGAATGATAATTTAGGTGATATAATAAACATTGATGACGTAAAACGTAATAGTGTTAAAGTCAATGGTATAAGTGATGTAAAAGCTGATGTCCATAACAATATCGATAGTGATGTAAGCACAGAGAACAATAAGCAGATACAAATATTAAACTTAGATGTTAAAACTAATAATGTTTATTCCGTAACGTTAGACGTTAGCGAGAAGTGCGAAAGGAACAGGTTTGTCTGCGTGCCGGCGCAAGAGAGTAAAAATATATTTGTATACGACTTTAAAAGTAACGAAAGTTTTGTTTAAATGTAGATTTTTGTATGTTTAAGACATGGCTTCGAGCCAAGTAAAGCATTTAGTTAGTATTATAGGTGTGTATTGCAGGTTTTCTGTCAATTATCCATTAGAATATGGATATTGGGTTTGTACTGATTTTATAGATATTTTTGTATTCCAAAAAGAATTCCAGAATCTATTCCAAAAAAAAACAAAGTTTCACTCATTTCGTCATAATAAAAGTTTTGAATGACAAAAAATCTGCAGCAGGACACGTTTAATAAATACATGTACCTTATAACCCTATAGATTCCGATTTTATACGTCGATATGAAATATAATGACAATAGCGTATATTCGTAGATGAATTTGTTGTTAGAAAGTTTAGATTATTTTATATTAAAATATACTTTTACTCATGTAATATTGAATATTGTAATCCACACTGCCTTTATGTGCTACGGTTGAATAAATGTTAAACATTTTTATAAAAGAAATTGTTGCTTATTTTTTCCAATACGTATTTCCTTTTTACCTTCAATTTCTATGCCTATTATAATATGATCCTTTGAAAATATCACAATACCTCTTACTATGAGTATTATGTGGCGTTTGTTGACATACGACATTCAAATAGAATATAAATTTTGCTGTAAGTAGCCCTTGTAACCGTTGAAGGATAATATCATGAGGAAACCTGCACCTAACCAGGCATGTTTACGAAAGTGAAGTCCGCCAACCCGCACTTGGCCAGTTTAGTGGACTATGGCCTGATCCCTCTCGACATTACATATTAGAATATGTCCATCTATTTTTGATTGATTAGCGATTAATCAGACAAACAGACGTGAGTTTTAAAAGTTTTATATCTGGCTTTTATTACATCCCAAACATCTTAGCACTTTATCTAAGTGAAAAACAAAAATAGTCTTAAAATATTACAGCAGCTCTGTGCTATATATATCACCAGAATATTCTAGATTGTGTAGATTTAAATCTATACATTCAATATTTTTTAGAAATCTTAATTGAAATAGACATTATTATCGATACTGAGGCCAAATCTATTGGTTTAGAATTGTGTTTTTAGAAATCTATATAACCCTCAAAATGTATATTAAAACTGTATTAATATTATGTCTCGTTGGACTTCTATGCTTCTATGCAAAATTTAACAAGTCGCTGTATAGCTCATTTGTCTTTTTAGACTTCCTACTTAGAAATTTTCAATGCCAACCTTTAAAATTCGAAATTCTCCTCGGAGTCCTGCGTTTGATCATTTCAAGTATCATCCCACAAAATTCGAGAGAAGATAATGCTGCGATTTTCCTAACGCGTCTGCACTCTCCCTATAATAACTCTTGCGCAGGTTGGCTATTTCTAGTTAGTGCATATAAGTTAGTATATTTTTTGAAAATTCCAACTGAAATAATCTTTATTGTTGATACAGAGGCGGTCGTTTTTAGAATTTTTGTCTGTGTGTCTGTCGGTTTGTGACTGCATCACGAGAAAACCTGTGGATATTTTTTTATTTTTGGTATAAGCCTCCGGGTGTTATACGAGTATAAAGGATACTTTTGACTTCTGGAACATTATGTCATCTCTGAAAAATGTAGGCTTACCGTTAAAATGTACCTACGTAGGTACACGAGCGGAGAGAGGGTGAGTCGCTAGTTTATAATATCATCAAAGCCTATGAAAGATGTAGTCGGCCAACGAACGTGACAGCCCAAGTTGCCATACACTAATATTCATAGGTTTTGATATTAGTATGATTTATTTTTAACCCATTTGTATCATGAAACGGTATTGAAAATTTAAAATTTCCATTGAACGTGCTCGTAAACTTTTCTTATGGGATGAGTTATGGTTCGGAAAACAAATATACACAAATATATAAAAGCTATTTTAGTACTTACGTAGTTTGTACTGACTAATTCGTTGATGCTCGAGATTAGAATCCGCAGTTTCACTTTAGTTTGCGAACACGGAACAACCTAATTACTGCCTGTGGCTTTGCATGCACATATGTATAACTTTTATGTAGAAGCATACAATAAATTAGAGTTAAATTAAGTATTTATTATTTTCTGTCTGTCTGTATGTCACAGCCATTTTCTCTGAAACTACACCATTTCTCGTACTCGTATAAACAAAAATAGTTACAACATAACCATCTTTGGATAAATAATACAAAAAAAGTTGTTTCGAAACAACTTTTTTTAGTTAATATTTGCTAGGTTAATTCAATGTTAGCAGTATGGAAATCAAATGAAATTGTTTGTATGACTTTGAAAGTCACCAAAGTTATAGAATACAAGCGAAGTGAGCGAATACAAGCGAGCGAAGTTAGAAAAAGTCTTCCCCGGCTTCGCCGATAAGTCCGTAGGTGTCAAACTATAATGTATGTGTTAAGTAAGTTATAATATATTATAATATGTAACTCGTACTCGTATAAACAAAAATAGTTACAACATAACCATCTTTGGATAAATAATACAAAAAAAGTTGTTTCGAAACAACTTTTTTTAGTTAATATTTGCTAGGTTAATTCAATGTTAGCAGTATGGAAATCAAATGAAATTGTTTGTATGACTTTGAAAGTCACCAAAGTTATAGAATACAAGCGAAGTGAGCGAATACAAGCGAGCGAAGTTAGAAAAAGTCTTCCCCGGCTTCGCCGATAAGTCCGTAGGTGTCAAACTATAATGTATGTGTTAAGTAAGTTATAATATATTATAATATGTAAGCTAAGTTTTATCCAAACCTGTGCAGCCATTGCGACGTGAACTAACAAACATGATTTTTTCGTAATAATTTGATCGGTAAAGAGTTTCGTTGAAATCTGTTTTTTTTTAATCTTTAAAAGACACACTAACTAACTAACTATAATGAAAATCGTTAAAATGTTTAATCGATCGTTAAAAATCGTTAAAACATTAAATCTTATATTAATGATATACTATACTCTAAACATTTTTACTTACCTACTTTAAATCGTCTATTATAAAAAAGTAAGAAATCATTAAGACCAAATCTCGAACACGTACAAAAAGATAATGTGCTAACGTTTTTTGATTGCAATTTCGATAATGAATAATTGTTGAAACTCGAATAAATTAACTGAGATTATTTAAAATTATTGTTAAGTATTTTTACAACATAGCAATTTATAATAATTAGTGTCTTGTTTTTAATCGTATAGCTATGAAGAATGAATCGAGTTGTAGTAGGTATCAATTTATGTGGCTTCACTGTTTTTTTTATAAATTCTAAATGCATTGATATACAAATTTTGAGATAATCAATTAGCGTCCTTTTTTTAATCTATTTTGTAAATTGCCAATATTCAACGTCACGTCGTTTGATGAAATATATACATACTTATTACTGAAATGGAGTACACGTAATCTAGAATTTTTGTTAAGACAATTAGATCTTTTGATTTTTAAGTTATTTACTACAATTTGTCTTAAAGTAAAATGTCAACCACTTTTTAAAATAATAATATTTACTTAAATACTTTGACTTCAAAGGAAGTATAATATTATATTACTTATAATAATACCAGCCTAACTCTACCAATTTAATTCAGAAGACCATTCATCATCCCTCCATTAGATGCAGTTTGGCCACCATCTGTCAACGTCGCGCCGGGACGAACAAACAACAGCGATTACCATTTATGTAATACAATAGACTTACAGCGTCTTCAATAGAAATTTTATATATAGATTTAACGTCATAAATTTAAACAAGAAAAAACTATGACAGTTGTATTCTTATGTTTTACTTTTTTTAATTTAATCAAATTTCAATTTAGTTTTTTAAAGAAAGATATGTCTTCAGCCCTTTTAACGTCCCACTGCTGGGCACGGGCCTCCCTCAGTACGAGGGGGATCAGGCCTTAGTCCACCGCGCTAGCCTAGTGCGTGTTGGCGCGCACTTCACATATCTTTCGAAAACTTGCTAGGTTTTCTCGGACATGCAGGTTTCCTCACGATGTTTTCCTTCACAGTAAGACAAGTGGTAAATGGTAATCATGATAGAAAATATGATTCGCACATGAAAATATGAGAGGTGCGAGACCCAGATTTGAACCCGCTTCACTCGGTTATACAAGCGACGCGTTAACGCTGGGCTTAAGAGAAAAATATACTTTCCAGAATATCTAGTACCTATCTGCTTAATCCCAATATAATCAAAGCGAAACTCACTCATCATGAAATATCGAAAACCGCTTGACGTATAAAGATGAAATTTGGCAGGGAGGTTAATTATAGTTAGTGGACTTCCGCTAATAACGGATTTTGCGACAGGGGCGGATTAAGGAGGTCCAAGAGCACTCGCACAATTGTATGAAAGACCTTCATTTCTTATGCTACAAACTTTAAATTTGACAGGGAATACCCAAGGACGAACCCGAGCGAATTGAAATCGATTCACGTTCATTACTTGAATATGTTATGTCATAATATATAAAATTCGTCAAAAAATATTGTCCAATATATTCACTGAAATCATCACGAAACTCTTCAGTAACACAAAAACATATTATAGACTAATTTAGAGTCAAAAACAAAATGACATAATATATATCAAACAAAACATTCTCTCCCCATTTTCTCATTGCAAAAGCTTCATACATCTTAGAGCATAATTAATAGCTAAATACATTATGATTATAATTTAAATTACACAAAGACCGTATCTTACATTCCCGAATTCTCGTACGTGGTGCAAAATATATTCTAAATAATTGTATGTACTAATTGAGTCACGTGACGATGCTCGGATAATTTTTTTTTATTTTTTTAATGTTTTTTTTTAATTATCCAATAAGTAGTGTCGATATCCACATCTTGACTACATCTAGTCAGCGGGATTCCTTGAACCAAATTATTTGGTATATTTTAATTCGTTTTAGCACCAGTTTTGTTACTTTACGAAATCTGAAATTAAAGCATGTTATAGCGAAGGAATAAATAAGTTTTCCTACAAATTTAGATTCACCGCTAAGAAATAACCGAATAAGCTTAGAAACTTAAAAGCTCTCAGGCATAGGACGTAGATTAGATTTCTACTGCACTTAATTTACTCAATGGAGGAATATCGGTTATATTCAGTAATATATTTGTAAATAGGTCTAGCAGTAGTAGTAGTAGTAGTAGGTCTAAAAGGTACATTATAAATGAAACAACCTTTTCGGATTTGGTCGCGGATTTATTTTGATTTTTTAGTTCCCGACGTTTCGTCTCTCCCGTGACCATGATTGCTGTAAAGCATTCGAAACGTCGGGAACTAAAAATCAAAATAAATCCGCGACAAAATCCGAAAAGGTAGTTTCATTTATAATGTCGAATATTCGCGTAAATCTAAGAAAGTATTATATAAAAGGTACACTTTATTATTTTATTTTATTTTGTAATTATATAGTTTGCTATAATTTCCTGGTACACTAATAATAGATATAATTGTACATACACATTGTTGAATCCGAAACAGAATTTAGTGTTAAATAAGACAATGTATCTCTCAAGTTATAATAATAATTTAAATTACACAAACTCATCTCGAGAACTCACGTTCGTACGTCGTACAGTGTGTGGGTAGGGCCTACTTACGTAAAAGCTTGCTTATTAAAGCCCCTGTAATAAAACCTTGAACGTGTTCTTTACTTTGTTAATAATATAGGTCTATCTTATAAAATAGTTAATATATTTTTATTTTTATTAAGATGTTTATACAAAATGTCTATTTTGGATGTTGTAACCAATTTTTTCTTACATTCGGAAATGCATTTGCGTATACCACCAGGTGGTTAAGTGGAACGCATCAGCTTACAAGAAGTCAGTTATACCCACTAAAACTCAACGAAACCTCCTCCTCTCAATGGGACGGCGCATGATAGCTTACGCATTTAACCACGACGCCCCAACAGCCCGACAAGTCTGTCAAAGCAGTCTACACAGCCAACGGGCTGCTCCACAGTCCACTCTATCAGCTAGGTACTAGAAGCAACCCGTATGACACACCGCCCATCGAAGTGGACTCTTCCTGTGCGTTTCTTGGCTTCACACCAGGCCGGATTGCCGGACGTTACTGGAACGCCCACCATGACAAGGTGAACGCACATTGAAGGGAACCTAACTAACCTAACTAAAATTGCATTGTTACAAAGTAAACGCGATCTGTTTATTGTTTAAGCATCTATTGTTATTTATAGAATTATGAAACACAATGTTGGAAAAAATACTTAGTTGAAAAATCTAAAATCAAAATGTTCTCAGTTTTCAACCGACTTCCAAAAGGAGGAGGTTATCAATTCGTCTGTATTTTTTTTTTTTTTTTTTTTTTTATGTTTGTTAGCTCATAACTTTGAGCTGGGTGAACCGATTTTGATGATTCTTTTTTTATTTGAAAGGTAGTGCTTCCCATGTGGTCCCATTTTAATATTTTCCAGTTCTGATAATGGCATCCATGAGAAAACCATAAAAGTCTTAAATTTGCATTAAGTATTTGCGCGACAAATGGACGAATAACTCAATATCACGCCAACCGATTTCGATGATTCTTTTTTTAATGGAAAGGGTATACTTCAAGGGTAGTTTGATGAGAGTTTGATAAGGTTCTGATGATGGGATCCATGACAAAGTATCGGAACTCTTCAATTCTTAGGAGCAAATTAACGATGCTCGGCCGAATCTTTTATAGGCTATATGGATATTTGAGTCACGTACCGTAACTGATGATGGAAGGTACAACTCCTCAACGGTTAGCAGTTTAAAGAAAATTCTTTCAATATAATACGCAATTATGAACGGATAGTTGTATACTTTCAGGCTATTAGGTTTACCTCATAATAGAAGGTAAATTTTTATAGTCATTAACACAATACGTATCTACTTTCCGCAAAAAAGTTAAAAATAAATTATTTTTAACAAAAAAACAAAAACCGACTTCCAAACTTAATAAATCTAAACTAAAAAGTAGAAAATAATACTTTTAAGGACTTTGTTAATTTTGAAGTCGGTGCCAGCCAAAGCAAAATAGCCCTAAATAGATACATATTTGATTAATCTATCAATTTGTAAACATAATCTGGCTGGCACCGACTCCAAAATTAACAAAGTCCTTAAAAGTATTATTTTCTACTTTTTAGTTTAGATTTATTAAGTTTGGAAGTCGGTTTTTGTTTTTTTGTTAAAAATAATTCAGTTCACATTTGACATAAACTCCTTATTTCTATAATATTATGTCACTAATCATTATAAACATACACAAAAAAAGATAGATAATAGATAATTTTCACCATATCTGCCAATATATATATGCCTATCAGCCAAATTTCTATGCCTATAAATATCCAAGCAACCAAACAAAAACCAAAACCAGACTTTTAGGTTTTTTGGTAACCGACCAACCATCCAAACTATGTTATGGGGATCAACAGTAAAATAGCAAAACGCTATAGATTGAAACGATAAAAGAAGTAAATAATATTAACCAATTTTATGCTTAAGTGTAATAGACACAGAGCATGCGATGCACCTGTTCAAGCATTCATCGCGAATGTTATGCAACGTTTAGAAATAAACATCGAGTGCAATGTACGGTATGTACTGTAAAATACTTTCAGATGAATTATACAGCGTGCTATTTTAAAACGACTATTTTTGTATATTATGAGTGGTTTTCTAATATTTTATTAGCTATGCCCTGGCTTTGCTTGGTTTTCTTTTTAATCTGTTATTGGAAAAATTATGAAGCGGTTGTGTACTCAGAGGTCCTGGGTTCGAGTCCTGAGTCGGGGCAAGATTAGTTATATTTATTTTGTTTAGTAAGTCTCAGTAACAGTCCGGAGTTGGGAAGTTGGCGGTGTGCCACCCTCATGCTTCGGAGAGCTCATGAAGCCGTCAGTCCTAGGCCTTAACTCTCGTCGTGTGTAGTGTCGTCCCACCGGAGTATGAGAGTGATAGGAATGGAGAGTGCACTAATTGTGTCTGCGCGTACACGCGCTGCACTATAATATGCCAAACCACATACTGCCAATCGTATTGTCGAACAAAATAAATTACACAAGTAAAGTCGCAGGTAGACGCTAGCTAGGTATTACATCTTGCATAAAACAAACCTGGTCTAGTGTATATCATTTGTTCGATCGCGCTTTTGAATAAAAGATAGATGCAATAACGTATGAGATGTTAATGTTACATATGGTTTTACGAGTGCTGTAAAATTGTATTGTAAGTTTAAATAACCATGAAACTTGTTTCTAATAATCTATGACGAAAATTTAATGAAAAAAGAGAGTAGTAACGCGCTCGCTCTAGTAACCGAGTAAAGCGGGTTCAAATCCGGGTCTCGCACCTCTGATATTTTCATGTGCGAATCATTTACAACATCATTACCACTTGTCTTATGGGGAGGAAACTTGCATGTCTGAGAGAAACTAGCAAGTTTTCAAAAGATATGTAAAGGCCGCCAACCTATAGTCCGATCCCCTTTGAAGGTATTTTAAATTTAATAAAAATACACAGTACGCATTAAGTGTTCAAAAAGAGGAATTATCAAATTTTCACCTATATAATTTTTAAATACTTTATCTTACTTCGTTACTACTTGTCTATACTAAAAATGTAAAAATAATTTCTGAAAAAAATAATTTCCTTAGTACTTTAAAATGAACTTTCGTTCTAGTAGTTACTTTTTGTTTTTTATGCGACAAAGGGGGCAAGCGGGCAGGGAGCTCACCTGATAGGAAGTGATCACTTCCGCTCATGGACATCTGCAACACTGCAGGGCTTGCACATGCGTTGCCGGCCTTTTAGGAAAGGAAGGGAGGAAGGAGGGTGAAGGATGGGGGAAGGGATGGGAAGTGGGCCTCCCGGACTCTCACTTACCGGACGAAACGCGACAGCATAGCTGCCACTTCACGCCGGTCTCCTGTGAGAGAGTGGTACTATACGGGGCGTGCCGGCCCATTCGGATGCTACCCGAAGGTAACAAGCATGGCACTACCACTTAAGATTTACTTTAAATATGTGTGTCATTTGATTAGTATAATAAAAAAATAATAATAACGCTTCTGCGCATGTTTGAAGTTAGTTCAGAATAAATTTTCTAAAGATCAATATGATAAACAATTTTATGATAGATTGGAAAATGGAGGTTTCAATTTCTTTTTGTGTATGTTAGGCGATCCATTTGCAGTTCATCGATTGTGTACCAATTGACTGTCATAATTATTTATATAAGCGTTTGTAGCGGGAAGCGTTTGTATTCGAAATTGTTCTATTATAAGCGTAAACGTAACCCTGAAAAGTTAAATTTTCAATTAGGCCAGCGTCTGATTTTTTTCTTGTCTTACTAAGTCCGTTATTTTCTTAAAAGAAAGTGCGTGCGTACTAAGTACACGTCAGAAGTGAAACTTCTTTGGCAAACTAATTATTAAATCTCGTTTATATTTATACTAATCTAAAGCTTTAGCTTTCTGAGACTTAGAAGGAGGGAAAAAGGGTTAGGAATTTAATGATATTAATAGTAATTTAAGTAATTAAAGTGTCGAAAATTAATTCAAATGCCATTTCACTCTCTCCCAATCCCTCCTCTTGAACAAAAACGTCCCACATTTTCGTGTCACTAATATTATTATCGCGTTTCATCCGTAAAAATTTTACCATTCTGCGCGCAAAGAAGTTTCACTTCAATTATAATATTATTTTTTATACAAGACTAGACGAGTCACTCTAACGACGTGAAAGTTTTAAGCGCATCAAATTATAGAAGGATATAGTTTCACAGAGTGACTGAGATAAAATAGCTAAGTTCAGTCGTTCTATTGATTACGGCCCTTCACAAGTTTTTATTGCTGACAACGTTTTGAATGTAAATGTTTCAAAAGGTAGTGCTAAGTGCACTATCGTTGAATAGAAATAGCGATATCTACATTTTGTAACACAAAGTCACTACGCTGTTTGTCTGAGCGTTAACTTCTATTAATGCATATATTTTAACCAGTTTTTGCCTGTGGTTACACTCGTGTATTGTGTATCAGCCTTTTTGTAACATCCCCCTGGGCAAGGGCCTCCTATCAATACGGAATGGGGATTAGGCCACGCCGTGCTGGCCTAGTGCGGGTTGGCGGACTTCACATGTCTTTCGAAAACTTGCTCACGATGATTGTTTCTTCACGATGTTTTCCTTCGCCGTAAGACAAGTGGTAAATATCAGAATCACATGAAAATATCAAAGGTACGAGAGCCGGATTTGAAGCCGCATTACTCGGTTATCCAAGCGAGCGCGTTACCACTGTGCTACCACTGTCCACTCGTGAAATATGACGATAAAATGTGTTCAGTTGTTATAATCATCCCACTTATGAGCTCAGTCCTCCCAATACGATGCAAAATGATTTGCACATGAGAATATTAAGGTATAAGCCGGGATTCGAACTCACTTCACACGGTTTCCCAAGGACTACTGCTCTATCACTGCCTTATGCCATAAAAGCCTATGAGTTAATCCAGAATAAGCTATAAGCTATCTATATTCCGACTGACTGTACTTAGTCCATTGAGTCGCTACAGTGTAAAATGTAAAGCCTACGTTCATACGGACGCCTAGTACGGATTAGAATTTTGCTGTTCGATTTAGTTGCACCATGACTTATAAACGGCTGGACTGATTTTAATAATCTTTTTTTTTGTGTAGGGATATAGCCTCTCTAAGTAAAAAAATAAAGCAAATTGTTTAGTTTAATATTGTTAGTAATTAATTCTATATTACATTTCGTTATTACATAAAATCCGCTTCTCATTGTTACCGTAGGTTTAACTTCTTTTTTTTTCCGTAAAATACTTAGTATATGCATGCTGTGTCTGCATCTAGAAAAATGCAATGTCTTGTATAAGTTATATAAGCATTTACTACTTTGTACATTAGATTCGATTGTCATTTGTTGTTGACCAATAAACAATAAAAAAAATATAATACTATGTAGGTTGGTAGCAAATCCATACATAATGTAGTAAGAAATGACTGTAGAGACGTCAAAACCTTATCTCTCCCTTTACACAACTCGTAATTGTCATAAAATATATAATAAAATCAAAATATTAACTAAAATCACAAAAACATCCGAAAAAAGTTTTATTACAAGCAGTAAATCTTATTTCTTAAAAGAAAAACGAATAACTGTTCCAACCCGACGCGAGACTCGAACTAACGACTTAACGACATACAGACGAAAGACATCGAAGTGATTTCATAAGTATCAAAACTGAACAAAAAGATTAATATATGTATACTAGAATTCCGGGCCCTTTTAGCTGTCCGTAAGTTAAAATAAATTAAACGGTTTTTATAATATTTTAATAACATAAAATTAGCCTAAGTTACTTCTTAAAACATTAGGTATCTGCGAGTGAAAGTCCCATACAAAACGGTCCAGCCGTTTTAAAGATAAGTCGGGACAAACGTACAGACACAGACAGCCAAAAGTTTTAAAAAACTTCAATTTTTAATTTTCTTCATAATTTTTGCGTAAAGTGAAAAACTGTTAAATGGAAATTAACAGACACTTCATACTTTATTTATATGTACAATTGTATACCTAAATTCAAAAAAAAAAGAAATATCGTTTTCACTTTAAAATTAGCTCGATCGTAAATAATATTGTCGCTAACGATGGTTATTTATGGAAGGATTCCGTATACACTATTTGTTGGACGATGATTTAGCGTTCAAATAAATTACACGTTGATTTTGTAAACAACTAAACCAAACATATTTTTTGCGTCTGTGTAGTGAAGAGTAATATGTCATTTCTACCAGTTTTAATATATTATTTTGAAATAGTAGCGGGTTCGATTTTCGGATATTTTAATGAAGCATTTTTTCTAACATCAAAAGGTAGGTAGCTTTTATTATTATAATACTTCATGGCATGAATTTATTAAAGCATAAATAAAATTTTAAATTGTCACGTTTACGATCGCATATAAAAGAATTCAAATGAACTACAAAAGAATATAAAACTTATTATGTTGTTACGAGAATGAAATATGACCACTTCTTCTCGTATCAATGGAATTTAACTAACTTATAACATGATTAAAAGAAAAATATAAAAAAATGTTTATGTTAATTTTTAGGGTTCCGTGCCTCAAAAGGAAAAAAACGGAACCCTTAAAGGATCACTTTGTTGTCTGTCTGTATGTCTTGACAGATCCCTTTTCTCAGGAACGCGTGGAGGTCCGAGGTATCAAGTTGAAAATCATATTAAATACTCAGGTCTACTGTCCGTTAGAGCTGTGAAAAACTTGTAAGCTAACGCAATCAAAAGATACAGTCGTTTAATATGCTGCAAATTTTCGACACTCGTAAGAGAATTACAACCTACAGAGTACTTCCCGTGAACTAGAATTTTGAAATTTGGTACGAAGTAACGTCTTATAGCACAGATAAAGGAAAATTTGCGAAAAGCATAAATTTTAGTTACATCTTATAATAAAAATATTTTTACAAATTTAAACTTACTACCCATTTCCTCATGAACGCGTAGAGATATTAAATTGAAATTCATATAAAATACTCAGGTCTATAATACCTTAATGCTGTAACAAAATCAAATTTATATGTCAACGCAATCAAAAGAAACCGCAATTTAAGCCACATATTTTGAAATATGCAACTACTAACTGAAGCAACGTTTTAAAGCACACATAAAGAGAAATTCCAAGTTTTATGGGCGCTCATACAATTTAGAGGACTAGCTTACTGTTATAGATAATGGTTCGGAACCCTTCGTGCGCGAGTCCGACTCGCACTTGGCCGAATTTAAAAAAAAAATACAAGTTTCTATAATCATAAATTTCATAAAATTCTACAATGTCTGATCTGTCCGTCTGCCTATTTGTCTAACTTGTAACGTATCTAATGAACACATATATATTATTGTAGAAGTGTATATACCAGATGGAGGTCGAAAACATTTATTGCTCTTTAGTCAGAGATTTTTAAAGGAAATTTAAAAATTGTAAGAAAACTCGGATTTTCCATTCAACAAAAATTGTTATTTTTATATTGTTTTTTTAGCTTAATTATACTCTTAAAAGCGAAAAAAAAATATAAAAATATTAACCTGAAAATAAAACTAAATAAATTCGGTCAAGTGTGAGTCCACACTGTTACTAAAACTTACTAAGCAGAAAGATTCAATAACTAAACTTGGCCCGACCCGGGACTCGAACCCAGGACCTCCAGATGTGCAGGCAATCATATATAGCCACTACACATATTACACTAACTTATAGAGACACCTCCTGCACACCACCACCACGATGTCCAGCGTTCCACAGCTCTGTGGAACTAGCTATCGCCGGCAGACTTTCCGAATCGTTACGACCTTTAAGAAGAGATCGTATTCCTTCCTGAAAGGCCAGCAACACATTTGCAAGAACTGGTTTGCATTTGCAAGGTGTTGCAGATGTCCATGGGCGGCGGTGTTCACTTTTCATCAGGTGTCCTGCCCGTTTGCACCGTTTGTCCCATAAAAAAAATTTCATGTGTGTCTTCAGCCCTTTTAACGTCCCACTGCTGGGCACGGGCCTCAGTACGAGGGGAATCAGGCCATAGCTACCATACCGCACCGCACTGGCCTACTGCGTGTTGGCGGATTTCACATGTCTTACGAAAACTTGCTAAATTTTCTCAGACATGCAGGTTTCCTCACGATGTTTTCCTTCACCGTAAGACAAGTGGAAATCAGGATAGAAATGATTCGCACATGAAAATAAAAGGATTGAACCCGCATCACTCGGTTATCCAAGCGAGCGCGTAACCGCTGGGCTACCACTGTCTTAGTTTTATTTATAAATACTTTTTTATAATTATTTATAATACTTAGTTTCATTTATAATATGTGAAATTGGTTTTCGGTCTTAAGAACCCGGGTAAATTCGTCAGAAATGCTTATATCACTATATTATATTCATAGAATCAGTATTTTCTTGGTCAGATTGACAATTACTGGTACTAATACTATTGTAACATTTATTAACTACGACATAAGTTATCTATAACTTTTTAAATACTTACATTTCAAGTTCAACTGAAACTTGTTACGAGTATAATTGCCTCCGCACTTGTCACCTAATATCGCTTTTGCGTTACCGTCGTTAAAGAGTTTTGACTTGACACCCTTTGAATTTAAATTAGTTGAAATACTTTCCCAAAAATTCATGAAATTTTCCGAAGGCAGTGGTAGCTCAGCGGCGACCCGCTCGCTTAGATAACCGAGTGATGCGGGTTCAAATCCGGGTCTCGCACCTCTGATATTTTCATGTGCGAATTATTTCTACCATGATTACCACTTGTCTTACGGTGAAGGAAAACATCGTGAGGAAACCTGCATGTCTGAGAAAATTTAGCAAGTTTTCGTAAGACATGTGAAGTCCGCCAACACGCAGTAGGCCAGTGCGGTGGTCTGGTATGGTAGCTATGGCCTGATCCCCCTCGTACTGATGGAGGCCCGTGCCCAGCATTGGGACGTTAAAAGGGCTGAAAACACACATGAAATTTTCCAAATACAGGAAGATTAAAATATAACTATATTAATTTACATTGAGGATATACTAACTATTCAGTTCTTCTAATATTTAAGGTTCAATACAAGAACATTACATAGTATTTTTTAAGTGAGTTCCGACTCTACTCCGTCGACATTAACTAAAAAAATATTTTTACACAACGCCCCCAGCGTGACTCGAACCCGCGACAACTGGCACAGCAAGTAGGGTCACTACAAACTGGACGGAAAGTGAAAATTAGTTCATGTGTCAACACCGCAGAAAATCTGAACAATTTGTATGTAAGTACTTATTTAAATAAACAAAACTTCATATATTTTTGACGCCATATAATTTTATCAAAGCTTTTGTTTAACTCATGTACGTAAAACAGTATCTTGAAGTAACGTATTGCAAAGGATTTTCAACAGATTATACCCTGAGTTAGTGAGCATTAAGAGTCACATTTCTTTACATTATGCTAGGTAGTTATATTTTAGACCCTTATAAAATAAGTTAAAACTTGAGACGATGTGTCGTTAGGAAGTTCCAGTTCTTACTAGAAAATTGTAAATAAAAGGAATACAAATATATATTTTGCCGTTTATACTTACTTATCCAATACTAATATTAATATATACAATATACATGACGACACGTTTGACTCAGTTGGTAGTGCCCTACTTTCTACGCCAGCGGTCGCGGGTTTGAGTCCCGCTGGGAGCATTAATTTGTTGAGCACAAATGTTTGTACTCCAGTTATGGGTGCTTATATTTATAATATAGAATATTCTTTATTGCACAAAAAAAATACATGAAGAAAAAAAATACATAGAAAGTGACGTGGACAAAGGTGGACTTATCTCTATAAGAGATCTCTTCCAGTCAACCCATGTGCGTGGGAGATAGAGTTGCATAGCGGGACCGAAAGAGAAAGTGCAAAGACAAATCAAAAAGTAAACAATTTATAAACATTAAAAGAATAACTTAAATGTATACTTAAATATAGAAAAATATACACTACATATACCTACATAATATACGAATTACATAAATACATAATAAAAGTATATAATATAGACTAATACATACCAAAGTACATTATTATATATACAATATATACAAATATAAATATATATACATGATGCAAACAGAAAAAAAGTATTGTTCAATGTTGTGCTAGAATGATTTTTTTTATGTTGGCTTTAAACGCGGCGGTAGAAGGGCTCTAATATGTATGTATTTAAAATTTATGTGTAGTATATCAACTATCTGGTATCCGTAACGATGGGGTCCCACGGCCCGCCGGGCGACGGGCCGCGCCAGGCGTTGCCCCGCCTGTGTAGGCCCGTCGCGGCCCGTTTTGAGCATTCCCACGGCCCGTGCCCGCCTGGTGCGGTCTGTTGTCTGACATTCTCCACTCCATCATGCGCGTGTACGCGCATGCGCCGTCGCAGGCGAAATGAACGATTAACAACTCTCTTCTATAGCGCATATATTTATGACATAAATACAGTTATTGTAAACTCAAAACACTTACTCTATGCTGACGATAAAAAAGTGTACATGAGTGTGCGCACGATTGATGATTGCAAGCGGCTACAACATGATCTTAACAATCTATTTAATTATTATACAAAGAATAATATAAATATTAGTATTCAAAAATGTCAATGTATTAGTTCCACTCGCAAAAAAAATCCTATTGTATTTAAATATAATTTTAATGATATTGAAATTGGTAGAGCAAAAATGGTCCGTGATTTAGGTGTATACTTTGACAACAAAATGTTAATGTCTTCTCATATTGACATAATTAGATCCAAAGCACTCAAAAATCTTGGTTTTGTAATGCGAACATGTAGTCCATTTAAAAATCCTCTGACCTTCAAAATAGTTTATTACGCATATGTCCGAAGCATCCTAGAATATGCTGCTCCTGTTTGGTCCCCACGGTACGATGTTTATATTAAACGCATCGAAAGTGTACAGAAGAAATTTATTCATCACCTAAATTTTAAATGCAGAAAAGCTGACATTGGTGATGATTACATAGATATCTGCCGAGCATATAACCTTTTGACATTAACGGAACGCAGAGAGGTGTTAGACATGGGATTATTGTATGATATAATTCGTGGCCGCCTAGACTGTCCGGAGCTAGCTGAACATATTGTGCTGAATATCCCTTCACGCCGAATGAGACACGCTCCCTTATTATATGTCCCGAAATGCCACACAAACTATGTGCAGAATTCTGTTCTTATAAGATTACCCAACAACCATAACTTGAAATTTAAAAGCATAGATATTTTCAATGGATCTAAAAATATATTTATAAATAAAATCAAACGCAAGTTCTTTAACATACATATTCAAAAAAACAAATAATAAAATATTTATATAATATTATTTGTATACATTTTATAAATATTTGTCTAATTTATTATTATTATTTTCAAATATTATGTATTACTTTTTACATAGAGACAATATTACGAGTATTTATAATCTTAATTTATACTTCCTAAGGGTATTTAGTTTAGTTTAATATGATAATGAGTCCTTTTTTTTTTTGTTTCATCACATTATTTGTTTTTCCTTTCTTTATTTGCACATTTGTTTGACGTTCTTAATTGTAATTTTAATAAGTTGGATGTTCATAATTGGCCTTCATAATTGTATATAACTTTTTTTAACAACTTTTTCTGTGCTGTGCATCATCCCTTATAATAAATAAATAAATAAAGAAACACGACGGGCGCCGACGCGCCGCGCCGCGCCGCGCCTTGGAACTTACCGACTCCCGATGGATCGGACGGGCGACAAGAGGCCACCACAGGCTTCATCGGATGCATCGGTTCCCACGGCCCGTCCGCGTCGGTCCGGTCCGGCGCGGTCTGACCTGTGAGAAAGCGAGCCGTGGGACCCGGCTTTAATACAAGCTTCGTACGCTTATCACGGAACTAGATGACGAAGTTGTAATAATGTTCCAACATACTATATTATATTATTATACATTTAAATAAAATTGAAGTTTTTAATTGCAAATAAACAGCTTTGCACTAAATGCATAATATGAAAGTATATACAGTACTAACATGAAAAAAAGAATTTTTACAATTTTTGTCTGTCTGGCTGACTAGCGGAACCCGTATCCTCGCTGACGTTAAAACTAGGGACGAACCCGAGCAAAGCGAGGGTGAGTCGCTAGTTAGAAATATTTTTAGAATAAAACAAAAGTGTGTAAATGAGAGCAATATAAACCAAATTAAACTTCGCAGACGCAGCAAGCCATAAGCGGTATCATAAAAAATGAACTTGGGTCATTTATTAACGTAATCTGGTCGATGTCCAAAAACATTATAACTTGAAGTAAAAAATATTACTCGATACTACACGCCGTTCGTAGCTTAGACTTGCTTTCCTTATAAAGAGTGAAGAGATCGATGTAATTTTATTTTAATGACAAAATAAGTATTAAATTGTAAGATTATTATTGTATGCAGCCCTTTTTGAGGTGTCACTGGGCACGGGCCTCCCTCCAATACGATGGAGATCTAAATAATCTGCGGGTTTGCAGACTTCACTTGTCTTTCGAAAACTTGTTGGGTTACTCAGACATGCAGGTTTCCTCACGATGTTTTCCTTCACCGTAATACAAGTGGTAATCATGTTAGAAATTATTCGCACATGAAAATAATAGAGGTGTGAGACCCGGATTTGAACTATCTTTACTCGTTTACTTTTTAAGATTAAATTGATTTTTTAAAATATTTTCATATTTTTTTTACCATAATTTACAAAATTGCACGTACGTTCACTAATATATACTTTTTGCACTACATTTTGCTTAAACCGAGTGAAACGAGGATAAGTCGCTATGGTGCGGCCGCTCAAAGAATGCGTTTCTGACACCTGTCAATTCGTCATGACTAGTGATGTACAATAATTAAGTAACGTTATTTATTGCATTCATTATGCATATTTATTCAATTTAATTTATATGTTGTTATTTTTTATAGAAATTATATTTCAATACATACAATGTAAATACATTTTTAATGAATCAATTACTTGAATAGAATCGTAATTTCTGAATGTAACGAAGGGAAAAAATAAAATAAAAATGCTTTATTTATTACGGGTTCGGGATCGGAAATTGTAAGCGTTCTTGCACTAAGGATGTTTTATTTCAATATGTATACACGCACAGTCTGTACACAACACTAGTCTTTGAACACTGTATTTCTCTTTATTTTTACCAGAAATATAAAGAAGTAAGTAATTTTATTTTCAATGTTTTTTTTTCAATTCATCCGACTGATATTATTACACAAATTTTCTTAAGTTTTGTTTGGGCGTACCTTTAATATATTATTAACTTTATTAAATATTATATTATTTATATCATACCGAAAGATTATATTAAGATTACAAAAATATTCGAATACAATTGCCTCGTTATTTTGTCACATCACTACAAAAACAAACAGTTGACATAACCTTGAAACAGCGTCGTTTGACGTGGTTTGACTTTTAAAAGCTAATGGTTTTATATTTGTTAATTAAGTAATTGTGATAATTTTAGCCCAAAATTAGTACATTTATTGTAAGTAAGCATAATTATTCGAATTATTACTTAAGTACTTAGTACTAGTACTTATCACTCGTTAATAAGGTAAATAAAAGATATTTCAAAAGTTGCCGTAAATTGTACGCCAGTTCCAAGTTACATCGCACAGTCGATCACGATCTGTCAGAAACGCATTCTCTGAGCGGCCGGACAATAGTTTGTAATAATAATGTCATAATAATAGACATATATAGTCCAAGAGCTTGCATAAAGTCAGGGTAACAGCTGTTGATTTTCTTATCTCATCTACTTTATTTCAAATATTCTACATCTGTTGGCTCTTACATTCAGTGGAAGGTTGGTATTGGCTTTCGCCATATATTTTTTACTTCCCGGTCAAGGTATTGACCGTATGAATTTATTATATCATAAATATATTTTCAGTTTATGACCTTCAGTAAGACGATAATGGTTTAGAGTTTATGGAGTAAAGCTTCATGTTTTTGTACTAAAAAGGTTTTATGTTTGAGTTGAATTATAAATAACTGATATTACACACATATTAATATGAAATCTATCCAAACTCATCCTACCCCATAGGATAGAGAAGGTAGGTCCCCAATACATATATTTTTTCAAAATTTCATTTTGCGACTTTTTCGGCGTGACCAATATGTACTCATATATAAATCAGACAATACACAATTTCTAGTACAGAAAGCTGTACTGTGGGAACGGACGGACAGACACGGCGAAACTGTAAGTGTTCCTTGTCAACTACGAAACGCCAAAAAAGCAATTTCTCACAGAATTTTCAAACTGACAAAATGCCAATCACAATATGCAGCTTATGATTTAAAGTCCGAAAACATAACAGATAATCAAAATTGCAGATACACTTGATCTAAAATCGTAAATATGGCGATCTTTTATGAACGCGACCTTTGAGGAATCTGACGCCTCGTAAACCAAATAGTGATGGACTGACAACTACAGTACGTTAAATATTTTGAAATATACCACATTTTTGTATCTCTGTTGCATATTAATATTAAGAAACATATTATTATATATTGCTTAGTGCTTTTATTCGATTTTTTATTATTTGTTCATTTTTTTAAAAAAATCGAGTAAACCAAAAAGTATTCATTTTACAACACTATTATTAAATATTTGATTTTTTTGTAATTATCTATCTTAATAATTACAAAATATTGGATATCTATCTATAGACTATAGGATATATTTTAAACTACTTACTTCTAATAACTATCTTATCGATTTGAAATTTTGTATTGTTAGTAATCTGATTTCAATTCTTTTGTTAATAACGACGACGACACGTTTGGCTCAGTTTGTATTGATCCTGCTTTCTGCGCCAGCGGTCGCTGCCGGTTCGAGTCCCGCTGGGGGCTTTCATTTGTTGAGCACGAATGTCTGTACCCCAGTCATGGGTTTTATATTTTTAATAAGTATGTATTTAAAAGTTATATATGTTTAGTGTATCAACTATGTGGTATCCGAACACAAGCCTCGTAGCTTACCACGGAACTAGATAGTGTTGTTGTAATAATGTCCCAACATATTTATTTATTTGTTAATGGTTGGTCGCAAAGCATGCCAGTTGTAATTAAAAAAACGTTGATTTAATATGGGCTAATTTGATTAGCTTAGAAAAGTTTTTGTTTTTTGGACCGTTAATAATTGGATAATATAATCTAACACGAATAGATCTAATAGTTTATGAGTTGGAGAGTTATATAATAAAATTTGTTATTTTAAACCTTATCACTAAAGTTTGACACAAAGCTTTGGATCGCTTTTGCTTGATCAAGAATTAGTAAGTAATAAGTTATTAATAAGTGTCTTTTTTAATATTTATCGTAAATAAATTCAAGGTGGCACTTCACTTTTCCATCACTAAACAAAGCAATCTGGGCACCTGACTCTGTACTAAAATCGTCACAACGTATAAAAATATTACGTCTGTCAGTAATAAGTGACGGTCGATATAACGAAAATTATTAAATTACCTAATTCGTATGGGGTAATGGTATTGTGTTTTATTTATTTACTATAAAATAACGCAGCTTCGCTCAGGTACAGGTACTAGGTTTTAACGGGTATGGTTAATCGATCCCTAAATCTGGTAAAAAAATAATGTGTCGCGCTAAAACCGTACATTTTTCCAGAAAATAAGGTAACTTACGTGCTATTTTAAGCTATCTATTCCTGTGCTACATTTCATCAAGATCTGTTCAGCCGCTCTGTCATAATTAAGTAACAAAGATACGTCCATTCAGAAACTTTCGTATTTGTAAAATTATGTATTTTTCTAGGTGTATAGAATAAAACTTTTCTTATTTGTTAGTTATTTAAATCGGGAGTCTTCTCTTTTACGTGATCATCCTCAGATAGATCTTTCTATAGATACCATTTTGTCACAGTCACCTCTATTGAATTCGAAAATTAAATAGCCATATCATGTTTTACGAATTTTTATTCGTAAAACTAGGGTATTAGGAAAAAGTTTACAAAATACTGTTTAATGTTTATTTACGATTAACTGTATAATACTAGCAACTGCCGCAACTCCGCCCGCGCCCGATGGATGAAAATTTAGTGTTACAAGTATTTTAGATGCCAAATCATAAAAAAATAATAATCTAATAATAAAAAATGAAAAATCTGGAGAGGGCCACCCTTATCACCAACAAATATACACAAAAAAAATCGTAATAATCGGGCAAGCCGTTTCGGAGGAGTTCGATAACAAACACTGTGACACGAGATTTTTTTATATTAGATCAACATATTACCACTCTTATAATGCTAAAACACTCGAGTAAATGTATAGCATTTTAGTTTTAGCTCACTTTCTTAAAAATATTTTTTAAACAAATCAATGTTTCGGAAGTAATGTATCATACATAATTGATAGAATGGCTATTTCTTGGGAGTAAAAATGTACAATAGATTTTTTCTTTTTGATGCAAAGAGGTCGGACGTAGGCAGAATAGCGATGACTCAAAGTTATCTAATAATAAAAAAGTAAAGAAAAGAGGCAAAAATGCGCTAATAAAAATATATTGGACTAACTTTAAGAGGGTTGAGGAAAGCTAATAGATTGTTCTAGAATTTGTAAAGACTGCCCTGGGACACAATTTTAATCAGTCGAGAAAATATTCGCCTAAATACTTTAAGTCTTGGTTATTTTTTTACAAGTAAGTAATAGGCGTACTAAATTTTGTACCGTTTTTATCGATTTCTTCATCTAAAGATACATATATATTATAATAGTATAGTACAATATTAGCCCTAATAAATTATCCCTACAAAGTGGATGGATGAATTCAGCCCGAGCCTTCAATACGAGGGGCATCGGCCCATAATCCCCCACGCTGCAAGTGCGTTGTACTTTACATGTCTTTCGAAAACTTGCTAGGTTCTCTCAGGTATGCAGGTTTCCTCACAATGTTTTCCTTCACTGTAAGCCAGAGGTGATCATGATAGAAATGCTTCCCACATCAAAATATCAGACTTGACAGTCCCGGATTTGAGTCCCGCTTTACGCGGTTACCCAAACATGAGCGTTAACACTGGGCTACCACTGCATCAAATCATTATTATTAAATTAAAAATGGTGTGATTTTTCTCTATGGCAAGTTATATTCGTATATTTTCTAATGTAGGTACATTTTAAAGGAAAGCACAAGCAAAGGATAAGTGGCAATTAATTAAATCATTAGAAGAGCTGAATGATAAACGTTCGCGTAGTTTAAATATAGGTTGCAGTTTATACGCAAATGATCGTAACAAATTACGTATATATACTGAAAATTCAGGCGCCGCTCTTATAAACAAAATGTTCGGTCCACGCCATAAGATTTCGCGATTTTCTGACTTGATATTAATTTTTAAAAAAATTTGTTTACGTTGTTTTATAAGTTATTTTTTTATTTGTTTATGTGTTTTACTGTTCATTTAATAATAGAATGTTGGACTCTGACCTATAGAACTTGATAAAATTATTGCATAAATATTACATAATATTTATTTCATTTTTATTGAAAATGAAACAATTCAAATAATAAAATTCTCGTTAAACCAACAGTTTATTAACTTATTGTTGAAAATTATTTAGATACGCGAATTTTAAATAAAATTAACCCAATAATCCTGCTATGAGCTGTTTTCCTACAGAGGTGACGGAGACACCTCAAAATTAAATACTATATACAAAAAGTTTAAAAATTATTTCTTTATTAACATTAACTAAAATAGTAAAAAAAAAATCCTTTGCTTTTAATTTTGAAAGTAAAAAAATTGGTATATTTTTTTTAATACTGCAAGCTACAAACGATATTTCAGAATTATATTTACATTCTAAAACCCGCTTATCTCTTATGAGACGCACCAAAACACCGGACGAAGCTTACAATGTAAACATTTACAAATGGGTATTTTTGTCGTATAAATGCAGCGTTACGCGAGTTGCATACGCAATTATACACATACAATGTAACGATATTGTAAATAAGGTTTTATTAACCCACTTTAAGTGATGACATGTCTAATGGTAAGGATAGTCATGTATTTTAAAATTTCTTTATAAATGCGATTCAAAACTGATAATAAATAAGAAACTGAAGACAATCTATAATAAAAATGATTTAAAATCAAATTCAATACAACCAAATAAATACTACAAATAAGAATATTCATAGACAACTAGCGTCCCACCCATACTTCGCTCGTCTCTACATATATTTCTCAGATAGTAAATATTTTCCCATCTTAAAAAATATCTAATATGGGGCTTAATAATAACTCTATTATACTGTCTTAACTGTTAGTATTTGGTACAATTTGTCATTGAAACGGGATTTTTAAAATTAAAAAAAATGATACGTTACAACTATGGAAGCATGAGTATTTCCTTCTATTTTGAAATAATTAAAAAAGGTATTATATGCAAATAAACAAAAATATTCTAAGTCCTTTAATATAAAAATTAAAAAGCTATACTATTAAAAATAAATAAGAATGCTAAATCGATTTGAGATTCAGATTCACAATAACTCATTGAGGGATGAAATACATTAATGGAAAAATGTCAGAAATACTCCGAGTATATTGCTGGTGTTTTCCGAAGGCTCTTTTTAATAAACTATTTTTCTTTGGGTAGCTTAAAATAGCTCGCTTAAACTCATAATAGGTATATCTATTTCATATTGAACGCCTAAGAAAAAAACCAAGAACCTTGATTCTATTATTTTTCGGATTTTATCATTATCTTTCTTAGAAATAGCGCAATTTACGAAGCTAAAAATATTTTTACATAATCCATTTAATTGCTTTTTCTTTTATCCGAAAAATAAAAAGATAACAATCTTATAAATTCTGTAATACTATCTTTCTTATGAAAATTACGTTAAGAAGAGACTATAAAAACAAATCTCGACTCTAGCCACAATTAGGAAACGATCGTCAGTCAATATTGTAATAGGATGTAAGTCTAGCCAATTTGTAAGAGATATATAAGTACCAAGTACCCACATTTTGCCTGTAGAGCTTTAATTATTATACTATGAAAAACAGAAGTATTCAAAGTAATGTCTGCTAATTAATCTTAAAAATCAAGATTAAATATACCCAATATATATAATATATTATATATTTAAAAAACATTTATAAAAATATAGATAAAATATAAAATTAATATTTAAAAAACATATTTAAATTTAATCTTTTTTTCTGATTAATGAACTCATCCACAGGCGTTTAAGCGCCCGTGCCTTTTGTTTTTTTTTTATTTATAATTGATTTGGCATTTTACAATTGAAAAAACTTGTAAATAAGCGTTTACATCATACTTTGCCAAACTCCGAGTTGGTTCACGTACATTTTAACGGTTAGTATAGATTCTTCAGAGATGAGATACGGTAAAAATATCTAACATATTCACCTAGATAACCTATCACCATACGAAATGTCATCAAAATCTGTGTAGTTGTTTACTTATGATCCTTTACCAGACCTATTCTCAGACATACCAAATGTAGACAAAAAAAACATAAAAATCGAGCCGTTTTAGAAAGGTTCGATAACTGTGATGACTGTGACACGAGATTTTCATACATTAGAGTACATATATATATATATATATATATATATATATATATATATATATATATATATATATATATATATATATATATATATATATATATTGAAAGTAATAGCTTACAAAAATCTGAATAAAATTAAAAACTATATGTAAAATTATCAATTTTAGTTTTAGTACGAATAGCTAGTATAAATATTTACCGATCAGTGCACTTGTATTAAAGCCAGCTCTATTGAAAGCTGCTATCAATCATCCATCAAAAGTGGTTCGGCTTCGCGGAAGACTTTTTAATATAACGAGAATGTAAGTGAAATATAATTTTGTTAGCAAAATGTTCATTGAATTAAATACGTTTTACGACCATTTAGAATTGCAGACGGTAGAATTTGTTGTAGTTGTTAAACTTAATTATATTTTAATTGAAATAATGTTTGTTTTTAATACTAGTTTCTCATAATAGCTTTGCATGTGCTTTCCATCATCTATGTATATTAATTGCTGTTCGTTAGTCTCGCTAAAACTCAAAAACGGCTAAACCGATTTGAATGATCCTTTTTTGGTTTTATTGGAGATGTGTCAGAGGTAATTATGGTATTAAAAAGATTGCGAAGATAAAAATATCAGTCGGACAATCGAAAAGTCCAGAACAATTCAGTTTATTTCTCTATCAAAATTCAATCAAAATTACAAACTGCTTTAGTTAAGACAGACAGACATTTTTCACAAATAGGTAAATGACAAAAGGCTAATGAAGACGTTATGCTTCACAAACCAGATATCAAGGGTTAAAGACACTAAACAAATGCTAAATGTAGGGTGGAATGGGCAAAAAGCCACGCGAAATTACACTTACACACGATACTGTACATTATCGGGCTGTTAAAGATACCAAAATTTTATTAGTCTTTAGACCTTTATGCTGAAAAAAACTAGACGCATTTAGATGAAGTTTAGTACACTGTAGGCTGATGATCTGGATAGTTGACAATTAGGTACAAGCATCTAGAGCAAGAATTAGAGGACCGAGAGAATACTTAGCTCGTATATGAAACCTTTGTTAAACCTTTGTCATACAAAAAATAAATTAGATTTTCTTTTAATAGAACTTACAATCATGTACACATGGTCAGTGATATTCTGTACGAATATTATTAATTTATAGTCAAAATATCAAGCAGAGTCACAGACGAAGCCTAATATATTACACATTACATATATATATATATATATATATATATATATATATATATATATATATATATATATATATATATATATATATATATATATATATATATATATATATATATATATATATATATATATATATATATATATATATATATATATATATATATATATATATATATATATATATATATATATATATATATATATATATATATATATATATATATATATATTGAAAGTAATAGCTTACAAAAATCTGAATAAAATTAAAAACTATATGTAAAATTATCAATTTTAGTTTTAGTACGAATAGCTAGTATAAATATTTACCGATCAGTGCACTTGTATTAAAGCCAGCTCTATTGAAAGCTGCTATCAATCATCCATCAAAAGTGGTTCGGCTTCGCGGAAGACTTTTTAATATAACGAGAATGTAAGTGAAATATAATTTTGTTAGCAAAATGTTCATTGAATTAAATACGTTTTACGACCATTTAGAATTGCAGACGGTAGAATTTGTTGTAGTTGTTAAACTTAATTATATTTTAATTGAAATAATGTTTGTTTTTAATACTAGTTTCTCATAATAGCTTTGCATGTGCTTTCCATCATCTATGTATATTAATTGCTGTTCGTTAGTCTCGCTAAAACTCAAAAACGGCTAAACCGATTTGAATGATCCTTTTTTGGTTTTATTGGAGATGTGTCAGAGGTAATTATGGTATTAAAAAGATTGCGAAGATAAAAATATCAGTCGGACAATCGAAAAGTCCAGAACAATTCAGTTTATTTCTCTATCAAAATTCAATCAAAATTACAAACTGCTTTAGTTAAGACAGACAGACATTTTTCACAAATAGGTAAATGACAAAAGGCTAATGAAGACGTTATGCTTCACAAACCAGATATCAAGGGTTAAAGACACTAAACAAATGCTAAATGTAGGGTGGAATGGGCAAAAAGCCACGCGAAATTACACTTACACACGATACTGTACATTATCGGGCTGTTAAAGATACCAAAATTTTATTAGTCTTTAGACCTTTATGCTGAAAAAAACTAGACGCATTTAGATGAAGTTTAGTACACTGTAGGCTGATGATCTGGATAGTTGACAATTAGGTACAAGCATCTAGAGCAAGAATTAGAGGACCGAGAGAATACTTAGCTCGTATATGAAACCTTTGTTAAACCTTTGTCATACAAAAAATAAATTAGATTTTCTTTTAATAGAACTTACAATCATGTACACATGGTCAGTGATATTCTGTACGAATATTATTAATTTATAGTCAAAATATCAAGCAGAGTCACAGACGAAGCCTAATATATTACACGTATAAGCTAAGAAGATAAGCGTTAGCGTTATATGCAACATTTTTAAGACAAACATGATATTTTTGTTAATATATTTGATCTATTCAAACTGCCTTGTTGGTGTAGTGGCTAGCATGTACGGTCGCACACAGTGAGGTCCTGGGTTCGAGTCCCGGGTCGGGCCAAGTTTAGTTGTTGAGTCTTTCTGTTTCGTAAGCCTCAGTAACTGCCCGGAGTTGGGAAGTTCCCCGTGCAAAATTTTATTTTTAATTTTAAAGTTATTTTCATACAATTTGTATTGAGAATAATGCTTTAGGTCAGTTAGGATCAAATTAAACCGAGTATAAAATAATTTATCGCGCGCTCTCGCTGCTGTGGGAAATAAAAGCCAGAATTAATTCACTTTTCTAGTTTTCCATTACAAAGCCACCCCTGAGTCGTGTTTTGAAGGAACTTATGAATACGAAATTTCATTATTACAGTAGTAATTACTATAGAAAAATATAACAGCGATATGCAATTAAGAGTTAGGTACTGTGAGAAAATATTCAGCCATTTTTAACGCTGGGGTTGGGCTTCCCTTCAGTACGAGGTGGATCAGGCCATAGTCCACCACGCTGATCAATTGCGAGTTGAACACATGCAATCAGCATGTGTCGTATCAGAATTTCGAAGATTCCCTCAGACATGCAGGTTGAAAGAATGAAAAGTGCGAAATCCGGGAATTGAACCCGCTGCACCTCAGTAGCACGCGCGTTACCATTGGGCAACCACAACCATTGAAGAAATATTATTTTTTTGATTTGACTATCCAATTTTTGGGTTTCTTTTGTTTTTCTACTGAATGTTAGCAATTTAGATGTTAATAGTACTTTATGAACTGTCGGTAAAGTAAGTTAATACAATAGTATTTGAGAGCTTAATATTGCTTTGCTGAGGATACATAAAGTCTTAAGTCGTAAGCTTTCTATCAATATCCATTAATTCTTCAGTAAAGCTACTTGCCAAGCGTAAGGTAGTGATTATGTTATTTATTTATTTGAGTTATTCATGACCACTATGCTTACCAAAAATACAATTGTATAGTTTTTTTAAAATATTAGAGTAGCAAGAAAACTCAGCCTGCTTCGCTGAGCGTAAGTTAAAATAAATAATACGGTTTTTACAATTTTCTAATAAAATAAAATTACCCTGAGTTTCTCCTTATAACATTAGCATTATGATAGTCCCGTCAAAATCGGTCCAGCCATTTCCGAGATTTGCTGAAATAAACATACAGACAGACAAAAAAATTAAATTTTTTTTTATGTAAGTACAGTATATACTTTCATAGGCATTTAGTGAAAAGCTGTTAATTTGATATTACAAACAGACACCTCAACTTTATTACTATGTACTGATATAACAATTTGTGTTTTACCCAAGTTAGTATCAACTAGAATTAATCCAAACGTGTTACGTGACGGAATAGCGAAGAAATGGATAATCTTTTTTTTTTTTTTTTATGGGACAAAGGGGGCAAACGGGCAGGAGGCTCACCTGATGGAAAGTGATCACCGCCGCCCATGGACATCTGCAACACCACAGGGCTTGCAAATGCGTTGCCGGCCTTTCAGGAAAGAATACGCTCTCTTCTTGAAGGTTGCCAAATGCCAGGTCGTAACGGTTCGGAAAGACCGCCGGCGACAGCTGGTTCCACAGAGTGGTTGTGCGAGGCAGAAAATGCCTAAGGAATCGCACTGTTGTGGAACGCTGGACATCGAGGTGGTGTGGGTGGAATTTACGGTTTTGACGCGATGTCCGATGATGAAATTCTGCGGCCGGGATCAGTTCGAACAATTCCTCAGAACACTCCCCGTGATAAATGCGGTAGAAGATGCAGAGTGATCCAACATCTCTACGCAAAGCTAAAGTATCAAGCCGATCGGAAAGAGCTTGATCGTCTATAAGTTGAACCGCCCTACGTTGGATTCGGTCAAATGGAATCATTTTTTTCCTCAGTATATGTGGATTACAGAAATATATAAACAAACTTGTGAATACGTCCTTAGATAGGATACATTTTCTCGCAATAAATAAAAGTTCCTATATGTTGACCTATCCTGTATAAGTGACCAGCTATCATCATACAAAAAAATCATCATTATAAATGAAACTACCTTTTCGGATTTTGTCGCGGATTTATTTTGATTTTTAGTTCCCGACGTTTCGAATGCTTTACAGCAATCATTGTCACGGGAGAGACTAAGGTATTTGACGTCTCATAGGTTTATATACTTGTTACAGACAGCACTGTCTGTCGGGAATTAAAAATCAAAATAAATCCGCGACAAAATCCGAAAAGGTAGTTTCATTTATAATGTCGAATATTCGCGTAAATCTAAGAAAGTATTAAAAAAATCATCAAAAAACAAGTTCAATGGTTTTCTCGTAATGTGGCATATTTTTATTTTTTGTTGTGTCTACAGACAGACAAAAAAACCAAAAACCTATAGATCCAGCCTCTATGTCATTAATAATGACTTAATATTTCAATAATATTTTCCAAAAAACATTTATTTTGTATGAATTTGACTGAGTAAGAATTTTATTAAGTGTAAGTATCTTAACAAAAGAAGATGGTAGCAATTCTATGAAAAAAAAATGTGCTGGCGACAAAGAGGGTACCTTACTTAACCTAAACTGAAACTGAAAATTTTAGGCACATAATATAAATATATTGGGACATTGACACATGGCGCTATCTAGTTCCTTGGTAAGCTTCGAAGCTTGTGTTACGGATATCAGATAATTGATACTTGATACACTACACATATATAACTTTATATACAAACATATCATAAATATAAACAGCCATGACTGGAGTACGAGCATTCGTGCTAAACAAATACCCCCAGCAGGACTCGAACTCACGACCGCTGGAATCGTAAGTAGGGTCACTACAAACTGGGTCAACGTGTCGTCAAACATGTCTGTTAACGTCCGTAATATTCATGAGAGATCAACCTCTGTCACTGTCATATTTTGTACTCCAAACGTCAGTTTAAACTACGTGGATTAGATATTAATCTGAGTAGTATCCCCAGACCCCACACACATAGAGACTGGAGTTAGTGTTCCTTCGTCCTCAGCACAAATGGCGGAAAAGCGCGACAGAAATTTTTTTCAAAAGAAGAGTTTAATTGAAATACAATAGATGTTTATTGTAGGAGCCCCAATGATATTCTAACAAACATCTATATATAGGTATATTTCTCAGAGATGATATTAGTTATATTTTCCCGCAATGAAAGTATCTTATAAGTTATATGTGAACATATAACGGGCAATCATCATACTAAATTTCATCAACATATATCGTGATCGTCATATCGTAGTGATGCGGTCTAGGACATATCAGACGAAACTTCTAAGAATGCACCAATACGCACTTGACCAGTGGTGGACTATGGCCAGATCTCCCTCGTATTGAAGGTAAGCACACCCCCAGCTGTGGGATGTTAAAAAGTGCTAAATAATTTTAACATTTAATATAACTAAAACAAAACAAACAAATCATCTTATAAATGAAATCCGTATTGAAGTGACACAAACCAAAACACCCCAATTACGTCTCGCTAACAATGAGCAGAGTAATTTTTATCCGTCACAGGCAATTCTCGAGATATTCATATCTTACGTTGTTTTTTTCTAAACATTTACTAACCGACTTTTTATAAAAGAAGGTTCGCTTTTTATTTCCTACGAGTTTGGACACGTTTGGAATTTAGGCATATATGGGTCCAACATATACCTAAATTATATTTATAACCATGGTACATATGCTTTTTTTTTATTTTGTAAAATTATGCCTTTTTGATAAAACAATGAATTATCCAATAGCCTCTATTACTTCTTACATTAGGTGTACCGCATTAAAACTTTAAAATCAAAGTAATCTGCTTCACTATAAGCAGACAGACGAACAGACAAAGCCAAATCTTATTTAAATCTTACAAACCGTCATCGCTGGTTGTAAGTTAAATAAATTAAACGGTTTTTACAATTTTCCAATAAAATAAAAGTAGCCTTAGTTATTCCTCATAATATAAGCTATCTGCTAGTGAAAGTCCCAAATCGGCCCAACTGTTTCAGAGATTAGCTAGAACAGACAGACAGGCAAAAAATTAAAAAAAATAATTTTTAATTTATGTTGTAAGTACCGTATACTTTCATAATATGCATTTAGTGAAAAGCTGTTAATTTGAAATTAAAAACAGACCCTTCAATATAATTTATATGTACTGATATTAAAAGTACCAAGGGCTAATTTTCAAAAATATCACCATCTTTTCTTCTTACAATTTTTACTCTGCACATAAATAATAAGGATCGCAAAAAAAGTCCGAACTAGTTATCTCTAACACGAAGGAAACGTGCTGTCATCTACGACATATTTATTATCTTATCTTGCACTAGCCTTGTCACTCGGCTACACTTATCTATTGTAATATTATCTATAATTACTATGGCTTGTACTGAGTTTATATATTTTTGAAGGCAACACTAAGTATTTGTGTACAAATCGTAGAATTTGTAGTTGAAAAATCTGAATGGACTTGACTTTTTATATGTTGGGACATTATTACACACAGCGCCATATAGTTCCATGGTAAGCTACGAGGCTTGTGTTACGGATACGGGATCGTTGATACTACACATATATAACTTTAAACAGATACATTTTATAAATATAAACACCCATTATTGGAGTACAAATATTCGTGCTCAACAAATGATTGCCCCCAGACGGACTCGAACCCATGTCCGCCGGCGCAGCTAGTAGGGTCACCACAAACAGAGCCAAACGTATCGTCATAATTTTTAATTTTAATTTAATACTTGATACTTTAAAATATAAACGTATTACCCAAAAAGTTTATGTTTTTAAATAGTAATTAACTTTAGCACGCCCTTTGAAATGTATTTTTTAATTTAAGACACAGCATCTATAAATGCCTTTCTACCATAATCCATACTCTTCGATAAAGCAATTCAATAGACAGTGTTTTACTTATTTAAATTAATTAATAATTATTTATTTTTTATAAATAAAAAAAGCCTAGTATTTGGCGGTTATGTAGTTACCTATTAGTGAATAGATTCTCAGAATTGTAACTACTGATTGGTTTCAGAGATTAGCCTCTACACACAAACTAACAAACACAAAAACTTTACTTCAATGTATAAAAGTACCATGAGTGATGAGATCTGGCTTAGTAGTACTCTTTCTACAATCGATAATGTTAATAGAAAACCGTATTAGAATGACATATTCAAGCAACGTGACAATGGGAATAGAAAACTAAAGTATGTATGGATACGACATATTCTAAAACTTTTCTATAAATATTATAGTTTTCTATTTGCATTAGCGATACTAGAAACAACGTTAACATCTTTGTAAGCTTTTATATAAGTTGAATTTTTGTTGGTGTGTTTGTACTTTGTATAGTACACATCTTGGAAACTGGACTAGACTTACTTTTATAACTGTTTATGATAATTATTACTTGATTCCAACTAGGAGAGGCTCCAGATAAACCCCCCAACGTGCGTTTACCTTATAGTGGCGGGGGTGAGAGGGGTATTTTTAATAGCATCCGGCAGGGAGCAGGAGCGGAGGAGCAGGGAGAGCCCACTTCAGTGGGCGGTGTGTCATGCGGGTTGTTCCTGGTACTTCTCTGATAGCAGAGTGGACTGTGGAGCAACCCCTTGGCTGTATGGTCTGCATCGGCCTGCTGGGCCGTCGGGGCGTTGTGGTTGAATGGGATCGCAAGCGATCCTGCGACACTCTATTCAGACAGACGAAGGTTTTTTGGGTTTTTAGAGGGTGAGTCTCACATAACTATCTGATACAGGAGGGTATGCGTAAATACATTTCCCAACATTAAAAAAAGACTCCAAATGAAGAAACTTTTTAACGGTCTACAATACAAGTACCAAATAACTTAGCTGCTGCGTCCAGGTTTGGCTCCAAAAGAAACAAAATAGACTAAAAATAAAAAATAAAGTTTTTTTTATGTTTTTACTATTAATATATGTTTTATTTATCCTACAATTTACACACAAAGTACAAACATGAAACACAGATCCCTCTTCACATGATTTCCTATTCTGAAAACATCTAACTACTGAAGTACGCCAGAATAGAAACCCACATTGTTAGTTTCCACTTCAAACTTATAATATATTCCGTAGGATTACGAAAGGAATTAAAATCGCTCACTTAGTAGTGTCATATTGAAATATTCCATAAAATATAATAATAGTTTGTTGTTTGAAATTAAATGATATTTTTATTGGGTGTTTGGAGAATATTTCACTATATTTTTAAAGCATATGAAACATATAGTCGGCCAACGGACGTGAGAGCCCAAGGTGCCATACACTCGCTTTGGTCTTTAGTGTATCTTGTATTTACTCTATAGGCAGGACAAGGACAGGAAAATATTATACGTATACACGTACCTAACCTTCTTCCATTTCACTCCATTAGTCCGCATTTCAGCATATAATACTAGTACACCTCAGTAATCATCATAAATTTTTAATCAATTACCAAAAAATAACTAAGTTTATATCATTTTACTTTCAATTTAAACATTTTCAATAATATTTTTCTTATTCGGTACAATTATAATGTAGGTATAGATTTGCAGAATGAACTCCTGAGTCGCATCTGGCGTGTTCTTTACCAATATTCTTATGTCAATCACTGCTATAATTATAATCCTTCATTGTGTTTCAATACTGAGGGATTTTTTCAATCGTTTACGAATGGAAATGTAGATAAAAATGGAAATGACATGTTACGTTTAAGTAATTTTATTATAATAGACAGGTGAATTTTATGTGTTCGATATAAATCCAATCGTAATGAAATAGTCATTACTATCGATAGTATATGTATTTATGTCTGTCTGTCTGTCTGTCTGTCAGTGAGGCAGTGGTAACCCAGCGGTAACGCGTTGCTTGTATAACCGAGTGATGCGGGTTCAAATCCGGGTCTCGCATCTCTGATATTTTCATGTGCGAATTATTTCTATCATGATTACCACTTGTCTTACGGTGAAGGAAAACATCGTGAGGAAACCTGCATGTCTGAGAAAACCTAGCAAGTTTTCGTAAGACATGTAAAGTCCGCCAACACGCACTAGGCCAGCGCGGTGGACTATGGCCTGATACCCCTCGTACTGAGGGAGGCCCGTGCCCAGCAGTGGGACGTTAAAAAGGGCTGATGATGATGATGATGATGTCTGTCTGTCTGTTTGTCTGTATGTGTGTCCGCATCAGGAAAAAATTACTGAAAAAATTATGATGAAATTTGGTTTGATTATAGCTGGTTATCCAAAGAAAATATCTAATTTCTAAGAAATCTGTACTAACAGTTAAACATATCTAGCGACGTATGAGTCACTATGATTATATAAATAAAGCAATAAGATAGGTATTATCATACAAAATATTAATATATATCAAAAGTAGTGACTTCACTAAGTGCTTTTAGATACAAAATATTATTAATCACACATAATTGGCTTTACACGCATTTTCTTTTTTATTTTTTTATTATAGCTATTGACGAGAAAATTGAAAGATGGTTAACGAAGTTTTCTATTTAGCAATAAAAGCTTTATGATAGAAAAAATCACAGCCACATACGTAGAAGTTCTTTTTTTACGGGCCACTAAAGAAGTTTTTCATGGAATTGCAAATACTATAATTTATGTTTTCTTGCTCTTGACATTACACTATTTAGTGGCTATTTAGTTGAGTTAGAGTCGGGAAGTGCCATTACCTTGTACTGAAAATGACGGCGATTTTCACTGAATAGAAGACAACCTAAGATGTATGAACGCCTAATGTACGAATATTTTTTGTCAATGTACATGTCATGTTTATAAGTATATGTTGCGTTATTAATGGTTTGCTCTAGCGATATTGTGAAATAATTTCAAAAGTTGTTTCGAATTCGGATTGCGAGCTAAAATATCAAGAAACGAGTAGTTCCTGCATGGAGCGTGCGTGGGTGTGCGCGCGCGCACGTTTGTGTGTGTGTGTGTGTGTGTGTGTGTGTGTGTGTGTGCGTGCGTGCGTGCGTGTGTGTGTGTGTGTGTGTGTGTGTGTGTGTGTGTGTGTGTGTTTGTAGTTTCCTTTGGTTTCCTTATGTAGAGTATCCTCGATAGTTCAACGTTATTGTATTACCGTCCGAATTTCCTTTACAAAGTTGATATGACAACTAAAAAAAGATAAAATCGACTTACAAAGTTTGATATAGGAACAAGTGAAACTAATAAAAAGGTGCTTCAAACTATACCAATATCAAAATGAACCTATAACAGATTACAATGTTTGCAACCCTTCAGAGTAATGACCCATCAAGTCGTCATGTATGACCTGAATAAGATTAGGAATTCGAATTTAAACCTTATCTCCTAGAATTACGAGTTATATCATATACATAGGGGTTATAGTGAAGTGGAATGTGAAGATAACGTCCAAATTGTCTAACCCTAATCATTTGCGGGACCCTAAATCTATTGACACCTAATATCTTCCGAATTGGCGGCTTTCTGAGGAACTGCTCACATCAAGACATGATACGAAATCGTTAAGGTAAGTTACCTATTAAGTATTGTTGAAAACTTTTTAACTAACTTTTGGTAACGGATTCACTCGTTCGCAGGATTATATTATTACGAGCCTATCTAGTGAACCTGGGACTGACTTTTTAGGCAGTCTTTAGACTGGGGTATCAGACTTTCGTTGAACATGCCAGTCAAGAGCGGTTTTGGGGACTTCACATCTCCTTCGAAAACATAGTAGGTTTTCTCAGACATACAGGTTTCCTAACGATGTTTTCCTTTACCTTACGGTAAATGATAATCATGTTAGAATTGAATCGCCCGTGAAAATATGAATTCGGAAGTCACGGAACACTCGGAAGTCTTCCGAGTAAAGCGGGTTCTAATCCTGGGTCACGCACTTCTATCTGGTTTCCTAAGCAAGAGTAGAACCATTGGACTACAACATCCTATAATTGTTTAAATAGATGTTTTGATTTATTCATAAAAAGCAAGAACAAATAAGTCTAGCAATTCGTTAAGTGTCATTTTACAGGAAACTGAAACAAAGTTCCATCACGGCGCAAAGTAGCTGAAGTAAAGTACTGCAACACTTATCTTCATTGCCGGACGCTGTCCGCTCGTAAACTAAGTCCGGATCGGAAAGTGCTACTAATAATAATAAAAGTAAATGAACTTTTCTAGATTGATATTCTCTAATGATAACTTTTTTATTTTTAACTAGCAAACCGGGCCCGCTTCGCTGGGCATAAGTTAAATTAATCGGTTTTTATAATTTTCTAATAAAATAAAAGGGACCTTAGTAACTCCTTATAACATTAGCTATCTGCGAACGAAAGTCCCGTCAAAATCAGTCCAGCCGTTTCCGTTTCCGTCAGATTAGCTGGAACAAACAGACCGACAGACAGACAAAAATGTTAAAAATTGATTTTTTGAGTACCTTATATATTTTCAAATGCATTTAGTGAAAAGCTGTTAATATGAAATTAAAAACAGACACTTCAATTTTATTTACATCATAAACTACAGTCAGCAGTATATAGTTCAGTTATTTTTCAAACGATTATCATTCTTTTCAAGCTTTGAAATATTTAGTATTTACTAGTGTTTATTCTATGTGCTAATACAAATATTTTACTTGCATATTTCTTCCTACTATCCATTCACGTATCAAAGATTATGAAACATATAGTCGGCCAACGGACGTGACAGCCATCCCAAGCTGCCATACACTCGCTTGGGACATTAGTGTACGTCCGTTGCTACGTGCGTAGCTGTCACGTCCATTGGTCGACTATACGTTTCATAGGCTTTGCCCCTTTCGTCTTAGTGCTTTTGGTAATAAGATTATCACTATAATTTAATTTGAACATTATTTCTTACCGTTTTCAAGTAATTGCGAAAAACACTTTCGACATTTTCTCACCCTTGATGGGGGTTGCTGACACTAAAACCTTTACACAATGATTTTGTATCATTTAAACTACAACATAACAAAAATGCAAAGTTGAATGCCAAATTTTGAGTTCAAACCTTATTTGACTGGACTATTACACAGAAAAGTTACGCAGAAAACTTGAAAAGTATGGTAATCTCTTGAAAAATAACTGGAGTGTGATTAATGATCGTCTTTCATTATAATTACGAACGCCTTAAAAGTGCTGCCGGTAGATAGTTAAGTGAATTAAGTTTTATCTTTTATCTTTGAAACCACAAATAGCTTCTTTTGTAATGAATAATGAGAAATTGGCTTACCTAATATTGACTCTCCTACCCTTTGTCTTTTGGAAGAGACTAATTTTAATAATTACGGGGAATCTTAACCCTACAAACTATAAAACCCTTTTTAATTAATCGGACTACTAATAATAACGAAAGATTGTATGTCTGTGCGTGTTAATTTGTTACTGAAATCATGAAATGGCTGGACGGATTTGGATGTAATTATGTAAATATAGACTGTCTTTTGTAAAAACACATAGGTCTTATAAGAGCGCAGCGCGGATAAACTATGAAGTATTATAAGCGACCGCTGGCGCAGAAAGTTTCGGCTTCGAGTCCCGCTGGGGGTATTCATTTGTTGAGCATATTATAATATGTATGTATTTAAAATGTATATGTGTAGTATATCAACTAGCTGGTATCCGTACCACAAGCTTAGCTTACCACGATTTTATTTTTTAATTTTAATACAAGTTTTTAATTTCTTATTTTTTTATGATTTCGCATCAAAAAATACTTATACCTAACCCTGAATTTTTATCCTTCTACCAACGCGGGCGGGGCCGCGAGATTTGCTAGTACACGTATAATCTATCTATACGTCACTTATAGTTTGAAAGAACATATTATCATCTCTTTTGTGGCTTCGACGATAAAGGTTAAAGTATAACCATATTATGTGAACCATACAAAGTTCAATAAAATTACGATATTAAGGCCTTATCTTAAATTGTAACATTAGAAACATTTATAGCGTATATTTTCCATTAGCCTCCGGAACTATAAAGAGGCCGTCATAAAGAAAAGTTAGTACTAAGCGGCTATTCAATCTTCATTGCCAAAGCCGATACTGACCGCTCGTAAATTCGTATATAATGAAACAGTTCTTATAATTTTCATTGCTTCTTATTTTATTTTTAATTTTTCTCTTATAATTCTTAATAAGTAGCCAGTGGAGCTATAGATAGTGGTAGCCCAGTGGTAATGCGCTCGCTTGGATGGCCGAGTGATGCGGGTTCAAATCCGGGTCTCGTACCTCTAATATTTTCATGTGCGAATCATTTCTATCATGATTATTGTCTTACGGTGAAGGAAAGCATCGTGAGGAAACCTACATGTCTGAGAGAAACTAGCAAGTTTCCTAAAGACATGTGAAGTCCGCCAACACGCACTAGACCAGCGCGCTGGACTTGTATTGAAGGTAGACCCCCACAGCTGGGTAAGCTGGTAGTAGTTAGTTAAAAATGGCTCAATTACAATTCTTAATTATAATATATAATAGAATATAATAATATAAAAGTATCAGCATTTTTCTATTTAAGCTCGAATTCGTTATTTTACTTACAAACTGTTTCTCTATTAAAATAATGTGAAAAAATAACAAAAATAAACTCTTTTCATTTTATATATTAAGATGTTTTATTAAACAAGATATAAAACAAAGTACCTGACACGCTCGCAGTACGACACACGTCGACCACAATTTATAGCTGCTATTTATCACGCAGCCCCTCCTCTTAGCCTATTGTAAGTAAAACAAATCGTACATTAATTAAATTCGTATCGAAACTTTTTGGGAATAAACTTTGCGTACGAAAAGATGATATGCTTTTTTTCTGTTTTGTACTCGCCGAATAACGGAAACGATGACTACAATGACCGCACGTTTGGCTCAGTTTCTAGTGATCCTACTTTCTGCGCCAGTGACAGCGGGTTCGAGTCCCGCTGAAGGCATTAATTTTTTGAGCACAAATGTTTGTACTTCAGACATGGGTGTTTAAATTTATACTAGCGACTCACCCTCGTGTCGCTCAGGTTCGTTCCTTGCTCGTACCCCATTTTAGCGTACGATTTTTACAAACTTTAAATGTCTTACTTATTTATATGTAAGTAATCAAAAGGCCAAATAATAAGTTTCAAGCTTCTAGCTTTAAAAATGACGTAATTTCCATACAAACTGTCATCCCCTATTTCAATTTCTTACAGCATTTTTTTTTTGCCTTTAAAAGTAGCCTATGTCCGTCTCCTGGCTCTAAGCTACCTCCCCACCAATTTTTAGCCAAATCGGTACAGCCGTTGTTGTGTTATAAATAGTGTAACTAACACGACTTTCTTTTATATATATATAATAGATAATAGATAATAGATATGTATGTATTTAAAGTAATATATGTGTAGTGTATCAACTCCCTGGTATCTGTAACACAAGCCTCATAGCTTATAACGAAACTAGATGGCGCTGTGTGTAATAACGACCCAACATATTTATTTTGGTATGAAGACAAATAGTAAAAACTGGTCAAGTGTAAATCGGACCGCAGTCAAAGCTCTGGAGAAATTATAGTGTCATTTTATTGGTAGGTAAATACGTTACATGTATGTGACGAAAAACTATTGGTGTCCATCCACCGTGCGATCTTTAAAATAAAGTGAAAATTAATAATAATCTTAGATTTAAATTTCTGTTCATTAATTTGCAAGAACTTATCTTTCAACCCTACACTACATTATTTCTCTTCTAAAATACTTGTAGTACAAATGTACAGCTGTAACAAGTCGAATTGATTAATCTAAACTTTAGCATTCCTTGAGTATCTCACAAAGTCTTGCTTGAGATTGAATTTGGGGTATCCGGTGCACTGAAGGTATTGTAAGTTTTATAAAATTTGCCTAATTGCCTTACTTATAAATTTATTAATTTTTTGATATGTATGTATACATATTTTAGTATATTAGACACTTCACGCTGAAAAACCTAAATGCTGAATGAATTTGTATGAAATTATATAATATGAGAGTGATATTTTAAATATAACAATTTTTAAATATAATGATTTTTAATTTTTTTAAATATAATAATAATGTCCTCCGATTGTCCTCCTCCGATAGTCTCAATGAGATTGGCCACTCTCATTGAGACTAGCCAACGGCGCGGGAGATATTATAGTGCACAAATGTACGCGCAAACACAAGTGCACTCTCTGTTCCTTATAACTTTCATATTCCGGTGGGACGATTGCTTGACACTACCAGCGAGAGTTAAGGCGCAATGCCGACGGCTTTCCGTTCTCTCCGCAGCACTCCCAACTCCGGGCTGTTTCTAAGCCTTATGAAACAAAAAGAGTCAATAACTAAACCTGGTCCGACTCGGGACTCGAACCCAAAACCTCTCGGTGTGGGAGCGTACATGCTAGCACCACCGAGGCAGTTGCAGCATTTTAAATGTAATTAGTAGCCCAGTGGCAATGCGCTTGTTTGGGTAATCCTTCATCGCAAGCAAACCTGCATGTCTGAGAGAACCTATCAAGTTTTCGAAATACATGTGAAGTCCGCCAACCCACACATGGCGTGGTGGACTATGGTCTGATCCCCTCATACCGAAGGGAGGCCCGTGCCCAACAGTGGAACATAAAAGGGTAGAAGGGTATGTAATGAAAATAATATTATAAAATGAGGGTAACACATGGGAATCAGAATAATTTCTTAAAATACTACTTTTTTTATTATCAATATAAAAGGCACTACAGGACACAACCAAAGCTAGGGTAAGACGCTTGTAATGTAATAAATTCTTATTGGAAAACCCAAACAAAAATAATACAAGAGCCTCTAAAAATTATACATCACACAAAGGCTTTGTTTTCCTCCGACATCTACGATAGATCAACAAATTAAAGCGGGATGGCAAATTGAAAGTTTTCCGGGAACTTTTCTAATTTCCTACACTACGTTCTAAGAAAATTTATTTGCTATAAGCATCCTTGTCATGTCATCAACTTTAAGTGTTCATAACACAATACCAAGTGTGTGATCTTTATAAGAGAATCATCTTCACATATTATAATAAAGTTGTAACTGATTCGAATCTGTACATTAATTGTCTTGGAAAATCTTATTGAAACAGTAATTATTATCGATAGAAGCCGAATCTGAAATTCTTAGAATTTTTGTCTATCTGTCTTTTTTTTTATGAGACAAAGGGTGCAAACGGGCAGGAGGCTCACCTGATGGAAAGTGATCACCGCCACCCGTGGACATCTGCAACACCGCAGGGCTTGCAAATGCGTTGCCGGCCTTAAAAGGCTGTCTGTTAGTAACCGCATAACTAGAAAACTGCTGAACAAAATTTGATGAAATTTGTATGATTATAGCTGCACAATATTCAGGTCAACATAGGATACTTTGTACTGCTGTAAAATATATAATTTCTGAGATATACTAGAACCTTTAAAAATAACTCGTACCTAGGGACAAACCCAAGAGACCGAGGATGCTTTTTTTTAACATTGTGAATTACTCCGCTATCATTTTTCATATGTTCTTCCAAAATATTGTGGAATTTTGTAAATATCCTTTTATTTTATTTTTTCAAATAAAATCGAAATATATTTTTTTAAATTTAAATAGACTTTTACAAGCACCTTTGAATCGTATATCGTATACATTATGATAAGTATAAGAAGTATTTTACCAATTTTACCATATTTTATATATTACATAATGGGTAAAAGGTATATTTAAAATGGAATTTTCTTTGAACTAAAATCTATTAGCGTCAGTTTTCAAGTGCAAAAATCAAACATACGTTATTTGAACGAGTCTCCAAATACCGGACTGCACACATTGTCTAGAATGTATTAATTGCTTTCTACTGGCCTTCTGTCTACTACAGACTACAGTGGTTTCCGATTTATTTGGCTTTTTCTCGTTTATTTTAGAGAAAGAGATGTAATTTTAACTTTAAAGAATATTTATTTAATAAGAGATATTGTGTAACTTCAAATTATTTCTAATGAAATTGTGCATCGCCTTTCGTAAACGGTAGGTAATAATAACATTAGAGCGCTTAATTGGCAATTGATAAAAATGAAAACATGTTGGGACATTATTACAACAGCGCCATCTAATTCCGTGGCAAGCTACGAGGCTTGTGTTACGGATACCAGATAGTTGATATACTACACATATAAATTTTAAATACATACATATTCTAAATATTATGATTGATACAGAGACCGAATCTATAGTTTTTAGAGTTTTTGTCTGTCTGTATGTCGCATCGCGTGAAAACCACTGACAAATTTAGTACGTATGTATAAATAAAATTGAAGTGTCTGTTTTAATTTCAAATTGACAGCTCTTCTCTTCATGCATAATAGACGACTCGCTTGGCTCAGTTGGTAGTGAACCTACTTTCTGCGCCAGCGGTCGCGGGTTCGAGTCCCGCTGGGGCATTCATTTGCTAATCACGAATGTTTGTACTCCAGTCATGGGTGTTTACATTAATAATATTATGTATGTATTTAAAATTTATATGTGTAGTATATCAACTATCTGGTATCCGTAACACAAGCACGTAACGTAGCTTACCACGGAACTAGATGGCGCTGTTGTAATAATGTCCCAACATATTTATTTTTTTTATTCTTTATTTATAATATGAAAGTAGGTATATATGGTAGTTATATAAATTATCTATTTTTAAATTTTTGTCCGACAGTCTGTTTGTTCCGGCTATTTTCTGAAACGGCTAGACCGATTTTAACGAGACTTTCACTAACAGATAGCTAATGTTATAAGGAGTAACAAAAGCTTCTTTTATTTTATTATAAAATTATAAAAACCGTTTAATTTATTTATTAAAATTATAATAATCGTCTAACATTAATAAGTACGAAACGTTACAGCAATCAACATTTCCTTTAGAAGTATTTGTTTCAGTTAAAAGCTTTTTAAAGTTGGTTAAGAAGAAGCGATAACGGATATTTATATTTAATTATTAAAGTGGCTTAAAATAGGCCAATGCCTTTGTCACTGAAATTTAATTAAATTGGTTGCAACTCTTTATCAGATCTGTCAGTTTTCAGGAGCGGAAAATATAATAAAAGTATGGTACAATAAATTAATGTTACAACGAAAAGTTTAATTCATTCTTATGTTTTATCATTATTTCTTATTACGTTTTGCTATATAAGAAATATATAGAGATTCTATAGAATTTAGCACTTTTTCAATGTCCCATAGCTGGGCACGGGCCTACCTTCAATGAGAGGGACATTAGACCATAGTCCACCACGCTGGCCCAGTGCGTGTTGGCGGACTTCACATGTCTTTTAAAACTTGCAAAGTTCTCCAAGACACGCAGGTTTCCTCACGATGTTTCCTTCACCGTAAGACAAGTGGTGATCTTCTTCTTCTTCTTCTTCCTGTCCTTATCCCACGCTATGTGGGGTCGGCACAACATGTCTTCTTCTTCCACTCTCCTCTGTCATTCTTTGACACTCTTATACATGTTGTAATTGGCTTGGCAAGATATTTTACAACCGGCCGCCTGCCTCACATTAACCCTCTTTGGGAATGCTATATTTTACAAGTGGTGATCATGTTAGAAAATAATTCGCACATGAAAATATCAGAGGTGCGAGACACGGATTCGAACCCGCACAACTCGATTATCTAAGCGAGCGCGTTACCACTGAGCCACCACTGTCTTAAAGACTCTCTAGATACCTTTTAATTGTAAGTACAGATTTGTCAGAAAAAAATTCCGCTGTAAAAAGCATCTTCTATTATTATTAATGTTTTCTCGTGATTCGGCCGGTTAGTCTGTAACCGACAGACAGACAAAAATTCTAAAACTATAGATGGGCTTTTGCTTTTGTAAGCGTTTCGCTTCGTCATTTATTATACATGCGGCTAAGGATTGGAACAGCCTGCCTGCGTCAGTGTTTCCGTTCGATCACAATATGGGTGTCTTCAAGGCAAGAGTGAATAGGTGGCTACTGAATTAGTGCGACTCCATCAACGACTGCGTTACCACTTACCATCAGGTGGAACGTAGTCAAGCACTAATTCAGAATAGAATAAAAAAAAAGTTTTATCTCTCTCGACCTCAGTGGTCTAGTACTAGCAAGCACGGCAGCAGATTCGAAGGTGCAGGGTTCGAGTTCTATGTCTGCTAAGTCTTATCTTTTCTTATTGGCAGCCCGGAGTTGGGAAGTTGGCGGTGTGTCACACTCGGGCCGTGTAGATCCTGCCTTGTTGTGACCGTAACTCTCACAGGTCGTGTTAAAATTTATTTATTTCAATCAAAAATTACTGCAATCTTTACCGGAATAACCTAATGCGATTGAAGTAATATTTAACTAGAACTAATAACAACTAATGTGACCTTTGTGACTTCACTCAAAGGTGCGTTAAAAATGTCTATTTTATCCGCCACACTTTTGATATATTGTAAAATATTATTTTATCGGACTACGAGAGGAAAAGGAACAGAATATAAAGCATATTTTTTTATCTATATCATTAACTTATAACCTAGTTACTAATAATAAGCACTTAGGAAATGTAACTAATTAAAGTCTATCCTTACTATCCTTAGTATATGAGAACAAAATATTAGCAAACCCGACTCGCTTCGCTGTGCGTAAGTTAAAATAAATTAAAAGTTTTATAATTTTGTAATAAAATAAAAGTAACCTAAGTTACTCGTTATATCATCAGCTATCTGCTAGTGAAAGTCCCGTCAAAATCGGTCCAGCCGTTTCAGAGAATAGCCGAAACAGACAGACAGGCAGTCTACAAAAATTAAAAAAATGATTTTTCGATGTATCGTATATATACTTTTATATGCATTTTGTGAAAAGCTGTTAATTTGAAATTTAAAACAGACACTTCAATTTTTTATATATTTTTAATTATTTATATATACTGATGTAGGTTACCTACTGATTAAACATCCTTGCCTTAATCAAACGTCGACAAATACAAGACAATTCAACAAATAGTAGCAAATAGTCGTATATAACTAATAAAAACAATTTACAAGTAGTAAATAACCTCTGACATCTGATTACCGATGTAGGTATTGTTTGTTTGAGAATTTTCTGTTCGCGATTCCTTGTCATCAACTTCTTTTTGTAGATTTGCATCGATACAGAGGCCGGACCCTAAATATATATAGTTTTTAGAACTTTTGTCGGTCTGTCTGTGATGGCATTACTAAATAATCACTGAACAGATTTTGATGAAATTTGGTATGATGATAACAGTTTATCCGGGTCAACACATTTTTTTTTATGAGACAAATGGGGCAAACGGGCAGGTGGCTTACCTGATGGTAAGTGTTCGCCTTCGCCCATGGACATCTGCAACCCTGCAGGGCTTGCAGATGCGTTGCCGGCCTTTCAGGAAAGGAGGAGGAGGGAGAAGGATGGGAGGGGGGATGGGGAATGGGCCTCCCGGACTCTCACTTACCGGACGAAACGCGACAGCACGCCGGTCTTCTGTGAGAGAGTGGTACTATACGGGGCGTGCCGGCCCATTCGGCTGCTACCCGAAGGTAACAGGCATGGCACTACTACTTATAAATACTACTATACGAATAATCTCTGAGAAATGTATGATGAGCGATGATGAGTCCCTAGCATTATAAATATTTCAACAATAAATTATACTAATAAAATGATTTAAATACATGTAAGTACAAACAGCAAAAAAAAGTGTAATCTAACTAATTTAAGTAACCAAAAAGGTCACTAACAAAAAGTTTAATTAACAAGTGACAAAAATAAAATTGAAATCTAAATCTGGATCTAACAACTTGTTTTAACTTAAATGAAGTCAGTTTTACATAGATAAGGGTAAGCAATATTTCTATCATCTGTCGCAAAATAGGCCACTCTGATCCGTTCTAACCCCATTATCTATAGAACGTACCCCATTCAATAAAGGGGTGTACACAAGAGTGCTATACTAGGTACTAAAATATACCTAAAAATAAAATCAAATATTATTTATAAATACAGAAATATTTATAACGCTCTAGCGCTAACTAAATGGTACATTTGTTAATTTTAATTATTTGGAAGAAAAGCGATGTGCATAGTAGGCTTTATTATAAAAATATATAATATAAGACCATGTCTCTCCCAAGTCTATAGTATTCTATTTATCTCTACACCAAAAAGGTTAATCGGACACTGGACTGTACAAAGTTATTTCACAGTAATTATACCATTAGTATGATTTTTTTACTATTTATATCGACTCAAGTAAATATAATGTGCACTAAACTTAAGGTCGTGGATAAACGCATCGCCTCTAAGCCATCAGGGTGGCCGCTAATAGCTTCAGCTGATAACCAGTTTAGTTTAACGCTGTTTAGGATACCTATAGCTTACTGAGGCTTACTACACGTTTACTTTATACTGTACGATCGATGATACGATTAAATTAATTGGCCATTTTTAACCTTTTTTTATCCTTGGGAAATGTATTGACCCATACCATCTGTAGGAAACAGGTCACTAAAACCCAAACACCCATCATTCATCAAATTCAAATTCCAAATATTTTATTCAGCATGAAATTATTACAATTTTTTACTGAACGTCATGAGTCTACTACCAGTTCGGAAGAGAGAAACCACTGATCTGAGAAGAACTGGCGAAAGAAATCTCATCGCCTCATCTCAATTGGGCGCCTCTGGATCGCTTACGCATTCCACCTCGATGCCCCGACGCGACGGTCCGGCAGGTCTGCTGAAGCACAGCTACATGGGTAGCTCAACGGTCCACTCTGCTATCCAGAGAAGTACCAGGAGCAACCTGCGAGTTTCTTGGCTTCGCACCCGGGCGAATTGCTGGACGCTACTGAGCCCTGAGAGTTGAAAAGAATGCTAGTAAAATGATTATCTGCAGATTTCCACAACCCGAAGAAACAAAAATCGTCCTTAAAGTTCATGAATATAATATAATTTTCGTTGTTCGGCTTGTAAAAACCGGCAGATTATAAAATAGCATTTTTCAGCATGTAGTTAGTCCACCGTAGCTTAATCTGACTCGCTCGAGTATATTAACTTGTCAATATTTTTAAATATTTTGATCGACTGCTAGGCCTGTGACCCTGTAATAAAATTAAAGTGTCTGTTTTAATTTCATATTAACAGCTTTTCACTAAATGTTTATGAAAGTATATACGGTACTAGCCTAAAAAATTCAATTTCTAAAATTTTTGTCTGTCTGTTTATTTGTTCGCGGCTAATCTCTGAAACGGCTAGACCGATTTTGACGGGACTTTCACTTGCAGATAGCTAATGTTATAAGGTGTAACTAAGCTAATTTTTAACCGACGTCTAAAAAGGAGGAGATTATATTTTAGAAGTTATATTTATTTTAACTAGCGAAACACGTGGCTTCACTGACGTTAAACCTAGAGCCGAACCCAAGCGAAGCGAGGGTGAGACGCTATGTTATTTATATAGGATTACCAACAGTATACAAAAGTAACTTTAAAAAAAAACATTATTACACAAAGGATCATGGACCTATGTACACCAGTTACAACTTACAGTACAGTATTATGGTGGAGGTAATCAATAGAGTGTAAGCTATGGTGTAAGGTTATGTTAAATCGCCACGCTTGAGTAAATACAAAAAATCCCCTCTTGGCCTTCCCTACTTATCATACTTTCTTCTCTATTTGTCAATTGATTACTTTTTTAGAAGCTATCGATAAGTTTTATATAATATATATAGATAAATTAAACCAATTTGTCTTTTTGCAATATCGAAACAACTACTTTTTTACTAAATGCATATGAAAGTACCTACAGTCTACATATAAAAGACACATTTTTTAATTTCTATATCTGCCTCACTGTTTGGTTCGGTTTATCTCCGAAACAGCTGGACCGCTTTAGACAGGATTTTCACTGGCAGATAGCTGATTTTATAAGAACTAAATAAACTACTTTTCCTTTAGAAATATACATAATTCCGCTCTAAAGAAATAAATCGGAGTATGTGTAGCTTGCAATAAAAACATTAAATATAAATATTTTGGGACATTATTACACACATCACCATCTAGTTCCATGGTAAGGTAAGGCTTGTGTTACGGATACCAGATAGTTGATATACTACATAATATAATAATTTTTAATACATACATATTACATATTATAAATATAAACACTCATGACTGGAGTAAAAATATTATTGCTCAACAAATGAATGCCAGCGGGACTCGAACCCGCGACTACTGGCGCAGTAAGTAGGGTCACTACGAACTGAGCCAAACGTGTCGTCAAATAGATTATTTGTTATATAAATATTAAATACAATATATTATCCTCCTATAAATAAATGATGTCGCATTGTGTAAGTCCGTTGACGGATATCGGGCAATTTCGTGTTCCGCCAAACGGTAATGTATTTATAAGGGCCATCGTCCTAATTAACGAACTATTTATAACTATAGTATGAAGCACTCATTATTTACTTCACATTGGTTTTTTATTTAATAGTTAACAGTGTTCAGAATCGATTTAACATCTACAAATTAAATAAAACTCTAACTGAGACAAATCTGTACATAAAATATTTTTGTTATCTATAGTTTTTAGAATTTTCAAGTCTGTCTGTCTGTATGTGACTTTTGTTACTATTTAATTGCGTGGTTTACATAAACGAAGCACAACAAACATACTTATATGAAGTCGAAAAAAACTGATCAACAAGTTGCTTCTGTCAATAATTAATTAATATAATTGTTATGAATAAAATTTCAATTCCTAAAAAATGTATTTTCTTTAAGTAGTGTTTGAAACTAGAATATAACTTTATGGCATTAATAACCTACGTCGATATAAATTTGTATGTAACGTCATCTTTTGAAATTAATTTGAAGCTACTTCTTTATTTCAAAGTAACTAATATATTATATTTTAATATCACAAAATCTAAGAAACCCATCCTAACGTATTAAAAATATAGGCAACTAACGCCACCTATATTTCATTTAAATAAATTTTGCAACATCACAAAAATTATAGCGCCATCTTTTAAAATTTAGTTGAACTAATTTCTATTATAGTTACATGACAATAAGTTGTATTGCAAACATTTTAAGTTAAATTTAATAGCTATATAAATATTACAGACTAGCGACTAAGTCTCGCTTCGCTCAGGTTCGTAATCGTCCCTAGGATTAGCGCGAGCGAAGTCGCGAGTTCCACTAGTTATATACTAAAACCTTTCTCCAGAACCACTCTATTCATTAGTATAAACAGCATGAATATCGGTGCAGTAGTTTTTGAGTTTATCGCGAAGAGACAGACAGGCAGACGTGGCGGAGGATTTTGTTTTATAATCACAATGTGTTAAGATCATAGGCAAATAAAGCTAGGTAATTAGGCTGTTTCATTTAATTGAATCTTGCAACATTATATTATAACAAAATGTTCTTTATCCTGGTATATATTTTTTAAATCAATTTTACTATTTTGTACAGTTATAAGCCCTACCTTCCCCAGAGTGAAAGTGTAGTATAGAAGGTAGCATGTAAAGCAGTACATTTCTATTCGACTTTTTTTTAGTAAGCCTCAGTAATAATCCAGATTTGGGTCGTTGGTAATGTTTTACCCCTGTGCATTAGAGCACCTAACTCCCATAGTGTTGTGAAAGTAGACATCCCATTGAAGTATGAGTGGCAGGAATTGAGAGTGTACTATAATATCACGTATTCTGTAAATGGCTAGTCGATTTTTTTTTATGCGACAAAGGGGGCAAACGGGCAGGAGGCTCACCTGATGGTAAGTGATCACCTCCGCCCATGGACATCTGCAAGATTGCAGGGCTCGCAATCTTGCAGATGTGTTGCAGGCCTTTCAGGAAAGGGAGGGAGGAGGAGGAGGGAGAAGGACGGGAGGAGGGATGGAGAGTGGGCCTCCCAGACTCTCACTTATCAGACGAAACGCGACAGCATAGCTGTCACTTCACGCCGGTCTCCTGTGAGAGAGTGGTACTATATGGGGCGTGCCGGCCCATTTGGCTGCTACCCGAAGGTAACAAGCATGGCACTACCACTAATAATTTTAAGCCACTTTACCACTAATAATGTGAAATTGAGCATAACAGGCGGGAAAATATTGATGGGATAAATAAAATAAAGACATTAATAGCTTATTCCTTTATTACTTAATCCTTAATATTATATACAAATTAAACAATAACCAACCTGAATACATTTACACGGTATGTACAATATTAGATATATTTATCATTCAATCATCCTAACATATTAGAAGTTTTTTTTCTAGCAGTTGTTTCTAAATAGGCAGAAGCAGACAGTTAATACTGTTTAAAAACTTAACATCAACAAATCTGATTTTGTTTCTTTTAAAATGACATTTTTTTATATCATAAAAAAAATTAAAGAGTGGTTTTATTGATCAAAAATTGTTCACTGTACATTGCTAACATTAAAATTTGATTTGAATAATAAATATACAAAATATTGTACATCACAAATTTGTATTTAATTATACTTAATAAATATATTACTAATAGAAATATTTCAAATAAATGAGGTTATTTAAAGTTTATTACAAATATTTCAATACACATGAACCATACCATATATAAAAGTCCAGAATAACACATAAGTGAAAAGAGCTCCGAAGAATCCATTTGTTAACAAGCTCTGTTTAGAAACAAAATATTGATTCGCCTTAGGTCCAGCTTTTACCATAAACATGAACCATAGAATGAATACAGAAAACACATAGAAGGCGAATCCATGCAATCCTGTTAATCCAAGTATACCTGAAAATATGACTTAATTAATATTTTGTTTTGGTATTTATAAGTAACACACTAATATATTAAAATGTGATATCATTTTCAAATTTCATTTTAATCCATATTAAAGTTATACTAAGAGGAGTCCTTCCATTAATTAACACACCTAAAAAGGCTTACTACTCTTGTCTGTCAAAAATAATCAGACATTAATATTTTTTGCAGACATTAAAACTAAATCCATTTACCTGATAGTTTATTTTATAGAAAAAAAGAGGTTTCTTCTTTACCTGCGGTGGATCCCGACAATGCAGCCATCGACGTTCTACAGTATTCCACAACAGCAGAATTGTTTCTAAGAGCAGCTTCACTATAAGCTACTGGCTCTGGCTTCGTATCTTTTAGTTTTATGTTAGACATTTTTATTCTATTTTACAAGATTTAATTAATGTTATACAAAAAAAAACAAATTAATTAATTACAATGCCTCCAAGATTATTTGAGTTTTGACAAAAGTGAAAATTGAAATATGAAATATGAATATTGAATGTCAAAAAAATGACTTTGACATTTGATAATTATCTTCAGTGTTGCTTGTTACAATGACGTATATAAACCTTTTTTTATATATTACTATATTAGCCTCCACAAACTAATTACACTTTCATTGAACTGTTCGGTTTAATTCATAATTTAATGTTGAGAACATAAATGCGAATAAAGACATTACAGGAATACGTTATTGTTTAACTAATCAAAACCAATCAATCATAAAATTATAATTTAGCAACGAAATGATAGGTACATGACATTTCTTCGCGCGCAAATTATGATTAGTACCTACCTAATATATATAAAACAAGCCAATTAGAACCTAGTTCCTAACATATTATATACCAAGCTATAAAATATATTCACAATATTATGAATAAGTTTACATTTAAAACTTAAATAATAAAAAAAATGTAAAGGATAACAAAGTTCAAATGACTATAATTGGTGTTTAAAACTTTATTAAATTTTATTTTATTTTTCTGTATATGAGATTTTAAGGTATACCTTTTTAGTATTTAAATTACATCATAAATTAGTCTATAACTTGAACATATTATAAGTATAATTTAATTAAATAACATTGTTTTAGTGTATGCACATTTATTATACAAATATGCCAATGAACTATTTAATATTTATATATGTGTGTCTGTTTGACACTCACACATAGACATTTCACATTATTTTCATGGTGGTTTTCGCGGCACTAAGCGTCGTTGAACTTATTTTCATTTTAATATCAGAAATCAAGTGGTTATAGTTATTTATGGCTTTGGTGAATTTAAGGTATTCATTTATATTGTGCAAATATAAATAATTGAACAAATTTAAAAACAGTGAAGTAGTTTTCTCATAATAATGAAACTGTGATGGCGCGTGGATGACGGCTATAGTAGATCCCTGTTCGTAACAAATTAGGACTTTGGCCGAATTACACTCAAGCGTTGGGATTTTGAAGTAAACGAACTGAATCTGTATATTTTTAACTTCATAAAAATAGTGTTAAATAATTTTTGTGCCACAATAGTGATTTGTAAAAATAAAAATTAAGTTTTCGATTCTATGATTGGAGATGTATTTGAAGGCGAACGTAACATACATTGCATTTTAGTGAACAATATGGCAATTGTAACAAAGAACTCTTGCCGTTTTTAACTACACTGTTTTCTATATATTCTTATTCAGTTTAATCATTTTATATTGCATATTTTATAGCATTTTTGCGGAAATTGTTTGAATAACCTAGTTCACTGATATGCATAACTTCATTTCGATTTTTTTGTTTCAGAATTCAGACTTGGACCGTTCTTGGTGATTTGAATATATTAATACAGTTTTGACATTGCATTTCCAATTTTTTTAAATCGATATAGTCATGGTTATATAGATATATTTAGAAAATTTTAATATTGAAATTTTCGATCTTGTACTGAATGATATTATTACGTCAGAGTTATCATATAGCGAATGAGTGATTGTTCCATTATAAAATGGAGGAATCTGAAGACAATCTGAGTTTAGAGGATATCAAATTTGAAGATGGCCAATCAACTGTCAAAGTTAAACCAAAAAAGCGGTCACTTGTTGAAAGAGAATTGGAAACAAATTTAACTGCAAGAGTCACATCTCCGATATCAAACAGAGATGCAACAAGTACAAGCCGCTATGGTAGAGCTCTCAGAATAAAAACTGATTCTGACACGAGTGAAACAATACCGAAATCCATTAAATCGCCTAAATTACCAAAATCACCAAATAAAGTTCAATCTCCCGCGTATAAAATGCATGCTTCCAATTCCCCTATTAGAGTTGAAACACCAAAAAGTGGGACTTCATTAGAAAACCAAATTGATACAATTTACAATGAAAATATATCTTTAAGCCGGTTTGCATGTGAAGAAAAAAAAAGCCTTTCAACCAGTAAATATCCTAAAGTGTACATTCGAAAAGATTTAATACAATCAAAGGAAAAAGACTCTGATGATACAATTGTTTTAATAAAAAACATGTTTTCTCCTAGTAACAGTGCTAAAAAACCTAATAATTTGAATGTAGAACTTTCTTCAGAAAAATATAATAAGAATAAAAACAAACAATCATTAAATGGATATGCCAAAACACCATCTGTTGTAAAAACTTTGGATTTTGATGGAAATAAAAAGAATAAGAGTGTAGAAAAAAAGGTAGTTTTGTCTAAAAATGAGTTATTTGAGCTGGAAGCCAAGTGCGAGTACCAAGTTGGAGACTTGGCATGGGCTAGAATGGGAACCTATCCTTTCTGGCCATGTATCATAACAAGAGATCCATTGAGCGGCATGTATGTTAAAAAGAAATGTAAGTATTTATTTTAAATCTAAAATAAAATATATTTTTTTAATGTTTTTAATTAATATTTAGTTCAATTTATATTAAATTAAACTTAACAAATTTAAGTTAATTAATAATACAGTTTTAAATAATGTGTAATTATATAGAAATTAGCATGATGTTGTAAGTCAAAATATTAATTAAAGTTTTGTATGTCCATTGTTCATTCATGAAGCAAATTGAAAATTTAATACCAAATCAAAATAGGTTGGGACATTTCAGGAATTTTCTTTGAGTAATTTTAAAATTTCCTTTCGTTTTCTTACAAGGAAATATGAAACCCATGCAATGATAATTTGCACTTTACCAATTGTATTAAGAAGAAATTACTTTTCTTTAGGCATATTTTTATAGTGTAATTATGCAGGTATACAAAAACTTAAATCTATTGGTACAAAAAACATTTGTATATGTTGGTTCTGTTATTTAAGATAATAGAACCATATGTGGTTCACATGTGTCACAAACAGTAATCTGGGAACACTGTATCTGCCTCAATTTCAATTTGTCACCATTTGTAAAAAAATGATTTTTTTGCCAGTTTTTATTTAAAATTAATAATATGAAAACTTAATATTTTATTTAAAAAAGAACTGTAATTTAAATTATATAGGTAAAATAAGTAATAGAGTTGGCTGGATCAATCTCAAGATAACTTTAATGAAAATAAACATAATTCTATATTGTGTAGATAAGTTTGTTACAATAACAAATGATTTAATTTAAATTCATGTGTCATTCAAAGCAGTAAAGTTGGTAAAATTATAAATAACATGTTTGTATTAAAATTTTTATTTTTATATCATTATTTAAAAAAAAACCAATAATTTTTGAATTAATTAATAATACTAATAAATTTAATTGCCTTATAATTTTACCTATTAAGTCATAAATATATGTAAAGCCAAAAATGTATGTAAAAATTTATAGTCTAAAAGTGAAGGGCTTTACAATCGTTATGAAAATGTTTTTGCCATTCGGTGTTATGACTCCAAGAAGGCCACCACTTAAATGTAGGTTCTCTATAATAATAATTAAAAAAAAAAAACAAATTGGATTTTTATTTTTAGGGTATTACTTTCTACATTTTTTATAATAAATATATAACATATACATTTATTTTTTTTTTTCTATTTACAGTGTTTGGTCGTATTGAACGTGATGTGTTGCATGTGACATTCTTTGGGGATAATGGGCGTCGCGGCTGGATCGTAGACAGCATGCTCAGGAAGTTTCTTGGTCAACTGGAATTTGAAACGGCTAGAATGAATTTTACTTCAGAGGTACGATTTTTATGCGTCCAAATTACATTTGTAACATTTTTTGTAATATTTAGTGACATCTATTAAATTGTGTTGTTTTTTTACAATATATTTTCTGTTCATATTTGAATTTTTTTCAGGCTAAGAAAAAAGACCCCAGACTATATGCTGCGTATTTTATATCAGATAAAAAGATGGCTCAATGGAAAATATCAGTTGATGAAGCAGAAATGTTGCTAAGAGAACCTAAACGACTTAGAATAGATATACTGAATGATATGCTTGAAAAATCAAGATCTCTAAAAACTACCCCCAAACATGAAAAAAGTAAAAAAGTTACAAGAACTAATAGTGATGTATCACTAAGTGAGAGTTTGTATGATACTTTGTTTTCTGAAGAAGACTTTACAACTAAAGAATCAGAGAGATCTCGAAGTAAAAGTAGGAACAGGTCTTTAGATGTATCGGAAGTTGTTACAGCATGTTTAGATAATATGGCTGCCAAAACAGGTATCACAAAGATTCAAAGACAATCTCATATGGACAGATGGCTGCAGAAGGCAAAATCGAAAACCCCAGAAAAATCTCAATTAAAATCTCAAGTAAAAGTAGATACTAAAAGTGCCAAATCAAAAACAAGAGTGCTCAAAGGGTCAAAAAGAACTTATAACTTTAGGTCATCCAGTCAGGAATCTCTGGAAGAAAGTAAATTGCTCTCACATCAAAATGAACATGATTATAGTCAAAAGTCTAAGGACATAAATAGTCCGATATTAGTAGACAATGTAGAAATTGATTATAAGAATGTAGCAGTACCTATATCAGATCCTGTTGAGTCTGGATCTGGTCTAGGTATTATATCTAAAGTGGAAACTCTTTGCAGCAAAGACCAAATCAATGATGATGAAGAAATGATTTTGACAGTTATTAATAATGAAATATATATAAGTGAAGCTGGTGAAATTGGTGATGAAATATGCATTCAACTTAATCAGGTAGAAGATATCCAAACTCATAATTTAGATGCTTCCGATATTAAAAATGTTGAAGAATTAAAAAATTGTGAGACAATTGTATTGATTGGCACCAATAATGATTTAATGGAAACTGAAGATCAATGTAATAAAGATATATCAGATATGAATAAAAAAATCACTCAAATTAAGAATAACACAGCAAATGATAGTGAAACAAATGTGACAAGCAACGAGGACCAATTAGAAAATAATGATTTAAATGTAGAAAATAATGAAAATGTTGCCTTTTTAGATCATGAAGGTATAGACAGTACTAAAATGTCTGTAGATGAGTCCATGGATGTTGATAATGAAAATCAAGACTGTGAAAAAGACAAATGTATACTTAGTGTTCCTACAACATTAGAGCTAACTGAGAATGAATATAATTTAGACAGTATAAGATTAATAAATACTGATAGAATTTTAGAGACAGTTGATCATACAACTAAATTAAGTGATTCTCACATAATCATAGTGGAGAATAAAAAAAATAATCATGAAACGATCAATAGTGAACTTGTTGAAACACAAACGGCAGAAATAAAGATGTCACAAGCTATAGAAAAAAATGTACCAGAAAATGTACAAGAAAAAGTACCACAAACTATTGAAGAACATATACCGCAAACAACGAAAGAAAATGTGCTACAATCTATCGAAGGTGAAACATCACAAGCAATGGAAGAAAATGTACTACCAGCCACACATGAAAATATAGCACATATAGTAGAGAAAATTGTATCAGAAACTATTGAAGACACACCACAAACAATAGTAGAAAATGTACCACAAATTATAGAAGATAATAAATCACAGGCTATAGAAGAAGGTGTATCAAGAATTTCAAATACATTAAAAGAAGAAGTACTACAAATAGTGACTACAAAAACAGTAGAAGAAAAAAACACACCAGTTGACGACCATTTTTTAGAGTTCGGCACAATAGAAAGTCACGCGAAAAAAAAGAATGATGAATTTAATGCTAATATAAGCCCTTCAAATCGAAATAGATCAAAAAAGTTACACAAATTTAAACTATCACTAAATAAATCTTTGAAAAACGATAAAAATGATACTGAAAATGTAGAAACAGCTGTGATAGGTTGTGATAGTCCAAAAGACTTTATAGAAAAGGAACCTTTAAAGCTTAATGGTTATTGTGATAATACTCAAATTACGAGTAAAAGAATAAATGATGTAGGATCGGTTATTAGTTCACATTACGCTAAACAAATTGAAATTACATGTGAAAAGGATAGTATAGTTAATAATACTATTTACCTAGATGGAGATATAAATGGAGATATAATTGATGAAGAAATTACTTGTTATAAGAAAGCATTTAAAAATATTGTAGAAGATAAAGAAGAAGTAAAAGAAGATGACTCAGTAAAAATAATAGAACAAGTAACAGAAAATGACAAAGTCTTCGTAAATGGTTGTCACGAATCTGTTCATACGATGCCAACTATCGTCAATAACGAAGCAGATGACATATATTTGGATGAGCCGGTTGTGCTAAATGGTATCCATGAAGATATTGATGTCGATGCTAACTCTATCGGTGATAATGATGAGCCACTGTCGGTTTACCAAATGCGATTAAAATCTAAACAATCTGAAGGAAATGAGAAAATATTTGGTCTAGAAAAACCTGAAGTATTCGCTGAAGAGCTAGATAATTTGTCGGTAAAGTCGGGAGACAGTGAAATGTCAGTTGGAAGACTAAAACGCAAAGAAAAATTAATTGAAAAGAAAAAGATTTTAGAAGATCCGGAATTTTTAAAATATTTAGAGATCAAACAAGATGCATTTATGGATGAACATCCGGATCTTTCCGAAGAAGAAATTACTAATCACCTATACAAAACGTGGTTATATGAGGAAGATTTAAAAACCGAGGCCAAAAAAGCCGATGATATTGATCAATCGAATTTAGTCAAAGGTCTCAATGAAGATCCTGTGCCAGTAAAAAAGATAAGAAAAAAGATAAAAACGGAAAAAGAGAAAGAACCTAAATTGGAAAAAGAACCTTTACCGAAAGAGAAGTCCAAAAGACGAATCATTAGGCCATATTATAAAGAAGATTTCTCAGATATGGATGATGACATAGAATATTATGAAATATTTAAACCTAGACAAAGAGTGCCTAAAGTGATGGATTCTCAATATAAAGATGAAAGAGAAGAAGTTATCAAAGAAGAAAACTTCCAAAATGAAATAGGGACAGAAATACCAATAGAAGTTGATGAAGAATATATATCGGAAGAAATCGATCAAGTTGAAGAATACTTTAGGCAATTGACTGAGCCAAAACCAAATTTGTTCAAAGGACTTATAAGAGAAAAAGTCTGTGAAATATGCGAGAAATATGGTAATCTGGTCAAATGTAAAGGTTGTTATAGCATGTTTCATGTTGATTGTGTGAAGAAACAAGTAGAAGTTGTCGAGGTTTCAATTCCTATGCGTGGTAGAAAGAAAAAAAAGAAAAATAGAGGCCGAAAGCCAAAAGAAGACTGTTTAGATTCAGGAAGCCAAAGTGATGAGAAATCTCAAGATGCCAATGTTTCAGAGGAAATGCTTAATATGTCCATAGATAACGAAGAAGACTATCATATAACAGCAAACGAAGATGAATTTGAAAGTAAACTATCAGAAAAAATGAAAGAGGTATTAGAAAACCCGGAGAGTATCGAATACGATTCGGATTCAAACGACGAACACGATTTCGCGGACGTCAATATCGGTGAATGTAAAATCGTGGACGTGAAACAACGTAAAAAGGAACAAATCGACTATTCCGATTTCAAATGCAACAACTGTCAAAAATATGACATACCGATCTGTTTTGTTTGTAAATCCCCCGTTTCTCCCAAAAACAAGGCTGAGCATAGACAAAAGTGTCAAGTGGCGCATTGCCATAAATATTATCACATGGAATGCCTGGATCACTGGCCACAGACGCAGTTTAATGGGGGAGAAATTTCTAAAACGAATAAAGGCAACGAATACTTCGAAGCATTGTCATGTCCGCGCCATGTTTGTCACACGTGTGTATGCGATGACCCCAGAGGCTGTAAGACTAGATTTAGTGGAGATAAGTTAGCGAGATGTGTTCGATGTCCAGCAACCTACCATACGTTCACAAAATGTCTGCCCGCCGGAAGTCAGATTTTGAGCGGTTCCCATATTATCTGTCCTAGGCATTATGAGCATAGGTAAGAGACAATTATTTTTTTAGTATAAAATAAAAAAAAAAATTAAACTTTTTCGAACGCCTTTTTTCTTATTTTTTTAAAAACTTTTTTAAATAATATGTTTTGATACAATAACTTATGCATTTTTTATTGTATCTATTACAAGTATATTGGATTTTTTTATTAGTAAGAATATATGTTTATATTCCAGGCCGGGTAAAGTCCCCTGTCATGTAAACACAGGCTGGTGTTTTATATGTGCCTTGGGCGGATCGCTGATATGCTGTGAATATTGTCCCACTTCCTTCCATGCTGAGTGCCTTAACATTAAACCACCAGAAGGTAAACACTTATCTACATTATCTACATTAATTTTATAAAGTGGTAAAGCTATAAGTTTGTATTATATCATACTAGATGAGCTTTGTGAGGGCTCGCGTACTTTTTCTAACGGGTAATAATGTTACATCGATGTTAACTCTTTGGTTTTCTAACAGATGGCGTTAGTAGTACAATAAATACAAAATTGTTGATTTTCATTTTTAATGGTTATAAAATTATATATTTTTTTGACAGATAACACATCTAGATGTGAAGTTAAATTACTATGTTAAAGCAAAAATCTATAGGCGTGATAGTTTTTCAGTAAAGTGTACCACAAAATGCTCAGGTTGTGGGATAGTGTTTAATTAAAATAAATATAAAATATGTTGGGACATTATTACAACAGCGCCATCTAGTTCCGCAGCTACGTAACGTGCTTGTGTTGCGGATACCAGATAGTTGATATACTACATAATATATACCTTTTAAATACATACATATTATAAATATAAACACCCATGACGGGAGTACAAACGTTCGTGATTAGCAAATGAATGCCCCCAGTGGGACTCGAACCCGCGACCGCTGGCGCAGAAAGTAGGGTCACTACCAACTGAGCCATACGTCTCGTCAAAATTACACACTTAAAAATATACCCTTTCCTATATTTCCTTCCTTCTTATATTTCCCTTTTTTTATAAGTTTGTATGTCTACAGTAATAACTGATTCTAATTTCTTGAACTGATTGTTATTTTTTTTATTTAATTTTTTTTTTATTAATTTTAATTATAATTTTTTTAATCATCAGGTGGTTACATGTGTGAAGACTGTGAGACTGGCCGCCTGCCATTGTATGGGGAGATGGTTTGGGTGAAACTTGGACATTACAGGTAATATAACTTATATTTTAAATATTGAATGTGATAATATTGTAAGAAAAATCTTTTATGAATATGATGGAATAAACTAATTAGTACATTTATGGTGCTCATTGTGTTTTACCATAAAAGTGTGGTAATATCTAATGTGTATACTTTATGATGACTGATGAATGCTTAAATAAAAAAAAATCAAGAAAAAACAGCGACGGAATTGCCAGTTTAAATAAGAAGTTTAAAGAGTAAAAAATGCCATTTTTTCCTTTATTTATTAGTATAATATTATATTAAATTATAATTGGCTTAGCTAATGTCGTTTTATTGATCAATTGATTTAAATGAAACTATCTTTTCGGATTTTGTTTTTTCCCGACTTTTCGAACGCTTTACAGCGCACATTATTGTTATATTCTCTAAATTTATTATTTTAATATTTATTCGAGATGGGGATAAATGAAAGACGTGTGTTGAGGTCGAAGCCAAAGACCGGAAGGAAGTTTATTTTATTCATTTTAATTACTATTCTAATATTTAGACCATAGACAATAATGCATGTTACACACTACCCAACACCTCCCTTACGGGAGATACAACGGTATTTGACGTCTCAGAGGTTTATATACTTGTTACTGAACCTACCCACATATTTCATTTTTTTTTTAAACTGGCACCAAAGTAAATCTAAGAAAGTATTATGATTTTATGTTCTAAATCTTTTTAAATACAGTGTAAACTCTATAATATAACGACACTCAAGGGACTGCCCATATTTTAACGTTATAGAGAGTTGTCGTTATATAGAGAGAAGAAAAAATCTGTATTAGAAAAAGAAAATGCTTATTTCAGACTACTGTTAGTAATCACATACATAAAAACAATTCTTAATAAAACGCTATGCGTATACTTTGTTATTTTCGTCTAACGTCTTTTGCTGCACCAGTAATTTTGTTGTATTTTTTTACTTATTTTATTCATATCTTGCGATATTGAGGCATCTTGGTGTAAAGAAAGCACTTTTCCAATAATGCTGCTTTTGGCAACTTAGAAAGTACTAATTATTGTTTAATTGTTGTCATTATTAAGAGTGATTGTAATGCTAAAATAGTGTGTATCGTTGTATGGAAACAAGCTAAACCAACCAAAGCAGAGTGATTTTGACGCTTTAGGGAGTTTGTCGTTAAATCGAGTGACGTTACATGGAGTTTACACTGCACTTCAAAGTTATATTTCTCATTCAGATGGTGGCCTGGAATTGTCCTTCATCCATCCGAGATACCACAAAATATATTGGCAGTGAAGCATTCCCCCGGAGAGTTTGTTGTGCGCTTCTTTGGGCAGTATGACCACTATTGGGTGAATAGAGGGCGCGTTTTTCCTTTCCAAGAAGGTTTGTTGTTTTTTTTTAACCGACTTCGAAGACGGAGGAGGTTGTGTGTGTATGAAAATTTTTTTTATGTGATTTTAAAAATGTTTAAGAGCTTTTTATTGTTTTTTGAAGTGAAACTTCTTTAGAATCGTTGTGATTTGAAACTCGATGAAACGAAAATGCGTCACGATAAAGAAAGAAATACATAAAAGTATAGAATTAAGTCGGAGAGAATGAGATAGAGTACATTCCCATGTTGCCATGGTAACCGTTGTTTATTTTTTGACATTTCTTTTTTTATATATCGTCTCATTCTTTTGTCAATTTACTGAAGTTTTACTTCTATCGTGTGTGAATCGCACACACACCTTTTTTTTATTTTATTACTTATTATTTTTGATGGAAACTTACAATAATTATAAACCCAGAATTCAAACCCAGGACTTGCTCTGGACTCTATAACATTTATACACAATTAGAAAATACATTAAGTTTGAAGTATCAGATAGACAATGTAACATACATTTTTTTTAGGTGACTCTGGCAAAGTTTCCAGCCAAAAGTCTAAAATCGATGCTGCTTTTACAATGGCGATGGAGCACGCTCAACGAGCTTGTGAAATATTAAAAAGTATGTACATACTGATTTTTGTCTGTTTTTTTTGTATGGCAATGTTATGTTATGTTATCTATTTCATGCAAATAATAAATAAAGAAATGTTTTAACCATGCCCTTGTAAAATTGTAACAAAATGTTTTCAGCCATTTAACTATTTTTTTGTACTTTATTTTTATACAACAAAACTAGAATTTACCGTGTTTATAAAATAGTTGTACTTCAGATTTAGACAGATTTTTATAATTTTTTTGTGTATACTTAGTATGCCTGAGAATAGGTGGTAGACTATTTTTTATTCCCCTAGGTCAGGGATCGGCAACCTTTTGAGTCGGAAGAGTCAAAAATTACAATTTACAAAATTTCTGTTTTTTAAAGAGCCACAAATTTTTTTTTTGCTAACCATAAATAGCATAAATAAAGTTTTTTGAAAAACTAATCTATTTATTCATAAGAAAAATATATATTTATTCATATGTAAGCAGTGTTTTTTCACAATAAATTAGAATTAACGACTGTGACGACGCGTGACGCGGGGGAGGGGTGCGGTGAAAAGCAAGTACAAGTGGCTATAAGATAGAAATGGTGCCTAATACTCGTTAATCTCGTTAATCAAAACTATTTTTGAATATTTTTTTATTTATAAAATAAATATTACTTGCGTATGGAACTATAGAGCCGCAGCTTCGCATCCAAAGAGTCGCATGTGGCTCGCGAGCCGCAGGTTGCCGACCCCTGCCCTAGGTGATAAGGATCGCCCTCTAAAATTTTATCTTTTTTTAATAATTTGGCATCAAAAATACTTATAACCCCAAATTTTCATCCTTCTATCACCAATGGCAGGTCTCACTGCGAGTTGTAGCCGTTGGTGGCGCTACAAGCGCATAACGTAAACAACGTTAAGAATGTATGTAGTGTATGTCAAATTATTTAATGTCAAATTTTATGTCAATTTTTTTAATTCAACAATAGTTAAAACACCGTATTTATCCATCTTATATTTGATTTTACAAAACTTAACTAAAATAATAAACGCGTCTGTCAAAATAGGCGGTATTGAGGTTTTCGTTGCTGACGTTATGCGCTGGTAGCGCCATCTGAGCCGAGCCTGGCGTGAAACCTCCCATTCTTACTTTTTATTAATATAAACTATTATTGATCCATAGCAGCCCAACCAAATGAAGAGGAGTCACAAGATATAGCATCTTCCCTCTTACCGCCTCACTACGTCAAACTGCGAGTGAACAAACCCTGTGGAGCGTTGTGTGGTCGTAAAATGGACCTCGAGGAGGGGTCGCTGACCCAGTGCGAATGCGACCCCAACGATGTGGACCCCTGCGGACCTTATACACAATGCTTGAACAGGTATGGATTTTTTAGGGTTCCGTATCCAAAGTACTCTATTACTAAGACTCCGCTGTCTGTTTGTCTGTTTGTTGGTCCGTCTGCCACCAGGCTGTATCTCATGAACCGTGATAGACAGTTGAAATTTTCACAGATGATGTATTTCTGTTGCCACTATAATAACAAGAACTAAATAACAGAATAAAATTAATATTTACGGGGGGCTCCCATACAACAAACATGTTTTTTTTTCTCGTTTTTGCTTAATATGCTTAAAATATTCACAGAATATTAGTTATATATACACTTTGAAAATGAATAATTAAAATAAAACAAATACATAGACGGGGCTTCCCGTACAACAGACATGATTTTTTTTCCGTTTTGCAAGATAAAGGTACGAAACACTTCGTGTGCAAGTCCGACTCGTACTTGGTCTTTTTTTTACTATAATAATATGCATATAAACCTTTCTCTTTAATCAGTCTATCTATTGAAGAAAACTACATTAAAATCCGTTGCGTAGTTTAAATTAGATCTTTTAAACGTACAAACAGTGAGACGCGATGTTTTATACTATAGTCTGTTCGCGTTAAGATTGCAGTGAGTTGTCAGTGCAACTACAGGGTAAAGGTGTATTCACAACAGTCTCAAACAAATTATATTTTTAAACATTAAGTTCAATGGATATATAAAATTATATTATTTTGTTATACTGGCTCTAACAAAAAGCGAAGATTTTACAAATGAGGAGGTTTACCTAAAAATGCTTGCAGCCTATGGATTATTTGACAGGGATGTAGTAGAAAAATAATTTCCCTAATATTTATTGTTACTTCAATAGTATGATAATAAAAAATGTAATTACCATTTTACAGTTATTACAATTTTTTTAAGTATTAGTTTTTCTCATTGAAACTTTAAATTCCAGAAATGTTTATTTTTTATTTTGCTAAAATGCTATCCGTTTTATTGACAATGTATGAATTTTGGCAACACTTCAGAAATGTCGAAATTCCGTCGAATTAAAAATCAGAGTAAAGGACAAGCCACAACATTGCGTTCGAAAGTATGCGTTCAACTAGTTACTGTGGACGCGACTAACGACTTTCTAAATTCAAATTCAAAATATTTTATTCAGCATAAAATTATTACAATTTTTTACTGAACGTCATGAGTCTACTACCAGTTCGGAAAGAAGGACCGCTGATCTGAGAAGAACTGGCGAAAGAATGATTAAGAGAAACTAATTTAAGAAGATTTCATTGGTTATTGGTTGGGCGTTGCTAGGCCTGTAAACAATGTGTCATTCACTACATTCTAAACGCGAACGAGGTATAAGTAAATATATTAATATTTTTTACATATTTCAGAATGTTACTAACTGAATGCGGTCCGACATGTCGCGCTGGAGATAGATGTAATAACAGAGCGTTTGAAAAACGCCTATATCCAAAGATGACCCCATACAGGACCCCCCATAGGGGGTGGGGGTTGAAGACCTTAGTTGATATTAAAGCAGGTAAGTGTGATAATATATAAGAAAATATACCTATGGACGGTTGTTTCTATGTACAATATGGATATCTTGAAAAATTAAACACAGGAGTGAAAGAAAGTGATGCACTTGCTGAAGTATTTTTGACATGTGACTGACTGATGGTCGCTAGGACCAGTTCTTATCCGTTGTAGCTCCCTTCAAAGTGTATTTGGAGTTCTCCACTTAGTCCTCCAGGAACTTCCAGAGATTTTCTGAGCGGAGAGCATCTGTATCTCCTCCGGTTTTTATGCTTCAATCAATTAGTTATTAGTAATTATAAACTGTTAAGTGTTCAAAATTTGCTTTAAAAATTTATCAGGTGCTTCGCCATATTGTACTCTTTTTTGTAATTCATACTCACTTACCGTTAAAGCTCTGGACCAAACAGTCTACCTTTTATTTTCCTATCACCACAAAGATTGAAGAAGATTCAAGCTATAATTGTGCCCTCTCTAATTCTTCTCCATCCAGTCACATGATATGCTGCCCTAGATAGATACTTCTGCGGTGCATGAGTGGTCTGAACGAGCAGAGGATGTGCATAGCAGATTCCTCTGACTCATGGCACTGACTGACTGACTGACTGACTGTACTCTGTGGTCTGACTGAGGTCAAGGGTAGACATATGTGTTATTGAGTTTTAGTGACCAGTAAGTATTCTGGTTACAGCACTGGTTTTATTTATAATTGTTGATTCGAAGCAAAATAAAGAAAAAAAAAACTTAATATTATTGTGATTATATATTCGTGAATGTTGTTTGTCCACATGTACACCTCCATATATGTATTTTAAATTAATTTTGACTTAATTAACGTGTTATAATAAATGTTTATATCAAAAGTATTTTTTTTTTAAGTTGCTACTGTTTTTAAAATTTCCTTGATAAACAAGTTGTTTAAAAAAGTACTTTATGTAGTTTATGTAAGTTCGAATTTTGTTTAGCAAATTAAATATTTTGGTTTTTAAGTTTTATGCTTTCGACTTTGTCGACTTTTTGAAGAGATATGTTAATGAATGCCCCCAGCGGGACTCGAACTCGCGACCACTGGCACAGCATGTCACTACAAACTGAACCAGAGATATTTATATTTATTTATAGACACACGTATTTATAGACATACGAGGCTTGTGTTACATATACCAGATAGTTGATACGCTACACATATATAACTTTAAATACATACATATTATAAATATAAATACCCATGACTGGAGTACAAACGTTTGTGCTCAATTAACTCGTAGCTTACCACGGAACTAGATGGCGCTGTGTGTAATAATGTCCCAACATATTTATTTATTTTTTCAGGGCAATTTGTAATAGAGTATGTGGGAGAGTTGATAGATGAAGACGAGTTCCAAAGACGTATGAAGAGGAAACACGAGGTGCGGGATGAGAACTTCTACTTTCTTACGTTGGACAAGGAGAGGGTTATCGATGCTGGGCCTAAAGGGAATTTTGCAAGGTATTATTTTTTTTAAATTTTTTTTTGCGGTTTTTAATTTTTGACTTAGTATTTTGGATGTTTTAAAAAGTTGTAACTTTTTTTTTATTTTCATTATATTTTACTGAGTTCTCATCCGTGTTTTCTTTATTCAACGTGAAATTGTTGAAGTAATCTGTGCTTAACTGTCACTGTGTGTGACAGTTTAGCACAGATTATAAATTAATTAAAAATTATATAAAACAGTTGAAACGTCAGCTAAAATGTGAATAATTTTTTTAATGAACACTTTGTTCCCAGATTTATGAATCACTCGTGCGAGCCGAACTGTGAGACGCAAAAGTGGACGGTGTTAGGAGATATTCGAGTTGGACTCTTCGCTCTATACGATATACCAGCTGTAAGTTCTTCGATTGGTCTTTCGGATCCTTTGTATAAACTCAAAGATATGATATTTTCCCGCAGTAAAAAGTATCCTGTACCAATATAACCAGCTATCATCATACTCGAAGGGGGGGGGGGGTCTCCATATAAAATCATTAAATATCACAAGGGGGGAAGGGGGTGTAGTAATATATCACATGTATTTTTCTATAATAAAATTAGATGGTTCTTATATGTATTTTAAAAATATAAAAAAAATTAAGATTATTTGTAGTCACTAAGAAATATACGTGATATGGAAGGGGGTGGGGGGTGGTCTTGTCTTAAACCTCACCATGTATCACATGTATGTATAAAAAATAACATCACGTGATTGATGGACCCATACCACATCAAAATCTGTCCAACGCGAATATTCGTAATTATAATGTCGCCGATTTATTACGATTTTTGGTTTCCGACGCACTCACTTCAGACTGATTTATAATGATATATATTCTTATACGCATAGATTTGACATGTGTATCGATAGAATGACTATTTCAATGACAAAAATATATTTTTTATTCTAATCCAGAAATTTTCTTATTTTTTTTATAGCAAATGTAGTTTTTTTTAAATATAATGTTATTGTTACAGAATAGCGAACTTACATTCAATTATAATCTGGAGTCTGCGGGGATAGAAAAGAAGAGATGTATGTGCGGGGCCAAGCGGTGTTCCGGGTATATAGGTGCTAAGCCAAAACAGGTGACACTTTTTTTCATATAATTTGTTGTAATGATAAGGTTCTTTATGGGTGTGAATTAAATTATCTAATGTGGAAGATGATCAGGACAGAGGATGTTGGAGGGGGGAGATAACTATAAAAGTCGATGCATAACCGGCATCGGGGGGTAGTTGTGTTTTGACACTTATCGTGGTAGCATTGTTAGGTCGTTACTCTGTTGGTTTATTTTTTTAAATATCATTGTTGGTAGCTTAGTTGTCTTTTTCGTTAGTTTAATTGTGTTTTGGCGTTTTCAGACTCTTAAAATAAATTGAGGGCGATTTAGTGAGTTTGTTTTTTTTTTTAAAAAAAGCTCACTTCTGGTCTTAATTCACAAGACTAATATATAAAAATCTCGTGTCACAATGTTTGTTATCGAACTTCTCTGAAATGGCTTTCGATTTTCATGTTTTTTTTTGTGTATATTTGGTAGGTCTGAGAATAGGTCGTAGGCTATTTTTATTTTTTTATTTTTAGACCAAATGTTTATATTTTATTTTTTTGTGATTTGGCATTAAAAGTACTTATGGCCCTAAATTTTCATCCTTCTACTACCAATCCCTATTTTTTAATAGTGATTATTTTTTTTTATTGATTAATAACGCAGGCGGAGCCGCGGGTATTGATAGTTTAATATGTAATCTTATTTATGACAAGAAATATAGGAAAAAAGGTATTTTAAAATATATTGGAAAGTGCAAATAATTTTGAACATGATAAGTGCTAACCACTTGCCTTATAGTGAATAGTCAATATCGTGAGGAAACCTCCATATCTAAGTTACTCTAAGAGTACTAATTGATATTTTAAGGTATATGGATTCCGTTAAACTTTGAAATGGCAGAATTTTTATTTTTTTTTTATTTTCAGGATGACCAACCAAAGAAAAATAAACTACAACCGAAAAGAACGTACAAAAAGAGGAAAAACTTAGACGATTCACCATCAACTAGCCAAAAACCTAAGAATCGAATAGGCAGACCTTACAAGCCAAGAGAATTGACTGATATAGAAAAAGATTTATTAATAATTAAAAACGCAACAAATTCAATATCCAGTGATTCAGAATGCAGTGGACGTCTCAGTAGCTTTGATAGTACGAAAGATAACAAAAGTTTAAAAAGAAAAAAGATATTCGAAGATATATCCCCGAAAAGAATCAAAATGGAGTCGGAATGAGTCTGGGTTGGAATCTACAAATGAATCACAGTGAGTCGGAAAGAGTTGTTGAATCAGTATGAGTCGGGTTGAATCAAATGAAGTGGACTGTATAAATGATGGATTTATTTACGTGTATATAATCGCTTTACATATCAGCTGCTAATAAATACGTATTGGAAATAGTCTTGAGTTTTATTTTTATATTATATCGCACTACTTCATTATAAGTTTTATATTGAATTTCAAAGAAATATAATAAATATTCGTTTAAAAGCAACACAAATAATCGCCCTTTTAAATTTAAAAATAAAAAGGGTAGAAAATAGAGACGATTGATTTATTACTTACTAAATGTTTGTTTTTAACTGTTTTTTTAAAGTATTTAGCTGTTTTGCTAATAAAGCGTCTTTTAACTTTTTTTTAACAATTTTATATTATTATTTTTCTTTTAAAAATGTTAACTTTAAAATTAACTCGACCCTGATAAGTATTGCTTATTTTTTATCTTGAACAGTTAATTTTAATAATAAAATGGTGAATTTTTTATCACCCATTTTTTACCCCTTACAGGATAAATTGCAAAAATACTAAACATTATATATTTAGAAAAAATATAATATTTACGAGTATATGGTTTAATTTTTATTTTAAAGGTATGAATGATTTTCATACAACTTTCATTGAACTTTTTTAACGTTTAATTCTATAAACCCCGGGATAAATTTCGAAAAATATTATATAGATCCACCTGTGGGAAGTTAGGATGTAGTAGTTATTATTTTAAAGCTTGTTTTTAACCCATCAACGGGCGCGGGGACAATATAGATTTATAACAATTGAAAATCTATTGTGTCTCATATGTTCGCCATTGACGGGTTAAAGTGTTTTATTTTTAATTTTTATTTTGATCATTAATTCAATGTTTCTTACATATTCATTCATTCATATATATACATATATATATTCATATATATCTTCTTCGTCCTGTCCTTATCCCACGCTTTGTGGGGTCGGCACAACATGTCTTCTTCTTCCACTCTCCTTTGTCATTCTTTGACAGTCCTATACATATTGTAATTGGTTTTCATTCATGCTTATTATAATATGAGAGGTAATTGGACGTAGTTAAGCAGAAAGGACTCAACCCACAAAAAGTAACTTTTGAGTTATCGGCGTTTTAAGTTTGGATGAGAATTGCTGCCATGATGTTAGATTTGGAATATTTTGAAATATTGTAACGTATGGGTAAATATATTTATATTTTAATGAGTAAATTTGAATTGTAAATAATGATGTAGTTTTTTTTATTTTTGGAAAAAATGTGGGTTGAGTCGTTTTTGCTAAATTAAGTTTAATATGAGAAAGCGTTTATTTTAATTTCTCAAAAAGGACCTAAGTTACAAGACTTGTTAAAAACTAATATTTAAAAACAAATTGATTGATTAATTTGTAAAGAGAATATTTATAAAAAAAATAACAAAGTTCCTAAAAGATAGTTTCTATTCGTCTCCGTGATTCTCATCACTCAGCTCCTTTGTTAAATGTCAGTACCACCCACTAAAAAGTAACAAAACCTCCCGTCTTCATGGAGCGTCGCAGGATCTTTACTGCATTCAACCACGTCGTCCCGACAAAGGTTTTAGCTAAGGGGTTACCCCACAGTATTGCTGAGACACTCTGATATCAGAGAAGTAACTAAGAGTAGAGAAGTAACCTGCATAACTGAGAGAACTGCGGAGCACATACTAACCCGCTTTTGGGCAGTGTAATGGACTATGACTTGATCCGTCTCGTATAACGGAGGCCCGTGCCCAGTCCTGTGGGGGATTGAATACATAAAAATATTCATAACATTTTTTTAAGGTTTCTAACGAAACAGGCTTCTTCGTCTTCGCCGTGCATACTTTTGTTTTCTTCCAGATAATTCGTAAATTTCTTCTACAACTATCCCAATTTTACGTAACTGCCAGTCCGAACCAGCCACGAAGCTACCAGACGCACTTAGAGGTGGTCCACTTAGATGGTTGGTGTGTCGTGCAGGTTAATTCAGGTACTATGCGGACTATGGAGCAACCCCTTGGTTGTGATCTGCTTAAGCAAACCTGCCGTCGGGGTCTTCGGTTAAATGCGTAAGCGATCCTGCGACGCTCTATTAAGACGGAGGGATATTTAAATAATAAATAATAATAAATATGTTGGGACATAGCTAGCTTACTGCTAGCATCAACTCGATAGCATCAGACTCAATCAGCGCAGAGTATTATGATAATACTCAGATAGTAAGAGAAATACTTATATCCTGTCGCATAAGTCGGAAAAACTTCATGACAAAAATATGTTCCTAAACTTCACATCACAAACACCACACATCAATATATAACACCATTATACATAAGAGTATAGCATTAGTAAAAAATAGTACTGAAAAAATAAAATAAAAAATAACCATATGCGATAACGCGTTCTGAAATCCCAACGTTAAATGAAAAAAAAGGAGACTGTCAGTTAACATTGTTCCCTATTGTATAATGACACTTGCATTTAGGTAAAGGTTTTAATAATTATTAAAAAACTCTACATCTCCTTCTAGTATTCTCTTTAAGCCACTCAGTTGTCTACCTTAATAGGTGTTTAAGGTTTTATAACTATTGCATTACTTTAAAGCTCCGAGTAGGTAGCATTTGTTTTTGCAATTATTTTTTTCAGAAGATATTTGAAACTATTATGTGAATATTGAATATTAATATGTCCTTACAAATTACCACTTAAATTTCTTTATCTATACGTTCTTGGTTCTTCATTGTTTTTAATGAAACGTATTAATATACGAGTTATAGAAGATATATAGCGTGAAAAATTTCAGCTGAATGCAAAAATTGACTTATTTCTTTCTTAATCAATTTATCAGAAATGATTCACATAGTTTGGGTCGTTATAATAAAACAATAAGAGTATCGATCGAACGATCCACATAGCTTGAGTCATTTTAGCTTAATACAAAATGGGCTTGCTTCATTGTAAATCAATTTATCAGAAATGACCCACACAGTTTGAGTCCTTTTAGCTGAATAAAATATGAACTAGTTTCTAAGTAAGGTAATATAACAGAAACGACTCAAGTGCTTTGGCACATATCTGTTCTTTAAAATTGGATTTATTAAAAATGACCCAAACAGTCTGGGTCATTACAGAGATTTATGGAGAGATACCTTTCTTATATGTGGGTTGGTTCCTATCGTTAAAAAAACTATCTTATAGTTATAGAATCACGGATCTTTTTTGTTGAGTGATAGAACCAACTGTTAGGACCTGTTTGGCATAAATAACTCATTTTTGACCAAAGTGTGGGTTGAGTCCTTTCTGCTTAACTACGTCCAATTTTGAATCTTAATTTTTGAAGTTTTACTTTTTTTGGCGCGTTAGGGAAGAATGTTGAGAGTAAATTTTTACGATGCCCGCGCACACCGTACGAAAAACCAACACACTGAAGTTAGCTATAGTCAACATTTTAGTTTTTTAAGGATTGTCTTTTTTAATTTATAAATGTTAAAAGTGCTTGTGAATTACGACTTAGTATGCTTTATAATTATCCTTGAATTCTTGTTTATTTATATTTTTCTACAAGCCGTTAGTTTTATTTTTAACACATTTAAATTTATTTTCTATTGTTAGTGTAGTTTTTTCTATAAATGTATAATGAGGCGAAAGATAAAATTTTTGAAAAGATTTTTATATTGTTACGCCAAGGAAGTATAACTTCTAACGCGTGTACATAAGTATATATACACTTTTTTATTAACACTTTTATTATTTATTATTACACTATTATAAAAAAATAAATTAAAATAAAATGTTAATATTATAAAATACCTAAGATCGATAAATTATCCAAAAGGGGCACCCCCCTCAAAATATAAATTCAAACCCTCACCTGTCAAGTAAAAATCAATTCCATTTTCTCCTGAACATTTTCAGTACAAGACACGTATATTAGTAATATCATTATCGCGAGGCAATCTCTTGCCTCGAGCGGTATGAAATACACCTACATTTTAGTATGGAATGTACATATAATAACATTTTCATACAAATTTATCTTTGTTTACTTACCTATATTTCTGAGGTAACACAATTTTGTAGTAATAGGTATAAATTGTAGATAAAACAAGTAGTTGACGACCCGTTTGGCTGAGTTTGTAGTGCTTGCTTGCTGCGCCAGCGGTCGCGGGTTCGAGTCCCGCTTGGGACATTCATTTGTTGAGCACGAATGTTTGTACTCCAATCATGGGTGTTTATATTTTCAATCTACATTACGTAAAAAAGTTAAAATAAAAGTTGATTCCAATGTAGCGTGGGTGGATTAAATAGTTTAAATGCGATATTATGGCGAATTAACGAATAAATCATCAAAATCGGTTAAGTCATATATTACTAGGGAACATAAGAACAGACTTGGATAGGTAAACACATAACCTTCCTTTTAGCTTCGCCGCAGTCGAGCAAAGCAAACATAATAAACTCGAAGCACGGTTTATGTGCGTCATGTAAATTTAATATTACGATATTTCATGGCGAAGGTGTTACTATCTCTTGCAGCTACATTACGTTCAACGATCTGTGTGAAAAGCTGTTGGTGCTTGCGTTAAGGTTAGAGGATTCAATACTAAACAAAAATATTAGGAAATTATTATCACTACATAATATAAAAAAACTCCTCCGCCGCTTTGTTCGCGATAAATTCAAAAACTACTGCACCGATTTTTGTGCTGTTTTCACCAATAAATAGAGTGGTGCTCAAGGAAGGCTTTAGTATATAATTTGTCAAGTGTTTGTATATATTTACACGTTATCTTACGAATAAACGTCACGAGGAAACCTGCATGTCTGAGAGAACCTATCAAGTTTTCGAAAGAATGTGAAGTTAACCTACACTTCGCTAGAGTCGTGTACTGGTCTAATACCCCTTGCCTTGAAAGAAGGCCCGTTTCTACATACATAAAATACATGCATACGTAAGTACCTACTGATTATTGTATAATTATAACATTTATTTAATCGATATCAAAATAAGTTGCGTTTATAGGAATATGGGAGAATCAAGTAAAATTTGCAGACGTAGTATATCAAAGTACGGCTTCACATGATTATGAATTTTTGCATCCAAAAAAGGATTATCCTTCTCGGATTGTTTGAAGAGAAAATATATAGCTTTTGCTGACTTTTAAAAACGTCTTTGAAAGAAACTAATTTTAATATTCCTTTTTGATGAGAGGTTCAATAATCTTTTTGAAGAAGTATTTGGAATTACAATTTCAGTTTTGATATTTTTATATAATATAAATAAATATAAATATGTGGGGACATTAACAAACATTAACACCTTGGTTCAATGGTAAGCTACGACGTTTGTGTTATGGATATCAGATAGATTTGATTCTTAAATATGTGTATGTAACACATTATAAATATAAACAACCACGACTGGAGTACAAAGTTGTATGCCCCCAGCTGGACTCGAACCCGCGACCGCTAGGACAAAAAGAATACTGAAGCAAACGTGTCGTCTACATTCTAGGCCCACGTCTAAGCATGCTTGAAACGTGATTAATTTTATACTTTTTTTTCTATAAAGGTTGTTATGTTATAATAATTTACGGCTAAACCTATAGGTACATGATAATAAACTTCTAAGTCGAATCTGTAGGTACATATTTTTTGGAAAAATTTAACTTTGATCTTCTGTTTCTTAGTCTCGAGAATCTCTTATTTGAAAAGTCAAATATTCGCATAAATCTAAGATAATCCCACAAAAGAACCAATCCTAATAGAAATATAACAAATGTCAAATAATATATTTTTATTCTGTATGCATAATATATATAAAATATGAGTTTCGGTAATGGCCTCCTTGAGCTTTCGTCTCAACTCGCTAACAACTCGGGTCAAGAGCGACAATTTGTGTATTCCACAATGTTTTCTTTTGAATTGTTTTGAATAAGTTATTTTCTGTATTCTTGACTGATAAGTTTTTCATAAATTTTATATTAAATTATGATATTTAGTTTAATTATTAATGTGAACCTACAGTGTCATTTGTTCTAATCTAACTCTGTAACACATCTTTTAAGTTGGTTAAATGGTGTAAACTATTGTTAACTAAGTGCATTATAAGCTAGATTTTTATTAGCTAGGTTTATAAATCGCGAACAGCAACTTTGTGTTTCGAATTGAAATCGCACGAGTGGTCCTTCGAGCCCGATAACAGCAGGTCAAGAGACTTGACGCTCCGCAATCGTGGCGCGATAAAACAAGAAATGGTTTCATTTCCTACAAAATATAGCTTTTTCATAGCTTTTACGCATCATTAAATGTTTTGTTATAAATATTGAAGCTAGCTTAAGGTTTTACTAGTAATTTTTATTTGAACAAAAAGCTTAGTGAGACTACACTCGACACGACCAGTGAGTTAAGGCGTAGTACCGAGCCGACCGACGGTTGCTTTCTGAGGCAGGAGGATGAAACACTGCCAGACTCAATAACTAAACTAGGCCCGACCCGGGACTCCAACCTAAGACCTCCGGATTTGTAGTACATTCTAGCCACTAAAGCACCGAAGCAATTTTCAATTAAATTTTGTAATATTTCTGTATTTCTCATAATTAGCAGAAGGCACTTTTAACGTTTTACTTTCGTCTTCTTCGTGCTTCTTTGTCCGAAAGACTAATTTACCAAGTTTTTAACGAATTTTAAATACCAATTCTATTAGATTAAATACACATTTCATTTTAATAAAGCCAACAAGATTTATTTTTAATATATAATATACGTATTATGTATACAAATCTTAGAAAAAAAAGCTTCTTAAAATAGAGGCAAAAGCTCTATCGTACAACAAGTATTGGTTTGTAAAGTTCGAACAAATAGGTAGGTACGAAAGCCCTAATTTCCCTTTAAAGAAGTAAAATAACATCTAACATCAAAGCTTACATTTTACACCGTTTAAAAGTCTAAGATAAGTAATTGAACTTGTGCTCCGCATAATTAACAGTATTAATTTTCGTACGCAAGTTTCGGCGAATACTTTAGTTACATGGATGTAAGTTTCGTAGTTAGTAGATATGGTATCACTAGTCAGCTTTTTATGAAAGGTATAACGGTAGATATATATGATGTCTGGGTTCTTATCACTACATGTTATAAATCAAAGTTCTCTAGTGCGTCGGTCTGTCTATTCGCTATAAACTCAAAAACTATTGGACCGATTTTCATGCTGTTTTCACTAATGGATAGAGCGGTTATTGAGGAAGGTATCGCTAAGACTAGGGACGAACCCGAGCGAAGTGAGGGTGAGTCGCTATTATAATATAAGATACTTTATTTACTGCGGGAAAATATCACTCTAAAGACACTATTCATTATTCAGATAGTGTAATTAGAACTGTCTAAGACACACGCTATGACACGTTGTCGGCTGCCGCGGAGTCATGGGAAGACACTTGTAGCAATATACTCTATGGACTGTCTTAATACTGAATAGTGTAATAGGCCCTTAACCGTAACGTACCAAGAGAATGAAGTGGAGCGAAGCAAGGATGAGTCACTAGTTTTAAATGATACCATATTTTCTGATGATTTCGCGAATTAATTTTAATATTTTTGGTTTCCGACGTCGAATGCTTTGCAACCAATCATGGGTTTTGATCACAGGAGTTTGTCTCTTAATCCTTTGAACCTTTAATCGGTATAGAAGTTTGAGACTAAAAATAAATAAAAATTCGGTCAAGTGAGAGTCGGACTCGCGGACGAAGGGTTCTGTACCATTATCTATAATAAGCAGTCTTCTAAATTGTATGAACGCCCATACAACGTGGTCAACTATGTATGTATGGAGACTAGATATTTTTTATTTTTTGGTATTTTTCCCTTATAACTTCAATATTCTAGGTCGACTGCTCTGCTCTGCTAGCTCCAAGGGACAACTGTAGATCTGAGTATTTGAAATGAATTCCAGCTTGATACCTCTACGCGTTTCTGAGAAAAAGGGTCTTGACAGACAGACCGACGGACAACAAAGTGATCCTATATAGGGTTCTGTTTTTTCCTTTTTAAGGTACGGACCCCTAAAAATAAAATATAATTAACATATTATAAGACTTTTTAACCATTTCTCTGATATTTGGCATGCCATATCCATTATTTTGTCATTTCAGAACACAAAGATAAAACATGTCACAGGAACTTCGTGGGCGCTGTACAGATAGCACTGAAGTAAATATTATTTATATAGAATTCTTTATAACTTGAGTATATTAGTTAAAAACAAGCGATACTTCATCTTATTTTTTCATTTATACTTCAAATCGATAGAATTCGTAGAACGACATTCTTTATAAACACAGAATGTTTCAATAAAAAAAGAAAACTATTAAGTGTACTATTTCAGGCTTCAATTATTATATTATGTCCGCTCCATTGAAATACTAGGAAAAAAGGTGTAGATAAGTCATACGCGCTCAAAAAGCGGCACACACTAGGCTAATTGGCCCACCTGAACATAGTCACGCGTTGACGACGCACTGTTGCGAATTATATTTGTCTCTTTTTCAATAGCGATACTTGAATCATGCCATCCTATTTTGACAACTAATCGTAATGTAGTGTGTTCAGTGTTATTGCAATATTTTTAGTTATTCATGTGTGCGTTAGTGTGCCGTTTTTGAAGGTAGAATGTCTTTTAGGTAACGTATCTACACCTTTTTACTTATAATATCATTGGTCCGCTCCGTCTATCTTATTGTTGGCTCTGGGATAAGATACGTTTATTACAATGTCCGTATAATATTATGACAGAATCCGTATAATCTTGAGTTCGGACGAAATTATATTCTACTCACTAACCCTAGCTTTGCTCGGGTTCGTCCCTAGATTTAGCGCGAGCGAAGCCGCGGGTTCTGCTAGTTATACACTAAAACCTTCCTCGAGAACCACTCTATCCATTAGTGAAAACAGTATTGAAATCGGTGCAAAAACAATTTCTCAACTGTTTCTTTAAATTTTCAACTAATATCACTTATAGCTAAGTCGGTTAGTATATGGGAGTTAGAAACTGGAAAAGATACAACTAAGTTTCGGAGTCCCTTTACCTTTTTCTGTCGTAATTCATTATTTAGACATTAACTACACCATATAAATCAATCGTAGAACTTTGTAAGAACGAACAGATCAATCTTCCAAACCCTCTTAGAATATATACCTACATCAAGACCTAGTCATAACTATAAATTAGTACGTATAAATAAAATAGAAATATCTGTTTTTAATTTCAAATTAACAGTTTTTCACTAAATGCATATGAAAGTATATATGTACATGATCCCATTGCTATAGAAATTTTGGGGCTTTTGATCAAAAAACCGTGACAAGTAGTTTTGGCAGTCCTCTCGTGATGTTAACCTGACACTGCCTAAAGAATTCTGAAGAAATCGAAACAGGTGGAAATCTGAAGGTGCAAAGTCAGGACTATACAGCGGATGCATTAACACCTCCCAGGCAAACTCTCTTAATTTTTGCTGAGTGGCTAAAGATGTGTGAGGTCTAGCGTTATCATGATGAAAAACCACACCCCTTCTGTTTATTCATTCCGGCCGCTTTTTCTCAACTTCTTGCTTTAATCTCATCAGTTGTTCGCAGTAGAGTTCAGAATCGATGGTCCTGCCTGGTGGTAACAGCTCATAATGAATAATGCCCTTCCAATCCCACCACACATACAGCATCACCTTGTTATGAGTTAACCCGAGTTTCGGCACAGTCTGTGAAGCCTGACCGGCCTTTGACCACGACCTTTTTCGTACGTTCTTGTCGTACGTGATCCACTTTTCATTACCAGTTATCAGCTTCTTCAAAAATGGTTCGGTTTCATAACGTCGTAATAAAGAATAACAAATGAGTACACGGTTCACTAGGTTTCTTTCAGTGAGCTCATGAGGTACCCAAACATCGAGTTTTTTGTGTACCCAGTTTTTTCAAATGCGCCAAAAATGTTTTGTGGTCAATTCCCAGTTCTTCAGCTACGTCGTAACTACTGATATGCCGATTTTGCTCCACTTTTTCAAAAATGGCATCCATTGTATCCGTAATAGGGCGACCAGAGCGAGGTGCATCTTTGACATCAAAATTTCCGGATTGAAAACGCTTAAACCAAATTTGTGCTACTCTCACAGATACTGCACTAGGTCCATAAACATCGCAAATTTTTTTCGCGGCTTGCGTTGCATTTTTACCTTTTTTGTAGTAAAATTTTAAAATGTATCGAATTTCTTCATTAGATTCACTCATCTTGACAGTACAAAAAACAAAAATCACACATTTCCCTAATTTGAATTTGGAATTATCTTCTTTAAAATTTAAACTTTTAATGATACCAAAACCAGCCAGATACAAATAGTATAGCCAAAGAGATTTTATTACAAGTTCATACATACTATAATGCGAAAAGACTTTTTCCCCAACCTATTATTTATACATAAGTGATAAGAGTATATTATAAGTTTATGGAAGCACAAAAGTAAACGGAGATCGTAAGTAATAAGTTTGATTCACTCTATTGGACATAATGTATAGTAGTAACTTAAATATATATAATATTTCAATCGAGAAAACAGTTAGCCTTATTGTTGTAGATATTTGACCAATTTTACTTATATTTTTTCCCAGACGTTTCCTGAAAATTAAAGTCTAAATAGTTTTATTATAATTTATTATATAGTTTATTCTAATATATAAAAATCTCTCCGAAATGGCTTGACCGATTTTATTAATTTTTTTGTGTGTATTTGGCAGGTCTGAGAATAGGAAGTAGGCTGTTTTTATACCCCTAGGTGATAAGGGTGGCCCTCTCCAGATTTTTTGACCAAATTTTATTTTTAAATTTTTTCTGATTTATTTGGCAACAAAAAATACTTACAATCCTAAATTTCCGTTCTTCTACCACCAATCCCTATTTTTTAATATTGATTAAAACGCGGGCGGAGCCGCGGGAACTGCTAGTTATATTATATACTTTAAATGTTATAAAATTTTATGTGGAAATATCAGAGTAGTATAAAATAATCGATCGATGCAACAATGTGGCAAAACTAGGTCAACTACTACTACGAAGTCCTCCTATAAAGTACGAAATAATAAAAAACTTTAATTTTGCTTTATTATTTTATTTATAGGAAACAACAATAAACTTTTCTTCCTCATACGGCCATAGTTAGAAATAGTTTCAGGACGACCATAACGTAGTAACTTTGTAACTGTTCACAATCACTAAGAAGTAGAAGAACACTGAAAGATTAAATTAAAACTAAAATTATATTAGTTTATTTGTTATTATTAAATAAAATATATTAAATAATATTCTTTCTTTCTGCCTGGCATTAATCCCGGCTAGTACCAGGGTCTGCCTTCCGACTAAGTCTACTCCACTTTGCACGATCGTTAATGTCATCCAGGATAAGTCCGTTGGCTCTCATGTCCTGCTTCACGACATGCAGCCATCGCTTCCTTGGGCGTCCAGGAGGTCTAGTTCCAGGAACAGATATATTAAGGCACTTTCTTCCAACATAGTCCTTAGATCGACGCGCGACATGGCCATACCATCTCAGACGACGCTCTTGGAGCTTATCCGCTACGTCACGGACCCCGAGACTACCCCGGATGAACGTATTGCGTATGCGGTCTGTCCGCAATACGCCACACATCCACCTCAGCATCTTCATTTCCGTGACGCGAAGCTCCTGAGTGTGTCGAGATAGTGCTGGCCAACACTCGCTCCCGTATAAAAGGACCGGTCGGATGATGCTCTTGTATATCTGCCCCTTGAGCTTGGGCGGTATTTTGCTGTCGCAAACCACACCAGTGACCTCCCGCCATTTGGCCCAAGCAGCGCTTATACGGGCTTGAATGTCGTGATCGATGCTTCCGGATTCGTGCAGGACGGATCCAAGGTACTTGAACTTCTCTGACTTAACGGCTGGTTCAAGCCCTATTTTAATGGTGCTAGAGTCCGGATTCCCGCAAGTCATGTACTCGGTCTTCGCTACATTTAGCTTAAAACCTCCGTTCTCAAGCGTACCCTTCCAGAGGTTCACCTTACGCTCCAGCTCCAGTCGATTCTCATCAACGAGCACTATGTCATCGGCATACATCATTAGCCATGGAGGCTGGTCCTGGATGCATGCCGAGACAACATCTAGTACAACGTTGAATAAGAACGGGCTAAGAGTTGAGCCCTGGTGGACCCCCACAGTAATCGGGAAGGGCTTGGTATCGCCAACAGAGGTTCTAACCACGGAAGCGGAATTGCGGTACATGTCTCTGATAATATCAATATAGATTTCAGGCACACCTTTGAATCGCAACGCCCACCAGATGCATTGACGCGGTACACAGTCAAAGGCCTTCTGCAGGTCGAGGAACACCATATGCAGAGCTCTCCTTTTCTCCGTGTAGGCCTTAGTCAATGTTCTTAGGGCAAAAATGGCGTCCATGGTGCCTGATCCTGGCTGAAATCCATATTGACATCCAGATACAGCACACTCTTGGCGGAGCCTGAGGTCGATCACGCGTTCGAAGAGCTTCATGGTATGACACATGATTTTGATCCCTCTATAACTACCGCATTCCTGAACACTGCCCCTCCCTTTGTAAATAGGGGTGATGCAGCTAAAACGCCACTGGTTCGGCATCCTTCCAGTGTTCAAGATGCAGTTAAAGAGATCAGTAAGCATGCGCACACCAAGAAAGCCCAACGACTTCCACGCTTCGATCGGTATGTCGTCAGGTCCAACCGCTTTCCGGTTCTTCATGCGGCGAAGACAATCCTGAGTTTCGTCAGGTGATATTGGGGCAACAAGTCCGAGATTAGGGAGCGGCTCGGGAGGAAGACTAAATGGGTGCTGATTGTTCAGCAGCTTCTGAAAGTAGCCTCTCCATCTCTCCTTTACAGAGGCATGGTCACAAAGCAGCATGCCCTGGGAGTCCCTGACGCAAAATATATTAAATAATATATTTAACTACAAAACAACTAAACAAAGGAAAATGTACTTAACAACTAAAAAAAGGAAAATGAACTGAATTTGGTTTATTTAGGTAGAGTTTCACAACTTGTGTAACTCAGGCTATTATTATTTTGTGTAAAATTGATGTAAATTGATTAAAATTATATTAATTAAACGGATTTTAATTTCTTGTCAGTGCATCTAACCGTATGCAGATAAATAAAATTGAAGTGTCTGTGTGTCCGTTTCGGTTAGTCTCGGAAACGGCTGAACCGATTTTAGCACAACTTTTACAGATAGCTTGATATTATAAAGAGTAACTTATGTTACTATTGATTTAAAAAAAAATCAGGATTCCGCTCAAAAAAATATAAAATTGTGACTACCTAGATCCTAATTTATTTCAACGAGTCACGTCAAGGTGCTCCTAAACGTAGCAAATGCGTGTCTCTAGTGAGCAATATCCATACATTAAAAGTATCTAAACTTTCTTAACTTACAGCAATTCCATGATAACGACATCATAAATTTCAATACGTGCTTTAGCACCTTCTCCACTTTCAATATCTTCAAAGTAAAACCAGCAATATTTACCATAATCGATATGCAGTTATATAAAAATGCGTACCACACGAATATATGTAGGATATTGGCTTTTGACTGAAACAAAATAAGTTATTGTCGGTTTGATTAAGAATAAAATCGATATTTATAAGCCAACCATTTATATCTAATACCAAAAATGCCCTATTTCAAAATCAATATTTGAAATAATTATTTATGTCATTTGTTTTTTGGTACGACACGTTTGGCTTAGTTTGTAATGCTTGCTGTGCCAGCGGTCGCGGGTTCGTGTCCCGCTAGAGGCATTCATTTGTTGAGCACGAAAGCTTGTACTTCAGTCATGGGTGTTTATATTTATAATATGTATGTATTTAAAGAAATATGTCACATGTGTGTAGTATATCAACTATCTGGTATCCGTAACACAAGCCTCGTAGCTTATCACGGTACTTGATCGATGTGTATGTAATAATGTATCAACATATTTATTGAGTTATTTATTAGCTCTACTAATAATTATTGTACCAGTGAAGAATTTGTAGTAAAGTATTAGAATCTATAAAACAAAGCTTATGGTCTAGAGCTTTTTTATTTCTACAACTTCTACTTACGTAAATTATCTTGCCCTTAAATCTATGCCCTTACCATAACTACACCAAAAAAGAGGATTCCACATGCTAACATAAGAAGTGTCGCTGTCAATACATGAAATATTTTGCCACTTTGAAAAAAAGCTCCATTTTTATCCGATGAAAAGTCCGACATTACTTTATCTGCTGACTGTATTTGTAGTATTGACCATACCTAAGAAAATAAATAAATAAATAATAAATAAAAAATTATCAAAGATAAAAACATGGTTAGTACCTACTTAGTATTATAAATGCGTGTGTCCGCATAATATTTGTGTGTGTGCGCGTACGTGTGCGCATGTGACTTTATTTTCATGTGTGTTTTGTATACGTATACGTGTGGCTTATGCGTATAAATAATAGAAATAAATAGATACTTAAAAAAATCTAAGTGTAATAAATTTTGTATTATATAATAATATTATACTAGCGATTCACTCTCGCTTTGCTCGGCTTCGTCCCAAAGCATGGTTTATTTTTTTATGATTCTTTTTTTAAAAAAATAAGTGGATGCACTAAGTGAAAATGTATGAAGTCAAATAAACACAGTCGCACAATTGCGCAACAACAAAACGCATGTCTAATATTCTTATATTCTGCATTTTTAAGAAAATATTTTTTCCATTTTTACTATTTTTTAATCACTTAACAGTGATATTAGTTTAAAAATAAATGAAATCACTTTAACTTATCTTAACCCAAATCACGACTACACTATCCACCAAAATTTGATAGGACCAAGTTTTTGTCTCATACATACAGACAGACAATGTGTATGAATAGTGCTGTGAATCTTTCAACAACTAACAATTTTTTAATTACCATATAACGATGTAATTTCTTTTTTTTTAAATATCATACCACTACCATAGAGACAAATATTACTCTGAATTCAAAAAAAAGACTTAAACAATGATACCTAAGGGACTCTATATCCAATTATATCCAGTTTTTCAACAGTAAACGTAATAAAGTTTTGATTAGAAGTAAGGACAGTGTCGTTAGTCTAAGTAGCGTCTAGAGAGCAATAAGTACTCAGTTGTTCAAAATGTATGAGGAACAATCTCGTATATAATAGAATATTTATACGTATGTATTAAATTCAAATTGGGTACTTACGTACTAACGCCACCGCACTTTCGTTTTTCTATAGATTTGTGTGAATGTGCTTATATCGTAAATTACTATTTTCTTTGGGTTTGGATATAATAGGTTCATAAGGTTAATTTTAAGAATGTTTCTTTTTAGGTTGGTTAGGTTCGGTTAGATATATGACCACATCGATCTCTTAGTCGAAAACTATCATAAAATAAAACACAATTTAAAATCAAATACTTTAAGAACAAAGCTAAAAAATGACGCCAAAAATTAATTTAAGATGTAAAATGGCAGGACTTAAAAATCGCCGCCATATTTATAGCTGCTGTGGCGTTAGTACGTAAGTACCTTAAATTGTAACGAAGTTTGTATTATTGAATTTAGCTCTTTTTAAAGTCCTACTGCTGGGTCTTGTACGAGGGGGATTAGGCCATAGGCCATACGCAAAAACACTGTACCTGTAATAAGAATCTAAAATTGAAAATGTAAAAATGTGTTATATTAATCTAAATATATAAAAGCGAAAGATCACTCACTCATCAGGAAATATCGAAAATCACTTGACGTATAAAGATGAAATCTGGCAGGGAGGTAGTTTATAGTTAGTAGACGTACGCTAAGATAGTGCCGACAGGGCCGGATTAAGGAAGTCTCGCGAGTATGTATATAAGTCCTTTACTTTTTGTTTAAAATTTGGCAGGAACTTAGTGACGAACCTGAACGAAGAGTGAGTCGTTAGTATTATATACTAACAAAAATTAATGTAGCTCATACACAGTGAGAGAGGATAAAGCAAAAAAGAAAATTCGCTCGCTAAAAGAAGATTGCCAGACTACACAACATATTTGATATATAAGTTTGTACATAATGTAATCTTTCACGGTACAAATAATGTAAATTGTATGGTAATTACTAGAAATGTTTCAGAGCCAGGCAAAGACCAAGTTGCGAGACCCGAATTTGAATCAGCCTGAAACCATTTTTCAAATGAGCGTTTAACGAGCCTACCAACAAATAAACATGAGTTTTATTTAAATATACTTATAGACTAGCGATTCACTCTCGCTTCGCTCGGGTTCGTCCCCAGGTGTAACCTCTTTAGTATAGTTTTAAAATGACGTAATTTCCATATATAATCGCGTAAGAAACGCTTTCGTTCGACCGTTTTTTCTCCGATTCACTTTGCAAAACGGACTACCACGTAAAAGCCTTTTTATTTTTCGGTTTTTTATATAACCTATGACGCTCAGCAATAATGTGGCTTTCTATTGGTGAAAGAATTTTTAAAATCGGTTCAGTAGATCCCGAGATTACCCCTTACAATTTAACAAATATACAAACACACAAACTTTACTTCCTTATAATATTAGTATAGAAGTATAGATATCTGAAACATAAATATGTCTAATATACAATTATAATAAAATCTACACTCTATTAGTGGAATTATTATGATACTAGTAATATTAATTGCCAAGTTTGTATGTCGGTAGGTTTGTTACTTATTACTTATTGGTAAAATAGCTGGTTGGGTTTAGATGAAGGAGCTTTTCTTCATCCAAGCGAAGCGAGGGTAAGTCGCTAGTTAGAAGAGAAACAGAAAATATGACTATAAGTAAGATGAGAAAACCACTGAATATGAATTTCATTAAAGGAGATTTTCTATATTATAATATCTATAATGTACCTAAATAATAAAATTCGGAGTCAAATTAAATATTTTTTTAAAAACTTACCGAAATAGTCATTATTATCTATATAGAAGCTGAATTAATAGTTTTTAGAATTTTTGTCATTGTCTGTCTGTGTCTGTGAAAAAAATACTTGAGAGATTTTGATAAAATTTGTTATAATGATAGCAAGTTATATAGGTCAATATATAAGATGCTTATTACTGCAAAAAATCGCATCTCTGCGAAATCTACACTAACCGTTAAAATGTATCGTTAAAATGTAGAGGAACGAAACCGAGCACACAAGAGTGAACTGCAAGTGTTGTTTATAATACAACATTTTTTATTATTCCATATAAAGAAAAAATCTATCAGGAGAGCTAGATTTATATCTTACCAAAGTGACAATCCCGATGGCTATCACAGCTCCCTTCAAAGGAACACACCCGCAGCACTTCGGTTTATATCCGAGGCTATCTACCGGAGTGCGCCTTATCGGTTCCACTGTGAAACCCTCTATAGGAGATTGACAATGGCAGAATTTCCACCTGAAAATTTGACATGACATTTATTTGGCTAGGTCGTACTGAAAATAGAAGAAATTGTGTTTTTTTTAATTAAAAAACTATATATATTTATTACATGACCTTGTAACGTTTGCAGCAATTTGAATTGAATTATGCACTCAGACAATGTGTGTCATGCTTCTAGACACTTAGGATTGCACTAAAGTCACTAGTTGTAATATACGAGTACATAAAATTAAATTCTAACTTAGTCAAATATAAATTGATTACTTTTTGAAAAATTTATGAGAATTATTGAAATGACCATTATTATCAATATGGAGGTCGAATTTATAGTTTTTTTAGAATTACCTGTCTGTCTGTCGGTCTGTTACCGTATTACAAAAAAGCCGCTGGACCATTGATATACTAGGAAAAAAGGTGTAGATAAGGTGTAGATACGCGCTCAAAAAGCGGCACACCAAAATTAGGCTAATTGGCCCACCTGAACATAGTCACGCGTTGACGACGCACTGTCGCGAATTATATTTGTCTCTTTTTCACTGGCGATACTTGAATCATGCCATCCTATTTTGACAACTAATCGTAATGTAGTGTGTTCAGTGTTATTGCAATATTTTTAGTTATTCATGTGTGCGTTAGTGTGCCGTTTTTGAAGGTAGAATGTCGTTTAGGTAACGTATCTACACCTTTTTACTTATAATATCATTGCGCTGGACAGATATTGATAAAATTCGGTATGATGGTAGTTGGTTATGAGCGTTAAATATCATATCTCCTCGAAATCACTTTTTTTATATTATACTCGTTTAGTAAGATTTTTGATAGATGTACAGAATTTATAAAAAAAACTGTATTTAAATTTTACTTTAAGTAATAATCACAGAGCTTTTCATAATGCATATCGTTGCGGTTAAATTTCTACAAGAAATATAAAAGGTACCAACGATTTTATGAAACACATCTCTTTTCATGCTCCAGTGCTTATTTTAAGTCGCGTTTCAGAAAACCTTCATGGCATTGTGTTTTATACAAGAAATAAAACGGCTCTTGCTTTCAATATTCTTTAAAGGTTATATTCACTTCGTATATTTTCTGACATTTGATTAAATATAAGAGAAGATTAAAAATCATTTATGATTTGTGACGTTTTGATATTTAGCTGTGCTTCAGAAAAGTTTATAAGGTTTTTTCGTGGCTTTGACTCGAAATTGTTGTCTAATATCAAGAGTAGAGTATCTTCAGAAATCATTTGAAATAATTATTATAAGGTATTATTATTATTTGACTATGGTTATCTGTTGGTAGGATGATTTGTGTGAATGGTACTCTTATATTTATAAGAGTGGACATAGTGAAACTCACCCTTTAAATAAACTTCATTTAATTCCCAAGAACCTGAAGATAAATAAATATATTGGGACGTTATTACAACAGCACCATCTTGTTCCGTGGTACGAGGCTTGTGTTACGGATACCAGATAGTTGATACACACACATATATACATTTTAAATATAAACACTCATGACTGGAGTACGTACATTGGTGAAATAAAAAAATAAAACCGAGCTAGCTTTTTACTTCGATCTTTTATCCGTTTCGTACTCGTATGTCGCGAGGGTCATTTAAAATGAAAAGCCGATGACATTTCAAGCACAGTATCTTCTCTAACTACCTAGAGCGTTTATAGAAATTAAGGAAACATGTTATTTAAATAGCGTGGTACCTATTAGAAGACATGTAGTGTATACTTGCGATGAGAAGTACCTTGACCTCTTTATGACAGGGTTGAAGTTTAAAGGCTTGCCATTTTCAAGCCATTATAAGATTTTAATGCTTTATTTGCTTTGAAGTTATAGCCTTTGAAAAAAATACCCCTCCTCCCCCGATCTGTGTTCATCTTCATCTTCTCTCTCTCTCTTTTCGGAGGGGGTTTCATTAGCGTCCACAGTTGGTGGTCCAAATGGCGGGTGGCGTGCCAAGCATTGCTCCTGATACTTCTCTGATAATAGAGTGGACCGTGGAACATTTGTGATGGCCCCTTGTGGTCTGTTTCGAGAGAACTGCCGCCAGGATGTTGTAGTTTGTAAGTAATCCTGCGATGATTTAGAATTTCATACACGACTAAACTTTCAATGGCAGAAAATGACGTATAGCTTATATGATAAGATTTTTTTTATCTTAGAACAATTAACGACGCAAGGTAATTGTAGTACTTTATTTGAAAACCATTCACCATTAAAATTATTATTTTTTTACAAACCTTGTATTTAGTGGAATTTATGTTACGATTAAAGCGATAACCAACTGTATGAAGGGACTTTTATATTGTGCTATTCTTGTCATTTGTTATTACTTTTTATAATAAGCTGCCAGCCCTGTTATTTCCCACGTCGATTGTGAAGAACACTCCATTCTCAACCTTGTTTTCTTTTGTCTATCAACCCTTAAAAATAGATCACGTATCGATCTTAGCCACCAAGAAATAGTTTTAAATGGCTGCGGTAGACAAAATATAAACTTAGGTGAAGGTTTTCTTGCAGGGCTATCTCAAGCTGTTATTAGAGTTATGTAACCGAATAGCAATAATAGAATTCTATTTATTTTAAATTTGTCCATCTGTCCGTTTGCTGTAGTCGTTTTATTCGGATAATATTAGGGCAACTTTAATTGCCTCGTTGGTGTATTGACTGGAACGTACGGCCACACACCGAGGCCCTGAGTTTGAGTCCCGGGATTTGCCAAATTTAGTTATTGAGATTTCTGTTTAGTAAGTCTTAGCCTAACAGCCCTGAGTTGGGAAGTTGGCGTTGTGTTACCCCCGTGCCTCGGAGAGCAAGTAAAGCCGTCGGTCCTGCGCCTTAACTCTCACTCGAACAGTTGTACCACCGGAGTATGAGATTGATAGGAATAGAGAGTGCACTTGTGTCTGCGCGTAAACTTGTGCATTATAATATCTCCTACGAAGTTTGCTATTCTCAATGAGACTGGTCGCCATGGCCGGAGTCAGTCGGAGAATATTATTAAGGCGACTTTGAGATTTGGAAAGCCTCAATTAAACTACTGCAAAAATCTGCAGTCAAATTAGGAAAAATACAAAATTAGTGCTCTAATAATAGTTCTAAGAGGTGGAAAAAAATTTCGTCTTGGGATGGGAAAGAGTGTGAGGTAGCTCGCCTCTTCGTCAAGAGGAAAGTTTAAAAGACCTTAAAACCAAGACAGGTGTTGCTAAGTTCAACTTTTTTTTTTGTTTTTTATAAACTATTGGTATCTAACATTTTAAATTAAGTAGTTTTCTTCTAGGTAAGTAAGTTTTCTTACCTAGAAAAAAAAGTCTACTTACGAGTAGTACTTTAAAAAATGCGTGTGGAGCCGGGAGATATCCACGATATAAATTAAAATTTATTCTTATAATAGATCTTGTTCAATTATTACAGCTTTCCTTCTGACCGTCTATCCTACCTTAAAAGGGATTTACTTCTGAAAGGCAAAAGGTTGCGGGATCAATCACATGCATAAAGAATATGACTACTATATTAAATAAGAAAGTTTATCTGTTTCTGTCACTCCTTCATGGAAAAACGACTGGATGGATTTGGATGAAATTTAGCACTCAGATAAATTAAAACCATAAATTATTCATACTTAAAACTTTATAGATTTGCGACAGCTTGTTAGTACTTACTACACGTAAATGTTCAAGCAAACGATCAATATCAATGGTCTACTTACTGTAAAGTGGTAGTGCCAAGCTTGTTACCTTCGGGTAGCAGCCGAATGAGCCGGCACGCCTTGTATAGCACCACTCTCTCACAGAAGACCGGCGTGAAGTGGCAGCTATGCTGTCGCGTTTCGTCCGGTAAGTGAGAGTCCGGGAGGCCCACTCCCCATCCCTCCTCCCGTCCTACTCCCCGCTCCCTCCCTCCCTTTCCTAAAGAGCCGGCAACGCATCTGCAAGCCCTGCAGTGTTGCAGATGCCCATGGGCGGAGGTGATCACTTCCCATCGGGTGATCCTCCTGCCCGTTTGCCTCCTTTGTCGCATAAAAAAAATGTTTTAAAAAGTCTTACTTGCTAGTCAAAATATATTAAATAATAGCTTTCAGCTGATAATGCTTAGTGATTATTACTCGTCTTACGCTGAAAACCTGCATGTCTAAAAGATCCTAGCAAGTTTTCCAAAGACTTGTGAAGTCAACACGCATTAAGCCAGCGCGGTGGACTATGGGCTGATCCCCCTCGTACTGAGGTAGGCCCGTGCCCAGCAGTGGGACTTTAAAGAAGGACTGAATACAACAGGTAAGACAATTCAGTGATTTTTCTCTGCTCTTTAAGAACATATTTTCTTGTTTAGTAGCTACAATATGTAGTATGACGAGCTTTGTTTAATGTTATTTTTAGTGACTGGTGGTCGAGTTTAAAAAATATATTTCCTTTTTATCGAAAACTAAATAACTAATTTCATTCTTTGTTATAGATTGATTTCATTTATTATACATGTGGTATTAATATGTATTCGTGCGCCATCTAGTTCCGCAGTAAGCTACGTTACGTGCTCGTGTTGCGGATACCAGATAGTTGATATACTACACATATAAATTTTAAATACATACAATTATGCTCAACAAAGGAATGCCCCCAGCGGGGACTCTAACCCGCGATCGCTTGCGCAGAAAGTCAACCAAACCAACTTGGTCACTACCAACTGAGCCAAACGTGTCGTCAATATGAGGTATTACATTGATAGGTTTGTAAACGTTGACATTTACGTAGAAATCTTTCTCAGTATACGTTTATTAATGCTTTATGAATTCCCCTAGTATTGATCGTTTTATCTAACGAAATATCTATCAGAGTTAACAAATTAAAGTTCTTTGGAATCTAATTTGTATAGAAGACTTCATAATAGGTTATGTCGAAGTTACTAAGGAGAACCACAAGCTTGTTTCCTTCACCGAAAGACAAGTGGTAATCATGATAGAAATGATTCGCACATGAAAATATTACAGGTGCGAGATTTAAACCCGCATCACTCGGTTATACAAGCGAGCACGTTACCGCTGGGCTACCACTGCAAAAAAAATATGTGAAGAAAATAAATGTAAAAACCAAATTTACTATCAAAGCAGGTTTTTCATATCGTAAGTCCAGTTTTGTAAACAGATGGACATTTTCATTTTAATATATTAGAGTGGATCCCTATTCATAGCTACCAATCTATTTCAGGCAAGCTTTAACGGGAGCATAATAAGAGACACCTCTCTGAATATTTTAGCGAGCGCTCGAATTTGTTGAGTGTACTTTACTATCGACTATCGATAGCTTCGCTACGGTTTTCACTTTTAGTTCATTTATATATATTTCTATACTAGCGAAGAACCCTCGCTCGGGTACGTTCCTAGGTACTCCCTACCAAAAAAGTTTGTAGCACAAAAATGAAGGACTTTCAGTAAATCTTGCGAGAGCCCTTGGACCTCCTTAATCCAACCCTATTGCAAAATCCGTTCTTAGTGGACGTCTACTAACTATAAACTACCTCACAGCAAAATTTCATCAATTTCAATTCAATTTCATTCATTTCGTTTAGATATTTCGTGGTGAGTGAGTGAGTGAGTGAGTGATTAAGTGAGTGAGTGAGTGATTAAGTCAGTGAGTGAGTGACTGAGTGACTTAACGCTTTTAACTGGTTTCTGTCCATGGTTTTGCTTGCGTGGTAGGTATACCATCATAAGAGTTTAGACAAGTTAGTCATTAGTCTATACAGATAAGTAAAATTCAAGCCTGTATTTTATATAAAAATAACATATTTTTACTAAGTACATAATATAATAAGTGAAAGATTATTTTTTATTTCTCTGTCTGTTTGATTCGAGTAATCTCCGAAACGACTGGACTGATTTTAACGGGATTTTTATTGAGAGACAGCGGATGTTATAAGGAGTAACTTCGGCTACTTTCATTTCAGAAAAGGACTTAGGGTTCCATCTAAAAAAAATGAAACCGTACTTAGGGATTCTAAATCGTTTTTCGCTATAAATACATTTTTATATTTAAAAATTAAAAAATATGCTTAATATTATTAATTTGCCATAATAAAGTCAGTTACAGAATGTATCATACATGTACATAGACTAGAAATTCATTAAAAATTTCCAAAGTTCTCCAAACTATTGAAAACATATTGAGTAATTTATTAACTGAAATTCTGTGGTATTTAATTATAATAAGTCAATTTAACTCTATAAATTTAACGGATTCAGGCTAAGAAATAATAAAGAGTAAAAAAAATGTGAAGCCAAATCATAATACTTTAAAGTAATATTTAATGATTTAAAATATAGTATTTTATACTTACAACTAGCAATTCCCGCGGCTTCATTCGCGCCTTATTGATGTAAAATCATAAAAAAGCAAAAAAATAAAAATTTGGTCTAAAAATAAAAAATAAATCTGGAAAGGGCTTCACTCCACCATTATCACGTAGGGGAATAAAAATTAACTTCCAAACTTTTCTCAGACCTACCAAATATAGGTATTTTTTTATAAAAATCGGTCAAGCTGTTTCGGTGGAGTTCGATAACAAACACTGTGACACGAGATTTTTATATATTAGATAATTAATAATTATCCATACATATAACAAAATTCTAACTCAGTCGCATTTTTTGAAAAAACTTACCGAAATTGCCATTATTATCGATACAGAAGCCGAATCTATTGTTTTTAGAATTTTCGTCCGTCTGTCTTTTTGTCTGTGACCACATCACGAGAAAACCATCAGACAGATTTTAATGAAACTACTTAGTACTTTTATTGCAAGAAAATATCACATATCTGCGAAATCTATACTAGGATACTTTGACTCCATTGATATACTAGGAAAAAAGGTGTAGATAAGTCATACGCGCTCAAAAAGTGGCACACTAAAACTAGGCTATTGGCCTACCAACGCGTTGACGACGCACTGTCGAGAATTATATTTGTCTCTTTTTCACTGGCGATACTTGAATCATGCCATCCTATTTTGACGACTAATCGTAATGTAGCGTGTTATTGCAATATTTTTAGTTATTCTGTATTCATGTGTGCGTTAGTGTGCCGTTTTTGAAGATAGAATGTCGTTTAGGTAACGTATCTACACCTTTTTACTTATAATATCATTGTTTGACTTTTCTGTCCGTGATCGCTGGTCCTAACTCTTTCGTATAACATGATACATTTTTGCCTAAAAAGAAAATGGGCTATGATAGACGCACATACAGCCACCAGAGTAATTATATATAAGGTATATTTTTAAATAAATATAGTTACGAAGCCCTAAATCCTTCAAACGACTCTCAAATCTCAATGTGTTTTTGCAATTATATTATTTTTATTTTATAAGTTGTCAAAGAAGTGTCTAAGTATAAAATCAAAGAGATCAGAGAGATCAAAATATTCTTTCAATATTTTCTCATATATATCACGTATTTAAAGCGAAATCAAAGTAAACATGCTTATTTTAATGTGAAACTTATGTATTTTTAAAATGGTATAATATAAATATATGTGCTTATTTTATTTGTCCATATTTAGAGTATACGTCTTATGAATTCTAATGAACTAATGACTCACGCTAGCTTTGCTCGGCTTCGTCCCTTTGCGTTTGTTTTGCATTGTAACTAATTCGAATCTGTACACTGAGTATTTTTTTTGAACATATTATATACATAGTGATTATTATCGATGCAGAGGCTGAATATATAGTTTTTAGAACTTTTGTCTGGTTGTCTTTGATCACATAACGAGCGACTGGAAGAATTTTGATAGCAAAAACATAACATTTTTGAGATATCTACAATAACCGTTATAACGCATCTAAGGAAACCCGAACAGAGCGAGGGTGGTTCACTAGTCAATCATAAGAGGTTAAAACACTTAAAAAATAGTATTGAAATGTTATTAAAGTCGCAAAAAACGCGTTGAAAGCTAAAAAATAAAGTTAAACATACGATTTAATTTAAATTAATAAATAGTCTTGAAGTACAATCTGATTGAGATAGTACTTTGAAATTCAAATTGTGAGCTTGAATTATGCAGTGAACAGGTGTCGCTGTTGCACCATTGATTTATTGGACGCTTGTAGAACCTAGTCGTTATGTATGTATGTACATTAGAAATCAGTTAAGTATTGTTTTAATTGGTATATTTTCTTCTTGTTAAGTCATAAGCTTGATAGTATAGGAAAATAATTTGTATTAGTGACTAGACTAGGTATTATGTCTTCCACAGGAAAGAACTCTAAGCTTTCTATAAAAATTGTGTACATACATACACACATCAGCCTATTACCGTTACTGCTGAACGAAGACCTCCCCTAATGAGCGCCAACTATCCCGGCCTGCATCCATCTGCTGCCCGCCACATCTTAGATCATCGGTTTATTGTGCTGCAGGGCGTCCCCCACTACGCTTGAATAAACGCGGTTTCCACTCTAGAACGTGTCGGCTCCATCGATCATCATTACGTCTGGAGACATAACCGGACCACTTTCACTTCAGCGAGCTAATTCTACGCACGATATCGGTTAGGGTTACTTTAGTCCTCTGGCGAATGATTTTATTGCGAATACTATGTGCCAGAGAAACACCAAGCATCGCACGTTCCATTGCTCGCTGAGCAACCTTGAAGTTGTGAACCAGCCCCTCGGTAAGTGTCCACGTTTCGGTTCCGTACGTCATTACGAGTAGGACGCACTGGTTGAATATTTTGGTCTTAAGAGATTGTGGGATCGATGACTCAAGAATATATCATTGCTTTCCGAAAGCTACCTAGCCCAATTTGTATAGTTATTAACACTTAACGTGTTGGCGGACTTCACATGTCTTTCGAAAACTTGCTAGGTTCTCTCAGATATGCAGGTTTCCTCACGATGTTTTCCTTCACTGTAAGTGGTAATCATGTTAGAAAAGATTCGCACATTAAAATATCAGGTGCGAGACCTGGATTTGAACCCCATCACTCGGTTATCCAAGCGAGCGCGTTACTACTGGGCTGCCACTGTTTATTTTTACTGTAGCTTAAAATAAACAAATGAGACATACAATCTTCTAGGACTTGTAGTCTACATAATACTGAGAACCTAAATAGCATTGGATTACTAATAAATAATTATAATTGAAGGGTTGTAATCTAAAGGGTCCAAGTGCCAAAAAATTTAAAAACAATAATTTTATGAAAATACTATCTAAGTGACAAGCTCAATAATATCAAAAAGAAAAAAAGTGAAAAAAGAAACAGGCTCTATTATAATTTTGACACATGAAGTTGAAGTTAGGTGGCAAGCCAATTTTGTAAGGTTTTTTTTAATATCTTAAATTAATTTAATTGGCACTAAGACCCTTTAGACTTACAATTTAGATGTATATTGTATGTTCGCTGTTTCTTCACGCTAAAAAGTCTGAACGTATTTCGATGTCATTTAGAACACAGATAAGCTATGACTTGTGACCTGAATTAACACAGGCTAATTTTAATTGCCTAAGAAAGCACCTGAGCAAAATGAGGTCAAGGTATCGAAATCTATTTCTTTTAGAATCGGACTTTCATTCGAAATAGAAACCACGAAGTTATATCGAAGATTACATAATAAGGTCTAAACTCTTGGCAGAGCAGCGCACTGCAGTCATTAGGTAATTAGGTACTTAGGTACTAACTCAGTCTAATACCTTTAATACTTTCTTAGATATACCCATATTTAATATTTAATATTTTAAATGGAATCTTTTATTTGAAACGACGGGAACAAAATCTAGACGTAATAAATAAATAAATAAATAAAATAAATAAATATGTTGGGATATAGCAACACACAGCGCCATCAAGTTCCGTGGTAAGCTAAGCTTGTGCTACGGATACCAGATAGTTGATATACTACACATATAAACACCCATGACTGGAGTTCATACTCGTGCTCAAAAAATTAATGCCCCCAGCGGGATTCAAACCCGCGGCCGCTGACGTAGAAAGTATGGTCTCTACCGACTGAGCCAAACGTGTCGTCAAAATAAATTCTGAGTAAAATCTGAACATTAAATATTGTTTGAAAATCTTATTGAAGTAGTCATTATCATCGATACAAAGACCGAATCTATAGTTTTTAGATACTTTACATGAATTTTGGTATGTTGATAGCTGATCCGGATCAACATATCGGATACTTTTTACTGTTAAAAAGTATCTTATTTCTGAGAAATCCATGGTAATTTTTAAAACTCATTTAAAGACGAAACCAAGCGGATCGAGGGTGAGACACTAGTTCAAAAGAAAACCGTGACAAAGTCTGAAAAGGATCCGTTTAAGAAATCCTAATTTCTGATTAAACTTGGATAATACGAAAATGATTAATAAACCCTTGTATTGTTGTCCTTAAAGGGTTTCTGGATGAAACCTCTTTAAAATATATGTTAGTTATCCTGTATCCATATGTTTTTACACGACTGCCCAAAAAAGTGAGTATGAGTAGTATAGAAGGAGCGTAATGTTTCAGGGTTCATGTATGTATGTCTGTATGTTTGTGAGTTTCTTTATACCACCATAACTTCTAAACGCCTCAACTGATTTCGATGTACGCGGTATCGTTAGAAACCTGGGGACCTGTAAAGAAATTTTCCTTATAATTGTCCCCCGACTGCAATTAAAATGTTGGTTTTTATCGTTGGAAAAGACTAGGCAGACTGATTGACATACCTTGTTCCCATTCAACACTGAAATCATTACTTTAACTTATATTTTCCTTTTTAGTTAATTTTTGAACATGGCAGGCGTGTTTTTAAAAAATTTTAATTACTTATGGTTCACAAGTTAATATAAACTGATACAACGATATTTTCTCGAAAAAATTTACCCTTCTTCTGAGACAGTCGGTAAAAAGTAGATAACAGTCAGTGACCGATAACGTCAATAATCCCGGCTAGAACATAATTACTTTTCTTTATTTCAAATTTTCCAATTAGATAGTAGTAGTAGTAGTAGTAGATAGCTTAGTAATTACTAAGCCTTAATATTAATTTTATCTTCTTCTAATATATAAAAATCTCGTGTCATAGTGTTTGTTAGCGAACTCCTCCAAAACGGCTTGACCGATTTTTATGAAATTTGTTGTGTATATTTGGTAGGTCTGAGAATAGGTATTATAAGTAATATTCCCCTAGGTGATAAGGGTGACCCTCTCCAGATTCTTTATTTTTTATTTTTAGACCAAATTTTTATTTTTTTATGATTTGGCATTAAAAATACTTCTACAACCAATCCTTATTTTTAATAGTAATTAGAGCGCGGGTGGAGCCGCGGAAATTACTAGTAGATATATAAAAATCTTATATATTAAAAATGTCTAGACTAAAACCATAAGGTATATTTTTTCTAGGCTTTTTTTTTCTGAAACTTCGTACATATTTTAAATATAGTAAATCTTAAATACCAATAGCTTAGTATTTTGCCCTTTTTACTATCGTACTGCGGTTATTAGGTACGAAATGCACCCCATTGGGTGTGGGACCCAATAACCGGTGAACACTTTATATATGGAACCTAAAGAAGAAAAAAAAATAGAGAACTAAAATAATAATAAAGAAAACCTACTGCATCTAGATAGTTCCTAAGGCTATTTTATTTCAGCCTTTAATAAGCGTAAAACTTTCTCGTAGAGGTTCGTAGCGAAGCGTAGCGGTATCATAATGTTATTCATTTTTTGCTACGCAAATATGTTTTGTACGATGTTTTAATTACTACTGAAATGAGCTTTTGATGTACAAATAGGGGCTTTGAATTAGCTTGTAGGAAGTCTGAGGGTATATGAGGTAGTTTGCTTTACAATATTATGGCTTCAGCTTACATAAATATCTAGAACTAGCGATTTGCTCTCGCTTTACTTCAGGTTCGTCCTTCGTGAAGAACGAAAATAAATATATCCCATAGGAACCGTATATTTCCTAACCATACCATAATCGTATATGTTGTATATGAATCTTTTCTAAATAAAGATTTTTATTATTTATTATTTATTTTATGTACCAATTAATATCATATAGTTCCGTTCACTCGTTCTGGTAACATACATCCATTCATTCATCTTTCCATCCATCTGTTCACACTTATATTTTTAGTAGGATAATAATCTTAAACATATTATTATGATAAATAAAAAGTATGAACAAACAAATAAAGTATTTTGTTTTTATTTACATATTTAATTGATATTTTTTTTCAGACATAGATAAAAAAATGGTAGTCTATCCACATTCAATTTAATTTTTTTGTCAAACGCACACACACGCACTTCTATATGTGTACACTCATATATTATTTTGTATTTGCAATAGTGGTCCGATAATTTTGGCCTAAGAAATACTATGTGCATCGTTTTGTTGTGTCTTTACGTTGATCGGAACATTGGGATGTGACTGACAGACAGAAAGTGAATATTAGAAATTTTAAAAAACGAAACGTTAGAAGCCAAAAATCATAACAAATCCACCAAAAAAATCTTTTACTTAAAATATTTAAAGCTGAACGTAAAGTTCAAAGTGAGAAATACAACAAGGCAAAAATTTAGAGATATTTTAATAACATCAATCTCCTTCTCCTCCATTTCCTTATATATTACAGATATAAATAAGTCAAGACAGTATTCTAGTGTCACGAAGGAAATCTTCTATTTTAAACACACAGCACACATTCTTTGTGGGGTAACTGAAGTGTCTTCCTGAGTCTCTGCACACCCATTTACCTTAACATGGAGCAAACAAAACAAAAGAACATTACGATACTTTTTTAAACTAGCATTCGCCTGTGACTCTACATGCTTAGTTTAAAATATCTGATTTTTATACAAACCTTCTACCCCTTTTTTACCCTATTGAGGGTTGAATTTCTAAAATTTGTCATAGTTTTTAATACTATTACCTCGTTTTGAAGTTGGGAAATGGGACTCATCTGCAAAGGCAGTATTATCCCTTACAATTTAACGGAAATGGATCCACCCCGTTTTAATGGGGTGGACATTTATTTATATCAATATGTTGTATATCAATATGTTGTATATCAATTTTTAAGTTATTAGCATTTTAATTTTATATATTATAAAGTTCTCGATGTGTTAGGGTTTGTTCGCACAAATCTCAGAAACTACTATACTCTCATACGGTTTCCACTAATAGGAAAGGGATTATCCTACAAGCAATCATTAGTAAGATTCTTCGAAAACAAGATATTTACTTGGAAAACTTTGTTTCTTTTGGAAGCTCCAGTAATATTATAATGCGACGGCGTCTAGGGATACTAAGAAATAATTGATATTTTTGTTTCTTACAATTTAATATGTTGGGGATAAATCAAAATGTTGTATAACATTATTACAGCGCCATCTAGTTCCGTGGTAAGCTACGTTACGTACTTGTGTTACGGATACCAGATAGTTGATATACTACACATATAAATTTTAAATACATACATATTATAAATATTAACACCCATGACTTGAGTACTAATATTAATGCTCAACAAATGAATGCCTTCAGCGGGACTCGAACCCACGACCGCTGGCGTATCTTTTACATATACTAGCAAAATGTGATAAATCTATTTCTGGGAAATGTAAATAAAACAGGTGTATTTCGTATATAATGTTACATTAAAATTATTTAAGCTCTTAAAAACATATTTTTAATTTTGTAATTTGTGGGCGTAGAAATGCTAGTACAAACAATTTATTTTCAATATATTTTTCAATATATATATATATATATATATATATATATATATATATATATATATATATATATATATATATATATATATATATATATATATTTCAATTTATATTTTATTTTATTTATTATATATTAATTCGTTCTAATCACTATTAAGAATAGGGATTGGTGGCTAAAGATTGAAAATTTAGGGTTATAAGTATTTGAAAAAAAACCAAATGTTCACAAAAAAATTAATAATAATTAATCGGTCTAGCCGTTTCGGAACAGTTCGATAACAAACATTGTAACACGAGATTTTTATATATTACAAGATAATATTTGAGAATTGGTAGATAGATTATATTTTACATTTTACAATATTTTTGACATTTTAAACTTTTAATCTACTGCACCGTATTTAGTGAACCTGCGCAAGTTACCGCAGCTGGCCAGTCGCGATCCACAAGCTTTAGAGCACGCACGTACTCTACGAAGTCGAATGTGAAAGTGCTTTCACACGTGAACGAATGTATTGTGACAGTGACAGTTATTTTTTTAACCCGTTAATTTATTAAGGCATTGGATTATTTATATTCAACGTAAGTAAATTGCATATTTTCTTTTGTTTAAAATATGTTTCATGTACAGAAATGTGAGTAATTTTTTTTATTTAGATTTATAAAGTTATTTAATAGGTTTAAAATGATATTTATTATTTATTTATAATGAAATTTTACTCGAGCTTGTAGTACATATAAAGTACAAAAGTTTCGAAGTAAAATAAAAAAGCGTTCTATTATAAGAAACAAAACGGTAATTAGGTAAATTAAAAAATAAATATGTAGCTATATAGCATGTTTTAATTTTTTTTAAATATATTCTATTATGAATAATTCGCTTTGAATTGTTTGGTCTGCCTACTGTCTCTTTATGTTTGGCTGACTAGAGGATCTCGGATATCGTCTAGTGATACGTCCACGTTTACTAAGTTATATAAATTCATTATATGACTATATTATGATGTTAATTCCACCAGTAATTTAAAAAAATACAAGATTTAAGAGATTTTGCTGTAACAAAATATTATAATAATAAAATGATCTTAAGAGATCTTAATCTCATTCATATTTAATAATTCAAGATATGAAAAACACTAATGAAGAATGCAGGTTCAAGTCCCGCTGGGGCATTCATTTGTTTGAAGTCAGACAGACAAAAAAAACTTAGATCTACAGATTCAGCCTCCCTGAAGAAAATCATTGAACACTGAAATGTAAAAATTTGACTGGTATTCTAATGGTTATTGATTTTCTTAAGGGAGGCTGAATCTGTAGATTTAAAAATGTTTGTTTGTCTGACTGGCTGCCTACCTGTTTGCCTGTCTGTGACAGGAATAAAAAGATTCATGCTAATCAAACAAATGAATGCCTCAACGGGGCTTGAACCCGCGACCGTTGACATAGCAAGTACTCGTAGAGTATCAACTTAGCCAAACGTGTCGTCATATTTATAATATTTGATAAATAGACGAATTATAAAATTGTGTACTATTTATACTTTTTAATTTATGAACTCTTTATTACTTGGTCTGTCGCGTATCCTTTTATCAATTATATCTAAAAAAAAGAATCTGAAATTAGCATTTATCACAAAACTTTTCGGTCTTCGTTGTTGGCAATATAATATAGATCTTCAGATTCCTTGAAAATACTAGGAATTTTTACATTAGTTTGTGATTTTATAGAAAAACATTTCTTGTTATATTGATACTGGCAACTCACTCTCGCTTCACTTCGGATTCGTCCTTTGATACGTTTAAACAAATTTTCTTGGCTTTTTTCTACCATAATATGCATATAAATCTTCTTCTTGATACTTTCTTAGATTTACGCGAATATTCGACATTATAAATGAAACTACCTTTTCGGATTTTGTAGCGGATTTATTTTGCTTTTTAGTTCCCGACGTTTCGAATGCTTTACAGCAATCACGGAACATGTCGAAACGTCGGGAACTAAAAATCAAAATAAATCCGCGACAAAATCCGAAAAATAAGTTTCATTTATAATGCTTCTTCTTGAATCACTCTGTCTATTGCATTAAAATCTGTATCGTAATTTAAAAAATCTAAGCGTACAGACGGCGGAAAGCGACTTAATTTTATAGTATGTAAATATTTAAAACATTTTAAAGGACACTTTTTCAAGTAATCAGTACTTGTATTATTGCTAGAAAAATTTCGCAAAGCTCTTACAAATTCGTATGTATTCTAAGAGGGTGATATTTTTAAGACACGTTTGTTTCATCTCTTTTAACGCACTAAGTAGGCAATTAAGATTAATTTGCCTTTTCACTGTAAAATCCCAGGAAAGAAAATCTTAAGGAAAAAAATCGTCTTAATAATAAAAGGTACGCAATTCTTGCTTACTTGTATTCTAAAACTAGCGACTCAAAGCAATTTAAGTTATATTTTAGGTTATATGGACATGTGCCTAATTGATTTATGATATAAAAAAAAACAAGAAACTAAATGAAAAATTACTGTTTACATCTGTGGAAAAATGTATTGTTTAACTGGTTGCATACTTTCAAAGATTTTCTTTCTTATACTTTCACGTATTGATAATATTAATTATGTTTTTCTTTTACCCTTTCTTCTTCTTTCTTCTTTTACCCAACTTAGAGTATGTATGTATGTAAAATTGTTTGGCACTCTCTGCGGCCTGAACGGCTCGATGGATTTTAGCTTGAGAGGTGTCGTTGGATTCCTATTTTTTGTGAGAGTGATACCGGGTATGAATTTTGAATCGAAACACAACATAGTTTAGGGTTTTTTCATTTTTAAATTACACAGATACGCTGTCGGGGTATTAAGTTTTTTAATTACACTGACTTGTTTTTTACTTACCTTGGTCTGTCTCGTGACTATGACTGCTGTAAATCATTTGAAACTTCGGGTAGAAAAATTTTATTATAATTTAAATTATTCCACGGTTATTTTAGAACGGTTACAATTAAAGATATCGATTACAAACAAAAAACTTAAAAAGAAAAATAAAGTCATTCAAAAAGATAGATCACTTTTTTAGCTCTCTATCTTTAGTCAATAGCTTGATATTGGCGTTGTTCATATACAAAAGAGTTAAACCCCTTCGTGAAAAACCTCAGGAAATATAATTTTGATACAAGAAAATACATACATAATGTCGCGTAATATAGTGTGAACTCGTCATAATAGCACGCCTGTACTATGCCTAAGAACGGCAACTGTCAATTTTTAGCTTATGTCAATTACATGACAGGAACAGTTTATTACAAATTCTAATGTGTTAGAGAGAGACAAAACACTTTCGGGAAAGGATTCGAAATTACTAGAAACATTTTGAATTTTCGATACTAGAATGTTCTAATATTTATGCATATAAAAAGGCCGGCAGTGTGTCGAGGGTCAGTTGACATCGAGACGAAGTTGAGTGAAGACTAGAAATACGAAATAGTGGAAAAGTGAAGAGTTAGTTAAAGTACTAGTGAAGAAGTATTGAGAAGGAGTATTGAGAAGAGAAATACAGTGTTCAGAGACTAGTGTTGTGTACAGACTGTGCGTGTATTCAAAGTGAAATAAAACATCCTTAGTGCAAGAACGCTTATAATTTCCGATCCCGAACCCGTAGTACGTAACAATTGGTGTCAGAAGTGGGATCGGAAATGCCGTTAGTACCGAGGCACGAGAAGGAAGGAGTCACTACACGCGCAATGGCAGAACAGCAAAGGGAGGATTCTGGCCCTAGTACATCGACTGGGGAGTCGGCTGCCCAACCAAGCACCACGCCAGACATGAACGCCCTTCTGCAACAAATGGCGTTCATGATGCAAGAGCAAGCCCGCCGTCAAGAAGAACAGCTGCGCGCACTCCAAGAAGAGCAAGCCCGCCGTCAAGAAGAACAGATGCGCGCACTCCAAGAAGAGCAAGCCCGCCGTCAAGAAGAACAGATGCGCGCACTCCAAGAAGAGCAAACCCGCCGCCAGGAAGAACAGCTGCGCGCACTCCAAGAGGGCATTCACAAGGATGTCATAGCTGCTCTCCAACAAAATGTGGAAAGGGTGGAAGCCGTTGAGAAGGAAGTTGAGGGCATAAAGACGACACTCGGTGAGGCCTTAGAGGACTATGACTCAAAGCTTTCTAAAATAGAGAAGAGGGTCGACTACTTGGAAACTCACAAATTACCGCGTAGTGTCGACATTAGCTCACCACCAGCAAAGAGCTTCAAAGTCCCTAACTTCGACGGCAAATCTTCTTGGGCCGCATTCAAGATCCAGTTTGAGACAATCAAGGAGACAAGCGGATGGACGGATGACGAGGCCCGATCTGCCCTTACAGTCGCACTTAGAGAGGAGGCTCTGAATGTTTTGGAGGCTCTTTGTGCTAGCAACCCTGGCAGGAGGATCACATATAACGAGCTACTTAGCTCTTTAGAGTCGCGGTATGGTGATAGTCATCTGGAACACGTGTACAGGGCTCAAATTAAAGACCGTACACAACGAGCCAATGAAACCCTGCAGCAGTGGTCCATGGAGATTGAGAGGCTCGTACGGAAGGCATATCAATCCTCGCCATCCACCATAGAAGCTATTCTTCTACAGTCATTTGTGGACGGGATTCGCGACCCGGAGGTACGTGCCACTGTACGTTTAAGACACCATACCAGTCTCAAGGAAGCTGTCGCTCATGCTTTGGAGGTTGAAGCTGTACGCCATGACACAAGAGCTTGGAGGGTGAGGGAAGTGGACACTACGGAAGGATTATCCACCCGGAAGCGTCCTTTCAACCCAAGGTGCTACGAGTGTGGTGAGCGGGGCCATCTTCGAAGTAACTGCCCTAAGATAATGAACGTTCGGAGACAGACAGATGTGGCTGTAGGAAAACTAATTCCAGCCAGGGCTGCGGGGTGGGCGCTGGCCAGGGGATCTACAACCCCACAAATAGAAGTGAAGCAGACTGTAGATGGAAACACTTTGGTTATACTTGGCGCTATTAATGGAGTAGCGTGTAAACTGACGCTGGACACCGGAGCATCACGAACCGTTATTAACAACCGATTGCTGAAACACATTGCGGACAATAATTTGCAGGACAGAAAGCATATCACTCTCATGACAGCCACCGGCCAGCGCATACCTGTTTGGGGAGAACGAAAAATTGCTATCAAAATTGGGGACAACATCTATTGGCATAACGCTATAGTAGCAGATATCGTTGATGATTGCATCATTGGATTGGACTTTCTTCAAAATTACCAGTGTACGATTGATATGAAACATGGAGTTTTACGATGCAGAAATAGAGAAGTGCCGATAAGTGGTGGAATTCACGGAAAAGTTTGTTGCTTGAAAGACACCGCTCTTCCACCAAGATCGCAGACTTTGGTACCTGTCGCTTTACCTCAGAACAAGTCAGGCCGTCCATGGTCATGTGCTATTATAGAGAAGTTGGAAGATGAGAGCTCATGGATCCCGGCAAGAGTTGTTGTAGGTAAAGCCTCGACATCTATGGTTCCGGTTCTGAATACCAGTAATTCTACTCAAACCATTCGAAGAGGCGAAGTTCTGGGGACTTGCGAAGAGATAGCCTGGTTAAGCAGATGTCAACCGAAAGAGAAGGTGTTGAACAAGGATAAAGAGCAAGCGATGAAACTTTTGGAAGATTGTAAGGAAGATCTCACAAGTTCACAGAAGGCCAAAGCTGAAAATTTACTGTACCAATATTCAGATTTATTCTCCAAACATGACGGTGACATTGGAAGAACCGGATTAGTAAAGCATAAAATCAATACTGGGGACGTAGCGCCTATTCGACAACGACCTAGACGAATTCCATGGGCTAAGGAAAAGGAAGTTGACGACATGATCCAAGACATGAGAAAGAATAACATCATCGAACACTCCACTAGTCCTTGGTGTTCGCCAGTGGTACTAGTAAGGAAGAAGGATGGATCTACAAGGTTTTGCATCGATTACCGTAGGCTCAACGATGTAACCAAAAAGGATTGTTATCCCCTGCCCAGAATCGACGATACCCTAGACACTCTCAGCGGTATGAAATGGTTTTCAACTCTCGACTTGAAGAGTGGCTACTGGCAAGTGGACATGGACCCTGTGGATAAGGAGAAAACTGCGTTTTCAACTGGAAAAGGGTTGTGGCAGTTTAAGGTTATGCCGTTCGGGTTATGCAATGCACCAGCCACATTCGAGAGATTGATGGAACGTGTACTCGCTGGATTACTAGGAGAAGCCTGCCTTGTTTATCTGGATGACATAATTATTGTGGGACGAGATTTTGAAGACCATCTGAAGAAACTCGAAGCGGTATTCGATAAACTAAGAGAAGCTAATTTAAAGCTAAGTCCGAAGAAGTGCTCATTCTTCAGGAAACAAGTGAATTACCTTGGACACGTAGTTTCGGAAAACGGAGTAGAAACGGACCCGGGAAAAATCACCGCTGTGAAAGATTGGCCGACCCCTAAGGACAAGACTCAAGTGAGAGCATTTCTAGGATTGTGCTCTTACTATCGACGGTTTGTGAAAGGCTTTTCTGACATCGCGAAACCGCTTCATAAGCTAACCGAGGAAAAGAGACCTTTTGTATGGGATAATAATTGCGAATCGGCCTTCCAAGAACTAAAGAAACATCTCTGCCAAACACCGATCCTTGGGTATCCTGACGTAAAGGGACAGTTTATTGTCGACACTGACGCCAGCAATATCGGTATTGGAGGTGTATTGTCCCAGCGGAAGGGTGATGAAGAAGTGGTTATCGCATATTTTAGTAAATCCCTATCTAAACCGGAGAAGAACTATTGTGTAACTCGAAGAGAGCTACTTGCTGTAGTCAAAACCTTACAGCACTTCAAGAAGTACTTGTTAGGTTGTAAGTTTTTGATAAGAACCGATCACGCTGCCTTGAAATGGTTATTGGAGTTCAAGGATCCTGAAGGACAGGTGGCGCGATGGATTGAACAACTGCAAGAATTTCAGTTTGAAATAGAACATCGTGGGGGTAAAAATCACAACAACGCCGATGCACTATCTAGAAGACCATGTGAAGAAGACTGCAAGCATTGTCAAAGACAAGAGGCGAAGGAATTAGAGTCAATTAAAATTATTAGGACAGATTCGGTAGATGAACGTTGGAGCGATGATGCCATGAAGAAAGCACAAGAAGAAGATCGAGACATACGACCCATTCTGGAATGGTTAAGGAGTGATAGACCAAAACCTAAGTGGTCTGATATTGCTCAATACAGTACCGCTACAAAGAGTTTGTGGGCTCAATGGAAGAGTTTGCTGTTACACAATGGAGTGTTGTGCCGCAAATGGGAAACGACAAGAGGAAATGATAGCCATCTTCAATTAGTTGTACCTAAAATAAAAGTATCCGAGGTACTTCGAGCTTATCATGATGGTTCTTCTGGTGGACATTTAGGGGTAAGAAGAACGCTGATCAAGATCAAGGCGCGATTTTACTGGTTGCATTGTCGAGAGGATGTCGAGGACTGGTGTCGGAAATGCGAACAATGTGCTTCCGTCAAGGGCCCGCAAACCAGAAGCCGAGGTGCAATGAAATTATACAACGTTGGGGCACCTTGGGAGAGAATCGCATTAGACGTAGCAGGACCATTTCCGATTACTGACTCTGGGAACCGATACATTTTAGTAGTAATGGACTATTTTACAAAATGGCCCGAAGCATTCGCCATACCAAATCAAGAAGCAGTAACTGTTGCTAACAAATTGGTAAAAGATGTATTTTGTAGATTTGGTATTCCATTAGAAATGCACAGTGATCAAGGAAGAAACTTCGAATCACAGGTGTTTCAAGAAGTGTGTAAAATCATGGGGGTGCATAAAACTAGAACTACGCCTTGTCATCCACAGTCCGATGGAATGGTAGAGAGATTCAATCAGACTTTAGAACGACATCTAGCCAAGGTTGTAGATAGTCATCAAAAAGATTGGGACGAGTATTTATCACTGTTTCTTCTATCTTATCGGACCGCCCTACACGAAAGCATTGCAATGACACCTGCCTTTGCCAATTTCGGAAGAGAACTACGGTTACCAGCGGATTTGTTAAGTGGTTGCCCACCAGATACCCCCAGTTGTATCACTGAATATGCCAGTGACCTAAGAGCGAAGATGATTGATGTTCACGAGCAGATACGAGATGCAGGGCTACAAGCAAGTGAACGCATGAAAACGCGTTACGACCGGAAGGCGACAGGAACGAAATTCGAGGAAGGCTCTTTGGTATGGCTGCATAACCCAGTGAGAAGAAAGGGTAAATCACCAAAGCTACAACCCAGTTGGGAGGGGCCTTATAAGGTTGTAACGAAAATTAACGACGTCACTTTCCGAATTCAACGAACATCTAGAAGTCCAGCTAAGATCGTACATGTGGACCGGTTGGCTAAGTACCATGGCAACAACGATGCTCGAGACGAGCATAACTAAGGAGGGGGTAGTGTCGCGTAATATAGTGTGAACTCGTCATAATAGCACGCCTGTACTATGCCTAAGAACGGCAACTGTCAATTTTTAGCTTATGTCAATTACATGACAGGAACAGTTTATTACAAATTCTAATGTGTTAGAGAGAGACAAAACACTTTCGGGAAAGGATTCGAAATTACTAGAAACATTTTGAATTTTCGATACTAGAATGTTCTAATATTTATGCATATAAAAAGGCCGGCAGTGTGTCGAGAGTCAGTTGACATCGAGACGAAGTTGAGTGAAGACTAGAAATACGAAATAGTGGAAAAGTGAAGAGTTAGTTAAAGTACTAGTGAAGAAGTATTGAGAAGGAGTATTGAGAAGAGAAATACAGTGTTCAGAGACTAGTGTTGTGTACAGACTGTGCGTGTATTCAAAGTGAAATAAAACATCCTTAGTGCAAGAACGCTTATAATTTCCGATCCCGAACCCGTAGTACGTAACAATAAATAAAAATCTAACAAGTATCCCGAAAGGAAAGAAGGCTTTATAAACTAATAACACGTTATGGACCTTTCATAATAACCCATATCTCTTCATGTAATGTTTATTAAGATTTATGTCGTAACCGAGTCGGTATTAAGCCTTGCTTATTACATTACTTCGAAATAAAAGGCGTCTACAAACATCTTTGTTCGTTTGTTTCTATTTAGGATATAATATAACCACCATACAAATATTGTTGGTCTACAACTTGTATATTGGATAACTATCATACTAAATTTCATTAAAATCTGTCCATTCATTTTCTGGATATGCGTTCCCAGACAAAAAAGAAAATTTCTAAAAATTGTCGATTCATGATGACTATTTCAGCAAAATTATCCAAAAATATTGTTAAAATTATTCGTTTGGAATTTTTGTGGATTTTGGCTGGTTAATTTTATTTTGTGATCACGTCTTTTCGATTTAAAAAACTAAACTTAATTAACTTCGTGTTTAGTAAAACGTATTAAAAAAAGTTTTTTTTTACAAATAATTTCGCGTATTTTTTAATCCTTTACCAAAAAACTGCTTTTGAATCTGTTATTATAAAGTTGTATTTAAAATTTTGATGTTTATTTTATATAGCCCTTTTTTACGTCCCACTGCTGGGGGTGGACCTCTCTATACGAAGGGGGTCAGGCCATAGTGCATTACGCTGGCCTAGTGCAAGTTGACGGACTACACATGTCTTCTGTTAGACATGCAGTTTTCCTCATGATGATTTCCCACCATAAGACATAATATGGTAATCATTTTAGAAATATTCGCACATGAAAATATCAGAGGTGCGAGACCCGGATTTGAACCCGCATCACTCGGTTATCCAAGCGACCGCGTCACCACTGGGCGCCCACTGCCTATTGGTTATTATTATTTCAACATTACTTTTAAATATCTTTACCTCTTGATGGCACGGTTTAATAACGTTTCAAGAATGGGCAGTTATTTTCACAAAGACTAGACAAGATACACATAGTAGATTTTGTGCGTCTGTATTCGTCAAGCTTGGAAATAGCTCAGTCGATTTTAGATTATGGACTAGATTCTCGACTAGAGCTAAAAAAAATCTTTTCAAAATTTGGACTCGCGCACGAAAGGTTCCGTACCATTTTCTATAATGAATCAAGCTAGTCGTCTAAATAAGTCTAGACTACCTAAATTGGTGTCAACTATGTATGAGGATACCCTTTAATTATATTTGTTTTTTTTTATACTTTTACTTTATTTGTGCTGTAAGACCTTGCTTTTTGCCAAAATTCGTGATTCTAGGTCAACGGGAATTACCATTTAGGTTTTCGACCCAAAACCTAGAGGGAACTTCCGGTTGACCTAGAATTGTCAATTTTTGTTAAAAGCAAGGTCTTTCAGCAAAAGTAAAGGAAAAGTTCCGAAAAATAAAAAAAAAACAATATTAAGGGAAATTTTGGTACTTACAAGTTTATCGTGTAGACTCAGGACTTTGATTTCTATACACCTAATAGGGACTATAGACAGGGAGAAAATCGGTATTGACACATGGAAAGACGGGCAAGAGAGTGATCTTATAAATTTTCTTTACCTTTTGAGGTACGGAATCCTAGTAACGTAAATAGTGTGGTATTTTACGTCAGAACATTCTAAATGTATAATTAGCTTAGGAAGAGCTAACAAAGATAGCATCACAATTGACGTATTTAATAATATGTACTCTAGAAATAGTAAAGTCACTAACAAGTACTTTAGTGATTTATCAATAATAACAAAGAAGTTTTATTCAATCCAATTTTCATGATGAGATTTAAAACGTGTCGGTTGAAAGAATTATTATAATGAGATGAAAAATTTAAATTCGTTTTTTAATTATATTATGACGGAATGCTATAATAAATTCATTAATAAACATTGTTTCAAAACTGATTAACGAATGTTTGTATTAATCCGCGATTATTGGTCCTCGATGAATTGCGAAACTAGGTACTTGTCCGATTTTTTAAAAATGTGTTGTTCCAACTTCGAATCGGGCAAATTTTAAAATTTTGATTACATATTTATTTATTGGAAAATTTATTATTAACGTTCTGCCAGGATATAATACAATAATCTAAAATATAATAAAACAATAATCTTGGAAAAGGCTACCTTAACTATAAATTGTACCCGTACGCTGAAGAAAGAAAATTTGTATGTGTGCCACAGAAACGCGTAACTGGTTCTGCTTATTTATTTAAACGAAAGTTTTCACAGGATTGCCCACGATAGCTAGGCTAGTCGAATATTTCCTGAAAAATTTCACCAAAATCGCTCTAACCGTTTTGAAGCACATAAAGAACATTCATACGCTTAGTGTTATAGATATTTTATTTTATTTATTTATTTAATATTTAATACATGTATAATAGAAACAACTTCACGATAATAACTGCATTAGTATAAAACTGTGTCGCAATTATTAACGCCCACCTCGCAAGCGTCGTGGATGACTACAGTTTTATACACATATTAAACAAAGCAAAAAAACAAAACATAACAAACGAACAATTTTACAAAAAAAAGAAAAGTTGTATTTATCTATAACAATTTCAAAAAAAAAAACAATAATGAGAAAAAGAAAAAGAACGCTATTTAATGAAATATGATGACAACTCTAATATTCGTTTAAATCTAAAAGAATATTAGTACAAATTAAAACAACAAGTAAGTATATATCTTTACAGGATTAATGATCTGGTATGGCATATCACTTTATACTATAAAATTCTACATTTTATAGTAATTAGGAGTAATACATATTAACGCGATTTACGGTTTATGTTTTCAATAGAATATTTAAATGATAAGTTCTGTCTAGACGGGATTAATAATTTTGGTTTATTCAAATCGTTTCATTTGCGAGATAAAAAGAAAAAGTAATGAAAAATAAATTCTCAGTTACATCGCTCAAATACTAGCAATAAAAATAACAATCTTGATGATGGCCTCGTAAAATTGTTGACCCTTGATTAAATATTGAATTAGATTTACTTTAACGCCTTAATATACAGATATAAATAATTAGTTCTTAAATATCAATTTACTTCGGGTCATCGCTAGTTTTTGTTGTAAATAATCCCACGGGAAGCGTACATTTTTGACATCAGCTCTTTTTTTTAACGTCCCAACTGCTGGGCACGGGCCTCCCTCAGTACGAGGGGGATCAGGCCATAACCCACCGCGCTGGCTCAGTGCGTGTTGGCGGACTTCACATGTCTTATGAAAACTTGCTAGGTTTTCTCAGACATGCAGGTTTCCACACGATGTTTTCCTTCACCGTAAGACAAGTGGTAATCAGGATAAAAATGATTCGCACATGAAAATATCAGAGGTGCGAGACCCGGATTTAAACCCGCATCACTCGGTTATACAAGTTTTACCGCTGCCGCCCGCTTTAGTTGTTACCGCTGGGCTACCACTGTACATTTACATTTACATTTTTACGGGATAATAATTGACCTATGTGCTATCCCAGACCGTCTATCTCTGAGCCGGAGACTATCTATTTCATCCAGATTCGTTTAATTATTCTGAATTATTAATCAATAATCTCACAAACTTCCACATTTAAAATATGTGTAGATTACCAGCTATCATTATACCAAATTTTATCAAAATCTGTCCAGTAGTTTTCCCGACAGACAAAAATTCGAAAAACTATAGATTCGCCCTCTTTATCGATAACTATTTCAATAAAATTATTTAAAAATAAAAATAATTATTTTTAATAAGATTATTTAAAAATTTAAAAAGATTATTTAAAAATAAATATTTTGTGTTACGTATATTATTTATAGAATACAAGTAAATATTTAAATACATAGAAAAAAAAACACTTTCACTTAGTTTTTACCGAACAAGCCAAGTCCACGTGGAATTGTGGCAAGAATTTTTTCTGCTATTTCGTTGGATCGCAATGCCAATTCTAGAGCAGAAACGTAGCAGCTTTTTTGTGAACAAAGAGAAGATAAAACGAGCCGTTCGATTTTATAATACAAAGTTTTTCCTGCGGCTTCACGTGCTTCTTAAATTATGTATTTTCTATCTTTTTAAGTCCTAGTCTTTGACCTACCTCAATAAATAGGTTGTATGCTGCAAACAGTTTTTTAATAAGACCAAAGATCCAAAGATCCAGGCTTAGCGAGCTTACACAAACAAACAAACCTTCTTCTCTCTTTCTTCTTCATCTCTTTATAATATTACTATAGATACGTATTCAATGCCATTCACATTCGGGGCTATCACGTTGATGTTAACAACATGTCAAACCGATGCGATAACCGACTAACTTTAGTGATCATCCAAAGTAGGGTTACGTTCGATGAAATAACTATTGTATACAGTATGAAAGGCTGATGGACATTGTTAAGGATCGGAAACTGAAACAGTGTATAATTTTCGGGTCATCAATACTGGTCCAAAGTCCCATCTTTACTATCTATCTCTTCCTTATCTATACATATTATATTATATTATTTTATAAAACAAAGTCCTCCGCCGCGTCTGTCTATCTGTCTGTCTGTCTGTTTGCGCAAAACTCAAAAACTACTGCCCCGACTTTCATGCTGTTTTCACCAATGGGAAGATGGTTTTCGAGGAAGGTTAAATGATTAAATGCGTTAGCGATCCTACGGCGCCCTATTAAGACGGAAGAAGGATTCTTGGGTTTTAGCGGGTAGTACTTGTTGCCACATAACCACCTGTTTGTACACAGGTAGAATGCCTTAACTTCAATTTATAGATGTAGTTTAGTCTATATTATTAAGAAACACAGGGAAAGTTAAGCAGAGATAAATTAAAGATATGAATGTACACGTTAAACACACTTATATTGTCCAAGGAAGAAATTACAGAGTGAAGGATAGCGAAAGTTAATAATAAAAATAAAGAAATTAGCTTTAGATACGAAATATGGATAATAGAATACGAAATAAGAAACGATAAGTGTGACAAAGAATAAAATTTAGCAGCGCGTGCGCAAACTCCCGGCATAGCAATCGGTACTCGACTAGCGGGCGAGAGAAAAACGATCTCGCAAGATGAATCGCGAGGCGCGTACGGGTAATGCGTCGGTCGCATAACAGTATTTAAACCGACTTGCATGATGTGTGGTACTGTATTTAAATGAACGCTACAAATTAAAGTTTAACTATAAACAAAGTCAGTAGCAACCAATAGTTCGTATAAGTTACATCTATAAGATAAAAAAGACGAAAGAAAGCTATTAATCACATCATGACGCTAGAATAAAAGCAAAAACTGAATACAAATGTTTGAAGCACTACGTTTTTGCAATGTAATTCAAGAACTATATATTTCTCTGAAACAAAACACTTGACAACCTATAGAATGACAATAAAATAAATCTAAATCTCTTTGACGTTGACTTTGTCATTACATTTTACTCTTCTTACTTTTAAAGTCTTTTTCTTACTTAAAGTTCGAAAAACCTATGATTTCATGAATAAATTTCTATATTGTTGATGTTTCTAATTAGTTAATAACTGCTCAGTATTTATAAGTCATTAATTAATGTTGTATTAAGAATATTGTTATATCTATACTTAAATGAACATTCATTGCTGCTCGCTAAAAATTTAAAAGGATGGACCTATTTGAATATTTTTTGTGTGTATCTTGTGGTGGTTTAAATATAAAAAATAAGGAAAATCAAAAAGTTAAGAATTATTTAATTGTAATCACTGGCAAGACGTACCTAGCTGTCCCTTGTCACTCTCCTACCCTACCCTGTCATGCTTCTATTAAGCCTTAGTACATTAAGCTGGCTAAATGCGTATTGGTCGATTTCACATACCTTTTTAAAACTAGGTTTCGATTTTTAAATATAATTATATATTTAGTCTACTGTAAATAATCTATTTGCTAAGTATTCCGTATCATATTAGTTCATTAACACCATACGGAAATCGAACTTGTAACCTTAACGCTGTATGAAATGTAGTCAGAGTCAGAATATGCAACATTTAGAAGACGTTTACGCGACGGACTACTACAACTCTCGAACTAATTTCCTTTAAACGTTTCCTCACGTCAGGGATGGCAATGTGCTTGAAGTTAGAGAAGTAATGGAGCATATAACATTAATAGTTCCATCATGTAACCAACGCGGCATATCGTAGTAAGTATAATGACATCACCTCTTGTTATCTCTAATCTAATTTCAAATTTCGGGACAATTTTCCGTTCGATAATTGTGAGTGATAGCTAGATTTATTACATGTATTGACTCCAGTTTATAGGCGTAAAGTTTGTGCTTTTGAACGTTAAATTTTTATCCTAAAGGTATATTTGCCGGGAAAGTTACATTTCTTACTTATTATTATAGATTCAAGAACTGTGAGTGTGAAGTTAGTTTTGACTTCATTTCGATGGAGTTTTATGTTACTCTTGCATCAAACTTAATATTTTTCTCAAGGAAATATTAATTTACAACTTTTCAAACTATAAATCAATATACAAACATAATATGTGTAAAATTTACGTCAATCCATTGCTCTCTTACAGTGTGAAGACGGATGAACAAAACACATTTTTTTTTTCATTCATGTTAATAACAAAATCGTATAATATATTATATGCGTATTGTGGACTAGTTAAAGATATTTCTACATTTAAACCACTCAAATCAAAAAGAAGCTCTAAACATTGTATTTATATATAGTTACAGGATAATAAATGATTTTAGAACACTTAGCTCTACCACTTCGCACTAAGGAAAGTTAGACAGCTAACGGACTTGTATACTCCTCGACTTGTTTATTTCAGTTAGTTCCACGGCATCTTGCTTTAAGGGGTTCGGTGGTTAAGTGCACCTGTAATTTAATTTATATTTATGCTCCAAAGTAGCTGTTCAAGTATATTTAAAAAGGTAAAGCTAACAACAACTTTATGAGATAATTTTAACTTGTGACTCGTTCTCGCTTCGTTCGATTTCGACCCTAGGTGATACTTGTCAAAATTAAAGTTTGTAGCACAAAAAAAGAAGGACTTTCATACAAACTTGCGAGAGTCCTTAGTTGTTAATCCGGTCCTTTCTCAAAATCTATCCGTCTTCTAACTATAAACTACCTGCCAAGTTTAATCTTTATACGTCAAGGGCTTTTTGATATTTCGTGATGAGTAAGTGACTTTTCGCTATCATATATTTTAATTTAAAATTTATAAATTAATAAAAGTCGTAGTCAAAGCAAAGCTTATGTCCCAAGTGAGTGTATGGCAGCTTGGGCTGGCTGTCACGTCCGTTGGCCGACTATATCTTTCATAGGCTTTGGTCAAAGTATATACGGTCAAGAAGTGCTCTGCAGATATATATTGTGGTGTGGATTTTAGTTTAATACAAAATTATTGTTAGAGCAACTGTTGAGTTTCTCTCCTCAATAGAACTTCCGAGCGGGTGGTAGCTTCCTCACGGACTTGCTAGACTACATGTAGAGTATCAACTGTTGGCAGTTAGTACTAAATAATTTTAACGTAAGATTCAAAATTTCTGAGTCCAGTGTAATCTATTAATGTAATAAAATTTTAATTTTGTCGAATCTATTAATTGAATATGTTTTGGAAACTCCTATCCTAATTGACATTATTAACGATACAGAGACTGTATCTATAGTTTTTAGAATTTTTGTCTGTCTGTCTGTCTATGACCGCATCACGAGAAAACCACTCTACAAATTTTAATTAAATTTGGTATGATGATAACTGGTTATCAGGAGCAACGTATAGAATACATTTTACTGCAAGAAAATGTCATTTCTAAGAAATCTGTTAGTATGACAGTTAAAACGTGTTCTAACGTAATATATGAGTATGAAATCTACCAATTTCGGTTTCCGGTCTTAAGAACGTGGGCGGAAATGGTAGTAAATATATTTTTGTTTTTTTTACAGTATTATTATAACTAATGCTTAATGCCTTTATTATTATCTTTTAACTTAAATTACTGTTCGGAAATTGCGAAGCTTTTATAGAAGAATTTGTGGTTTGACTCATTGACTGACAAGGTAAACTCTGCTGCACTCTCATCACAATCAAATTATTAGAAATTGGATTGGAACACGGTAAGTAAGTAGGTCGCTATTGTTCTATTAATATAACTGGTGATGTATTTTATATACAATGTTATATACTTCCACTTATTTACTTACCTTTGCTTTGTTTACTTTTTGTTGAATGATAATATTTGAAAAAAAACTTTATTAGGTCTTATTTATTTCGTTTTAACGAATAGTATAGATTTCACTGAAACATATTATCGTTTTTTTTCTACTAGAATATGCTTGTATGTACATGTAAACCTTCCTCTTGAATCACTCTATCTATTGATGAAAGCCGCATCAAAATCCGTTGCGTAGTTTAAAAGATCTAAGCGAACCAACGCGGGAAGTGACTTTTTTATACTATGTATAATAACCATTATATAGGTACTATATCACTAACCGCCGCACTCAGAGTCACTTAATGAACCATTATGTCGAGAATATCCATAGTAAAGAACGACTTATTGGTTCATTAAAGTTTAATGAAGCGAATTTCTCATTTGCCAATGAAAAAGGCATAGTAGACATTTTTAATAAAACATTATTATAAATAGCCTACTCCATACGTGTTACTTATTTTTTCTAAGTACGGTTTATATCTCTGTAAAGCAGGAAACATAGCGATAAAAGGCAAATATTTCATTCTAAAAGCCGGATGTCAATTCTCTAGTCTCGAGCCTTTGTATGCTATTTGTTTGTGGGTAATTTTCTTGGGAAAAACCTTTAGAAAAATCTTTTGAAGTTTGAATCGCATAGAAAGGATGGTAACAAAAGCTTCAATGATAGTTAATCCAAGCATTATCTGTCATTATGATTACATTTCATACAACCTTATGAATTTTCTTTTAAGAAGCTTCTGAATAAGTTTAGTTTCGGGAATATCCTATTAATATTGAAAACGCGAAATTTTGTGTGGATGGATAGATGTTCGTGCAAAAACTGAACCGATTTTGATAAAAAGTAATAAAGCTTACTTATATATATATATATATATATATATATATATATATATATATATATATATATATATATATATATATATATATATATATATATATATATATAAATACACATACGGAGTTGCCAAAAAACGCTAGTAGTATATAACTTTAATTAACATAAGATACAAATTCATATACCATAATATGTTTGGTGTATTCTATTTTTTAAGCCTCTTACCATTAATTATTATAGACAATTAGCAGTCTAGTAGAACGCGGTCGCTTAGGAAACCGAGTGAATCGGGCTGCAATTTATTCATGTATGAATAATACCAACATGATTACCACTTGTCTTACGGTGAAGGACACCATCGTAAGGAAAGCTGCATGTCTGAGAGAATCTAGCAAGTTTAAGGAAACGTACAGTGCAGTCCACAAACCCTCACTTAGCGAGCGTAACGGACTAATACCTGACGACACTCTCGTATTGAAGCCGTGTCCTGAACTAGGACTTTAAAAAGGGCTAAATACTTAAATAAATAAATACTAAATAATAAATAGTACTCGTAATATAATATTCTACAAGTGTTTATGGCAACCTTACCAAGGTAACTTATTCTAAGTCTGCGGTAGATCGATTACCGGTCAGCCCTAACATCATCAATCATTACTAACGCGTGAGTTATGTGTTCGCTTCAGAAAACTTCTTTATAAACGCCACTGTACTTTCAATTTTATTGTAACACATCTTGTTGATGGAATTCTAAGGTTATTTTATATAATACTAAGTACTTAGTTGAATATCTATTAACTTCTATTTTTGCTACCTGCTTTTTTTGTTTTTCTTTAGTTTATTCTAAAGGCGTTATCAAATTACAAGTATACCATTGAAAGAACAAACTTTTAACTTAGAATGTTGAATGTTTTTAAATGCACACAGTAGTTTTAATCAAAAATGTCAGCGTCATAACGATGAATACTTCATTCACAATGACCCGGTGACAGTTTATTAGCTCATTGCCGGCGGATATTACCCCATTGTGAGGCGTAGAAAGTGACATTTCCAGCTTACCTCAGTATTAATTAGTTGACAGACAATGTTCAAGCCCCCATTAAGTGTCATAGTGCCAAAAGAGCCCCTTAATATGTGAAACTGGAAGAATGTATGCGCCTGTTACTACGATACTAAGCCATTACATAAAAAGGTCATTAACATGGAAATATTAACGTAATATAATATAATGTGCTGTACAAATAAATAATAAGTATACTAGAGACTCACCCCGGCTCTGCTCAGGTTTTTCGCTAGGTAGGTTGCAACGGTTAGCATAGATTTCTTAGAAATTAAACATTTTCCCGTAATAAAAAATATGTTAATTGCATTAGTTGTCATCGAAGCAAATTTAATCAAAATCTGTACAGTGATTTTATTGTGATACGCTCACAGACAGACAGAGAGACAGACAAGATTAATAAAACTTCGATCTTTATTTCGATCGATCATATTCCAATAAGTTTTTTCTAGAAATATTTAATATACGGATTCGACTAATTAAGAATTAGTACTAAGTATAGTATCTTTTTCTTCCCTAATAGAGGAGAAAAAAAAATGAAAATTAAGTTAGACTAATAAGTCAATTTAATAGCCATTGATAAGCTTTAGTGTAATCGAAAAATAAATATTGGAAGCATTTTTTTTTCTAGTATCATATATACATTATGGCAGGCAGTGGTAGCCCAGCGGTAACGCGTTGCTTGTATAACCGAGTGATGCGGGTTCAAATCCGGGTCTCGCACCTCTGATATTTTCATGTGTGAATCATTTTTATCATGATTACCACTTGTCTTACGGTGGAGGAAAACATCGTGAGGAAACCTGCATGTCTGAGAAAACCTAGCAAGTTTTCGTAAGACATGTGAAGTCCGCCAACACGCACTGGGCCAGCGCGGTGGACTATGGCCTGATCCCCTTCGTACTAAGGGAGGCCCGTGCCCAGCAGTGGGACGTTAAAAAGGGCTGATGATGTTGATGATATACATTACTAAAACAATATTAAATTAATATTTCATGTACGAATTTCATGGTATACGTAGTTTTTAAAGAACATCTTTTTTTTCAAATATATTGGGACATTTATTTACAACAGCGCCATCTAGTTCCGCAGTAAGCTACTTAACGTGTTTGTGTTGCGGATACCAGATAGTTAATATACTACACATATAAATTTTAAATACATACATATTATAAATATAAACACCCATGACTGGAGTACAAACATTCGTGATTAGCAAATGAATGTCCCCAACGGGACTCGAACTCGCGACCGCTGGCGCAGAAAGTAGGGTCACTACCAACTGAGCCAAACGAGTCGTCATTTATCGTATAACAATTATCGTATAACATAGAAAATCCATTACTGCTTTGTGATACATTATGTAATAAACGTATTAAGAACCATATATTTCATTAAATTTTACTTACGTCTATTTTTTATGAAACGATATATTACAGTACTTTTTACTGTTATTATTTTTACGTTACATTTAATAGTATTTACTGAATTATTTTGACCTTATATTTATTTACGAGACCTTCTATACTCTGTGGAAAAAAAGCAGGTGTAGAGTTATATAAACAGTATTTTTGATATACCTTCTAAAACTACTGAGCACATATATTAATAGTATGAAAGACGGTGAATGAAAACATCGTGAAGAAACCTGCATGTCTGAGAGAACCTAGCAAGTTTTCGAAAGACATGTGACCCCGCACCCGCACTTGGGCAGGGTTGTGGATCCCAACTGTTCAATTGTTATGTTCCATTATTAGAATATATTTTATTTTCTTCAATAGTATTCATTCAATAATATATTATAAGTATTCATTCAATAATATATTATAGAGAATTCTAGACCACCGAACATCTAAGTATAAGCACTTAGTTTTTTTTCTTTTCATTTTTTTATTTTGTACGTAGTTCACTTTTCACGTAGTCGGGTTTATTGATTTTTTTTATTTTATACATAAGTATAAAAAAATTACTAATATTAGTACCTAGCTAGTTTCAAATAAAAGGTTGACCACATTTTTTTTCTTCATTTTTTTTATATATCCTAAACGATCAGTCGAATCGAAAAATGTTGAGAGAAAACTAAAAATGATTTTAATTAAATACCTATTCAACAACTATACCCCACTTGACATAGTTTGTTGACTATCATTTTTTTAATTTTCTCATTTTTTTTAATTTTCACTAACTACATGTCTTTAGTGACATTCACTAAGAGGAATCGATTGACGTGTGAATCATAAAAATCGGCCCAGAAATTTGGTCTGTATAGTGCTTCAAAGGAACACACAAACATACATACATATTATATACATAGGCTGATAAACACATTACCACTCCTTTGCGTCGCGCAGTCAGGTGAAAAAGGCTGAATACCTAGTATAAAATGTATAATCCTCGCTCAAAATTGTATGTTGAATAAAATGCATAGACCCTACTCATGTACACGGTACAGCTCGGTGAATAAGTTATTTAAAGAAGCAACGTGTGTATGTAATATAGATTATATAGAGTATAGTATATAGAGTTTATACGACAAGGGATCGGTAAGAGATGGATCGCATCTAAAGTCGGGTCGAACTAATGTGATGTTTTTTTCTATCTGTCACTCATGATCAAGAAGTGGTTTAACGTTTACGTACTTTTTATATAGGGTTCATAAATAAAATTGTACTCTAATAGCAGAGTATTTTGGCTACAGTAAGGCTTACAAATTACGTCTAATTTTCTATGTAAAAATAAATCTTGTTTTTATCAATTTTTATAAAATCCATAGTTAATGAACAAAGGATTCATTAGGGAAAGTAAACAAACCGAAACTCTTCCTCCATTATCGAGTTTGCAATTTGCTTTTGCCATCAAAGCTCAATTGGTTATGCAAAAATTAATTTAAAATTCTAATTTTAATTTAGTATATTTTTTTAGATTTTCTCAATTAAGAGTATGGCGAGATACGTGTAAAGTAAAGGACTAAAAATTGCATCTTTATTGTACCTAATTAACAAATCTGTACATATAATAAATTTTTAACTTAGTGAATCTGTGCATTGAATATTGTTTGGGAATTCTTATTGAAATAGTCATTATGAGACCGAATCTATAGTTTTTAGATTTTTTTGTCTGTCTGTCTGTCTGTCTGTCTGTGACCGCAACACGAGAAACTACTGAACAGATTTTAATGAAATTTGTTATAAGGATAGCTGGTTATCCCGTCAGGATATAGGATACTTTTAACGGCTGGAAAATATCTCATTTCTGAAAAATCTCATGTAGGTAACCGCTGAAAACCGGCTGTAAAACATCACACGGTATGTAAAATCTAAGAAATTAGTTTCCGATATTTAAAACGCGGGCGGAGCCGCGGGAAATGTATAGTAAATAATATTTACGCATATTAATGTCACATTGATTGGTTTAGGCCTAATTACAGAGAGATCAAACTATAGGTAAATTGGGAACATAAAAAATATTGATTTTTCACGAATATTATATACGAGTGGGAGGATAAAGAGCCATTTAATTTGAGCTCGAAAAAGGTATGTTAAGATAGCAGTGAAAGGTTAGCAAAATCAAATATTTTCTTGTAAATAGTTGCTAAAACCCCGATTTTGTTGCTTTAACCGATTTAAAAAAAAGAGTTTCTGCTATTAAAGAAAACACTCACAAGATTGGCAAGAATTAAATGGAATTAAATCAGAATTTTTTGCTATTTGATTGATTCTAATAATCTTTCACTGCTGTTTTAACAGATCGCTTGAAAATCCAAGATATGGTCATATTTCCATAAGCCAAAGTTAGATAAAAATTTTGTAAAGGTCATAAAGAAAATAAAATCGTAACAACAATTTCAATTTGCATATAATTCATAATTCAACATAAATATTTTATTGTAAGAATTTTCGAAAATATTTTATATTCTTAGGCTCTCGACTAGAAAGGTCACAATGTGAAGTGGGCATTGTAAACGAAGTGTTTGTGCCTTTTCATATTTTAAAAACCTTTTTACTTTTGTTGACTAACTTCTAATAACTGAATTAAAGTACGAAAGCAAAATATCTATATACGCAATGTATTTTGAAATTATTTTTACATAATTTTTAATTAGGTTCCTTTTTTCAAAGTTGTATGTAATAATTACTTGTCTTAATAAAGATGTGCAAAAACCGTGAAGTAATATAATTAAATTTGATTAAGTATGTGCAAGAAACATGACCAAAAATAAATAAATAAAATCGAAAACTCTTTCATAGCTATATTATAGTCTAAATTATTCTCAGGTTAACTTTTATAATACTCCAAGTTAAAATCTACCTGTGAACTAAACATTCAAATTCGTTATTTATAGACAAGGAGTTATAAACATACATAATGATAATGTTCTCGCCACGGCGGCCAATGTTATTGAGACTAGCCAACGGCGGGGGGGATATTATAATGCACAAATGTACGCACAGACACAAGTGCACTCTCTGTTCCTTATCACTCTCATATTTCACGGGACGAATGCGTAACGCGACCAGTGAGAGTTAAGGCGCAGGACCGACGGCTTTCCTTGCTCTCCGAGGCACGGGGGCGACACACCACCAACTTCCCAACTCCGGTCTGTTTCTGAGGCTTATGAAATAGAAAGATGCAATAACTAAACTTGGCCCGACTCGGGACTCGAACCCAGGACCTCCGTACGAGGACGTACGACCTTACGTGCTAGCCAATACACCACCGAGGTAGTTACAGACATACATACAAACTATCGCATAACATACTGTTATCACTATTCCGTCACTAAAGTTATTTTATCTAAAGCTTAGAATAATAAATTACCAACATAAAATAAACAATATAAAAAATAAAAGCAACAGCATAACAAGAAACGGGGTAAGTTTCTCTAAAGAATGTACTAAATCGTCAGCGAGGAACTTCGTAATTAAATTTTATCGGAACGCTTAATTAAAAATAAGTTTGATTACACGTTGAAATAGAAACATTTTTTTTATGATAACCACAATGAGATGTGACTGGTTCTGCAAAAATGTTTAGGGTTCGGTAGCCAAAATACTTTTCTATCCGACATTTTGAAGTACGAAGCGGATAATTCTAATATAATTGAAATTCTATACTGTTAACAAATATTATTTTTAAGAAACGTTGAGTCATTTTTAAGATATGGGATGTTACTGACTTCATAATTCGCAAATATCACTTTATTTTTGATATATAATAATACAAAATACACATTCATCCTTTGGAATCAAAAAATTAATATTATAGAAGCGTAAATAGTTTATTTTAATTTTAACCCAGGCCTTTTTTTATAGGGGTGGCAAATTCAATTCAATTCAATTCAATTCTCTTGTTTAATGGCTTCGAAGCGTGCCAGGGGTGGCAAATATTACACACTGCTTAGTCAATATTGACAGTGACAGATATTCGGACGGTAGAAGTTCATTATTTTAAGTGAATGAAACAGTAACAAAGTGAAGAGATCGCAATCAATAATTTTATATTTGCGTTTTGTTTGCGTTGCGTTGCCAACTGATTGACTTTTAAATGAAAAGTTCGTTTGTACAAGAGCTTTATATTTTAAACCGACTTCCAGAATGGAGGAGGTTCTCAATTCGTTTGTTTTTTTGAAGCATTCATTTTGATGTGATAATATATCGCGAGGTCGTTGATAAATAGCCAATGTATATTATATATTATATTTGTTATAAAATTTTAGAAAGGAAAATGTTTTTAAATAATAATTTCTACAATTTGGCTACATTTATAAAGAACTTTAATATTCTTGTTAATTTTGTACCAGATATTTATTGATTCTACTGCTTTTTATATACCTATAGCTTTCAGTCTCAATTCGCATTATATAATGATACGGTACGTGTTTAAGAAACAGCCTGTGCTATTAAGAATTTTAACGAAATAAAAAAGAAAAAAAATAGATATTATATAATTTTCCGAATTTTACTTTAAATACTAACGAACTACCCTATTATAATATATATTTCTGTTTCTAAAACTTCATCGAAAGGTTTTTTAAATTACGTTTTGTTTCCTTATTGTAATCAGCCCTTTTTAACGTACCACTGCTGAGCACGGGCCTTCCTCAGCACGAGGGGGATTAGGCCATAGTCCACCGCGCTGGCCTAGTGCGGGTTAAGTTAGGCTAGGTTCTCTCAGAAATGCAGGTTTCCTGTTTTCTTTCACAGTAAAACAAGTGATCATGGTAGAAAATGATTCGCACATGAAAATATCAGAGGTGCGAGACCCGGATTTGAACCCGCATCACTCGGTTATTCAAGTGAGCGCGATACCGCTGGGCCACCACTTTTTATAATTTTAGTATTTTTTGTACGTAATAAAACTTTATTATTTGTTCAATTTTGAACTATCTGGGGGTAGGTTATATAACTTTTATTAGTTTATTTAAATTTGGAACACTACTTGTACCGGAAAGTCTCTGAAAATGAACTTTCAAATTACCGCTAAAACTTTAAAACTTGCACGAAAATTCTGATGTAAACTATTGTGAAATGTGAGAATGTAGAAGAAAGTATGCAAGAGAGGAACTTATTATTCTAGATATTTTGTTGTTTGGATTTTATAATATCACAGTGCTTACAATTATTTTATTTATTTATAAATACCGGTCATTTTTTATAGGGACTTATCCTTATCCTATAAAGGAATACTATATAGAAAATTAGTTTTTTCATGATGTCACTAATTGTGTAAAATTATTTTTTTTTCAAAAAAGTTTGTATATATTTTTGTTTTTACCCGACTGCGCCAGAAGAAGGGTTACGTTTTACGAGAGTACATTGAGTTAAGTTCCACAACGTACATGTAGGGTAAATAGAAGAATAAATATGAAAGACTCCACCATTTTAATCCAATGATATTAGGGGATCACAAAATCACTGAATGATATTAGGTATATTTAATTAAAAATTAGAAATATTGTACTTTCTTAGTTAAGCTTTTCCTTAGTTATATCAACAACGTTATATTCGACGACTCTCGAAGCTTTTCCTTAGTTATATTCGACGACTCGTTTGGCTCAGTTGGTAGTGACCCTGCTTTCTGCGCCAGCGGTCGCGGGTTCGAGTCCCGCTGGGGGCATTCATTTGCTAATCACGAATGTTTGTACTCCAGTCATGGGTGTTTATATTTATAATATGTATGTATTTAAAATTTATATGTGTAGTATATCAACTATCTGGTATCCGCAACACAAGCACGTTAAGTAGCTTACTGCGGAACTAGATGGCGCTGTTGTAGTAATGTACCAACATATTAAAAAAAAATTAAAAAAAAATCAAAGATATGAACGCACAGAAATTTAAAAATAACACCAATTTCAGTCAAGAGCTTTCATTTCAAATGAACTATAAGCGAAATTCCAAACAAAGGAAAACAAAAACAGCCTCGTATACACAGTATTTGCATATATTTTCGAGTAATAACAGATTATTACGATAAGCGAAAACAAGAAATGGGGAGTAAAATACAGGTTTTGTATAAAATGTCGACAAAATTATTGGTTAAAATGATTTTTTCAAATAAATATGAGTACTATATACCTATTATACGTTGACGACACGTTTGACGTATTGACCCTTCTCGCTGAGCAAGCGGTCGCGGGATCGAGTCCCGCTGGGGGCATTCATTTGATGAGCACGAGTGCTTGTACTCCAGTCATGGGTGTTTATATTTATAACATGTATGCCTTTATCTGGTACCCGTAACACAAGCCTCGTAAAGGAACTAGATGGTGCTGTGTGTAATAATGTCCCAACATATTTACTATGGAATGTCGGTTCATGATTCCCCTGCTTCATACTGTGTATTATCAAGTGGTATTCTTACAATTTATCTCTACTTCAGTGTGTTCTAAAAGAACGCATAGAGGACAAATCTACATTCATTTACATATGAAGATAGTTTAAATATAAATCAGTTAAAAAGTATGCAGACTTTAACACTGCGATTTTAACTCGCGGTTGTACCTTTATACAAATAACTTAAAAAAAATATATTAAGCGCCTTCAAAATATAAAGCAAAATATTTTGTTAAATTAATTCACACAATTTGGTAGAAAAATTCGCCGAAAGTTAATGAACAGTGGATTTATTAACCGAGTAAGTCCGAGAACGTCAAAAGTAACCAGATACTGCGGAGAATATAAACTCCACCCGTCTAAATTACTTAGGAGTTAGCTGAACTATAAGGCCAATTTGTTCTGCGCAAAGTATTAAAATTGCAAGTGGCTCCTGCTTTATTTTGTTTCTAGATAAATTAAGTTATAATGCTCGATTTTCTTGTAAAATAAAGTATTACATTGTTTTACGCACTTTTATCTTTAGATTTTGTATAGGTAAAAGTGTTTTTGTCTGAAATGCTTAGAAAAAAAGTTAATTTTAAATATGTACTGTGTAAAAATCGTTACTAGGTAAATCTTATATTAAAAAATCTCATGTGTTTGTTATCAAACTCCTCTGAAACGGCTTGACCGATTTTTATGATTTTTTTGTATATTTGGTAGGTCTGAGAATAGGTCGTAGGCTATTTTTTATTTCCCTAGGTGATAAGGGTTCGTAGACACGGGCGGAGCCACGGGACTTTCAATATAGAATATATTTGTCACGTCTACATTTCGGGAAAATTCAAAAAATTCTTTTATATTTTGTCTTATGTTCTAGATACAATAATTAAACTGCCGAAGAAATAGACAAATTATGTATATTTATCAAAACTTTTACCCTTTTTTGAGGGTCAATATATATTTGACCCGGAATTCGAATCTATTTTTATAGCAGAGTATAAAATGTTTGTCATTAACACGTAGAATAATTAATTTACGCCGCTATAACGAGCGGTCACTCGAGCACCTGTCGATAGTAACCGAGTATCCTAGTGATTTAATGAGATTTATACGTTTATGCTTTAATAAATGAAGGCGATAAAGCATATTTGTACTGATTCTCCGGTGAAATTCATTATATTATATAATATAACTAGCAAGGCCGGCCCGTTTTGCTGGCCGTACGTTAAAATAAATTAAACATAATACTTTCTTAGATTTACGCGAATATTCGACATTATAAATGAAAGTGCATTTTCGGATTTTGTCGCGGATTTATTTTGATTTTTAGTTCCCGACGTTTCGAATGCTTTACAGCAATCATGGTCACGGGGGAGTCTCTCCCGAATCCGAAAAGGTAGTTTCATTTATAATAAATTAAACAGTTTGTTATAAAATAATAGTAGCCTAAATTACTCGTAATAACATTAGCTATCTGCGAGTGAAAGTCTCATCAAAATTTGTCCAGTCCTTTCAGAGATTAGCCGGAACAAACAGACAGATAGACACAAATTTAAAAAAAAATGTTTTTTTTTTTCATGTAATTACCGTACATATTTTCATATGCATTTAGGGAAAAGCTGTTAATTTGAAATTCAAACAGAGACTTCAATTTTAATAATATAGTACTGATGTATTTTGTTTTTTTTCGGAATCATTGTAAAAATTGATTAACGCAAATTAGAAAGCCAGTTCTAATTTCCGTTAATCAATTAAATAATTAGAAAGTGGAAAACTTTTTTGTTATGGGTGAAAATTTTATTTACGGTAAAACCTTTTGCTTGCTGGTTAGATATTTTACAAATGACATAATATTCGAAGTGCGATTTGATATGGTACATAGGCAGAGTATAGAAGAAAATAATACCGTACCCAGTCATGGGTGATTATCAGTTATCTGGTATAACACAAGTCCATCTTTGGAACTAGATACTGATGGGTTTTAACGTCCCAACATAATATTTATTTATTGGAACACAGTGGAAGCCCAGTTGTAACGCGCTCGCTTGAAAATACGAGTGATACGGGTTCAAATCCACCAGAATTTCGCACGTTTGATATTTTCATGTGCGTATCATTTCTTACATGATTACCACTTGTCTTACGGTTTTTGAAAGACATGTGAAGCCCGTCAACCCGCACTAGGCCAGCATGGTGGACTAGAGTCTGATTCCCCCGTATTGCCCGTGCACAGCAGAGGGACAGTGGGAGTGGCATTAATAAGGCCTGATTGTATTTCTGAATATCTACTATATAAAAATAAGTCGGGTTTTCCTTCCTGACGCTATAACTCCAGAACGCACGAACCGATTTCCACGGTTTTGCATTCGTTGGAAAGGTCTCGGGCTCTGTGAGGCAATTTCAACAGAAAAGCGGGAAAATCTTTTAAACTATACGAAGCGAGGGTGAGTTGCTAGTTGCTTATCACATAAATCTAACAACTCTAAAAGTATTTTTACATATTATATATTATTACATACGAGTCAGTACCTAACAAACAAGAATGAAGTACGGAGCTGTCAAACAAATGTTGTTTATTTGATATTTTTGCGAGTTAATATGATATTTACGAGTCTATTGTTGACGTTTAGATTTATTTGAATACGATAATTTAGTTTATTATATTTAATGGAATATATTACTTTCTTTGTTTTACCTGAATATTCGTCCTTATAAATGAAACTATCGTTTCTAAACTATTTATTCGGTGCTTTTTTCGGAAAACATACAAAAGTTAATTTTTTTAGAAAGATTGTCAACAACTTGAGCTGGAAAATACCAATTTTTTTAACCCATTGGTGCTTACCATGTACTTGAGCTATACACTACTTATATAGATAATAAATAATATTAATAAATATGTTAGAACATTATTACAACAGCGCCATCTATTTCCATAGTAAGCTACGTTACGTGCTTGTGTTACGGATACCAGATAGTTGATATACTACACATATACATTTTAAATACATACATGTTATAAATATAAGCACCCATAATTGAAGTACTAACATTCGTGCTCAACAAATGAATGCCCCCAGCGGGACTCGAACCCGCGACCGTTAACGTAGAAAATAGGGTCACTGCCAACTGAGCCAAACGTGTCGTCAAATATATGCGTACCAATAGATTAATAGATATGAAATTTTATCTATCTAGGTTCTGTGGATATTTTTAATGTAAAAAACCAATCCTTAGAATGATGGTAGAAGGTTGAAAATATAGGGTTATAAATATTTTCGATACATCATAAAAATATAGAAAATGAAAATTTGGCCCAAAAAAATATAAAAATAATGTTAATCTAAATATTATTTTCATGTCCACAACATTATCATAACGTAGATCTTTGATAAACCTATCCAATCTAAACCTAATGAGTCCCTCTTGGTGAATCTGTCACTTCTCTACCATATCTGTGTCTAACTATACATCGGTCTGAAGCACCTGCTCTCGTAATTACACGAAGTAGCGATTGAACAGTGAATACATCTTACATTCAGTACACGTCGTGGTGAAATATTGCTACAGATAGATAGATTTGATATTGTTTATACATAATTATTAAGAGGGAAAACTGTACTTTGTATGTTAATTTGTAATGGATAAAATAAAAATTTTGCTAAATCGATTTAAATGAAGATTGATAAGAAGATAGTTTGGGGTCGCGGGAATGACATAGGATAGCTTTTATCCAGGATCTCTTCCCATACATAAAAGTTTGTATGGGAAAACAATCATTCCTCAAGTAACAGATACTACGAGGTAATATCATATTTTATAGGTTCTATGTCATACTTTTTTTATTTTCTTTTTTTTCTATTTCTTCTACGTCATAATTACAATTGGTCTAACCTAATCGCGACGAGTGGCAATCTCTGGAGGAGGCCTTCATCCGAGCAGGGTTCCAGATGGCATTTATATTAGACTAACATTCACCCATTCCTATTAAAAACGAATGTACATGCCAATGGAATATTAAAGGCTTTTTTATTTTTTTATTTTTATTTTATTTTATGATCGCTTGCTATAGAATATCTCGAATCAATATTGAGAATTGTAGTTACATTTTATTAGATGAAAGTTCTGGTTATTCGGATCAAAATATAGAATACTTTTTACTGCAGGAAAATTCTTCTTCTTTCTTCTTCTCTTCTTCTTCTTCTTTCTGAGAAATTTTGGCTAAAACATCTAGAAACGTCTGTACTACGAGTATACACATGTAGCGATTGTAACACCTCTTGAAAAGAGTCGAAGGAGAATTAACATACAAATATAGCTTAACCGTTTTGTAAAGTAATATATCAACAAATTCTTGTAATTGTTTACAATTTGTTATTTAGCTATACTGGGAAATTTACCTTTCAATCGATCTGCTTAATTTAGGAAGGTCGTTATTAGAGGCTGTAGCATACGAGTATTTCTCAGAAAACCACGCGAGTGTAAAGTCCTTGATAATTATTATAAACGTTTATGAAACTTTCGTGCTTTATTTAGCTTAATAATTTATCAAGAGTACGTATTATCTTCTAATCTAATATATAAATATCTCGTGCCACAGTGTTTGTTATCGAATTCCTCCGAAAGGGCGTGACCGATTTTCATGATACTTTTGTATGTATTTAGTAGGTCTGAGAATAGGTCGTAGTCGATAAGGGTGGCACTCTCTAAGTAGATATTTTATATTTTATTTTTACACCAAAATTGTATTTTTCACTTTTTTATGATTTGGTATCAAAAATTCTTTTAACCCTTAATTTTTATCCTTTAAGCAAGGGAGGAGCCGAAAAAAATTGCTAGTAATTTTATAAAAATGCAGTTTCTAAAAAATCGACATAATATACTATATTTTATGGAAGCTCATCAGGTATTACTCGTATGCTCGCAGTATAGTGGCTCGAATATACGAAATATCCAGTGGTCTTAGGTTTTATTCCTGGGTCGGGAAAGTTATAGTCCTTCAGTTTTTCTATCAAGAAATGTTTAATAGCCGGTAGAGGTGATATGTTCGAAAAGCACGTAAGCAAGTTACTGCTCTTGATTTGTCATCGTGTCAGATTGTCGTCCTATAGGGCTCTGAGATTGGAAATAAAACTACTCATTAGTTGAAGCGTGTAAAAGTTACCGAAAGACAAAGTTAGTATTGGATTTATTAAGGTACCCATTAATGAGTTACCCTCGCTTCGCTCGAGCGTTGCGTTTCTGTACAATTGTATTTCGTTCTGAATTTCATGGGTTTTAAAAGTTTTACGCGGAACCCTCATTTGTTTTCTAAAATGAAGGTGGTTCAAATTACTCCTTATAAATCCGGATCTGGATGAAATTATCTATTATCCTGCATAATTGCAACAAAATCGGTCAAGCCGTTTCAGAGATTAGCCGCAACAAACTGACAGATAGACAAAAAAAATGTTTATTTGTATAGACATGCCTTGTAGTTTTAGGCTGTATTCTCTCTAAATCCCTAGGTTATCCTACATTATGATACTTTCATGTTTCGTGATAATTTACCTTATATATAGGCTATATATCTATACAGAGTAATCAATATCACTTCAGTGTTTGCGTTTCTCAGGAGCAAGCTTGCAATCTTCAATTAATTATTATCAAAGCGTATATTCTATACATCCATATACTAAATTAACGTAGGTAGCTTTACCAAAAATATATATAAAAATTAAATGGTCTCGGCGTCGTACTCTCACTTTGTCGAAGTACAACAAAGGGCTTTTATGTTTAATGAATGTTATTTTTCAAGGAGCCGACTTCATTACCTGTACGTAATTAACGCTCTTCCTTCTAATTGATGAAGAAAAATGGTATTATATTGGAGACGTAAGCAAATTAATTACTTGCTATAAAAATACTTTAGTGCTTATATTTTTTGATAGTTAAGAGATGGTGTATTTACTAATGACTTTAAAAATATTCTGATATATTTTCTGAAATGATGTAAAATGCGTTTTTTCAGAAAATGTTAGGCTTAGAAATAGTTTTTTGAAAATACTTATATAAAAATACAGCTTAGTGTCTTTATGTATGTGTTCAATAGATTCAAGTTTGACTTTAGTTTTCTACTTCTTTATACGTGCGGCAGTGGTAGTTCAATGGTAACGTGCTCGATCGAGTAGCCGAGGTAAACGGGTTCCAATCCCGAGCCTCTGATTACACCTCTGATATTCACAACTCAATCAAGCGTCAATCAGCGTTAAGTACGAGAAATATGTAAAAGACTTCCATTACGTACTTAAAGTTACGTTTATCTATTCATAGAAGTTTTATTACAAAACTGCCTATTAATTAATATTTTCAAGTGTGCCTACTATGTACTTATATTGAACTTACACTAAATAATATTGTATTGCATCATCTCGGCACGTTCCCTTATTTGGTGTAGATCTTAGTAATATTTTATAGACATACGAGCAGTCGCTATTCGCACATTGTCGGGAGCACTTGTACCCAACTTTAAACAACATAATATAATATATACTTAAAGGTGTTTCTTTTACCTTCCGCACATAAGTATTATAGACGATTCAAAAATATTATAGAGGCCTAATTTCTAGTTTTTAGAATTTTGTCTGTGACTTTTTTGATAAAATTTGGTATAACGATAGCTCTAGATCAATATATAGGATACTGTTTACTGCACGAAAATATCTCATCTCTGAGACATCTGCACTAACTATAAAAACGTACCTATGGGACGAACCCCAGAGGCTGAGTCACTAGTTATAATTATAAAATTTATATTGCCATGCTACGTACTTTTTTTACAGCTATTAAAGTATATAAAAGTCACTGTATTTTTTTAATTTTTACTTATATTGTGGGTAGATTCTGGCAAGGCAATTCACTTACTTGACGTCTAAGCAAGTATGTTATTTTTTCTGGAGGTAGCATCCTAAATAAATCTCTGGTGAAAGGGTTCAATGAGGTTTTGGCGTGAATTTCACGTGTACTTTATTCAACTGACAAACGGCGTTTCTCCCATATAATTCATGTTTATTATTTTCTTTATTACTGCCTTTGTACCCTTTGAGGGTTCTGCGTTCTAATCCCTGGTTGGGTAAATTAAAGCTGTTTGGGTTTTATGAAAAAAACTTTGACACTGTTAAGAATAGCGCACTAGTCTTTGGGAGCAAACATCTAAGGACACAAAGATAATCAGTAGTTTATATTATAAATAAATATGGACATGAATACACAGTACTATCTAGTTCAATTGTTAAGTTTATGGATATTAGATAATTTGAAATACTATTCACATACATACATATTATAAATAAATAAATCAGTGTAATTAATAAAATAAAATGAAAAAAAAAATGCGTCTCTTTGTAATTTGGAAATGAAAAAAACCCTAAAATATGTTGTGTTCTGATTCAAAATTTATACCCGGTGTCATTTTCACAGTTAATATGAATCTAACGACACCTTTAAAGCTAAAATCCATCGAGCCGTTCAGGCCGCAGAGCTGACTGCCAGATACTTAGACATATTAATAAGTCTATGATAACTTTAGTTATCAGTATAACCTCGTACGAGAATCAACTTTGGTTCTTTACGAAATCGCCAAGAAAATTGGGAAAAAGAACATTATTATATAAAAAATATTCTCTCTAGTTTCAATTGCCATTCAAAATAAATTTCATTTTTTACCTGCTATAATCTATATAATATAATATAGATTTGAACCGATTTAATAATTTGTTGGTAATTACCTGAAGCTCTAGCGTTCAACTTTAAACTAAGTTTTAAGGTTAAGAGTAGTTCTAGAGAACATCTGGTGTTATCTGAGAAGGTCAGCACATTTATAACGAAAACTTCGACCCCTAAAGGTGTTTAAGATTATTCACCCTGCACGTCCCAGGAGACTCATTTTACACCCTTGTTACTTTAACCCTTAAAGTTTTTATTTATAGCGCCTTTTATAAATCGAAATTTGTTTTATAACGATTTTCTCAATAATATTTTGAAATACTTTCTATTCAATTCGTAGTAAATGAATCAATTGACTTACTTAATATGTTCCTAGTTTGATTAATTTAACTTTTAAATTTGACAAGCGCTCATTTATATTTCAATGTTTCGTTGATTTGTAGAGCATAATTTCTTTACCATCTTAATAACATTTATACACTAATTTTCAAGCAATTTGTGTAAATGCTGAGTAATAATATAGAGCTTAGGAACCAAAACAAATAAGTACTCAAAGTAGATAAATTGTCGCTTTGTGATGAGCTGAGGTCCAAGTCTTGTTTCCAAGAGCCAGGTTGTGTCCAGGCTGGCCCCTCAGATTATTAGGAGAAGCTTAAAGCTCTCTACGCATTATCAAGGTCAATAGGATCAACACAAAACAGTTCGATAAAAAATATGTATTACTTGCAAGTTGCAATCTTTTCTCATGTGGAGACCGTAAGATATATGTATCGAAGTGTTATTTATTGAACAATTTATTTTATGCGCCTTTGAAACTTGCTAGGTTCTCTCAGACATGCAGGTTTCCTCACGATGTTTCCTTCACCTTGATTTGCAAATGAAAATATCAGAGGTGCGAGACCCGGATTTGAATCCGCATCAGTCAATTATCCAAGCGAGAACGTTACCACTGGGCTACCACTATAGTGCACAGCTTTTATATACTACCTAAAAACTTTATAAAGTTATTTTATATTAAATTAGTTTTACATATCCCATCCTGTCCCTTTCACTCAACCATATGGCTGGCAAGTGAAGCGCGCGTACAGGAACGTAGCTTATATGAATTTTCTCCACCATTTATTATGAATCCTTTATGGGTTGGGTTCGTTTGATTCTAAAAATGACTGAAAAAATGTCGCTTTTTAAGATTGTATTTTAAATTAAGTATTGCATTATTCATAGGAACATTAATACCGAAGTTAATTGATAAATGGCAAACATTTAAAAACCCCTTTTCCTTATCTGTAATCATAAATCTTTAATTTTATTTTTTTATCTGGCAGTACCTTTGTCATAATGTAATTTGATACTGAAATCTTTTCATTTACTTCTATAATGGATTGTATACCAGACCGTTAAAATTATATGTTGGGATAACACAGCACCATCTAGTTCAATGGAAAGCTACGAGGCTTTTGTTATGGATACCAAATAGTACATAAGCTGCACTTGTATTGAATACATACATATTATAAATATAAACACCCATGACTGGAGTACAAATATCCGTGCTAAATTCTTATAACACGAATGGCCACAACGGGACCTATTCGCGACCGCTACCAGTAGCACAGCAATTACTATGGATTACAGCAAACTGATTCATAAAATAATGTTCGCGTGCATATTCGTCAATTTTAATTTTATTAATATAATTACATTTATATCACTTTCCTTGCATGTCAAACAGTTACATAAGAAGTATATTCTTTTAACCTAATCTTTTGCTTTAAATAAATAAATAAATAAATTTACGACATCACTACGTATTATAAAACAAAGTCCTTCGCCGCGTCTGTCTGTCTCTTCGTGCATAGCTCAAAAACTACTGCACCGATTCTCATGTTGTTTAACAATATCTAAAATGCATTATTAATATAAGTAATATAATATAAGGTAAGCATTTTTGTTATCATACTTTAGGTTTACGCGAATATTCGACATTATTAATGAAATCTTTTCGGATTTTGTCGCGGATTTATTTTGATTTTTTCCCGACGTTTCGAATGCTTTACTGGAGCCTCTCCCATGACCACGATTGCTAAAAATCAAAATAAATCCGCGAAAAAATCCGAAAAGATAGTTCCATTTTTAAATATTTTTGTTGTAAAATTATGCTCAGCCAATCACATAAAAGGACTTAACATTGAGTTAATACGAAAAACGAAAAAGCGTGAGAGTGTGAAAGAAAAGTTTAAAGCCACTCGAAGCGTATTCATCGGTGCGAAGTTTGACAGTGATGTATATCCATTTACGAAACGAGAGTTTAAAATTGTTGTATAAACGTATGAACGTTTTATCAAAGCCTATGAAACATATAGTCGGCCAACGGGCGTGACAGCCCAAGCTGCTATTCACTAATGTCCCAAGCGAGTGTATGGCAGCTTGGGCTGGTTGTCATGTTCGTTGGCCGACTATATGTTTCATAGACTTTGGTTTTATTATGATGAGTGATTGTGTAATGAAGCCGTATGTTAATTTATACATATAATAAAATTTTAGCTTTGTTGATCTGTACATTAATTTTTTTTTAAAAATCTAATTGAAATAGTTTAGTTTATATTGTTAGTTAGTTTATGTTGTTAAATCTAACCTAATTATTAAATTTTACCTAAGGGCGATCCTGAGCAAAGTAAGGTGAGTCTCTAGTATTACATAATTATTTTTAAAAAAATATATTTATTAGTAAACATATCTCTTCGCTACGTCGTGCTGCTTAAGTAAGACTATACATTCTGTCTATCCCTTTCGGTCTAATGGAGTAACAAACAGACAAACAATATTTCGCTTATTATAGAACTACGATTCTTTCTTATTCTTAAAATTAACTATAGCTATTTTGAAAAATTGTATTCAGCCCTTTTTGAAGTCCCACTACTGGGAATAGGCTTCTCTAAATACGAGAGGGATCAGGCCATAGTCCACCACGTTAGCCTAATGTCTGCGGACTTCACATATCTTTCAAAAACTGGCTAGGTTCTCTTAGACAATTAGGTTCCTAGCGATGGTTTCCTTCACCGTAAGGCAAGTGGATATCAAGTTGGTAATAATGAATTTGAATCCGCTTCCCTCGATTTCCCACGCGAGCCCGTTACCAATAAACTACCACTGCCTCAATTTATTATATACTAGCAACTCACCCTCGCTTCGCTCGGGTTCGTCTCTTAGTACCCCCTTTAGCAAACAATTTTTACAAGTTTTGAATGTCTTATTTATTTATATAAAATCAAAAATCTAAAAAAGAAGTTTCAAGCTTCTAGCTTTAAAAATGACGTTATTCCTATTTCAACCCTTTACAGCCCCTTTTTTGCCTTAAACAGTAGCCTATGTCCTTTCTCATGCTCTGGACTACATGTGTATCAAATTTCATTAAAATCGGTCCAGTAGTTTTTGAGTTTATTCGTTACAAACAAAAATACAAAAATACAAATCTTTCCCTTAGATAATATAGAAACATTTATTTCGAAGATTAGTTTTAGTTCAATTAGAAGATATTATTACCATCTTGTTTCGATTTATTCGTTTTGTTTTCAATTTCAACAATATTCAAATAATTTATTTTTGGTAATCCTGTTTAAGGCCTGTTGGCTTAATTCCGGTCATAAGTCATAAAAACGGTACTTTGCGCGTTAACAGTGAAATGTCAGCGCTTTATCCAGAGCTTATATTTGCGTGTAACTGCCTCGTTGGTGTATTGGCTAGCATGTACGGTCACACACCGGGAGGTCCTGGGTTCGAGTCCCGGGTCGGGCCAAGTTTGGTTATTGAGTCTTTCTGTTTCGTAAGCCTCAGTAACAGCCCGGAGTTGGGAAGTTGGCGGTGGTTCACCCCCGTGCCTCGGAGAGCACGTAAAGCCGTCGGTCCTGCGCCTTAACTCTCACTGGTCGTGTCGAGCATTCGTCCCACCGGAATATGAGAGTGATAAGGAATAGAGAGTGCGCTTGTGTTCGCGCGTACACTCGTGCACGCATATGTCCCGCGCCGTTGGCTAGTCTCAATGAGATTGGCCGCCGTGGCCGTAATCGGCCGGGAGGACATTATTATTATTATATTTGCGTGCGGTGTAAGTGAATGTGAGTGAAAATGATCATTTTTAATATTTTGGTAGTAATTTATTAACATATTTAATATAATATTAATTGATTCTTATAATAATTTATCCTTAAATTTAAAAAAATATTTAAATTAATTAATTTATTATTATTACACAGGCAGTGGTAGCCCAGCGGTAACGCGTCGCTTGTATAACAGAGTGATGCAGGTTCAAATCCGGGTCTCGCACCTCTGATATTTTCATGTGCGAATCATTTCTATCATGATTACTGTTTTATACAATAATTATTTATCTGTGTCAAGTAAGTTTGTAGTCGACCACTTCCGCTGTCATAATTAATAAAATGGTTGCATATAATTTTATGAGTTTCAATTATTAAAATATAACATGGCGCAGCCGTCGAGAAGTCGAAAATTGTAATTTTGTAAGTTCATAAATATATATGATTTCGAGTTAAGTATAATTATGGAGAATAATGTTAAGTTGTTACCCAACTTTGATCTGCGAGCGAGTGGTGCCGCCGCAGAGTGGCAAGTATGGCGGACATGTTTCGAGGATTATCTAGTTTCAACTAGGCAAGATGGGGCAAGTGATAAAATTCGCCTTGCTTTGTTGCGGAATATGCTGGGTATGGAATCTGCACGAGTTTTGTTAACCTTGCCGATACCACCAGACAAGGCAGGTGTGTATGAAGCGGTTATGAACGCCATAGATAAATATGTAAGCCCCAGAGTAAACAAAGTATTTGAGAGGTTCAAATTCAATGATAGAAAGCAAAAAGAAGGTGAAAGTTTTGACCACTTCCTCACAGACCTAAAACAATTGTTATTAAATTGTAACTTTAGTGACAAGTCAGAACCAATTGAGGATCAATTATTGAGAGACAAAATTGTACAAGGTGTCTATGACAAGCACGTTCAGGAACAACTACTGCGCTTGGATGGCTTGACATTGGAGAAAGCTGCAAATTTCTGTAGAACATCAGAGCAGAGTAAACTACAGGTCAAAGAAATGAACCCAACATGTGAGGTTGATGCAAATAAATGTAAAAAGAAACCTAAGTCTACAGGCAAATTTAAGTGTCGCCGATGCCAGAATCTCCATGGTCCAAGGGAATGTCCAGCTTTTGGGAAAGTGTGCAAGAAGTGTGGATTAAAAAATCATTTTGCTATCAGCTGTAAAGTGAAGAAAAATGTTAAGTTAGTTAAGTGTCAAAGTGAGAGTAATTCTGAAAGTGGTGATGATGATTTTTATTGTAATATGGTACTGTCCCAGTCTAAGACCAAGTCGGAGTGGGTAGAAACTATACTGATTGAGAATCTACCAATTAAGTGCAAATTAGACACTGGTGCGGACATTAGCATTATGCCGTTAAGTATTTTTCAGCAGATTAATGAAAAGTTAAGTTTAAAACCTATAAAAACAAATATACAGTTGGTATCTTTTGAGGGCAGTAAGGTGTCACCTGTGGGCATGGTAAATTTAATGTGTAAGTATAAAAATGAAAAGTGTTTTGAAAATTTTGTTATTGTTGATTGTCATTCTATGCTCTTAGGTTTACCTGGATGTATTTCTTTAAATTTAATCAAGAGAGTACATAGTGCTGAGAGAAGTCCGGTCTCACTAAAAGATAAGTTTATATCTGAGCACAAAAATGTATTTCAGGGTATTGGTAGGCTACCTGGTACTTTTAGTATAACCACTAAGCCTTTTGCCGAACAAATTTGTCATCCACCTTCAAGAATACCTAATTGTCTTTTAGATCCATTAAAGTGTGAACTGGATAGACTTGAAGGTAGAAAGTCAATTGTAAAGGTTGATAGCCTAAATGAAAATGCTTGTATTAACCGTATTGTGTTGGTTGAGAAGCCTAACAAAAAGATTAGACTTTGCTTAGATCCATCTGATCTAAATAAATATATTATAAAAAAACCTAAGTCTTTGCCAACATTAGAAGAGCTTGCGTTGAAGTTGAATGGTAAGAAATATTTTTCTGTGTTGGATCTGTCAGAAGGTTTTCATCACTTAAGTTTGGATGAAAATTCATCATGGAAATGTTGTTTTTCTACTCCTTTTGGTGTCTATAGATATTTAGTGTTGCCCTACGGGTTAATGAATGCACCCGAATTGTTTCAAGATGTACTTGAAACCCATTTTAACAAACTCAAAAATGTAGTTGTGTGGGCTGATGACATATTAGTTATGGGAAATTCAATACAAGAACATGATAAAGCTTTGCTAAGTGTGATGAATAAAGCTAAGGTGATAGGAATTGTGTTCAATGAGAAAAAGTTTCAGTATAGACAGCGCGAAGTGAAATATGTGGGTCAAATTTTTAATGAGCATGGTATGTCAATTGATAAATCTAGAGTTGAGTCATTGTTAAACTTAAAAACACCAACTAATAGGGATGAATTATTGAAAATTATTGGATCATTAAACTATGTTAGACGTTATGTTCCAGAAATGGCAGAGTTAATGTCCCCTCTGTGTAAATTATTAAAAAAAGATGTAGAGTTTTTGTGGTTACCTTTACATGATGAAGTATTTGCTAAAATAAAAGAGAAAATTAGTTGTGCTCCAGCACTTTGTCCATTTGATACTAAAAAGAAAATTATATTGCAGTGTGATGCATCAAGTAAAGGGTTAGGTTGTTGCTTGTTCCAGCCAGATGATTCTGGTAATTTAAGATTAGTAGCTTGTGTATCAAGATCTATGAACAATGCTGAGTTGAATTATGGTCAAACTGAGAAAGAGTTGCTTGCAATTTATTTTGGTACTCAAAAATTTCATAAATATATCTATGGTTCAGATGTTGATGTACAAACTGATCATAAACCCATTGTATCTATTATGAGTAAACAAATAAGTAAGATTGGATCACCTAGACTGAAAAGGTTAAGATTGAAACTGTTAATTTATAACTTAAATATATACTATGTGCCTGGTAAATATGTACATTTTGCAGATATGTTATCCAGAAATAGTTTGAATGTAACTGAGGTTGACAAGGAAATGTTGCAGATGGTACATACCATTTCTAAACATTTACCTATGTCGGATTCTAGAAAGGCTATTTTCCGTAGTGAAACAAATTCAGATCCAGTTCTGTCAAAAGTATGTTATTATTTTTATCATGGGTGGCCTAAGAAATTAAATAAGACATTGAAACATTTTGCTAAACTAAAACATCAGTTATTTATTCAAGATGGATTTTTATTTTTGGGAAACAGAATAGTAGTTCCAAATACATTACGTTCATATGTTATCAAATTAGTACATGAAGGCCATTTGGGGATCATCAAGTGCATTTCTAAAGCCCGACAATTATTTTATTGGCCAAGTTTATCCTCTGATATTAAGGATTTTATATCTAAGTGTCGGACTTGTGAAAAATTCAGACCTGCTAATGTGCATGAGCCGTTAGTACCACATGATATACCTAAGTATAGATATTATAAGGTGGGTATGGATATAATGGAATGTGTAGGCCAGGCTTATCTAGTAGTAATTGATTATCTATCACACTGGATAGAGGTAAGGCCTATAAAAGATAAAACATCAAAATCTGTTATAGATGCATGTCAAGATATATTTAGTCGACTGGGTTACCCCTGTATAATTATTGCAGATAACAATCCATTTAACTCTCAAGAGTGTCGTGAATATTATAAAAGAAAAGACATGAATATTGTTACCAGTAGTCCTCATTATCCCAGAAGCAATGGCTTAGCTGAGAAAGCTGTTAATATAAGTAAAAATTTAGTGAAAAAAGCTTTTGAGGATGGTAAGGATTACCGTGACTTTCTTATGAGTTATAATAATAGTGTTTTGTCTGGCTTATCTGTCTCTCCTTCACAGATTTTAAATAGTAGAAATCTAAGATCAGGTATTCCTGTAACTTCATCATATTTAGAACCAAAAATTGTTACAAATATACATAAATTGTTAACTTTAAAGCAAAAAACTACTAAGCTTCAACATGATAAGCATTCTAAAAGTAAAGAAATAGTGTATAAACCTGGTGATAAAATTGTATACAGAACTGATAAAGATAAACATTGGAAAAAAGGATTTGTAGTTAAGAAAAGTAAAGAACCTAGATCATATTGGATTAGGACTGATTGTAACTCAAAACCATTTAGAAGAAATAGCCATCACTTGAGAAAGTCTTTTACTGATTGTAATATAATAAAAAGAGATTTTTTGCCATTTGATTATAATGAGGAGCCTAAGGTGTTGCCACCAACCAAAGTGTTGCCACAAACCAAAGTGTTGCCTTATAAAACTAGAAGTGGGCGTACAATCAAACCCATACAAAGATTAGATTTGTAAATTTAAAGTTTTTGTAAGTAAATAGTTATGTTTAATTCTCTGCTTTCATTTTAAAGGGGAGGTGTTTTATACAATAATTATTTATCTGTGTCAAGTAAGTTTGTAGTCGACCACTTCCACTGTCATAATTAATAAAATGGTTGCATATAATTTTATGAGTTTCAATTATTAAAATATAACAATTACCACTTGTTTTACGCTGAAGGAAAACATCGTGAGGAAACCTGCATGTCTGAGAAAACCTAGCAAGTTTTCGTAAGACATGTGAAGTCCGCCAACACGCATTGGGCCAGCGCGGTGGACTATGGCCTGATCCCCCTCGTACTGAGGGAGGCCCGTGCCCAGCAGTGGGACGTTAATAAGGGCTGATGATGATGAATTAATTATTAATTACTGATAAATAGGACATGTATAATGTCTTGATAACCATAGATTATGTAAAGTTATAGCATTGGTATTAAAATGAAAATCATTATAAAATCAGTGTGTTAAATATTATAGAAAGATATTTGTGAATAGGTTCTAATATAAATATCGAAAAAACAGATGAACGAATATATGCCATATTTTTTTTACAATTTTTTGGACTTTTTTCTATCTTTATTTCTCCCGAAACCATTGATTTTAATTGATTTTTTTCGTATCTTAAGTAATAGTACGTATATATAATACAATTATAATAATAAATCACCCTTTTCTACGTCCTAATTGGATTTTGAAGTCCACGTGCTTAAAGTTATAGAAAAGCTCCTTAACAGTTTCAATACAATCACTTAATTTTTATTCGAACTGCTTAGAAATCGTAACAATAACCATAGTCACGTATTTTCACAAATATAAATAAACAAGATAAATGAGGTATTTCAATATTAACTTCTATTTTAAGGTTTTATTGACTCACTGAAACCGACTGTAAATACTCTGTGGGAGTTAGTGAATGTTGAGAGCTATCTTTCTGTGCTTATTTATATTAAGCTTTTGCGTGAAACGTGCTGGGTTTAAAAAGCTTTCTGGTGAAGTGAAAATCTAGAGCTTAAATGTGATTAGCATCTGGTAAAAGTAACAGGTACAGTATCTCTAAGAAGTAAGAGTTAATTATAAAGTTAGGTACATTAAGTAAATGTATTGATGATATATGAAGAACAATTAAAAATTATTTTTAATATAATACTAGCTTCTTACTCTTGCTTTGCGTAGGGTCGTCCCTAGAAAAATAATCTACTTTAAGCTACGAACTTTCGTAGGCGTATGCAGAATAACCCAGAACTTCGTTGCAATTGGATCAATGTACGAACATTCATTTAAAATTTACTTATATAGATATATATCACCTTTAAAAAAGTTATTTTGTATGAAATATAAGCAGTAGTAGCTTAGAAACGTGTTCAAACCTCGGATCTAGCCACGAGGTTAGTTATTTTATGTATGTTTAACCTGCCCAATCTCAGAAACCTGTTTATTGTAATCGAATAATATTTTAAATTCTCGTCTTCAAGTGGTAATCATGTTAAAAATGATTTACATTTGAAAATATCAGAGTGAGACCCGATCTTGAACCCGTATCACTCGGTTATTCAAGCAAGCGCTATATATCACTGAGCTACTACTGTTTTAAATCTATATTTAAATAGTCTCATAACTTGAACCACTCTCGTAAGGGTAAAGCTCATCTACCCCAAAAACCTTCATTTTAATCAAACCTCCCGCATTATTATACAAAAATACTTTTGTATTAAAAAGATCTCATTTACGCGTCATAATGAGGAGCTGATTGAAAAGTAACGGTGAAGTTATTTTTAGAACGGGAACATTTTACTTCATTGCCTTATTGCTACAAAATCCTAATACCAAGTTCTTAATGAAATTTGCACATAATCTGAAGGGCTGTCAAACTGATAACAAAGTTAAGTTGTTTTACTAGTGCCCTGTCCCATAGATTTATTCTGTAAATTGAAATTTTCGTATTTAATCGGTATATAATATATCTAGCTCGGCGGTATAGTGGTTAGCCTGCAAATCAGCAATAACCTGCAAAGCAAGGGAGTTCTGGGTTCGAGTTTCGGTAGGGACCAAGTTAAGTTATTGAATCTTTCTTTTAAGCTAGCCTCAGTAACGGTTTGAAGTTGGGAAGTTGAGCAAGTATAGCCGTCGGACCTGGTCAGGTCGCGTGTCGTCCCACTGGAGTATTAGAGTGATAGGAATAGAGAGCGCATTTGTGTCTGCGCGTACACGCGCTCCACTATAGTATCTCCTGCGCAGTTGACTAGTTTCAATGAGATTGGCGGCTATTACATTATTGTATCGTAATGTTCTTCGCTTTTTAATTCTTTGCTTCTTTAAGAAATAATTCACATTGAAAAAGTTTTATTACGTATATTTTTTATTTAGCCACGAGCAAATATAAATTTGTGAAGTAAATATTTTCCTTATAAACGGGCTCTTTCAATTATTTAGGGTATGAATTTTAAGGAATCCTTTCTTAACGGTTGTGTACGACATTATAAGGGAAGGCTGTCGAATTGTCAACTTTATTTAAGGTAAGGTTTTTGGGGTTGACAAATTAGTATGAGCTACTTTACATTTACAATCATACAATACAAAAATATTTACTTTAACATTTTTACATTTTACATGCAATATAGATTTTTTTATACTCATCTGAATTAGTGCTTGACTACGTTCCACCTAACTAATTCCGTAGCCACCTATTCACTCTTGTTTTGAAGACACCCATATTGTAATCGGACGGTAACACTGACGCAGGCAGGCTGTTCCAATCCTTAGCCGCACGTATAATAATAAGGGACGAAGCCAAACGCTTCGTCCGGACGGGTGGAATGTCCACGACGTAAGGATAGAGACCAGCCGTTCGATGATGGAAAAGGGATGGGGCGATTAATTCGTGTAAATCCTGCGCACACTCTCCGAAATGTCCTACAGAATACACAGAGGCTGGCATGCTTGAAGTTGGGTTTTACCAGCGTAGGGTCACCTATAAGCCTCTGCACACGCCTCTCAATCGAGTCCAAGGCTGACAGATGGCATTTCGTAGCACCAGCTCATATGTGACTACAGTATTCCACACACGACCAGACTTGAGCTTTATATAAAGCTGTCCTGGCGTGAAATACTGTCGGACCTTTGATTACCTTATGGTTTCAGTTTCCAAGGGCATGTGAATTAAAAAGGGCTAAATACACATGTGTATTAGTACGTATAAGTTGAAAATCAATATAAACGCTAGAAAAAGCAACGTTTTAAAATTTATATAGATACTTCGTAGAACAAGTCTTTTATTAAATAAATTATTATCTAGAAACCTTAACACACAACCAAGTAGTTCCAAGGTTATTAACGACGCTTGTGTTGTGGATACTAGATAGTTGATACACCACAAATATATAACTTTAAATAATGTCATATCTATACAAATCAAGAAAATTGAAGTGTCTGTTTTTAATTTCAAATTAACAGCTTTTCACTAAATGCATATGAAAGTATATACGGTACTTACATAAAAAAAATCAATTTTTAAAATTTTTGTCTGTCTATTTGTTCTGGCTAATCTCTGAAACAGCTGGACTGATATTGACGGGACTTTCACTCACAGATAGCTAATATTATAAGGAGTAACTTAGGCTACACATATAATAAATGAAATTTTACTTATTTTAACTAGCGGAACCCGCGATTTCGCTCGCACTAAACCTAGTTATAAATATAAACGCCTATGATTGGTGTACAAACATTCGTGCCTATCACGGAGTCGAACCCGCAACCACTGGCATAGCAAGTAAGCACTACAAACTAGCTAAACTAAAAAAACTTTTGTATCAATTGTATTGACGGAATACTAGTTGGAAAAAAATAGGGAAGAGTTTCAATCATTGGTGCTTCCAAATTGTTGATAGTGTGCCTTCCATTTGAGAGGGCAGTTGTTCTCATTGCTCTTTTCATTGACCTGATTGTTTGAATTTTTGTTTGTTTTGTTATACACTGTTTTTGAATTGCCATGAATTGGTATGGTACATACATGCAACCGTAACAAGCAGTAGTTTTAATTAATAATTGAAATATACGTACATATATATTGATTTAAGTAGTGGTAGCCCAGTGGTAACGCGCTCTCTTGGATAACCGAGTGATGCAGGTTCAAATCTAGGTCTTGCACTAATATTTTCATGTGTGAATAATTTCTAACATGACCGCTTGTCTCACGGTGAAGGAAAACATCGTGAGGAAACCTGCATGACTGAGAAAACCTAGCAAATTTTCGAAAGACATGTGCAGTCCGCCCGCACTTTGTAAGTTCCTGCTTGCATTGATTGGAGGCTCGAGACCAGTAGTGGGACTTCAAAAGGGCTGAATACATATATCGATTTATTATATATTTAAATAATAAGTAAAACATTATTATTACAATAGCGCCATCTAGTTCCGTGCTAAGCTACGAGGCTTGTGTTACGGATACCAGATAGTTAATATGCTACACATATAAATTTTAAATATACAAACATACATATTATAAATATAAACACCAATGACTGGAGTACACACATTTGTGGTCAACAAATGAATGCCCCCAGCGGGACTTGAACCCGCGACCGCTGGCGCAGAAAACTTAATATTAATAAAAAATTCTGAACAACAATGTTGTTCCGCACAGGTGTTGATATTTTCACGCTAGGAATATGTCTTGCGTACATAATATGAAGCACCTGAAAATGTGAAACGATATTTTAAAGAGCTATCTTAGAATCTCGTGTCACAGTGTTTGTTATCGAACTCCTCCGAAACGGGTTGACCCATTATTGTGTTTTTTTTTGAACATTTGGTAGGTCTGAGAATAGGTCGTAGGTTAGTTTTTATTCCGCTGGGTGATAAGGGTGACCAAACTCTCTAGGGGATTTTTATTTTTTATATTTAGACCAAACTTTTCTATGAAAGTACATATATACGGTACTTACTTCAAAAAAAAATTTTTTTCTGTCTGTGTGTCTGTTTTTTCCGGCTAATCTCTGAAACGGCTCGACAGATTTTGACGAAACTTTCACTGGCAGATAGCTTATGTTCTAAGAAGTAACATAAGCAATGCTTATATGAAAAATTTACCACCAAAGGACCACTCTAAATCTAATTGAATCTTAGCCTTATCTAATTAAATCTTAATCTTAGCCTTAAAAACTACATTTTAGCAAAATGACAAACAAATAAACCCCGTTACTACATTTTTACATAAAAGTATACGAAAATGTAAATATGTTACGAAAAAAGCTCGAATAAAAAAGTTTTTGTAACTTTTATCCCTCGACGGTGTCTCTAGAGTTTTTATTTAGCGAATTAATATATTTTTACGAACAACTCTCATATTTTGAGGATTATTATAAATTATGGTAATTAAAAGGGTCATAAAAAGAATATTCAAAGCTATTATCGTTATATTGTTAAGGATGTATGTACTTTTAAAAGTTTTGAAAGCTCTATAATTGTTATATTAGTAACTCATTCCTGCTTCGCTCGGATTCGAACCGAAAAATAAATTTTCCAGCAGTCAAAGTCAAAGTAAAAATATACTTTATTCAAATAGACTTTTACAAGCACTTTTGAATCGTCACTTTAACATTATTATACGAATTTAAATCAAGTGTCAGTCTGTAAGTCTGGGACTTGGAAGTAAACTACCACCGACTCGGAATGCTGTTCTGCCGAGAAGAGCCGGCGAGAAACTCGGCAGTTGCTCTTTTCAAAAAAATATTTGATTACAATAATTATTGCATTACAATATTTATCTATTTATCCTACGTGAGACACAACAAGACATTAATCCCACACATTTATATCTTCTAAGTATTCCGTGATGGTGTAATAAGCTTTATTCAATAATGTATTTTTAATTTTAGATTTAAATTGTTTTAAAGGCAAGCTCAATATGGACTGTGGAATTTTATTATACATGCGTACACCTTGCCCCATAAACGATCTATTTACTTTTTGAAGGCGAATACTGGGTGTTATAAGTTTAGTTAAGTTTAGTTAAGTAAAAAGTACTCTATATGTACGTACTTACAACCATCTATTATCATACGAAATTTCATAAAAATCGGTCCAGTAGCTGTCTTGTGATGCGATCACAGACACACAGATGGACGAAATTGCTAAAAATTTTAGATTTGACCTCTTTTTCGATAATAATAACTAATTATATATATAATTTATATGTATATCTTTACAGTATACACATTTGTTTTTACATTGTAGGATGTACTTTAAACAATATGAAGGTATCGCAGTATGGAAATTCTACCTTTGGTAATATATTTTTTATTTATTTCATACTGAATGAATTACTTTCGAATCTAGGTCATAACTACAAACTGCATTAGCTTAATATAAACACCTACTTTCTTTTATTTATGACATGTCAGAACAAACAGAACACATTTATATGCTAATAGAATTGAGAACCAAATCACTACATATTATAAAACTAGCGTCTCACCCTCGCTTCGCTCGGGTTCGTCTCTAGGTACTCCCTTTAGCACGAAATTTTTACAAACTTTGAATGTCTTACTTATTTTTATTTATATCAAGCTTCTAGCTTTAAAAATGACGTAATTTCCATACAAACATCCCCTATTTCAACCCTTTACAGCCCTTTTTTAAAACGTAGCCTATGTCCTTTCTGAGGCTCTAAACTACATGTGTACCAAACTTCATTTAAAATCGGTCCAGTAGTTTTTGAGTTTATTCGTTACATACAAAAATACAAATCTTTCCTCTTTATAATATTAGTATAGACAAAGTCCTCCACCGCGTCTGTCTGTCTGTTCGCGATAAACTCAAAATCTACTGCACCGATTTACATGCTGTTTTCATCAATGGATAGAGTGGTTTTCGAGTAAGGTTGTAGTATATAATTTGTCAAGTTTTTGTATACATTTACTAGTGGAACCCACGGCTTCGCTTGCGCTAAATCTAGGGACGAAACCGAGCGAAGCAAGGCTGAGACGCTAGTATATTATAAGCTATACTCTCGCTCCGCTACAGTTCGTCCCTATGTTACGATAGTATACATTTCTTAGAAATGAGATATTTTCCCGCAGTAAAGTAAGTATATTAAGTAAGTATGTTTCATCAAAATCTGTCTAGTGGTTTTCAGCCTCAGAGAGACAAATTTTCTAAAAACTATAGATTCGGCCTCTGTATCGATAATTCCAATAAGATTTTCCAAAAAATTTTATATGAATTGAATATGTGGTATAGATTGACGATGTTACCAGCAATCTGCTGTATTATGACTGTTCTTATTTAAATTTTACACTTACTCGTCAAATATGTTTCTTTGCAACCTTCGCTTGTAAGGATATAATTTCTCAAAATTCATGTTTGTGCGTTAAATTATTAGTTTTTGTACGCATAATATGCAATACTGTGTTTACTGAACTTCGGCCATAGACGCCAATGATACTTAAAACAGATAAACAAAACTATTTTTTCGGAATTTTACGCGGATTCATTTTGTTGGCTCCCGAGATTTATTTTGTTGCCTCCCGAAGTATCGACGTCTAAACGTTGACACGTCTTTTGATGCTGGTTTCTCTTAGACTTGCATGCATATTTTTAAGGTATATGTGTTAATTGTAAAACAAGTGGTCAAATTATGTTAAGAATGATTCACATATTAAAATATACGTGGTTTGAAACCCAATATTGGAACCCCTTACACTTGGTTTATCGAGCAATGCGTTACCACTAGGCTAGCACTGAGCATATTCTTCTAAAGTAACTGATGTTACTACTATTTACTTCTTAAAGCTAATGATAAATCTAAACAAAGCTTAAAGTTTTTAGTTCCAAAAGGAAATGTCAAGTAATTTTCGCGTATGAAAAAGCCCATATAAATTGAAACATCTGACGCCACCATTAGTTACAATAAAGAGAACTTTTCAAATGTGAACTTTGTGACTTATATAATAATGAATGATTTTCTACATCTCGCTATGGTTAAGGGTAGGAAAAAGTGGTTTTTTATTGCACCAGTGTTAGCAAAATACATTTTAAATTTCGGGAGGATAAATAACGTTAAATAAAGAATGTTAAGCTATTTTGCTATCTTACTGGCAATTTATTTAGTAAAATTGTCAAAGCTTCCTTTGAAATGGCGTAAGCTACAGCTTTTATTTTTATATACCTATCTGCAAATTTAAAGCTTAGATATCTTCGTTTTCTAAATCAGAAGGTATTGTGGTTATTTTTTATTTTTCTTACACAAACCCTAATCCAAATTATTAAAATAAGATTGATATAATGATCTAATATTTCTCTATTAAATAAAAGAAAATATTGAGAATCAAACTGAAGCCAAAAGAACCGAAACTTTACACAAAACAGTAATAAGATGTTAACGCATGAATAATATTATATACTTAATTATTACTGTTATTATATATTGTACCTATTATATATATTATTACTTATTTAGAAGTATGTATATGTATGTATGTATCTATGTATGTATATATACGTAGGTAAATATGTATTGTATGTTGTATGTATTGTATGATATTATATATTTTATATTATAATATTTAAGTATTGAATTATTTGGATTATCAGTTTTGTGCACAACATACCTGCTCTTTATTACTCTATTTCTGATTAACAAAGGTTGGCTGGAAGAGATCTCTTCTAGAGATAAGTCCACCTTTGCATATAACAATTATAATGAAATGTCTGTATATCATTTTTAAGTGCAATAAAGAATATTAATAATATATTCTTAAATGTACGCGAAAATTTTTGCCATTTAAATAAATCTTTTCGAAATATTTCGCAGGTTTACCTTAATTTTTGGTTCCCGACAGTAATCAATCAATTCAATTAGTTAAATGCTATCTCCCCGTGAGCATGACTGCTGCAAAGCATTCAATACGCCGGGAACTAATAACCAAATTGAATCCGCGAAAAAATCCGAAAACATTTATTTAAAAATCATATTTTTTTTCTTTTTCCTACTTCTAGTGGCGATCGCTAATTAATAACGTGTGTTATCTTCATCCGGCTAGATCTTGACATAAGAGCTTTTCAATCGCGTGCTGTGCTTTTTATGAAAAAATATTGTATTACTTGAAAAAAATATATATTTATAGAAAAAATATTATTTATTTATGTACCATTATAATATACTTAAGTATCCTTTTTATATTTAATTAAATGACTTATTTCTGATATTTCTAATTATAGTATCTCAATTGAAATGAACGAGACAGAAGAATTTTATCTCTCAGAATGCCTTAAATAAAATGAAACTCAAACAATTTAATAAATATTAATTAATCTAGGATTTAAATAAGAGCTCAGGGTTTTCTGAAATATTATTTGAAGCATATTTATGGAATTTCTTAAATTTACGCCGGTGAATAATAGCTTTTACTGATAAATTATTATTGTTTATTACTTAGTCTAGCATTCTAGCATTGACCCGTGGCTTCGCTTGCGTAATTATTTTGAAAAAGCTTCGCAACTACCCTATTTTGTTGACTTTCAAACAAGATGTTTTTTTAGTTTTGTTAGTCGGTTAGTTTCCGAATCACAAACAAAACACAAACACAAAAACAATAAGATATTAGTTCGAATTTAATTTTATACTTTACTAGCAAACCCGGCCCGCTTCGCTGGAGGTATGTAAAAAATAAATAAATAAACGGTTTCTATAATTCTCTAATAAAATGAAAGTAGTCAAAGTTACTCCTTATAAGATTAACTATCTGCGAGTGCAAGTCCCGTCAGAATCAGTCCAGCCAATTAGCCGGAACAAACAGACAGACAGAATTTGAAAAATTGATTTTTTGATATAATTACCGTATAAACTTTCATACGCATTTTGTGAAAAGCTGTTAATTTGAAATTATAAACGGACACTTCAATTTTATTTATATGTACCTACTGATGTACTGATTACTCAAGAACTGAAATTAGCAATTGTTAACACGACGCAATTAAGCCAATTTGTCATAAAAAAATTTAACGTTTCCATTTCATTTAAGAATGAACCTTTAAAAATACTCATCTGCGAAATTACTTTGGGAAATTACATCATACAATTTGTTATTTTTCTTAGCAAATTTATAATATCTATGGTAAGTCTTTGAATGTTCTAAAAAATATTAAAATGATCTATGGACTAACTCTAGGAAGTGTAAGTGTATGAGGTACAAATTATATTGATGATAATAGCGTTTCGTTCCGCTTGGGTTCCTCCCGATCTCATTCAATGAGATAATTTCCTATATTAAAAAGTATTCTAAATGTTGACCCAAACAACGAGCTATCACTATACTAAATTTCATTAAAATCCGTCTTGTGGTTTTCTTGTAATGCGGTAACAAACAGACAGACCAAACCTGAAAAAATTATAGATTCGGCTTTTGTATCGATAATAATGACTATTTCAAAAACATTTTCCTGAAAATATTTATTGTACAGATTAGACTTAGTTAGAATTTTATTATATGAAACCGAATTACTAGTCTATCAATTATTTTATTTAGCAACCTTAAAACTAAAAAGTCTCCGGAACTTTAAAAAATAAGGTCCTAGATTGAATTAGGTCAGAGATATTGCATTTAAAATTCAGACTATCGTATCGTATCTAGATTAAAACAGTTAGTACTTGATTTAAAGTTTATAATAACTCAGGTCTCCTAGATATAAAAAAACTTAACGTTTATATTTTAAAGCTCTTCTGCAAACTTTACTACAGCTTACTCTATCTAGTTTTGAAACAACCGGTGCTTATAAATTGGTTATGAAACTGGCGGTTTAACGGCTTTATAAGAAAATACAAATACGGCAGTAGTAGCCCAGTGGCAGCGTTCTCGCTTAGTAAAGTAACTTAAACGGGTTCAAGTCTCGCTTCAGGTACCACTGATATTCTCTTGTGCAATTTATTTTCATCATGATTGCTATTTGCCTTATAAGACGAACATGGTGAGAAAACCTGTATATCTGAGGGAACCTAGCAAGTTTTTAAAAGACATTCGAAGTCCGCCCCCGCACTCGTCCAGCGTGGGCCGTTGATGCAGACCACGTAAAAGAAGGCGTGGGACGCTAAAGAGGCCTAATACAAGAAAATAATATTAAGAATAACATCTCATTTGAAGAGCATCTTTCGTTTTATATTTTCTTTTATTCATAGTAAAAATATAACAGTAGTACTTTTTGTGATCTTTTCTCTGATTTCAAAAGCACATTGAAGTTTTATTTGTCCAATTAGATTAATAAATTTTATGGAAATATAAAAAGCATGTTAGGACATTAACTTGGCATCATCCAGTTTCATGGATGGAGTACAAACATTCGTGCTCAACAAATGCCCCCAGCGGGAGTCGAACCCGCGACCGCTGGCGCAGAAATTAGGGTCACTACCTACTGCACCAAACGTGTCGTCATAATTTTATTTTAAGATTATAGAATAATGCGTTATCTAAGCTACCTGCTTATCGTCAGGGCGGTGGATATTATCCACGACGTTGAGCATGTAGGTTGGTAAATCTCCTTAATCTCATACATTGTGGAAAGACTGAATATTGTTTTTCATATAATGAATGTCAGTGATAATCATTATGAAACGTTTCATAATTAAAATAAATGGGACAATAAGGCAACGTTGATATCAAAATATTTTAACGAATAATAAAAATGTGAATATACGTACTTCATTGATAAAATTACTATAAATGAATTAAAATAGAAATCGCCAGAGTAATTTTGGGAAGATCGTTAATTAATGAGTAATTGTTATTAAAAAGTTTCTATCTTACCAGATATGAAGGATATTAAAATTCATATGGATCCTTCATAGTTTAAGATCCAAAATCGGTTCGACCTTGACTAAACTGTGTGTTGGATAAAAGCATGTTTTACTAAACATAAAGCGAAAGAAAGAAAAAAAAGGTTAAAATTAACGAGAAAATAATATGAAAAAATCGGCTTTATCAGTAAAATTCACGATTTTTTCCGGCAATCTTAAAGTGGTTACATTATATCCAAGATTTTACACAATGTATATACATAATACAGCGATATTCTATTGTATTAATATTGTAGACTAGCTTCGCTCGTGTTTGACCCTAGATATTCCCTGCCAAATATAAAGTTTGTAGAAAAAAAAATGAAGGAATTTCATACAAACTAACGAGAGGCCTTAAACCACTTTAATCAAATCCTGACGCAAAATTAGCGTATGTCTAAAACTAAGTGATTATGAACTACCTCTCTGTCAAATTTCAACTTTATAAGTCCAGCGGTTTTCGGTATCTCCTGATAAGTGAGTGACAACAACAATATAAATTTTATGATATCATTTACATACATACATTCGCTTTCAATTGTTATTACAATTTAAATTGTGTAAAATGTTATTAAAAAAATTAACGGTTCCACTTGAGTTAAAGATAGCTTTGATTGGGAAACCAGGTCGTCTGACATTCTTGCTATAGCATGTTAAACACAAAATACCGGTAATCAATTGGGAAAGGAAAACCTATCTAGGATCTTGTACTATAGAACCAAATTGAAATTTCGCTTAGTCGTGCGCGATGTCCTAAATTGAGTAAATTACAAGCGTCGGTGCTGCTTACTCAGTAATATACTAATGAGTTAAGCGAACTTTATGGTAAAGAATTTGCTTAATTTGGAAACTTTGAATAATTTATTTAGGAAATAAAAATGATACCGTTATTATCCTTTGTGTTAACTATAGTTAACCCGTTCGCTTCACTTGGCTGGGTCTAAGAGGGAGCAATTCTATCCAACTTAGTTCACAAATATACTTTTCCTGGTAAACCCCTCTTTCTTCTGATAATACGTATTATTTAAAAAAAATGTAATATTTATTTTGAACAAGTTCTTACTCATTCATTAAGGAAGAAACAAACCCAATTCGAAGCGAGAGGAATATTTAAATGTTTAGAAAGTCTCATTGAAATAGTCACAAATTATCATACAACTAGCGACTTACCCTTACTTCGCTCGGGCTCGTTCCTAGATTTAGTGCGAGCAAAGACGCGGGTTCCCCTAGTAAATGTATACAAAAGCTTGACAAATCGTATACTAAAACCTTCCTCGAGAATCATTCTATCCATTGGTGAAAACAGCATGAAAATTGGTACTGTAGTTTTTGATTTTATCGCGAACAGACATACAGACAGACAGACGCGGCGGAGGACTTTGTTTTATATAAATTATTTTTAACAAAAAAACAAAAACCGACTTCCAAACTAAATAAATCTAAACTAAAAAATAGAAAATAATACTTTTAAGAACTTTGTTAAATTGGAGTCAGACCACATGGGAAGAACTACCTTTCAAATAAAAAAAGAATCATCAAAATCGGTTCACCCAGTACAAAGTTATGAGCTAACAAACATAAAAAAAAAACATACAGACGAATTGATAGCCTCCTCTTTTTGGAAGTCAGTTGAAAATGTACTGAAGACCGAATCTATAGTATTATGAATTTTTCTCTGTTGTCTGTGACCGAATCATAGTAGAAAACAACTCCGTAGAATTTAATGGGTATAATGATAGAGGTTTATCCGAGTCATTATATATGATACTAATAAATGCGGTCAAGTATCTCAACCCTAAGAAATATATACAAGCGAAGTGAGGGTCAGTGGCTAGTATTAGTAGATATATAGAAAGAAAAGTCAAATTTATTCCAGCAGCCGCATAACTTGTTATAAAATACTATCGATAATATCGACCGCGGCTCTGCCCGTTTTTGATGCCAAATCATACAACAGTGAAAAATAAAAAATTGGTCTAAAAATAAAAAATAAAATATCTGGACCCTTATCACACCTACCAAAAATATACCCAAAAAAACAAAAATCGGTCAAGCCGTTTCGGAGGAGTTCGATAACAAACACTGTGACACGAGATTTTTATAAATTAGAAGAATAAGTACACAAAAAACATTTCAAAGGCCTAATTATAAAGTTAGTGGGATGACTTAAATCTAGCTTGAGTACATATGACCTTTAACTGTTGAACTCAATATAGCTGTAATATTCATGAATAAATTTTACTCTAATGTGAGTCTAAACCTATCAATAAGTAACTTACATTGTATTAAAAATGTTTTGAAGTACCCTTTGAATGTAATCCAGACATCAAATAAAATGTCTCTGAAAATAAATCAAGTCAACGAAATATTCAGCAATATATCGAATTCAAAATTACATTTAGAATATTGAAAATTTTGTACTTATCTACAAGTTATTAGAATGTTAATAATTCTTTAGCCGACGTTAGAATAGAAGATTAACAAGTCGCGTTTAGAGGTATTGAACAGGTCGTTTGTTGAACAGTGTGTATTTTTTAATGAAAGGCTGTCGTATAAACTAGCGTCAACCTATAATATAAGAAATTCGCCTTATACGTGCGTTCATCTTGGCGTGGTGGTGGGCCTCAGTAGCGTCCGGCCCGGCTGCTCCTGGTAGCTCTCTGATAGCAGAGTTACCTATGGAGCAATCCTCTTGGCTGTGAGGTCTGCTTCGGCAGACCTGACGAGCCGTCGGGGCGTTGTGGTGGAATGCGTAAGTAATCCTGCGACACCCCATTAGGACGAGGTTTTTTTTTGTTTTAGTGTGTGTGATTGATGATGATACTACTTAACCTACAAATGTTGAACCTAAGAATAGAACAACTCCAGTGAAGTACCTTGGTACTTAAAAAGTAATAACATCTCGGTACCTATATGGTTCGTATATTGAAAAATACGCTAGGGACTTCTCACTAATTAATTATAATCCAAAGTTATATATAGGGTGAGTAAATGTTGGCTCAGAACATTTACACTGCCAAGCTTCTTGTTAGAAAATTTTGAACTAGAATAAACCCATCTATCTTCTATCTATACTATAAATGTGAATGTAAGTTTGTTTGTTACGCTTTCACGCGAAAACTACTAAACCGATCATCATGAAACTTTCTACACATATTCTTGGAGGTATTAGAAGTAACATAGAAGGTTTTTTTTACTTTTTTATTCTAGAATGTTTGAAACCATGATCGCGGGCAAAGCCGCGGGTACTGCTACATACATATTCTGAAACGAATTTGATCCTTAAATATATTTTGGAAAAATCACATTGAAATATCATTATCGATACGGAGGCCACGTCTATAGGTTTTAGAATTTTTGTCCATCTGTTTGTTTGTGACCGCGTCACGAAAGAACCATTGGACAGATTTTGATGTAATAGGGTATGATTATAGCTGGTTATCCTGATCAATATAAATAGAATAAATGAGAACACGTGTGGCGCAGTTTGTAGTGACCCTACTTGCTGCGCCAGCGGTCGCGGGTTCTTATACCGCTGGGGGCATTCATTTGTTGAGCACGAGTGTACACCAGTCATGGATGTTAATATTTATTATATGTATGTATTTAAAATTATATATGTGTAGTATATCCATTTATCAACCATCTGGTCTCCATAACACAAAGCTCGTACCTTACCATGGAACTAGATAGTGCTGTGTATATGTCCCAACATATATTTATTATTTATTAAAAAATATATAGGATACTTTTTACTACGGCATAATATCTCATTACCGAGATAATATTTATGTATATTTGTATAACTGCTTACGTAACTTACTATATGTATAAAAGTAAAACACATATAAAAGTACCAAAATAGATATAAATATACATAAATAAACATAATAAATAGAGTGCTCAAACTCGTAAAATAAATAACTTTGGTTAGTGAACTCCCATTGGAGAAGTATCAGTCTTACAATGATAAATACTGTCAGGAGCTTTTCCACTCTTTATATTGCCCTCGCTTCGCTTGGGTTCCCGAAAACAAATCTATCCTACGGAATCTTTAACTTTTCCGTGAAAAAAATGGCCTATGTGGTATTCTAGACTATAATGCTATACTTTTGCTAAATTTCATTCAAACCCGTTCAGTTGTACTGGCGTGATTGTGTAACAAACATCCATGCAAACATATTTAACTTATAGTAATAGTAAGAAAGAACCTCCATTTTGTGGGTTTATTTCGTATAATATTATTTTGATGGTATACAATATATACTTAGATCTCGCACTGATTTTATTTTCGTTAACAATTTTAGGTCAGATTTTCGGTCATTCAGGTCACTTCACAAAAAATTCAGAGAATCTAAATTTACAAAAGCAAAATATTAAACGATTTTCATAAATTTAAGACATTTTTGGATATTAAATTCTAAAATATAAGACAAGAATATTCATAGAATATGACATTTTGGTAAAGACATAAATTTTGGGCAATCTTAACCGCAGATGTCGCCTGACTGAGACAAATAGCGGCAGTATCTGAGGATACCATATTAGATATACTTTTAGGATGGTCCCTTTGAAACAAAAGCTGTTAGGAGTTAATAAGTCAACGTACCGAAACGTAAAATAAGTGCTTGATAAAAATAGATTAACATATAGATAAATTTAAATTTAATTAGTTCAGAAAAGCTTTATTCTATAATTTTATTGATTTCATCTGTCAGTGAATCTCTGATTTTGCGTGCAGCGTGGTGGACTATGCCCTGATCCTCCTTCTATTGAAAGGAAGTCCACGCCCAGCAGTGAGACGTTAAAAGTGGCTGAATTACAATCTTTAAGATGCTTTAGTTCTTGCTGAATAATACCTTAGTCTCTCCTGTAACCTCTTTCGAAGCATTCGAAATATCAGAAATCCAAAAATCGCTCGTTCTATTTAAAATGTCAAATCTCGTGATTTTAAGACATAATTAGCTGTGTGTAAAAAAAAATATAATCATAAGTATAAAGACACTCAAGGATGGTCAATTATACGTAAATATTTATTCTATTTATATACCAAAAAACAGTTATTTCAAAATGGGATTTGATACTATAAATATATCCCAAGTAACTAAGTTGGTGGTTTCCCAAAGCTTAGCTGAGCACCTGGACCTTTATTGATTTACGTAATTACCTCGCTTACACTGCCACCGGCGATGTGGACACCGCAGACGTGAACTTACCTGACATTTTAACATATTTCAATTCAATGAAGGTAATTAGACTATTAGGTAATTAGACTTCTAGATACGATCTATAAATTATTAGATTCTTCTGAAATTACTTTTTAAATTAATCTAACATTCTAGAATATTATAGCTCCTGGTATTTAAAATGGCAATTTCATTGCTCAATTGCTCAATTAGATTGACTGTAGTGGCTAAAGTCAGTCGGGAGGGCAATATTACTATGTATTCTAATACATCAATAAGAAAGTCTAAGAGCTAACAAGTTTGCGAATGAATTGAGAAGTCCGGCAACCCGGACTATGTTAGCGTGGTGGACTATGGTCCTATCCCCATCGTATTGTAAACAGCCCCAGGCCCAGCAGTGTAACATTAAAAGGGCTGAATACTTAATACATACATATATCTTATTTTTATTATAAGTAAGCCAAATTATTTTTAAATACGAAGGTGAAGTAACTTATTTTTAGAGTAATCTTTAAAAGTACTCCTTCAGCTTTTAAAGAGGATTTTTTTATATTATATCAAATTGCAGATAATTTCACGTATGTTTGACGTTGACGTCTCTATCTATTTGTAAAGTCGGTTCAATTTTAGACATTTCTATAGAAATAAAGAAAAGGTTCCATTATCTAAGACAGTATTGTCTTAAATCTCTGAGCACCAGAATTATTTTGGGCATACATCGGTCCTGTGGTCGGCATCGTTAGCCCTCAACCGTGTTGGCGAAGTTTAACCGCCAGTCAATATTTGCACGTTGGTAATTGATTCTGTTTATTCTATTACTAGCAAGCCCACGTTGTTTAAACTCTAGCTATATGTGAGATACCTTTTTGAAAATATTCTAAAATTTCATATTTATAATATGTATAATATATGTGTATGTTTTGAAATTATTATTTAACTAAGTGCTCACCTCGCTTCGCTCGGGTTCGTCCCTAGGTACGTGTTGTATAATATATTTACTTCACACCACCCGGTATATATTTGACTTGATTATATGAATTACTATTGCACGCACCATGGCAACGGTCATAACATGATACGTCAAACGCCGTTAATTTTATAAAGTTTTTTTAATTTCCTAACTTTTTTCGATATAGTATGTTATCCTTAAGAGATAGACATATGCCATCGCGGACTTTTTTGTAGACCTATATAAGATACACAATTTTAGGTTTAGGCAGCGTTTTCCTTGAAAGCTCCCAGACGGCTTATTTTTTCCGACACCTCCAACATATATCATTATATTTTAGCCAATGTTTACATAACCTTGACTAATTATATACTAAAACCTTCCTGGAGAACCATTCTATCCATTGGTGAAACCTGCATGAAAATCGGTGCAGTAGATTTTCAGTTTATCGCGAACAGACAGACAGACAGACAGACGCGGCGGAGGACTTTGTTTTATAATATGTATAGACAATAGTAACGTCTTTACGTACAACCATTTAAAGGTTTAGGCAATTTAAAGTTATTCTTAGGTGAAGCTTAAGTTTAGACACTCAGTTAACGTAACTTAAAGAGAAACATTAAAATCAAGAATAACTTAAAAATGTCATTAGTTATTATATTGAAAACTGATTTTATATTGAAAACTGATTTTATATCTGCGGTAAAAACACAGCAAAACCGAAAACTAAACTGTATAACTTAATTTTAGTTAAAAGTTAAAATAGTTATGTAGGAATTTAAAGTGGAGGGTATCAACTATCTGGTATCCAGAACACTAGTCTCGTAGCTTTTCATGGAACTAGATGGCGCTGTATGTCCAAAAATATTTATTTATGTATTTATGAAAAAATTTCTTTAAATATATATATCTATATATATATTATATATATATATACATTTGCCCTCGATTCCGCTCCTGTAGTCCACATACCATATATATTTGTTATTTTTTTATAGAAAAAAGGACAAAATGAAAATATATATATATATATATTAAACATGTAAATACTAACAGTAAATAGTAGTTAAGAAAAAATTCAACTCAATGGGAGATCTTGATCCAAAACGAAATTAGGTAATGCATATTTTTTCATTCATAATTTTTCCCTTTAATTTGGCAATAAAAGTGAGAATTAATCACAGCTTTACATCTAAAGGTGTTTTCACACGCGATTGACACATTAATTGTTTATTTTACCTACTATTTCCTTTCACACTTTACAAAATGTGAAACGTAAAAAATAAAAAGTTAAAAAATACTTTCTTAGATTTACACGAATATTTGACATAATAAATATGTTGGGACATTATTACAACAGCGCCATCTAGTTCCGTGGTAAGCTAAGCTTGTGTTACGGATACCAGATAGTTGATATACTACATATACATTTTAAATATATACTGTGGAAGATGAACAGAATAGAGGATGTTGAAGTGGGGAGAAATCTATAAAAGTCGATGCGTAACCGGCATCGGGGGGTAGTTGTATCTTGACGCTTGTCGTGGTAGCATTGTTAGGTCGTTACTCTGTTGCTTTATTTTTTAAAATATCATTGTTGGTAGCTTAGTTGTCTTTTTGATTAGTTTAATTGTGTTTTAGCGTTTTCAGATACTTACAATAAATTGAGGTCGATTTAGTATGCTTGTTTTTTTTAAAAGGAAGCTCACTTCTGGTCTAAATTCACAAGATCAGAAGTGGGATAGGTCCTGTTTCGCCCACAACTTTTGTTAGCGTGTAGTATGTATTTGTTGGTTGTATGTTTAAAAGTTTTTTCAGAGGGTGCCGTGATTTTGGTGAATTTTCATTGATTTTGGTGATTTGTGTTTTTTGTTAGTCGCTGTGTTTAGTTTAGTTTTGTTTTGCTCGTCAGGCCTAAATTAGAAAATTTAGTTGTTATGTCAGACAACCAGCGAGATCGTAGTGAAAGTGGCCGATGTAGTTATAGTCCTCGTCATGAGCGTGGCGGTAGTCGTGATCTGTGTTATAGTAGGTGCTGTGCTTTATGCCAGGCCTTTGTAGAAATGTTAACTGTAAAATTTTTATTTTATTTTTTTACTGTTTATGTAAAAGATGCTTATTTTGTGTTTTCGCATTGGGGTCGATACATTCAAGGGAAGATGTATCTTGCGGTTGGGGATAGCATGTCTCGCAGGTCTTTGTACTCGGATATGCTGTTCTGGCCGACAGATGCACTTCAAGTGGGGTACGGTTTCATATTATTGGATGCTGTCTTGGAGTGCGCTCGGACATGCGATCCTAGTATATGGAACATACCTTGTGTAGCTTAAGATTAATGTGTGTGAGCTCGGACAGTGTCTTGGAGGTTACTCAGACATGTCGTCCTGGAGCAGTGATCATACTATGAGTTGACCGTTGCATATGTTTGTGTAGTAAACATTAAACGTATATTTGGGGGTAGGTTGGGTTGAAACATGCTTTTATAGGTACTGATTTACACACGCAAAGCTATGACATGGTTCTCTGGCGAGTCGTGAGGGTGCACTCCCCCGACGGGTCCTGCCCCGGGTAATTGGTACAGATATCAGTTTGTTTCACATCCATTGTGCTTAGGTTATGCTAGGTGAGCTTAGCCCATGAATAAATCAAATTGAAACCTTTATATAGACACGCAAGTTTTGAAAATTTTAGTTAGTTAGTTATTTTATCGTTTATATGGCAGTAGATGATGAGAGTGTGATGTCTATAGCTCCTGGCGTCGTTCTGCTTTTCGATGTCGAGGTTCTAACTGAACTCCAAGGTTAGAAGTAAAAGAGCCCGAGGACGGTCTCCTGTCAGGAAAGGCCGTGTGGAAGATGAACAGAATAGAGGATGTTGAAGTGGGGAGAAATCTATAAAAGTCGATGCGTAACCGGCATCGGGGGGTAGTTGTATCTTGACGCTTGTCGTGGTAGCATTGTTAGGTCGTTACTCTGTTGCTTTATTTTTTAAAATATCATTGTTGGTAGCTTAGTTGTCTTTTTGATTAGTTTAATTGTGTTTTAGCGTTTTCAGATACTTACAATAAATTGAGGTCGATTTAGTATGCTTGTTTTTTTTAAAAGGAAGCTCACTTCTGGTCTAAATTCACAAGAATACATATTATAAATATATTTGACATAATAAATGATACTATCTTTTCGGATTTTGTCGCAGATTTATTTTTATTCATAGTAGAGACTGCTGGGCGAGAGTCCTCCGTGACGATGGTTGCTGTAAAGCATTTGAGACGTCGGGAACCAAAAATCAAAATAAATCCGCGACAAAATCCGAAAACATAGTATCATTTATAATTAAAAAAATAGTATTAGCTTTTCCATTAACTGTAAAATACGAAACTAGGTTCAAATCCCGGGTTTCACACCTCTAATATTTTCACGTTTGAATCGTGTGATAATACGATTACTACTTGTCTTACTGCGAATAAAAATGTTTGTGAAAAAGTTTGCACTGGCTGACTGGCTATCGAGATAGACCGTGGCCTGAACCCCCGTGTTGAAGGGGTTCCCCGTGCCCAGCAGTGGGACGTTAAAATGAATACAACCAATTACACTAAGTATTTACACTAAGTCCCATTGAAGTAGACAATCGAATCTTCCTCAACGATTTTAAAGTATACGTATTTTATTACGAAATTGTCAAACATATATATAAAATTGAAGTATCTGTTTTTACATTAAAAAATCATTATTTAAAATTTTTGTCTGTCTATCTGTCTGTTTGTCTGTCTGTTTGTTCCGGATAATCACTGATACGGCTGGATCGATTTTTACGGGACTCTACCTCGCAGATAGCTAATGTTATAAGAAGTAACTTAGGCTACTTTCATTTTATTAGAATATTACAATTACAAAAACTGTTTAATTTATTTTAACTTACGCCCAGCGAGGCGGGCTTGACTAGGTTATATTATATATAATAAATTTCACCGGAGAAGCAGTACAAATATGCTTTATCGCCTTCATTTATTAAAGCGTAAACGTATAAATCTCATTAAATCACTAGGATACTCGGTTACTATCGACAGGTGCTCGAGTGACCGCTCGTTATAGCGGCGTAAATTAATAATTCTACGTGTTAATGACAAACATTTTATACTGTGCTATAAAAATAGATTCGAATTCCGGGTCAGATCCATATTGACCCTCAAAAAAGGGTAAAAGTTTTGATAAATATACATAATTTGTCTGTTTCTTCGGCAATTTAACTGTCTATATATAGATAGTTAAACTGCCGTATATATATGCCATATATATTTAAGTTCAAGAGAATTTTGTTGAATTTTCCCGAATTGTAGACGTGACAAATATAATATACTGTGGAAGATGAACAGAAAAGAGGATGTTAGAGTGGGGAAAAAACTATAAAAGTCGATGCATAACCGGCATCGGGGGGTAGTTGTGTCATGACACTTATCGTGGTAGCATTGTTAGGTCGTTACTCTGTCGGTTTATATTTTAAAATATCATTGTTGGTAGATTAGTTGTCTTTTTGGTTAGTTAAATTGTATTTAGCGTTTTCAGATACTTACAATAGATTGAGGTCGTTATAGTAAGCTTGTTTTTTTTAAAAAAAGCTCACTTCTGGTCTAAATTCACAAGAATACTGTATAGAAATTTAAAAAACCGCTTAATTTAGTTTAACTTACGCCCAGCGAGGCGGGCCGGGTTTGCTAGTCTATTTTTTTTTCCATTTATATATCTGCGATCAATCTTATTCATGACTATAAGCAAATTTGTTGCATGAAGATATCGGGTCATGGAAGCTCTCCATTAGGAGCACTCACTCATTTAGAAATCTAGTATCTATATTTTGAATATCGTGTCGTTTGAGGCGTTTGTTTGATTAGCCAGTTCGTTAGGGTGCTGTTCAAACCGGCTTTTATATTTCTCTGCCTGTAGGCTCATTTCCTTCAAGTAGTCTATAATAGAATAATATTACTTAGTATGATATTTTTCATAAGAGCGTTTTATTTGCTTACGCCTGTACACTTGATGTATTCATCATATTTTTGCTTCAGCTTTATCTCGTATTATTTACACAATCGACCTTCTCCCCACGTACAATATTTTATGCACAAATCACTCAATATTTCTCTATTGTCTTTCTTTAAGACATTTTTTCTTCTTTGAAATGTATATAGGAATGATTTATTATTAATGTTACGAGGGTAAGTGACTCTTCGTGTTATTCTGGGAGTTCATACATTTTTTTTAAGGTCCGGCTATTGCGATAACTTTTAATAACTGACGCTAAATATTTTTTTTTAACTTGATTTATTTAGCTAAAGTAAAATATAAGTAGTTGTTTTAATACAGAAATACAAAATTGATGATGCTAAAAGCAAGGATGTATTGTAACTTGCCATCGTAAGCTTTAAAGTGGCATAAATTTACCACAATTATATATAAAATTATATGAATAACATTTAATACTACAAGTATATAAGGAATAAATTTATCAATAAAGAGTTGCAATGTTGTTCTTTGTAGGTGTCGAAATATTTATATTCTAAAGGTATTTTGCAATAAGTAAGTTATTAAACAGCAGTTGATTTTAAGCCCGAATTCGTTGGCACGTTTTATCTTTTGCACTGTTCTTAATGTTTCAAGCGTTAATATGTGGTTTGGTTTGAAGTAAAGCTATATATTATAGAATGTAGTTTAGTCTATATTATTAAGATTACACAGGAAAAGTTAAGCAGAGAGAAATTAAAGATGAACGTACACATTAAACACACTTATATTGTCCAAAGAAGAAATTACAGAGAGAAGGATAGCGAAAGTACAGAATTAGATTTAAATACGAAATATGAATATTAGAATACGAAATAAGAAAACGATAAGCGTGACAAAGCAAAAATTTAGCAGCGCGCGCGCAACCTCCCGGCGTAGTAATCGGTATACGACTGGCGGGCCAGAGAAAATCGATCTCGCACGATGAAGCGCGAGGCGCGCCCGAGTGCAGCGACGGCCGCATAACGGTATTTTAACCGACTTGCATGATGCGTGGTTCGGCGTTTAAATGTACGCTACATCAGCCCCCCCGGAGACCGTTAAGGTCGAAAAAAATCTGGGAATCGCACTCGTCTTCCTGATCGAGTTCGACGATCCTCGATACTCTTATTAGGGTATATCTCAGGTAATTTTGGGGCTTCATCCTTAGGCGAAGCTAGGTCGCTCAGCAAATACGCTGGTTTCAACCTGTCAATTGAGACGGTGGTAGGTTTCCCTCGAATGTTTATTGTGAAGAATTTGTCTCCACGTTCAATGACGACAAAAGGTCCAGCGTAAGGTGCTTGCAAGGGTTTTCTAACGAAATCTTGCCGTAAGAACACCTGTGGTGCAGATTTTAGGTCTTTGCTGATGAACACGGGTGCTGTTCCATGGTGAACTACTTGCGTGGGCTTCAACTTCCGTATGTTACATCTCAACCGGGAAAGAAAATCGGCGTAGTCCGTCACTTCTACGGGAGATCTATCGAGATCGAAAAATGCACCAGGTAAACGTAGGGTCTCTCCGTAGACGAGCTCGGCTGATGATGAGCTTATGTCTTCTTTCCAAGCCGAACGTATTCCTAGTAGTACTAGTGGAAGCACTTCGACCCAATCGTCCTTGGCGTGGAATCTCTCCACCATTCCGTTTGCAGCTGGGTGGTACGCTGTGGTCTTTAAGTGGTTCACACCTAATATTCGTGAAAGTTCCTTAAATAAATATGCCTCGAACTGTTTACCTCGATCTGTTGTGATCTTCTCCGGACAGCCAAAACGTGATATCCATCCAGTGACAAAAGCGTTCGCCACTGTGTCAGCTTTGATGTCATGGAGCGGTATTACCTCTGGCCAACGTGTGAATCTGTCCACGGCTGTGAGACAGTATCTATAGTCCTGTGACACGGGCAAAGGTCCAATGAGGTCTATGTGCACATGACTGAATCTGTTCGAAGGAGGAACAAATGTATGTACAGGGGATCGAGTATGTCGTGAAACTTTCGAGCGCTGGCACGAAAGACAGGTACGGGTCCACACAGCGCAATCCTTCTTTATATTAGGCCACACGTACTTTTGTGTAACCAATCTTGTCGTTGCCTTGATACCAGGGTGACTCAAGCCGTGAATGCAGTCGAACGCTTGTCGACGGAACTCTGGAGTCAGGTAAAGTCTTGGTGATGAGCAGGAAAAATCACAGTAAAGTTTCTAACCAGAGCCAGTGATATCTATCTTCTGGAGGTCCAGTGAAGAATTATTGTTATGTAGAAGTTTCTGTAGCTCGTCGTCTGTCAACTGCGATAAGGCCAGTGCGTCTAAGTCTATCGCGGTAGAAATTTCATCAGTACGTGAGAGAGCGTCAGCGACTACATTGTCTTCACCTGCGACGTGCTTGATATTAGTCGTGAACTGCGACACGAAATCAAAATATCGAAATTGGCGTGGTGAGCAATTTTCTGAGGCCTTTCTAAAAGCGGAAACAATAGGCTTGTGGTCAGTGTATATGGTGAAATCCTTACCTTCAACCATATGACGGAAATGTTTCACACCTTCGTAGATTGCTAATAGCTCTCTGTCAAACGGACTGTATTTTCGTTGTGCGGTGTTAAGTTTTTTAGAAAAGAAAGCAAGAGGCTGCCACTCGGAGTCTATCATCTGTTGTAATACAGCACCAATTGCGTTATCTGAAGCGTCCGTCCACAGTGTTAACTCAGCTGTCGGATGCGGATGTGCTAAAAGAGTGGCTTGAGCTAGACTTGCCTTGCACGCGTCGAAAGCCTTCTGAAGCTCGGTCGACCAAGTGACAGGTGTGCTAGATTTGACAGCTTTACCAGATAAGAGTTGATGTAGTGGAGCCTGGATTTTTGCTGCGTTCGGAACGAAACGACGGTAAAAATTGGTTATACCTAGGAACCTTCGAAGTTCCCTGATGGTCTTCGGCTGAGGAAAGTTCTGTATAGCTTCAACCTTTTGTGGAAGTGGTCTGGTACCTGCTGCTGACACGACGTAACCCAGGAATTCCACTTGTGCCTCTCCAAATACGCACTTAGACGCGTTGATGACAATACTGTGGTCCTGCAGGCGCTGAAAGATTTGTTTCAGGTGTAACCGGTGCTGTGTCTCGTCCTGGGAAGCCACAAGTATATCATCAATATAAGGGTAGCAGAATTCTAAGTCTCTGAGTATTTCGTCCATGAAGCGCTGGAATGTTTGAGCGGCGTTACGAAGACCAAAGCTCATGAATGGAAACTCAAACATTCCGAATGGAGTCGTAATAGCAGTCTTAGCATCATCTGGATTTACAGGGATTTGATTATACGCCCGGATTAAATCAATTTTACTAAAAATTTTACAGCCAGATAAATTATGAGCAAAATCACCGATATGGCGAACCGGGTATCGGTCAGGTATAGTGCGTGCGTTAAGTGCACGGTAGTCGCCGCATGGCCGCCACTCATTGTTTTTCTTAGGCACGAGATGTAACGGGGATGACCACGGGCTATTGGACCTTCTAGCAATACCTGCTCTTACCATATCCTCAAACTCCCTGATAGCGATGCGAAGTCGATCCGGTGCTAACCGACGAGGACGACAGTGTACAGGAGGTCCTGAAGTCGTGCGTATGTGGTGGAGGGTGTTGTGCTTTATCACCCGTGAGGACAGGTCTCCAGCTGGACGAGTGAGATCCGGTGAAGTACCTGTAAAAGATTTTATTTGGCACAAAGCATATGATGCGGGCTTAGCAGAAGCACTTAATGATGTAATATTGTCTATTAAGCGATGGTGTCTAGCATCCACGAGTAAATTATAATGAGATAAAAAGTCTATGCCTATAATAGGTTTAGTGACGTCAGCTATGACAAAACGCCACGTAAAAGCCCGCCTGAGTCCAAAGTCTAAGCAAAGGTTCACCCAACCGAAAGTATTTATTGTGGACCCATTGGCGGCAAACAACTTATAGTCTGTCTTTATGCACTTCCTATCTCGAATGTACTTATGTGGATACACACAAAGGTCTGAACCGGTATCAATTAAATATTGCACCTTACTTTTATAGTCCGTCACAAAAACGCGGCCACCGGCTACACTATCACAGTCACGCGTTGCCGCCTTCACTGACTGCTCATCTCGTTTCCCGAATGAAACGAACACGGTGAGCGGCACTTCGTTGACTGCTTGCCGAAGCGTCGATGATACCAGCAATGCCCCGAGCCAGCACTAGAGCGGCTCCGGGACCGTTGACGCCAGCGAGGAGAACGCGCTCGACTTCTCGAACGCGCGCGGGGCCTGATAGACAGCTCCGCAACTTGCCGTGATAGGTCATCGACCCGCTGAACAAGCTTTTCTATTAGCGCCATCGGATTTTCCGTCGGTGTAGGAGTTGAAGTCGATGCTGCTGCTACTTGTGGTTGTAAAGATACCTCGTGAATCTTATCCACTATCTGCGCCACTGTGTCTAAGGGGAGATCGACTTGAGCTGCAATAATCGCCTGAACATGACTAGGCAAACGGCTCGTCCACAGTGAACGTATAAATTCGTCCGGTACATCAGCTCCGGCTAGGCTCCGCAGATGTCGAAGAAATTGAGATGGTTTCCGATCTCCTAACTCTTCGTGAGTAAGCAATTGCCTTACACGCTGCTCTTGTGATACTGACAAACGCGAAATTAGTTCGGCTTTTATTTTTTCATATTTATTATCAGCCGGCGGATTCGTTATTACGTCTTTTACTTCGCACACGTATTTATAGTCCAAATTGGCGATTACATGGTAGAATTTCGTAGCATCACTCGTTATATTAGCTAAAACGAACTGTCCTTCTAATTGCACGAACCATAACGCCGGTTCATTTGGCCAAAATGGCGGTACCTTAACGCCAACACGGCACACTTCTTCTTTTACGTTAGCGGTAGCCATTTTTTAAATAAAAGTTCACAACACAAAGTTAAACGTACACGAATGTCCACTATATCGCGAATGTTCGTCGGGGTCACCAGTTATAGTGTGTAGTTTAGTCTATATTATTAAGATTACACAGGAAAAGTTAAGCAGAGAGAAATTAAAGATGAACGTACACATTAAACACACTTATATTGTCCAAAGAAGAAATTACAGAGAGAAGGATAGCGAAAGTACAGAATTAGATTTAAATACGAAATATGAATATTAGAATACGAAATAAGAAAACGATAAGCGTGACAAAGCAAAAATTTAGCAGAGCGCGCGCAACCTCCCGGCGTAGTAATCGGTATACGACTGGCGGGCCAGAGAAAATCGATCTCGCACGATGAAGCGCGAGGCGCGCCCGAGTGCAGCGACGGCCGCATAACGGTATTTTAACCGACTTGCATGATGCGTGGTTCGGCGTTTAAATGTACGCTACAATATCAAGTCACAAAAGTCATCGACCAAAGGGATGGCAAATATATATTTTTCAGCTCTTTTTAACGTCCTGCTGCTATGCATGGGCCTCCCTCAATACGAGAGGGATCAGGCCTATAGTCCACCGCGCTGGCCTAGTGCGTGTTGGCGGACTTCACATGTCATTCAAACACTTGCTAGGTTTTTTTAAGACATGCAGGTTTCCTCACGATGTTATCCTTCACCGTAAGACAAGTGGTAATGGTAATCGCAATAGAAATGATTCGCACATGAAAATATCAGAGGTGCGAGACCCAGATTTGAACCCGCATCACTCGGTTATAGCGAGCGCGTTGCCGCTGGGCTACCTCTGTTTTCATAAATTAATGAATATATAGTAACTTTATAATAGCAAAGAATCTTTTAATTTAATAGTTAAATGTTTCAAAACCTTTCATCTAGTAGTTGAGAATAACAAAAGCTCTGAAGCATTTTCCAACTAAGCGCCTAACTGGACCTGAAACAAAAATAAATACTTTTATACACACGAGCTGTGCACTGTCAAGTACGTAAGCCTACAAAGTGGCCTCACAAAGCTTAATCTTGGTGTTTGCTGACCACTCTGCGAGTACTTCTTCTTTCTCAAGTAAGACTTAAAGAAACGTTCTTTGAATTGTCTATCCTCGTTACACAAAAATCTGACTAATTTCATAAATAATATATTATATTTTCTTTTTACCATATAATGAATCTATATTGAATAAATAATGGAACCCTTATGGTTTCACTCGTTTACATTTGCTCTATGAGTCCCTTTGCCTGTTTATTTTTTAATAAAATTTAATATCATCAGACCTTAGGAGAGTTCTTCGCCAGTTGGCGAATCAAACACAACGAGACTAAAATTGTCATCTATTTTTTTCTTTTAGTAAAATTATATATAACAATAATTAAAGATTTACAAGAAAGTCCTCTTTACTTTATGGAAAAAGCCGACCAAAAATTAACACAGTATTTTTTAAGCCAAATCATCCATTTGTCATCCCACTGCTGGGCCTAGCCTGCTGCCATAGTTTAACACGCTGGCTAAGTGCAGGTTCGATTAGTTTAAGGGGTTTTTGACAAAAGACCAAACAAACAAAATCAGCATAATACACTTGATTAAATGAATTCATTATATTCCTAAAACTTCCAAAATATGCTTACAGAAGTTGAACGAAGGGAAATATCTATTATCTTTTTTAATATGAAATATTTACTTAGTGAAAGCTATTACAGACAAGATTTTCGGATATCAAGGGATAGCGGAGGATATCCGGCCGCGGCGTAATGAATCGGGGGAGACGACGAAATAGAATTTAAGACGACCGCTCCTTTATCTGTTCGTTTGAAATTAAGTCGCTTCAGTAACTTCTAATACGTGGATTAAAATGTTTTATAAAACGCCGTAGTTATCAAGTTCAGTAAAAAAAAATAAAAAGTCTTAATAGGAACCTTTTTATACTACAGTATGTTTTAATTTATTTTGCGTTTACATAAGGTGTAGGAAAAAGAGGCACACGTGTTTTCTACCGTCACCATACAGAAAGGGTAGAGAATGAATACTTACAGTATTGCCAGTTATAGATTATTCGTTTAATAAAATTGTTGCTAATTACATTTTTTTTACTAATATAAAATATTTTTTATTTATTTATATAAAATAAATTGTAATATTTAAATTACAATGTAATGCTTACGATTTACTAAACTAGATGATTGCATAATATGACGTCATTCAGCTTAATTCAATAAAAGTAGACATTATTAACCTTAAATATTTTTATATATTTAATAGTAAAAACATAAATATCTCGTAAGCAATTTACAAACTTTTCTCATAACAAAAAAATATTTAACAATATTACCAAAATTAGAAAAATTCACAAAGCTACCATTCAAGACTGTTATCTTTCGTCCATCTGCTTATCATAAAACGAAACAGTAAAACTTATGCCAATGAACAGTCAAGAACTCCAAATTGAGCACGCACAAAAGAAAGCACTTTTTAAACAACTTTTTCCTTTACAGGTAACGAGCGGCACAATGGCAGGGAGGAATAGGGCGGGTCCGTGCATAGTGGCGCCCTTCACTTTAACAAAAGAAATTAACATAACTTAAAGGATAAACAACGAACAAAATGTGAAAACATGAGAGTTGACATCGATATCGTACTCGGCGATACCCAAAACCTGACCCTGGATTTCCGAGACCTATCTACATCGATGTATCTGACAGATTCCTATGTCAACAGGAGTCTCGAGCTGAATGAGACTACCAACGACTTGATCTATTCCAACCAATTTATAGACGATCCTATAATCGTATTTCTTGTAATTTTAAAATGTCTCATCATGCTGTTCATCATTTTAGCTGCAATATTTGGAAATCTACTTGTTATAGTCTCCGTAATGAGGCACAGGAAACTGAGGGTTATCACAAATTACTTTGTCGTATCATTGGCGCTGGCTGATATGTTGGTAGCGATATGGGCGATGTGCTTTAACTTCAGTGTCGAGATTACAAACGGAGAGTGGCTTTTTGGATACTTCATGTGCGATGTTTGGAACTCATTGGATGTGTATTTTTCATCAGCATCGATATTACATTTATGTTGTATAAGTGTTGATAGATACTACGCCATCGTTCAACCTTTAGATTATCCTTTGATCATGACGACAAGCAAGCTTGGCATCATGTTAGCTGTAGTTTGGTGCAGTCCAGCTCTCGTCTCTTTCCTCCCAATTTTCATGGGATGGTATACCACTCTTGAACACCTGGATTTTAGGAAAAGACACCCAAAAGTTTGCAGTTTTACAGTGAACAGAGTGTACGCAGTGATATCAAGCAGTGTCAGTTTTTGGATTCCTGGTGTGATTATGCTGTTTATGTACTACCGGATATATGTGGAAGCTGACCGGCAAGAGAGAATGCTTTATAGGTAAGTCTATTAAAAATTATTTGTAATGTGTATTTGTTATTGAAATGTATTTTGCCAACCGAGTGATTCGGTTTCTTTGGCACCTCTACTATTTTCATGTGAAGGAAAACATCGTGAGGAGACCTGCATGTCTAAGAGAAACTATCAAGTTATCAAAAGACATGTGAAGTCTGCCAACCCGCACTATGCCAGCGTGGTGTACTATGGCCTGATCACCTCGTATTCAAGACGGGAGACCTGTACCCAGCAGTGGGACGTTAAAAAGGGCTGAACAGTTAATACATACCTAAATGTAAACCTACCACGACTGAAATATTATGATTTTGAAATCAATCGTAGTCGCTTAATAGTGTTGTGATCCTTTCGTCACAAAACGTAGACGTGGTTGTGCTCGACATAAAAGCTACGTATAAATATAATAAACTCGTATAACAGTCCTTTTGATCAAATGCCTTTTATCTTATAAAAGAGGTTGTAAGCTTTATCTTCCAATATATTCAGTATTTGCTTTCGAGTATATAATATATTTGTTGATTTGAAATATTCGTGATTTTGAATATCTAAGTGACTTTTATATAAAGTAATAATAAATTGGTAATAATAAATATTATGTTGAGGCATTAACACATAGTGCCATCGAGGTCCATATAGTTACCTGATAGTTGATACACTACACATATAAAACTTTAAATACATACATATTATTATAAATATAAATGACCATGACTGGAGTATAAACGTTTGTTCTCATGACATAAATGAATGCACTCAACGGGACTCGAACCTACTACTACTACCCTTGGTACTGCTAGTAGGGTCACTATAAACTAAGTCAAACGTATTGTTAATAGATATGTGATAATGTGATTTAAAATTCATAAAACTACTATTATAAAAAGAAAAGATTATGTTTGTGTGTGTATATTTGTTTAACGGATGGACAAATTTTTATACAATTTAGTAAAATAATGTTCTCCGATCAATTTCGGCCATAGCGGCCAATCTCATTGAGACTAGGCAACTGCACAGGAGATATTATAATGCATAAGTGTACGCGAACACACAAATGCACTGTCTCTTCCTGTCACTCTCAAACTCCGGTGGGACGAATACTCGACACGTCCAGTGAGAGCTAAGGCACAGGACCAACGTCTTTATGCGCTCTCCCAGGCACGGGGGAAACACCACCAACTTTTCTACTGTCTTCCTACTAAACAGAAATACTCAGCAAATAAATTTGGTCCGACCCGCAAATCGAACCCAAGATCTCGTTGTGTGGACGTACATGCTAGCCACTACACCACCGAGGCATTTAAATACAATTTTAATACACAGATAGTCTATGACTTCGAACCTAATGGATACTATTGCCAATAAAATTGTCCTAAATTGGCACTACCGTTATATAATATTATAAATTCATAAGGCACTTAGTGAGATGAGCGAAGCGAGGGTAGGTTTACATTGTACAGGTACTTGTAGTGTCTATAAATGTGAAAGCTTGTAAGTATTCGTCGCTTATTCAAGCTGTAACAGCTTAATAGCTGTAAGTAAAATTCAAAATGGTCATAGTTTTTATAAAGATTACTATTATCTACATCAAAATATCCAGTAGAGAAACAAGTAATGCTTAATGAAATAAAAAAAATCATTTTAATTACCCATTTCTTGTGCTTTTTGATTATTATATTGTGGTATGAAGAACTTTATTTTATCCAAATTAAAAAAGATATTATGTAGTTAAATAAGGCAATAAGATAATTTTAAACTACTGGCAACACAGACGTAATTTACATTTTAAATTAAAATAGAATATTTAAATAAAAGTAACCTAACCTATTCAAATATATTTGGGGAGCAAATGTTTGGTAACAAAATTTAGCATCAAAGGGCTGTTGTCAGTATCATGACAATCAATTACCATGTTTTCGACATCTAAAATTGTGTAGCATTTCAATTCGTTAGTTGACATCACAATTCGCAAGCTTTACTTTCTAATTATTCACTTTGGAACTTTTATAATGGTAATTTTTAAATAAATTCGGGAGAGTTGCCAGTGTGCCAGTAAATATATATATATATATATATATATATATATATATATATATATATATATATATATATATATATATATATATATATATATATATATATATATATATATATATATAATTTCACTGAAGATGAAGTTAGAAATCAAAACGAATTTTATATATATATATATATATATATATATATATATATATAAAATTCGTTTTGATTTCTAACTTCATCTTCAGTGGTTTTCTTGCGATGCGGTTATAGACACACGACACTCAAAAATTCTTAACAATGGAGTCAGCCTCTATATCGGTAATAATGGCTATTTCAAAAAAAACGCAAAATATTAAATGTACCTACTAATTCGACTCATTATGCTATTATATAAATAGGTACATCTTCTAATATATAAAAATCTCGTGTCACAGTGTTTGTTATCGAACTCCTCCAAAACGGCTGGACCGATTTTTAAGATTTTTTTTCTCTATACTTGGTAGGTCTGAAAATAGGTCGTATAAGCTATTTTTTATTCTTCCAGGTGACTCTCCTGATATTTTGTTTTATTTTTAGAAAAAAAAAATACTTTTTACATTTTTATGATTTGGCATCAAAAAATACTTATAACATTCAATTTTCATCCTTCTACCACCAATCCCTATTTTTAAATAGTGGTTATATTATAAATAGGGCTTAAACAATTTTCATCTTGAAAATTAAAAATGTAAATGTAAGAAGGCTTTCCCGTTCTAGCTAAATTTAATTTCATAAACGAAATTTACCCGAGATTAAATGTCACATTACAGTGGTAAGTATTTAATAAAAAGATGCGATATTTGCGATTTTACTGACTTAAACAAATTATTTTTCACACGAATGTGAATCGATTTTATGTTCATTTGAATATCGATTATAAACTCGGCCCTAAAAAGTGTAATCCCAGTACTTAGCGTGGAATTATTAGTTTGAGTTTTTTTTTCTTTATTAAGTTTAACGACAATTTTATATAGTATCATAATTACACAAAATTAACAGCTAAACATAACATCATTTAAATTTAATAAATAAACGGTAAAATTTCAGCTGTAGAGAAGTTCCTTTGTAATTTTTGTGTAATTATTTAGAAATAGTGATATGAACGTTGACCTACTTTAAAACAGAAGTTGGTACATATTTCATTGTCTACGTTACGCGTTATAAGTACGCATTTACGTTTTATAGCTGCTTCAGTGGTATAGTCCTGGATTCGAGTCTCGGGACAGGCCAAGTTTAGTTATCGAGTATTTTTGTCAAGAAATACTAACAGCCTAGAATTTAGTTTACGTTGATATACACCATAACAAGGCACAACATGTAAAGTCGTCGGTCCTGCTCTCTATCTCTTACCAGTCGTATTAAACTATCGTCTATCATTCCATCGAAGATAGAGACTGGAAGAGAATGACAGGAGTAGAAAGTGCACTTGTCTTCGCACACACTTTTGCACTACAATATCTCCTTCAGAGATAGCAGTCTGTGAGGTTGGTTTTGTGGATCGATCAAGAGGATATTTATATACTAGCGACTCACACGACTTTACGCGAGTTTATCATCCTTATTTTAAAACAAACCTTTTCTATGGAAACCGGGCATTTTCCTGGATAAAAAGATTTAAAAATTTCAAGGAAAAAGGTTATTCCATACTTTCATATATTATGGCTGTATCAAATTTCATGTCCATCCGTTCAGTCGTTCTGACGTAATTGATTAAAACCTATCCATTCATTAATTTTAAAAAACTTGTAAAATAATATTAGGAGGTACATCTTAGATTCTCGTTCAATATTTCCTTTGTAAATAACTCTGATGAAAATATCTTAATGAATAAGGAAGGTTTCGATTACGGTTGACATCAATTTTATAATATCTATCAATAACGTTTTAGCCTTCGCTTGCTTGGCTCTGGAGTGTAATTTCTGTTTCTAATCAAGCGACTTGTTTACAGTTTCCATATACTTTAATTACTTTATCGATCTTCAGATTAAATTAATTTATAAGAAGATACTCTAATTACTTATTTCAAATTTTCTTTGATATAATTTGTCTTAAACCACTTTAGTGGTTGTTTACACTTTAATGATTCAGCAAAGACATTGAGATATACATATATTGTGTTTGATGTTTTGGAAATAAAAAGACAAACCGTCGCGTCGTAGGCTGAGGCATGAATGTGATGGTCTATTTTCTGAGAAATTACTAAAAATACATATTATGTAGTTTATAACATATCCAGCCTTTTTAAATGTCCCACCGCTGGGCACGAGCCTCCCTTCATCAAGAGGGGAATAAGATCATGGTCCACGCTGGGCAAACAAATTAGAAGGTCACTGGCTCTGCATATTTTTGTAACTTTTCCCACGGCTCCACCCGCGTTCTAAGAACTGGATACTAATTTTTGAAATTCTACTTATTAGTATACCATGTAATGCTATACCTGTAGCCTATAGTCTTCCTCGATCAATGGGATATTCAATACACAAGGTATTTTGCAATTCGAACCATTAGTTCCTGAGATTATCGCGTTCAAAGAAACATATTCTTAAGTTTCTTTTATAATTATTTATAACTATAAACAATATCTAAACTTAATATAATTCTTATTCAAATTTAGGTTTTTATAAGGGTTCTGAAGGAAATACTTTAACAAAAGAAGATCCTTATGATAAATATTACAAGTAAATATAAAACCTTCGAAACCTCAAGCTGTTGAATAAATAATACAAAATCACGGTTTTCCTTTAAGTAAAATTTTATTAGAAGGTACGATATTAGCGAGATTGTAACAATTTTGATGATGATGGTATATCACAAATTTCTAGAAATTAAAGTTCTTTTTATTCAACCCTCTTTACTGTCTCACTGCTGGGCATTTCAATACGAGAAGTATCAGGCCATAGTTCACTGACTAAGTGCGGGTTGACGGACTTCACATGTCTTTCGAAAACTTGCAAGGTTCTTTCAAACATGCAGGTTTCCTACCGATGTTTTCTTTCGCCGTAAGTCAAGTGGTAAACAAGTTGTAAATGATTTTCACATGAAAATGTCAGAGGTGCGAGACTCGAGTTTGGTCCCACTTTAATCACTTTCCCAAGCGCGCGTTATCTCTTGGATACCATTGCCTTGAATACAATAATATAAAATGTACAAAAGGTAGATAGAAGGAATAGAACAACAGTTTGTTGTACAGTTGTTTTATATGTAGTGGCAAATAGACTATTGTATTTGCTGAAAATTTTATGATTTTTGGAGGTTAATTTGAAGAAAGTTGTAAAAGATCAAAGGTACAAAAACAGATCAAATCCCATTTAAAAACAGGTTTTGTCTAAGCAAAGAGGCGTGTAGAAATTGTTAGCTCTTTCTGTTACCTTAAACGCTTCAACCACTACACAGATTTTTATAAGTTTAGAAAGGGGATAGTTTGCTTTTTGGGACGGACATAGGTTACCTTTAATTCTCTCCAAAACTTATAAACTTAACACTGATTTTTACTACTTCTTTATAACGACTCCTTCCTAACGGATATAACGTATAAATCAAAACACTCAACGTTGAAAATTACGCATATTATGAATATATGTCTCAAAAAGGACTCAAACCCGTGATGCGTTATAGAAATAGATTCCGAAATTCTGCTATAAACGAATCAGTTTAGCATGGTTTTAAGTTTATCTATATATCTAAATAAACCTCAATTTATATATCTTTTCCGAAAACTCTCAGTTACTTATATAACATACCTTATCTATTCGAATATACTATTAAATTAAAATACTATATTGTTTAATAGTTAGTGTAAAAGATCAAAGGTATAGATTTCGAGTAGCATACATTTCATTAATTACAAAGGATAGATCGCTACCGACATATTGTGGGCACCCTTTGATGATTTTGGTAGTGCAACTAAATAAGCGAGGGGTATAACCATAGAGTATATTGCTACATATATAAAGGTATAACCTAGAAAACAATACTACGAATATAATGATACTATTGCTTTGTACTGAAGATTAGTAGGTAGTTACCCTACTTGCTGCGCCAGCGGTCGCGGGTTCGAGTCCCGCTGGAGACATTCATTTGTTTAGCACGAATGTTTGTACTCCAGTCATGGGTGTTTTTATTTATAATATGTATGTATGTAAAAGTTATATGTGTAGTGTATCAACTAACTGGTATCCGTAACACAAGCCTTGTAGCTTACCATGGAACTAGATGGTGCTGTGTTATAATGTTCCAACATATTTATATTTATTTATTTATAAGGGTTGAAATTTTGTATGGAAAACTACCTAAAGTACACTTACCATTTATTTTTAACTACCTATCTATTTAAATATTACAAAGTGAGAGCAACTCGCTACTAAAAATATATACCAAATTTTCATCAAACTACTCATTTTTAAAAGAAACCGCCCTTAAAAATCCAAATGTTCCACTCGTACCTAATAAAGTACTCGAGCGTATTCATATCGTATTATACAACGATATATTTGCGTGTTTCAACACCGTATTTTATTTTTCCTAGAAATATTCTAATCAGATTTACTATTAAAGGTATCCAATTTTATTACATGAAATTGCTTTCCACGATAATAGATTGAAGGGAAATGAGTACCTGAAAATGAAATATGTGTTTTACGTAATGTACTCTATGTATATGTCCAGCTTATAACGTGTCTTACTAAGTTAAATATCGCAAGTTCGATCCTGTACATGGTAATATCTACACTATGCATTCAGGCAACCTGCTGTTTGCAGATATATTATCCTATACTAATTTACTCTTTCGATCCGAATCGTGTAGTGATATTAGCCTATCTCATGCCGGCTAAAGCAAAATAACCTTAAATAAATCTATCGATTTGTAAACATAAACAAAATAACATTCGAAAGTTCATTGCAAAGGCAATATAATACTGTCCGTCCTTGCTGGCACCGACTCCAAAATTAACTATGTAATCAGCCCTTTTTTAACGGCCCACTGCTGGGCACGGACCTCCCTCAGTACGAGTAGGATCAGGCCATAGTCCACCGCGCTGGCCTAGTGCGTATTGGCGGACTTCACATGTCTTACGAAAACTTGCTAGGTTCTCTCAGAAATGCAGGTTTCCTCACGGTGTTTTCCTTCACCATAAGACAAGTGGTAATCATGATAGAAATGATTCGCACATGAAAATATCAGAGGTGCGAGACCCCGATTTGAACCCGCGTCACTTGGTTATACAAGCGACGTGTTACCGCTGGGCTACCACTGCTAATTAACTATGTAATTAAAATAATTATTTTTTACTTTTTAGTTTAGGTTTGTATAGTTTTCAAGTCGGTTTTTGTTTTTTTACTAATTTAGGCCTAGCGACTATGAAATAAAAGTAACCTAAGTTATTTCTTATAACATCAGCTATCTGCCGGTGAAAGTCTGGTCAAAATCAGTCCAGCCATTTCAGAGATTAGCCGGAATAAGCAGACAGACAAAAAATCTCGAATTGTGCTTTTTATATGAAACAGATATAACGGGTGATTTTTTAAGCGTTTGGTTTTTCATTTGAAAAAAAAATACCATAATATAGTGTTAAATATAAAATTTACATTGGGAAGTTAAAAAGCATCACTTGCCATTTATTGTTTAAAAATTATTTCATGCAAATGTTGGCCTCAACTAGGTTTTAAATGATCCATACGCAAAGTCCAATTATGAGGTACTTTTTCAAGCATATCGGCTGGCATCCGGATTCAGCTTAAATATTCTCTTATGTACGCACCCTATGAGTAGTGGATGGTTTAATATCGAATAGTGTAAAATTGGTGCGGAATTTGGTCACAACTGCTTGGATAACTCGTTTCGAACCAGTTAGTAGGCCGCCTAGATAGTGCGATTTAATGCTCTTGGACTATTTTTTGTGGGGGTACGTAAAAACTCTTTTTTATGCAGATAAACCAGCATCAATTCGAGCACTAGAAAACAAAATTAACGTGTTATCCGTGATATTCCAGCCGATATGCTTGAAAAAGTACCTCACAATTGGACTTCGCGTATGGATCATTTAGAACGTAGTGGAGGCCAACATTTGCACGAAATAATTTTATAAACATAAATGGCAAGTAATGATTTTTAACTTCCCAATGTAAATATTTTATTTAACACCAAATTATGGTATTTTTTTTTCAAATGAAAAACCAAACGCTTAAAAAATCACCCTTTACATTTAGTTAAAAGTTGTTATTTTGGCATTATAAAATATTTGTATAGGTGTTTAGATTTATAGATAGCGACGAGCAAAGCCTATGAAACAGTCGGCCAACGGACGTGACAGCCCAAGCTGCCATATACTAATGTCCCAAGCGAGTGTATGACAGCTTGGGCTGGCTGTCACGTCCTTCTGCCGACCATATGTTTCATAGGCTTTGGCTACGAGTATCATGTATAAAAGACAAAGAAAAAAAATAGTTTTTTTCACTCTATCGATATATTTTTTTGTAGCTACCTATAAAAGTGATTTCAAAATATTTTTGCATCCATTTTTATTGAATAAAAGTAAATTCTATTCATATATATTTTCGTCTCAATAATGATTATTATAGAATTTCGACAACTTTTATCAAACAGAAATTCTGTAATCTTACGTACATTATCATGTAAATAAATATTAGACTATTCCACTTTCAATATACTATATTAGGAGAACAAACACACAGACACACATGTATTAATACGAATATTACATTTACTAGATTTATAGTAATTTTGTGTTTTAACAAGTTCTTTTTCAATACAGGAGCAAAGTAGCAGCTCTCCTCTTGGACAAACACCTGCAAATCAACGGTATATCCGTTGGAGAAGTTATGAGAGAGCGTCAGAGCATCCAGATGCAGCCGATGGCGAGCAATAAGATGAAGAGGGAGAGAAAAGCGGCGAGAACCCTTGGAATTATCATGAGCGCTTTCTTGGCGTGCTGGCTACCATTCTTTTTATGGTAAGTCACACCATATAAAGCTGTATATTTTTGTAATTTAAAAAAAATCTTCAATAAGATTTGGTCACACAAACAATTATGACTTATACCGTTGCTTAACCCCGATGATTGATTACGTACTTTATGATTTAATTACAAATTTATAATTTCCCTTTTGAGGTACGTAACCCTAAAAATGAGAAGTATTATTTTGTTAAACTCAAGTCTAGTCTATCAAAACTTAGTATGCTTTTAAAATAAATAAATAAATCATAATTTATTATTAATAAGAAAGTAAAACTGTCCTTGCTTGGCGTTTTTACATCAAACCGCTTAACCAAATTTATGAATTTTGGATATAGGCTACTTTTTGTCGTAATAATAATTGTAGTCTCACCTATATACAAATATTACGACAAAATTACGGGTGTGAAATAGGGGTTGAAAGTGTACAAATAATGTGTGTTTCAAGTTTCAACACATTCAGTGAACTGAAACGACTGGAATGGACCGATTTGAAGAAATCAGTTTAAAGATTACCTAGAGCAAGACATAGGCTTACGTTAAGTAATATTTCCCATGTCTTCAGCCCTTTTAACGTCCCACCGCTGGGCACGGGACTCCCTCAGTACTAGGTGGATCAGGCCATAGTCCACCGCGCTACGTGTGCGTGCGTGTTGGCGGACTGTCATGTCATGACATGTCTTTCGAAAACTTGCTAGGTTTTCTCAAGCATACAGGTTTCCTCACTATGTTTTCCTTCATCGTAAGATAAGTGGTAATAATGATAGAAATAATTCGCACATGAAATTATCAAAGGTTCGAAACCCGGATTTGAACTCGCATCACTCGGTTATCCAAACAAGCGCGTTACCGCTGGGCTACCACTGACTGGTTATATATCTAATATATAAAAATCTCGTGTCACAGTAGTAATTATATAATATAATACAAAGAGACTCGAGCGAACAAAGGGTGGCTTACACTCCCTTACTCAGAAATAACATATTTATTATATAGATATGATCGAAGCTTCAATTAATAACCTGAAGCCCAATTAGTTCAATAGTTTTACTTTGATATTTAGTCAACCCATAACTTTTGATGAACAGCTTTTCGACTAAAGCTCAAATTAATGTAAAAGCCCCAGATAGTTTTAGTTTAAATCGGGTGAAATGAAATGAAATTGAAGCCAATACAATAAAATATATCTGTTTGAATATATTTATTAAGAATATAGTTTTTTTTAATATACTTAATATTGATATGTACTTATGTATTTAACACTTTTTAACGCACTGCCGGGTACGGGCCTCAGTTCAATACGAGAGCAGGCCATAGTCCACCACGATGGCTAATTGCGGGGTGGCAGACTGCAAATGCCTTTCAAAAACTTACGATGTTTTCCTTTACTGTTAGGCCTTGTTTATACAAAGCCGCTGGCGCCAGTTCTGCAGATAAGCTAACGCTGGCTTGGTTCGTGATGTTTAGGTGACTTTATACAAGGCCAATACCAAGCCAGTGCTGGCTTCGTATAAACAAGGCCTAAGACAAGCGGTATTCACCTTAGAAATGATGAGCATACGAAAATATTAGAGGAGCGAGACACGGAATTGAACCCGCTTCACTCAGTTACATATTATAACTTAAATTTAAACTGTCGTTTTCAATTCTCTATAGTAGCATTCCGATATCAAACAGCGAATTGTGCTTACGCTATGAGACAAATGACTTCGCGTACTTCAATAGAAACTACTGCGTTAATAATCCGTATTTCTGGTTATTTCTACGAATTTCCGAAATGTCTAAAATTTGTTGTACCCTAATTTCTAGGTACAGAATTTAAGCAAGTATGACTTGGGCACTTTGCATCCTTAAGTTAAATTATAGCAATCATTACTATAGTTATTATTCAGTAAATAAACGTTTTTAGAGTTGACTGCGAAAGTTTGTATGTGCGTGTGTTTACTAGTTTGTTATATCCTCACGCTAAAATGGATGGACTGATTTGGATGAAATTGAATATGAAATGACATACATATACATAGATAGGCATATTATTTGAATTTGACGATATGAAAAATGACGATGTCAGAATTTGACTTCGATTTTGGAATTTGAATAATCAGTAATCATGTATTGTATGTCATATAAACCGATGCTAGGTGTACACACTTACGTGCCCTAGTTAGCTTAACTAGCAAAAAGCTGAGCTTTGTGAGGGCTCGCATAGTTTTTTGGTTTTCTACTCTTTGGTTTTGTAACAGATTGTGTTAGTAATTCAATAACATTATTTATCATCCAATGAACACAAAATGGTTAATGTTCATTTTTTTAAAGGCTATAAAATTATTATATTTTGACAGATAACATATCTAGATATAAAATTAAATTACTATATTAAAGCACATCTATGAGTATATGTTTAGGTTGTGCGAAAGTGTTAGGTCTCGCTTCGCTCACCCTAATTAATAATTTGTTTTTTTCTTTCTTTTTGAAGGTACATAATAACCGCCCTGTGTGGTGAGGCCTGTCCGTCGCCGCCATCAGTTGTAGCAGCTGTGTTTTGGTTCGGCTACTTCAATTCAGCTCTCAATCCTCTCATCTACGCGTACTTCAATAGGGACTTCCGAGCTGCGTTCAGGAAGACATTGGATTCGTGCTGCAGGTTGGTTATATTTGTTATCTGTGTTATTGGTTTCGTGGCAACATGTAGATTGCAAAATAAGATGGTCCTGGGTTCTCATCTCAGACTTGGTGAAGTAATATTATTGTATTTAATTGTAAATTAGCATTTTATATATTACACCCTCATATGCCTAATGACTGGAAACAGTTTTTTTATTCGGACTGGTAGCTTTTATATTAAGCTTTTATATTAAGTTTTGTACACTAGTTACTTATTCTCTTGGTAACAGACACCAATAGACAAAAAATCTAAAAACTATAGATACAGCATATGTATGGTTAATATTTCATTAGGAGTTTTCTAGAAATATTTAATGTAAATGTTCGACTGTTACAATTTTATTATATGTGTAAATAACGATTAAATATGAAATTGCTACCCTAAGTTAAGCAGAGTACTTGTTAAAACTAATTAAAACTAAAAACACTCTGACTTAGTAAAGAGTTACGTATCAAAATATATTCTTATGCTAACTGTTCCTCAGGACACGTTTGGCTCAGTTGGTAGTGACCCTACTTTCTGCACCAGCGGTCGCGGGTTCGAGTCCCGCTGGGGGCATTCATTTGTTGAGCACGAAAGTTTGTACTCCAGGCATGGGTGTTAATATTTATAATATATTGTATGTATTTAAAATGTATATATTATGTAGTATATCAACTATCTGGTATCCGTAACACAAGCACGTTACGTAGATTACCACGGAACTAGATGGCGCTGTTGTAATAATGTCCTAACATATTTATATTTATTTATTTTTTTAAGCATTAAAGGCATTCTATAATAGACATTTGATAAAGTTCTCTATAAATCAGTATAAATTAAATTGAAGGGTCTGTTTTTAATTTTAAATTGCTTTTTACTAAATGCATATGAAAGGATATACGATACTACATGAAAAAAAAAAATTGTTGAACCGATTTTGACGGGACTTTCACTCGGAGATAGCTAATATTATAAGGAGTGACTTAGGTTACTTTTATTTAAATAGAAAATTTTAAAAGCCGTTTAACTTATTTTGAATAACCAGCTCGTACTTATCTAAAAGTTAAAGTATGTTAGAATTAATATTATATGGGTTTAAGCAATGGATGTCCATTGATAGCGCGCTCGTCTGGAAAACTGATTGATCCGTTCTCGCACCTCATATTATGCGAGCCTCAATTTCAACATGGTTACCATTTTTCTTCAATTAATATACATATATACACAGAGCCTATAAAGTAATATGTTATGTGAACTAGTGAAAACCCCTCGTTTTGCTCCGGTCGTCCCTAGATGCTTTTTAGCCTAGCAACCTAGCGATTTATTTGTCTTTTACCGTATTATCATATTATCAATGTAAATTTTGATGTGTTTAAAATGTATATTTCTTTCCAACTGAAAAACTTCTTCATTATAGATATTTTATCTCAGAAATACCTTAAGCGACGGTATTATTAATAATAATATAAGGACGGTATATTTAGTATTTCGTGGTATACTATACTATTTAATAAAATAAGATTTAGTAACGAGTAATAATATTACTAGATAATGTCTTCAACCTTTTTAACGTCCCACTGCTGGGCACGGGCCTCCCTCAATACGAGGGGGATCAGGCCATAGTCCACCGCGCTGGCCCAGTGCATGTTGGCAGACTTCTATGTCGACAGACGACATGTCTTTCGAAAACTTGCTAGGTTTTCTCAGACATGCAGGTTTCCTCACGATATTTTCCTTCACCGTGAGACAAGTGGTAATCATGATAGAAACGATTAGCACATGAAAATGCCAGAGGTGCGAGACCCGGATTTGAACCCGCAACATTCGGTTATGCAAGCGAGCGCGTAACCACTGAGCTACCACTGCCTTTTTTAAATAATGTATTCATTTTTATTTTTTTGGTCAATGGAGAATAAATCGGACTGCTGTTATATTTATAACGTTATTGTGTACTCATACACACCTACATATAGATGTACTTTGTAGGTACCTGTATTTTTACCCCTTTACTCTAAAACTGCTAAATTAATTTGCATGAAATTTAGAAATAGATAGCGTACGCCCTAGAGCAAAGTAGGCGATTAGGGCACTCGAGTGTAGCGAAGATAAGCCATTAGCGCCTATAAAAAGAGTTACTGTAGATAGGGAACGTGACGCTGATCGTATACAAAAACAGCAGGTGGGATAAAATACTGTTATGAATACTAAGTGCTTTTTTGATATAAGGCAAATGATAAAATCGATCAATTTCGTAAGAAAATACAGCTTTTTTTTAATAAATGGTTATAAAGTCAACATTGCCTGATTTTATGTAGATGCTACGTTGTGCTCGTATATAAGGGAAAGAAAGTACTGTGTCTATTACATTGGAGGTAGTAGGTTCAATCTTTACTCAAGGTGAAACGGCTAGATAGATTTAGATGAAATTTAGTATTCAGACATCGACTGTTCAAATATCGAGGGTATGACATATCCCGAAAATTGCAGTTCATACAAAAAAAATTGCTCTGTTCGTTAAAAATCATTAAAAATAACTCTGTATAATCGTTCTGATGCGACTAAATAACAAGCATCCATATAAAATTTATTTAAAATATTCTAAAATATTATGTTTTATGCAGATCCCTTTGCGGCAACGTCGGTCGCCGTTACTGCCACCAACCTCGGAGAGAACATCACTCGAACGCGTCTTCTGAAATACATATGAATAATTGTATCAAGTCCACATCAGCTGACCCTCTTCGACACCAGGCGTCGTCATCGAAACCTGATGATCTCGCTATACGAACTTAAATAGTAAGGTATTTAGTTAATTTTGCCGACTTCAAAGTATAAGCTTAGAAACCTTGAAAAGCTTTGCAAGCAAATATAAGTATACGTATAATGTAAATATATAATAGTATAGGAATTCCTTTATTAAAATTATGATTGATGATGAAACAGATTTTTTTGGTGTTTCGTCTTTTTTAATTTACTTTGAAGTCGGTTAACTTATTTAGTTTATGAGAACATTATTTTTAAGTCAAAAGTTCCATTTTTACTAACATAAGTTTAGAACATAAGTTTAGCTTTTGTCAAACTTTTCAGTAAACAAACGAAAGTATTAAAATATTGTAATTGAAGTGTTAAATTATATCATATCATAAGGAACGGATAGTTTGGAATGATACTTAAGAATATATCGCTTTAACAAAAGGTATTTGAATATTTAAAAAGAAATTAAAATTTATTATTTGTTAATGTTTCAAACAAATACATATTATGTTATGGTGTTTGTAATAATTATAGCGAAAATATATAATAAATGTGATATACAACGTTTAAATATCACTTTTAAATTAATAAGTTCCTTACACTTCAAAGTTGGTCAACATACGAAATCGTCTATCTAATCTAATATACAAAAATCTCCGAAACGGCTTGACAGATGTTTATCATTTTTTTGTGTATATTTACATGGTATGTCTGAGAATAGGTCGTAGCCTTTATTATTCCCATGGGTCGTCTCCAGATTTTTTATTTTTTTTTATTTATAGACCTATTTTTTTTTAATGATTTCTACCACCTATCTCGATTTTTCAATAGTGATTAGATCGCGGGCGAAGCCGCGGGATATGCTAGTATTTATATATACAATCTTTATATAATATAAACTTTTAAATTCAACGAATATTAATAGTTCGAACAAAGAAGAAATGTTAGATAGCCTGTAACCTAATATTTCAAAAGCAATCAAATCGGACTACTATTTTCAAAGAGTATTGCATTGAAACAAACAAAATAATAATCTTTTCAGCTGCATAGTACTAGTTTTGATTTCAAACGTATTTTGATTGATATCGATGATAAATAAATCGGGTCGGCTTTTATTCAGGTCACATTCGTTACCAATATTATAATATGCTGACGTTATTTCAATGCAAAGTGTCGCATTTTTCTATAGATTTTATAATTTAATTTATTGAAGTTTATTATAATTTTAAAATGTATTAGTATATTTTTGTTTATTCATTTTTAAAATGAATGTATGAATCTTGAATCATATTTAGAGAATTTTATTCTATAACTGAATCAATAATTTGATATAGAACTTTACGGTGACGTCTTTCATATATTAGATAACTAGCCTTATACCTTGCCTTCGCTCGAATTCCTCTTCAGGTACCTTGATGGGATTTATACCTCCTTATTTAAGGTTTACTCCCCATACAAACTTTCATCCCACTTTTTAATCTCTGAAGGGTTGATTTTCGGGATATCATGTACCCTAGTATATAATATGTACCAATATGTATTTCCAGGGTCTCAAAATATCTTCACACGCATCTAAATCAGTCTAGCAATTAATTTTTTTGTGTATATTTGGTTGGTCTGAGAGTAGGCCTTTTTTATTCCCCTAGGTGGTAAGAGTAGCCCTCTCCAGATTTTTTAATTTTTATTGTTAGACTAAATGTTTATTTTTCACTTCTTTATGATCAAAATATTCTTATAACCCTAAATTATCATCCTTCGGGCGCAGGCGCAGCCACAGGAATCGCTGATATTATATAGTTTTTTTTTCTTAACAATATCATTAGCATACATATAGATATTGATAGAAGAGACACCTGCAAAAACATATTCTGCAAAAATTCATCACGTCTCAACCAATTACAGTGTTCCGTACTCACTGGCTCGATTCATATGATTATATTTTTCACACGACTGAATACGAGTTTCAGTATATTCCTTATCAAATGTATTAATATTCTTTAAATATAACAATTAATTTAAAATATGACTTATAAATCCATTTTTAAGTTTCCACCATTTTTTATTTTATATGAAACATAAAAAAGAAATCAATGAAATAAGAATACATCTGTATTTCTTATAGCACTTCTTAGTATGATTATAAAAATATTTTGTCAATTTTCTATAAATATATCTAGGTACGAGTATATAGTATAAAAAACAAAGTCGCTTTCCGCGTCTGTTCGCTCAGATCTTTTAAAATATGATTGAGATTTGGGAGAGAGGTCTCTCCCGTGACCATGATTGCTGTAAAGCATTCGAAACGTCGGGAACTAAAAAGCAAAATAAATCCGCGACAAAATCTGAAAAGGTAGTTTCATTTATAATGTCGAATATTCGCGTAAATCTAAGAAAGTAATATGCAACGGATTTTAATGCAGTTTTCATATTATATAAAATATGCACATTATAGTAGAAAAAATAGTAAATACTTATCTGAAAATGAATCTGACGGAGCGAAGGGTGCCTAGACTACCTAGTAAATAAAAATATATTACGTACATCATTGTACATAGTTTATGTATTTTTCCTCAAGCAATATAATAATGAAATTGCAAGCGAAAAGTTATATAGGAAGATAAAATAAGCAAGAGCGTGTGAAAAGTTTTCTACGTATTATTTTCGTCAAAAGGTAGCATGATTTTTTATTATGTTATACATTTTCGGAATTGGATATTTTGTATCCTTTATTTGGCACTCATTTTACAGCAATCTTACTAAAATTTTATGTAATTATATTAGTATTACTAGCTGTGCCCGCAACTTCGTTCGCGTGGATGTCGGAACTTAACAATGTATTTTTAGTGCGAAGCGCTGTTGGAGGATACCGATACAAATCATTTTTTTTATTTATGCTAGTGCTTCTTTATAAACAACATTAGCTGTGGAACCATCAATTCAAATCATTATCAATCAAAATAACTTTTCCATCTTCTTGTACGGGGTATGTGCCATCGCCTATTTGTAACAATAATTTGGAAAACTCCTGTGCATTTTCGCAGCCTCCTAACTGTGCACGCATATTTACACTCAGGTGTGTAGATGAGTGAGACCAAATTCACATAACCCTAATTTTACTTCTGGAATTTCTCTACTTCTTCACATTAAACTCAAATATCTTTTGATAGACTGAACCGATTGCAATGAAACAAAAACTAAATGTTACTTCAAGTTACGTTCAATCGTTGTGTATAAAAGTTATCTACATTGCTTTCGCTTTTTACGTGATGCCCGGATAAATAAACAGACAAACCGACAAACAGACAAACAGACAAAAATTCTAAAAATGCTGGAAATGGGTTCTATTGGTTGTCCTTTAACACCCTGGCTATTTTTTTGTAATTTTTTTTTGATGTACAAAAACGACTTTTCTACAGTTTTATTATATGTATAAATAAAAGGAAAATAAATAAATAATAAATAAATAAATATATTCGGACATTATTACAACAGCGCCATCTAGTTCTGTGGTAAGCTTTTGTTACGGATAACAGATAGTTGATATACTACACATAATATATAAATTTTAAATACATACATATTATAAATATAAGCACCCATGACTGGAGTACAAGCATTCGTGCTTAACAAATGAATGCCCCAGCGGGACTCGAACCCGCGACCGCTGGCGCAGAAAGTAAGATCACTACCAACTGAGCCAAACGTGGTCAATCTGGTGAATATGTTTGTTGCTACGCTGTGTTATACGCTAGAATAATGATAAGAATTTGTAAATGAACGTAGTTTATTTCCTCAATATAGACTACTTTTAAACAATTTACGCCAGTAGAGCCGCGTGTACAACTTATGATCTTTTTTTTTCATTTCTTTTCTGTTCTTTTCATCCAGAACCAAGATACTTTGAAGAGAAGAGAAGAAAGTCACATTAGGTAGAATGAGAAAATGATCTTTCTAAGAAGTATCTACCATCAATAATGTATGTATGTATGTATGTATGTATGTATGTAAGTAAGTATATATGTAAGTATATATGTACCTATGTAAGTAAGTATATATGTATCCATGTATGTATTGTAAATACAATCTGATTTCACTTAAACCTTGCCCTGAACAAAATATGTCACTAGGTGAGATGAAAATCTAATTATAAACTAATTAACTAAATACAAACTGGAGTTATAATTTAACTTCCAAAGTTACTTTAAATGAAACCTATTAAATTGAGTAAACTCATCAAAACTTGAACATGCCCATTTGATTTGAATGTATTAAATGTCAACATTTCTGAAAGATGTCATCTTAATTGGAAGAAGTTATTGCGCGTGTCGTGTCTTAAGCGAAGGCGGTAGATTCAGTTCGAGCTTAATTAGTCGAATAGCATAAAAGCTGGTTGCAAGTTCGATATTGGTATAGGTACTTTACAAAACTTGGAAATTTCCTTGGAATATATTAAATTTAGTACCTGGTCCGTCTGTTTAATGTCTAATAATGCCCTTTTATCATAAAACCAAGCTATCAAGTTGAATTTAAAACCAAATCCAATTAATCCAAACCAAAAAATAAAAAAAATTAGGTCTGTAAACTCTGTGAAAAAGTCTACCTTCAAAGTCAACCCATTTTGAGCAAAAAGATCAAACTCAATCGCTGTGTTCGGCAGAAAAAAGCGTTTATAAGCGCTAAAAAGCGCTGATAACAAATTAGACAGTTTTCGGTCAGGACAAGTTTTCTAACTTCAGTAGCACTGACACAATCCGCCATTTTGCTTATTTATTATGTTTGTTTTGCGTGCACAGTACAGTGTGCGATTCTAACTCGCACTTTGTTTTTTATTTTCTATGACTTTTTTGTACGTATTTTACTTTATACCCAATTCAAAGTGTCAAAACAATCAAGCTAATAAAAAATTTACGATAACACGCTCGAGCTTTAAACGTCAAATCATTCATTCATCATTCATCATCAGCCCTTTTTTAACGTCCCACTGCTGGGCACGGGCCTCCCTCAGTACAAGGGGGATCAGGCCATAATCAACCGCGCTGGCCTAGTGCGTGTTGGCGGACTTTACATGTCTTTCGAAAACTTGCTAGGTTTTCTCAGACATGCAGGTTTCCTCACGATGTTTTCCTTCACCGTAAGACAAGTGGTAATCAGGATAGAAATGATTCGCACATGAAAATATCAGAGAGGATTTGAACCCGCATCGCTCGGTTATACAAGCGACGCGTTACCGCTGGGCTAACACTGCCTCATTATTATATGCGTATTAATCATATATACTATAAATTAACTAATATTTTATTTTACATATTTATATTCAAACACGTTCGATGTCTATCTAAACGATGTCTATCTATCATGAATGAAATGCGCCACTACAGTGACTTCCTTCTTATTTTAACAAAGAATAATAAATCTTTTGAATAGTTGAAACAAAACTTTTTCTGATATCAGAACATGCGCTTAGTTTTTACGAATTCGGACTTAAGAAAACAATTTTTACTTAAACTTTATATAACTTCTAAGGGTCAACTAGTAAGCTTTCATTTTAACAACTTTTATTTTCTTATATATTCTTAGCTTAGCAACTTATATTATTCTATATTTTCTGTAGAGGAATCAAATCCGAAACCTCTACACTAAATGTTCGTTTGTTTGCTCCCTGTTCCCTCCCTAGTCCTTATCTATTGAATCGTCTGTCCTTATCATGGACCAAAACAATATACTAAATGTAGTTGTCTAACAAAAGCTTTTTGTTATTCTATTCAGAATTAGTGCTTGACTACCTCCTGATGGTAAGTGGTAACGCATTCGTAGATGGTAAGTCGCACTAATTCAGTAGCCACCTATTCACTCTTGCCTTGAAAACACCCATTTCGCTTTAATATAAAAGCTATACTTCAAGCTATATGTGTGTATGTACGAGTATTAAGCCTTTTTACCGTTTGACTGCGCGGCACAGGCTTCCCTTCAATATGAGGGGGATCAGGTCATAGTCCACCGCGCTGGCTCGTGCGGGTGGGCGGACTTCACATGTCTTTCGAAAACTTGCTAGATTTTCTCAGACAGACAGGTCTCCTCACGATGTTTTCCTTCACTGTAAGACAAGTTTTAAAAATGTCAGAAATGACTTGCACGTGAAAATATCAGAGGTGCAAGACCTGGATTTGAACCCTCATCACCCAAGCCAGTCCAAATACTAAAGGCGACGGAACAAATGAATTGTAATACTTTCTTAGATTTACGCGAATATTCGACATTATAAATGAAACTACCTTTTCGGATTTTGTCGCGGATTTATTTTGATTTTTAGTTCCCGACGTTTCTCTCCCGTGACCATGATTGCTGTAAAGCATTCGAAACGTCGGGAACTAAAAATCAAAATAAATCCGCGACTAAATCCGAAAAGGTAGTTTCAAATGAATTGTATTGAACAATCTTTTCGGATGTAGAACCTCTTGTCAAGGTAATATTTTGTACTATAAATATCAGTTTAAAATACATAGCTTAATAATTAATCCAGTGTTATTACGGCCTTCAATTTCATGACTAATAATTATTCAACTGTGAAGGGCACATGAGGATGTAGGTAGTTGGTGTTATCGATTCCCATCTAACTTATTAAGCTTCGACTTACGTATGTGTAAGGTTCTATGGAGACCTTATAAATTTTCCAATCGATTGTTTTACTTTCTAAACTTATATCAAAGATAAATACATTAATGTTTCATTAAGTTTAGCAGTTACCTTGAGTCTTGACATTCAATAGATCTAAATCGTTAAATTCTGACTAAGTCGAATCTACGAGTATACATAAATATATTTTTTTTGAAAAATCTTATTGAAAAAGTGTCATTAATATCGATACAAAAGTCGAATGACATCTTTAGTTATAGTATATTTGTCTGCATAGTCTGTCTGTCTATGGCCGCTTAGCGAGAAAATTACTGCACAGATTTTCAACTCAATTCTTTGGTTTGTTGGCCTCAATGCGTGCCAGTTGAGCACAAATTATTTCGCCAATGTCACGTTGAATGGAGGAGTCACGTTCGAGATTGGCCTGTGAAATTTTAACTTATTCCACAAAAAGACTGGATTCACAGTATTAAATAGTAGGATTTTATTTTTACAATATTACCTCCACCTAAAAACATATAAACGGCACAAGGGTTAATTAATTTATACAAAAAAAAAGACATGTTAGACAACTACTACAACTACTTCACTACTTACTACTATCAAAGCTTAATTTTATTATATTTAACATATTTACATAAAAATGTACAAAGGGGACTAAACACAAACATCAACAAACATTAAACATTAAGGGGACGGGGGACCTTGAAAGGAAGAGCATCATAAAGAGGACGAAGAAGTTTGGGGCAATTAAAGAGGATGTGGGAAGCTGAGCCTTCATGCAGACCACACTCGCATAATGAGTGGTCCCTTACCCTGATCTTAGCCAGATGAACAGGAGTACTTGCGTGTCCAAAGCGAAGTGCACAGATTTTATAAAATTGGGTAAGATGACACCTAGTTAGTTATCGATGTCAACAAATGCGATACTTCTTGTTGCAAGAAAATATCTTGTTTTTGAGAAACCGCAAACGTAACGTAACTAATCATTGAAACGTATCAAGGGAACCCGAGCAGAAGCAGAGAGAGAGTGAGTCTCTAATAGAATATTTTATTATAATTATACAATAGTTTTTTTTTTAATTCATCGATTAAAAATCTAGCATTAAAAGTCACTCAATTTAATAAGCCAATTAAAACATGCAATACAGCTTTTACCCACTACTCTGCTTGCCTTTCACTATATCTAATTTTTTTAATAAAAAACTAATAATATAACAGTGTAAAATAAAGCCAAATGACAAACCATGTTTATTCATTTTATCCGTTAGCTGTAAGCTTATATCGATATTCACTCGAGTGGACAATGGAAGGTTAACGTAGATTTTAAATGAGTATCTCAAGTTTTGAAGGGAAAAAGAATTTAAACTTTAACATTAAGAGATAAGGTTCTTTTTACGATAGATGAAAATCTTCTCATTAAGCGTCCAGGTAATTGATTTCTCAATCGAATATTCAGATTTTTCCCGATTACGACCTTCTTTTTTCGGAACAGCCGAAATTAAAGCCGTTTGTTGCTAAAATTATTTAGGGAAAAATATAAAAAATAAGTTTTTTTAAATTTTTACCTTCTATTTTTTATAATTTTGTTTACCTTATTGATTTAGTAGCGTATATGGCTGCAAAACGCTTAACTACCGAAATATTGTCAGTTAATTTCGTCGTATTTAAGTGAAAGGAATTAAGTGTGCTCTTGTGTTTGCCTAAATAACAACTTAATAATATCTCCTTCTCCTTTGGTAATCTTTGGATATTAGCTACCATGGCCGTTTGTAATTGGTTTAAGAGTACACACATTTACCATATCCCAAAAGATCAAAGTACTGTAAACCATGTTTAAGCCTAAAAACTATTAAAAATAGACCATCAGTATATGCGTAATAATAACAAGATTAACAAACACACCTATTTTATGTAGGAACATTATTATAGACAGCGCCATCTAGTTCTGTGGTAAGCTACGAGGCTTGTGTTACAGATACCAGATAGTATACATATATAAGCTTAGTATTTATACATACATATTATAAACACCCATGATTGCAAACATACGTGCTCAACAAATGATCGCCCCCAGTGGAACTCAAACCCGCGACCGCTGGCATAGCAAGTAGTTCATTCCATACTGAATCAACGTGCCTTCGTTACTTTACCACACGCATTTATAAATTTAGCCGAATTTGACAAGATCACGTTATTTAAATATCAAATATATTTTCCTTATCTTAACTGACACTAATTAAGCGTTTTTTTATACGAAATTACTCTAAATTAAATAATTTTCCTCGCAACGTTATCGCACGTAGCGCCCAAGTTTTTTCTATGGAGCTACGCAACAAATTTGGGCCTTGATGAAAGATAATTTTGATGACACTTTTTAAATACAACGACGTTAAGATTAATTTGCGAAAGCTGCGAAAGATTACTTTATATTTATCACAGTTATGATAATATTAGTCTCAACCTCGCTCGTGTTCGTCCCTTGGTACGTTTCCTCAATAAAAAGTATCTATAGAATTGGCCTCTGATCGTTAAAATAACTATTACTACTACTACTTATAAGTTGTGGCTGTCTGTCTGTAGCCGCGTCACGAGAAATCCTATAGGCGAATTTATTATCATCTTAATAATATAAATTTAAGCAATTCATCTTAAATTTTTAATCATAAAAATACATTTAGACGTTTATCATTAAAGATCTTATTTATTTTTTTTAATTTTTAAAATAAAAAAAAAAACAAAAAAAAATAGACGAATTTGGATAAAATTTGGTATGATGATAGCTTTTTTCGCGTTCCTTGGCTTCACGCCCGGTCGGATTGCAGGACGCTACTGAGCCCGCGCCACAACCAGGTGAACGCATGTTGGGCGGGTTATACATATGCACTAGCTTATCTCTTCTTCTTACTTGGAACAGAGTTTTCTCAATAACTACGAAACATCTTGGCTTGTTTCCAACGCCATTTACGTACACGTGAGTAAAAAAAACGTAAAATATTACATAAAACGAAATGCAGAGAGCCACAATGAAATTTTAATCCGTCAATCAACTTTTATGTTACGTCATAACCGTTACTGCTAATGCCACGTCTATATAAACAAAGATGAGCTCGAGTATAATGTTTTTAAGGTATTAAAATTATTCATTGTATAGAAATAAGCATATTTTTAAACAGCAGTGATAGATATGTAGTATAATAGAGCTCCCCTTTAAAAGAAGTGCGAAATCCGGGAACCGTACTTGTTTCACCGAATTACTTAAGCGAGCGTTTTACTATATTATAGCATTTACTTACTTAATAACAACAATTTACTTAACTATAAATTTCATCATTAAAATATTTAAAAAGAATCATCTACACCGGATGAAATGTTACCTTCAAAATATAAACCAGCCACACTGTTTTGATAAATAATTCAAATAGGTCGAGAACAATTTAAAACGATGGTTTTTGCTGGAATTAGGTCAGTCCCATGAATCTCCATGGGTTAAAATAATTAATAAATATCTGTGTACCTCATAAAATATATTGTCAAGTTTGTAGTATATAATATAAATTATTAAATTAATAAGTCTAGTATAGTGGTTAGCGTGTGCGGCCGTAAATAAGCAGGTCTGAGATTCGAGTCCTGAGTCCGACCAAATTGATTTATTGTGTTTTAACATTATCTGTACATATGAATAAAATTGAAGTGTCTGTTTATAATTTCAAATAAACAGCTTTTCACTAAATGCATATGAGAGTATAAACGGTACTAACATCACATAATCAATTTTAAAATTTTTTGTGTTTGTCTGTCTGTCCTTTTTTCGGGTAATCTCTGAAACGGCTGGACCGATTTTGACGGGACTTTCACTAGCAGATAGCTAATGTTCTAAGGAGTAACTTTGCCTACTTATATTAAGAAATTTTATAATTTTAACTAACGGAATACGCGGCGTCGTTCGCGCTAAATCTAGGGATTTACCTGAGCGAAGTGAGGGTGACACGCTAGTATATTACATAAATGCTATATTTTAAATGAAATGTATCTTCTTAAATTTAATCGCGTTTTAAAAGCTTTCATTTGAAGCTAATCTCGACACAATGTATTTTATCGCCTCTTTGTTTCCTTAATAAGGAAATGTTATAGGCTATCAAACATTACGCTTGGACCCTCAGGTGAGCAATTTACACAAATTACAAAAAAAAACCACACTGCGTAAAAAGCGAACTAAAAAGAAGAACAAGTTGAAAAAGAATTAATATTGTATTACTATCAATTCCCGCGGCTCCGCTCGTGTTCTAATTGCTATTTAAAATAGAGATTGATGGTAGATGGATAAAAATTTAGGGTTATAAAAATTCATTTTTTTCATTTGGCTTTTTAGTGCCAAAAAAAATGAATTTTTATAATTCATTTTTTTTCTAATAATAAAAAAAATCTAGAAATATCCACCCTTATCACCGAGGGTAATAAAAAATAGCCCACGACCTATTCTCAGACCTACAAAATATACACAAAAAAAAATCATAAAAATCGGTAAAGCCGAGTTCGGTAACAAACACTGTGACTCGAGATTTTTATATACATATACTCGTATTAGATAGAGTTGGAGACACAAACACAACTTGACGAGCTTTAATGTATTAATAAAAAAAAACTACAAAATATGTGCAGTACATTTTTCCCCACTTTTTGTCAACCGTTTTTTTTTAATTTTTTCTAAGAAGGGAAATTTTTAAGTATATGTATGTACATATTTCATTGGCACTCTCTTTAGCCTAAACGGCTTGAAATATTTTAGCTTGAGAGGTGAGAGAGACACTGGATATATCAAAATTATAAAAATGTATTATAATTTTCTTTAATCCTATCCAGCGGAGTGAAAATAAAGGGTTTCGTAATTCTTGCATTACTTTTAAATTATCTTTTTTGCAGTCGGGATTTTGTTTTTTTTAAACTACTTATTATTTCGTAACAGTTATCAATGAGGCTTAGCATTATCAATAAAAAATAATGTTATATAAACACTAATTAAACTAATTAATTATATAACATATTTAATTAAATAGATTGGTATTAAGAAATATTTCACGACCCATTATTTGCAGATAACTGAATAAATATTTGGAATGACATTATGAAGCTTCCTTACATTCTTATCGCTTCGGAAATAGCACGGTATTATTGTGGTATTCTATAATATGCCTTTGAAGTATGGTTGGTTCTTGGTTTGATTCCTGTGTGAGTCTTATTTAAAAGATTCTGAAAGATATTTAATTAAGCCTTAGTTGCAGACTGTTTTGTTGAAGTAGGTTCTAAGTTCGAGCTTGGGTCACGCAAACACTAAGGTCGAGTTTTGTAGCATTAATTTTTTCTCTCTGTGTCAAGATCGTAAATCCTATAGACTGTTACTATGAATGGAGAATGTATGGATATTGGATATATTGTGTACATTTAATACTTTCTGTTAGTTACTTTTAGTGATATATAAGTGTGTCAGGAAGATATTATTAGTTGCGAATTGGGATTTTTCAGGAGTCGATGATGAATAGTTATTGACGTACCTACGTAAATACATATATTGCGAAGAAGATTGATATATAAAAACCGACATAAATAAAATTGATAATTATTGTGCCAGCGATCGCGGGTTCGAGTCACGCTGTGGGCATTAATTTGTGTGATGAGCACGAATGTAAACAGTCAAAGGTATTTATATTTATAAATATACTAGCAATTCCGTCGGCTTCGCCCGCGTTCAATCACTATTAAAAATAGGAATTGGTGGTAGAACGTTGAAAATCTTTTAGAATTTTCAGAAAATTCTTCGCTTCTTGTAAGAGCTATTAGCTAAACAGTAGGCAAGACGGAGTGGGGTAGGGACGGCGATTGCATCATGCGAAGTGGCGCTTGAAGCAAGCTTGCATTTTATTCTCGCGTTCGGTTTTTTTTTGCGAAAATTAAGCCAATGTATACAAGATAAATCAAAATACTTGACAAATTATATACTAAAACCTTTCTCGAGAACCACTATTTCAATTGGTGAAAACTGCATGATAATCGGTGCAATAGTTTTTGAGTTTTGCTCGAACAGACAGACAGACAGACGCGGTGGAGGAATCCGTGTTATAATATGTAGTGATACATACTCGTATTCAAATTTTACGATGAAATTTAAATATAGGAGCACGCAAACAGATAGAAGATTAAGCAATCCGTATAGGTTTCTTATGTTGACCTTTTTGAAGTACCTGTTGAGTTTGTAAGTTTTTATATATTCTTGTGAATTTAGACCAGAAGTGAGGTTTCTTTTAAAAAAAACAAGCATACTAAATCGACCTCAATTTATTTTAAGAACTGAAATGGCTAAAACACAATTTAACTAACTGAAAAGACAACTAATCTACCAACAATGATATTTTTAGAAACAAACCGGCAGAGTAACAACCTTATAATGCTACCACGATAAGTGTCATGACACAACTACCCCCCGATACCGGTTATACATCGACTTTTATAGATCTCTCCCCACCCTCTAACATCCTCTTTCCTATTCATCTTCCACACGGCCTTTCCTGACAGGAGACCGTCCTCGGGCTCCTTCATCTTCTAACCTTGGGGTTCAGAACCTCGACATCGAAAACCTGAGTGAGGCCAGGAGCTATAGACATTACACTCTCATTATCTGCTGCCGTATAAATAATTAAAATCATCAGACAAAAAAAAACACAAAGTGCATTTCCAAAACTTGCGTGTCTATATAAAGGTTTCAATTTGATTCATTCGTGGGCTAAGCTCACCTAGCATAACCTAAGCACAATGGATATGAAACAAACAGATATCTGTACCAATTACCCGGGGCAGGACCCGTCGGGGGAGTGCGCCCTCACGACTCGCCAGAGAACCATGTCATAGCTTTGCGTGTGTAAATCAGTACCTATAAAAGCATGTTTCAACCAAACTTAACCACAAATATACGTTACCTAGCATAACCTAAGCACAATGGATGTGAAACAAACATATCTGTACCAATTACCCGGGGCAGGACCCGTCGCGGGAGTGCACCCTCACGACTCGCCAGAGAACCATGTCATCGCTTTGCGTGTGTAAATCAGTACCTATAAAAGCATGTTTCAATCCAACCTACCCCCAAATATACGTTTAATGTTTGCTACACAAACATATGCAACGGTCAACGACCAACTCATAGTATGATCACAGCTCCAGGACGACATGTCTGAGTAACCTCCAAGTCACTGTCCGAGCTCACACACATTAATCTTAAGCTACACAAGGTATGTTCCATATACTAGGATCGCATGTCCGAGCGCACTCCAAGACAGCATCCAATAATATGAAACCGTACCCCACTTAAAGTGCATCTGTCGGCCAGGATAGCATATCCGAGTACAAAGACCTGCGAGACATGCCATCCCCAACCGCAAGATACATCTTCCCTTGAATGTGTCAACCCCAATGCGAAAACACAAAATAAGCATCTTTTATATAAACAGTAAAAAAAAAATAACTGATCACGACTGATCACACTGATCACGACTACCGCAACGCTCATGACGAGGACTATAACTACATCGGCGACTTTCACTACGATCTCGCTAGTTGTCTGACATTACAACAAAATAAAAATACGATCTAAAAATAACCGTTAATTCTAATAATTTCATTTTCTAATTTAAGCCTGACAAGCAAAACCAAACTAAACTATACACAGCGATCAAAAGACAGCACAAATCACCAAAATCAATGAAAATACACCAAAATCACGATACCCTCCGATAAAAACTTTTAAACAAAAACAACCAACAAATACCACGCGCTAACAAAAGTAGTGGGCGAAACAGGGCCTATCCCACTTCTGATCTTGTGAATTTAGACCAGAAGTGAGCTTCTTTTTTTAAAAAAAACAAGCATACTAAATCGACCTCAATTTATTTTAAGAACTGAAATGGCTAAAACACAATTTAACTAACTGAAAAGACAACTAATCTACCAACAATGATATTTTTAGAAACAAACCGGCAGAGTAACAACCTAATAATGCTACCACGATAAGTGTCATGACACAACTACCCCCCGATACCGGTTATACATCGACTTTTATAGATCTCTCCCCACCCTCTAACATCCTCTTTCCTATTCATCTTCCACAATATATTTAAGCCATTTAATTTATTTTACATCACTAACTGGGTTTTAGGGATACTTAGAAAAATGACGATACGATTAGTTCAATTTGTACTTCCTGCGCTAGCGGTCGCGGGTTCGAGTCTCGCTGGGGGCATTCATTTGTTCATCACATTCAGTCATGGGTGTTTATATTTAAAATATATACCTATGTATTTAAGATTGCATATGTGTAGTATATCAACTACCTGGTATCCGTAACACAAACCTCGTAACTTGCTACGGAACTAGATGGCGCTGTGTGTAATAATGTCACAACATATTTTTTTTTATATTTTTAGGCTAATTTTTCTTCGACAATAGGATATTTTTTATAACAACGTGTAAAAATATGGAAAGAGGAATTGTATATAACATATTATGTCTAGCGACTCTAGCTGTAAGGTTTAATATTTTGTCATTTGTGTGAATAATAACTTATAGTTTTATAAGAAATGTTATTATAAGTTAGTAACCGACTTCGAAATAGAAAAAGGAATACTCCCTTTTGTGTTATTCTGTTTTTAATGAATTGTTGATTTTACAAAATTTAAACTCAATTCTCTGGTAAATGACTTCAAAGCGTGCCAGTTGAGCACAGATTACTTCGCCAATATCACGTAGAATGGAGAAGACATCTACAAAACTTGAATATTTAATTTATAAGTAACTTTTTTTTTCTATTTTATTTTTTCATACATTTCGAAAACTTATGATGTTAAGATTAAGATAACTTTTGTCTCGTATTAAATAAAATTAAGCTTTTAGTTTTAATAAATGAAAGATACGTACAAGTAAATTTTGAAATCAATTTTAGTGTGAAAATTAGGTAAACTTGAGTATGTAATGTATGTGTTAGTTAAAATGTCACATATCCAAAAATACGGACAGTACAATGTTTAGAGTTGCCATTGTAAATAATCATTGACAGATGTGCCATAATAAAATAAAATGTAAATTATATTTAATTTTTTAATAAAAATAATATTAGTTTGTAAGAAAAAATTAAATTATAATAAAAGCAAAGTCTATGTAACAACAGACGTGACAGCCCAAGCTGCCATACACTAACGTCCCAAGCGAGTGTATGGCAGCTTGGGCTGTTACGTCCGTTGGCCGACTATGTTTCATAGGCTTTGATAAAAGCATAGTTTTATTAATATACGGAATATTAGAAAGTAAGCACAGATGTTGCACAGTTCACATCATATTAAATATTTTCGTATAAGAAAATATGAATCAGGACAACTTTGAATACATTTCAATATACGCCATGCCTTCAAAAGGTGAATAGGTCTTTTGGGGTGAGATGGACCAATGTATCATGGAATTCCATAGTCGACCGCCAGATTGAACAATTTAAATCTAAAAAACCAATGTATGTATGAACGTAAAGTAACCTTTGACCGACAAAAAAAAAGAGTGTTTGTATACTTTTACACGACATCTGTTCTTTGTGAATGTAATAAATAACAAATAATGTGTATTGTAAGAAGAAAATATGTACATAATAAAAATTGCTGCATTTTCAATTTCAATCTGATTCTTTCGAAGCTTTTCGAGCTTTAAGCTTATAAAGATCATGTTGGAAGTCCATTCTAATAACCTTTCATTTTTTATTTACATGAATTTATAAAGTGAATTAATTTGTTTATAACTGCTTTATATACTGATGCGTTCAAAACTCCCTAATATTATGTATAATTAGCTACAAATAACTCCATTGGATTATGGTATTTACTTGTAAATTATATATCAATGTATATTATATTAATTTATAATAATTGGTGTTATAGAAGAACGAAGACCATCACTGTGAATTAAGCAAAGAGCTTTTCAAGTCGATGGTCAAATGTTCGATTACTGTGTGGGATAAATATTGTATTAATGCTACAAATCTTTACATACCTAGTTAAAGTTATTAAGAGAGCGAAGGGTCATAGTTCCCTCAACTTAAACCGTAAGTGAAGGTGATTAAAATATAAAAAAATTAAGTATATCATTGTTATATGGGGATAGATAAATGTCTGTAAATAAGTATTTTTATTTTAGTACACAAAATTGTAACATAATCAGTTGTTCAATCAAACGATTGTACCAGCTTTAAAATTTTCCACAAGTATTTAAAATACCTTTTGGTAGCATAATGTAACTTAAAGGTACTTTTTTCAGTTAATTTGTAGTAGTAATATATGTGTTTTTACTTCAATTGAATTGAAGCCATAGAACTAACAACTGCTTGTGTTACAATCTGATGAAAAATATGTAGTATATAGAAAATTGTACATATATATTAAAATTAAAATTAGAAATATTTTCAATTTGTTTTGTAAATGTATATAAATGGTGACAGAAATAAAGTATTATAAAATGCATTTACTTGATTTTTATTATTCCTCAAAAATCCAATTTTTTGTGAACAAAATATGGTTTTTATTTATCTTTTTCAAAACAAGCAGTAGAGTATTCAAACGAGTGTTTTTTTGTGTGTATGTTACGAATTACTTTAATTGGATAGTTTAAATGTATACAGTTTTTATGTATAGTTCGCCGCACTCAGAGTCACTTAGAGAACCTTTAAGTCGTTCTTTAGTATGGAGATTCTCGACTTAATGGTTCATTAAGTGACTCTGAGTGCGGCGAAGTAAATTAAAAAAGAGGGCTCTGATGTAGAATTCATAATGATTACTTTTAAATTCACAATGAAGTTTGTGTACTTTTTCGATAAAAAGAACTTAGGAACTAATATAAAACTTAGAACAATGTCCATATAAATTTGTTGTGTAATAAGAGCGTTCATTTTTTCTTTTATCTATACATAAAATAAGATTATAACCGAGTTAGCCTGCTTATAAAATATTTTTATAAATAAGTTACCTTTAGTTACCTTTAGTTTCAAAATTTTTATCTGTTAGTCTGTCGGTCTGAGAACGCATCACGACAACACGACACAACGACACAAATTTTGATGAAATTTTGCATGATGGTAGCTTTAACCGGTTTAACATATAATTTATTATGTTCTTTTTCCTGCGAAAATTTTTTCTCATGTCTAACAAATGTGTGTAATCAGAGCATAGCGAGGGTATGTCACTAGTTACCAAATAATATTATTTTTATGATATTAAAATTAAACAATGTATCGGGTACTTTTTAATACTCTTTCACGTTTAGATTTGAGTGAAATTGATAGATAAGAGATAAGATAACTCATATTTTGTATTAAATCGTACGTGAAATCGCAGGCAAGAACTAGTATACATCATATACCTGCTCAGTCTGAAAATAAACCCAAGAAGGATTTATAGACAAAGCTGCCATAATATTGTTCAGTATTCATACAAGAGTTTCCCGTAAATATTGAATACTTTATTCTATTTATATACTTCGAAGGACCCAAATCCTTTAGCTATCTTAATGGTTAAACAAGTTTCTTAAGCGATTTGCGAACCTCATGCATATTATATAATAGAAGGGTCTGACGATAATGTACAATGACCGAATAATCTATTAAGGGAAATGTGTTTGTGACGTATTTATTTTTAGGTACCGACCTTCTGGCTGCTTTCTGCTTCTAGATGTGGTTATACTTATCCTTCGTTCTTTCTTCCTTTTTTTCTTTCCGTTCCTTCGGAGGTCCTGGGTTCGAGTTCTGGATCGGGTCATGATTAGTAATTGAGCTCTTCCGTTTAGTAAGCCTTATTTACAGCCCAGAGTGAGTGAAATTTTCGGTGTTTCACCCCCGTACCTCGAGAGCACGTAAAGCCGTCGGATCTGCGCTTTAACTCTCACTGGTCCTGTCGAGTAGTCGTCCCACCAGAGTATGAGAGTGACAGGAGCAGAGAGTGGCAGAATTAGAGAGTGCACTTGTGCACTATAATATCTCCTTCGTAGTTCGCTAGCCTCAATGAGATTGGCCGCCGTGGCCGGAATCGGTCGGAGAGCATTAATTTGTGAGGAACTCTAATTTCTTTCTAAAATAAAAGTAGACCAGTTAAAGCCAACATCATTTTATATTTTAACTAATTACTATTTGCACGTATTGTGCCGTATTTTGTTTAGGTCAATGTGCTTAATGCATAAAGCAAATTATGAGGTCGGTTGAATGTTTGCGGTCAACATAATTTTCTTCTACTCGTAGTATAATTTTGGGTAAATGTAAACCAGTTTAATAATACAAGCTATTCGTCTCGCTTCGCTTATTTCAAATTTAAAAAGTATCATAAATACCTACTATTGACCCAGATTTTTGAACATATCAACATATCAAATTTCATCAAAATCTGTAAAGTGATTTTCTCGTTATGCGCTCACAAACAGACCAACAGAGAGACGTCTGTCTGCCTGTTTCGCAGTCAAAATACTAAAAAGTATTTTTATTTTTATTATTTTATTTGGACTCTGTATCGATATTGGCAACAAATAAATTCAATGTACCAATTTAACTCAGGTACAATTTTTTATAATGTGTACATAATACTTTACTTATTTAGGCTAGCCATATGTGTGGGGGATATCATACTGTGAAAGTATGAGCGCAAACACAAGTGCACTCTCTGTTCTATTGACATAGGTGACACGGGAATTCGACACGACCAATGCATAATGCATATAGCGCATCAGGCAATGAACCTACATTCTAACATAATCTGCGAAACACGAGAGAGAATAAAGATTGCACTTCTGTATGTACATAAGTATACATTTTTGTTCAAAAATAGTCATTAAAATTTTTTAATTGATAATACTCAATAGTGTTATTGATACAATAGTCTGTTCTACGAGTAAATTTCGTGAAATATCAATATTAACGATTCGTTAAGGACTTCATTTGTAGAAAATTAAATTTCCTATAATTTTGTCCTTTGGATTTTTTTTATAAATTCAGCCATTTACAAAAGAACATATTCGATAAAAATCTATTCTAGTGAACCATTCAATCGTACAGGTGGACATAAAAGCTACGGCGCAGTAGGCATTTTTGTAGAACACTTAATCCTGAATAAATCTTTCTATAAACCAATATGATAGCGTTAAGTGCAGCTGAAAAATCTTATACCTTTAAATCTTGTCTTATATCTTTAAACGAGCAATTATTGTATATATATATATATATATATATATATATATATATATATATATATATATATACAATAACATACAGGGGATTTTGGGGGCGATAAATCGATCTAGCTAGGAATCCTTTTTAAAAAAATGTTGTTTTATTCGTGTTTTCAATAATCAACTTTATCGATAATCAACTTAAACATAAACTATTTTTTTTTATTGAAAGAAAATAACAAAAAGGTGGCGTTTGGGTAGCCCAATATTGCCACTTAAACAGAAAAATATGTCTCTTCCCGACATCTATTGGTGAATAATTATAACATTTTTCTTAAAAATACCGAGCAAAGCGATCATTTAGGTACTACATATTTAAAAGTAATATCAAAAATTTCCATGCTCTGGGACAGTACTTAGACATTATAAACAAGGGCTCACTTTTTCCGGATTTACTTTTGAAAAATCAGCAAAATACTGGAGCAAAAATATCACAAAAACATCCTAAATTGTACTTATATGCACTGTAAAGGTAACTAAGGTAACTAATCTTTGTCGAAATCAATATGAATTACATTATTAATATTAAAATTGGAGGAATAGCCATATCTTAAGTATTAGCTAGAAAAAGAAATTAACATTACGATTTTCTTTTATATTATTGCGAAAACCTTCAGAGTAACAGTATAGCCTTGACTAAGCTGAGTTATAATGGTTCCAACCATTACCGCTATATTACCAAGCAATAATCGCAATGTAATGAAATTGTAGTTTGGGCTTCATACTGAGTGCTACATAAATATTTGATATAATATAAGAAGCTTGGAACAGTTACTTGCCCTTGGTTGGGTGCCTTTTGCTAAATTTCATTAACATCCATGGTCATGTAGGTTATAGTTTTATCCCCTTCAATGTGCGTTGACCTTGTCGTGGGTCATTACCATCCGGCAATCCAGCTGAGAGTGAAGCCAAGAAACGCAGAAGAAGGCCCACTTCAGTGAATGGTGTATTATGCAGGTTGCGAAGGATACTTCCTTGATAGCAGAGTGGACGTTGGAAAAACGTTATGGTTGTTGTGATCGACTTTGACTTACCTGCGCTAGGGGTATCCTGCGACGTAAGGCGGTGGTGGTTTGATTGGCTTTCAGTAGGTAGTATTGGCTTTACCGGTAAGTCTAAGTATGCCTAAATGTAATTCCTAAAATAAAAAAAAAGGTTAAGCATTTGTATCCAAATCCGTCCAACCGTTTTAGCATGGATAAGTACTAAGTACGTGTCTCCATTTAATACGAGAGGGATCAGATCTGGACTATGGCCTATGGCGGGCCAGACATTATTTATTTTTCAAAAGCTTGAAGTTCTCTTAAATATACATGTTTCTTCAAAAACTAGTAGTTATTACGTTGAAAATGAATCGCGCATTAAAATATTAATGATGAGAGACCTACCATTGTCTTCCGAAATAGTCTGATAAAGTAGTAATATTAAGTAGATTTTAACAACCCAACCCATGTAATTCCCTCTTAATGACAAACGATTTCCCCTTTCCGATATAATCTCTTTCACAGATAATGATGATGGTGGATGTTGCCGTGTGGTGCCGGCATAGAATAGCACCACCCCATTTCTAGCCAAGGGTGTCGTAAAAGGCGACTAAGGCATAATTACCGGAGGATGGGCAGCAGCATTTTCCGAGCGCAAGCAGAACTAACTGCGATCGCCAACCCGCCTGCCAAGCGTGGCGATTAAGGCAATTCCCCCCCCCCCCCCCCAAAAATGGTATTGTTCACAAGTCTCTCGTGAACAACGTGGTAACTATCGGGAGTGTTTCGACCAGGGTGGCGTACCTTGTTCTGCGTATAACAAAACGTTATTCCCTGAAATTAGTTCAGGTGTACGCTCCGACCTCAACACATCCTGATGAGGAGGTAGAGTCTATGTATGAGGACATTAGTAGAGCCATACATAGCTCCAAAACCCACTTTACCATTGTCATGGGAGACTTCAACGCGAAACTAGGCAAACGAGAAGGCGACGAGCTGAGAGTGGGGCAATTTGGATTTGGAAGTCGAAACCGTCGGGGTCATTCACTAGCGCGTTTTATGGAAAAGGAGGGACTCTTCATGATGAACTCCTTTTTCAAGAAACGAAACCACAGAAAGTGGACGTGGATGAGCCCTGATGGTGCAATTAAAAACGAGATAGACTTCATCATGTCAACGAAAAAGCAAATATTCAGTGATGTCTCAGTGATCAATGCGTCCAAAACCGGAAGCGATCACCGACTTGTAAGAGGCACATTGAATATTATTGTAAGGCTTGAGCGATCACGACTGATGAAGTCCACGCTCCGACCTGCGCCACACCAAATCCAAAACCCCGAGAGCTTTCAGCTGGAACTCAAAAACGCCTTCGATTGCCTAGAAAGCGACGTGGACACATATAATGATGGGTTCGTGGATGCTGTCCAAACAATTGGGTCTAAACATCTGAGATATCACTCCAGAAATAGACCCAAAAAGATCTCTGATCCTACTCTCGAGCTCATGAAGGAAAGAAGAGAGATGATCTTGCAGTCGTCGGATGACGCTTTCAAGTACCGGCAACTAAATAGACAGATTTCGAAGTCCCTAAGACGTGACCATCGCAACTATAACACCGAGCGTATTATAGATGCAATAGAGCAAAACAAAGGCTCCAAAGTTTTTGCGAGAAATCTGTCTATTGGAAAAAGCCGGCTCATTAAGCTCAAAACGGATGACGGTAGGATCGTCTCATCTAATCCTGAGCTTATGAGAGAGATCGAGAGATTCTATGGACAGCTATTTACATCAAAGCGACAACCCATCAGTCTGGACAACGATCCGAGGGCCAGACTAACCCGACACAATACCGAAGAGATCCCGGACGTCAGTCTGAGCGAGATTAGAATGGCTCTCAAGCAGCTCAAGAACAACAAGGCAGCGGGTGCAGATGGAATCACAGCCGAACTTCTGAAGGCGGGTGGAGAACCGATCCTTAGGGCCCTTCAGAAGCTTTTTAATTCCATCATATGCAAAGGCAAAACCCCACGAGCATGGAGCAGAAGCGTTGTGATACTGTTCTTTAAAAAAGGTGACAATGCCCTTTTGAAGAACTACAGACCCATAGCGCTTCTGAGCCATGTATACAAGCTGTTTTCGAGAGTCATTACGAACCGTCTTGAAAGCAGGTTTGACGACTTCCAGCCTCCCGAACAAGCTGGCTTCCGCCGAGGCTTTAGTACCGTAGACCACATATATACGCTGCGGCAGGTTATACAGAAGACCGAGGAGTATAACTTGCCACTTTGCTTGGCGTTTGTGGACTACGAAAAAGCCTTTGATTCGATCGAGACCTGGGCTGTGCTACAGTCTCTCCAAAGGTGCCAAGTAAACCATCGGTATATCGAAGTGTTGAAGTGTCTGTACGAAAACGCCACTATGTCAGTCCGACTTCAGGACCGGGACTCGAGACCTATTCAACTGCAGCGAGGGGTACGTCAAGGCGATGTCATATCGCCGAAATTGTTTACCGCTGCGTTGGAAGATGTCTTTAAGCTCCTGGACTGGGACGGACTGGGCATCAATATTAACGGCGAGTACATCACTCACCTTCGATTTGCCGATGATGTTGTGGTTATGGCTGAGACCATGGAGGACCTCAGCAAAATGCTCAATGACCTCAATAGAGTCTCCGAACGAGTTGGTCTAAAAATCAACATGGACAAGACGAAAATTATGTCGAACGTCCATGTTGCCACCACTCCAGTTTTTATCGGTGGCTCTATGCTCGAAGTTGTTGACGAGTATATATACCTAGGACAAACTGTCCAATTAGGTAGGTCCAACTTCGAGAAAGAGGTCAATCGGCGGATCAAACTCGGGTGGGCAGCTTTCGGGAAGCTACACAACATCCTCTCGTCTCAAATACCGCAGTGTCTCAAGACAAAAGTCTTTGACCAGTGTGTGTTGCCAGTGATGACATACGGGACAGAGACGTGGCCGCTCACGATGGGCCTCATAAGAAAGCTCAAGGCCACACAGAGGGCAATGGAGAGGGCTATGCTCGGGGTTTCCCTGCGAGATCGAATCAGGAATGAGGAGATCCGCAGAAGGACCAAGGTCACCGACATAGCCTTTCGAATAGCTAAACTCAAGTGGCAGTGGGCGGGGCACATCGCTCGCAGAACAGACGGTCGATGGGGACGCAAAGTTCTGGAGTGGCGGCCACGTACCGGAAGGCGAAGCGTGGGCAGGCCTCCCACAAGGTGGACCGACGACCTGGTCAAAGTCGCGGGAGCCCACTGGATGCGGATGGCGCAAGACCGGTTGTTGTGGAAATCTTTGGGGGAGGCCTATGTCCAGCAGTGGACGTATTTGGGCTGAAACTAAACTAACTAAACTTTATTTAGAAGAGGGAAATTTTCAAGAAAAAACGTAAGTCACATTTTTCTTTTTCCATCCTATTACTTTATAACTGTAAATTATAAGGTAATTTGTGCTATTTTAGGTTATTTTTAAATAAAGTCATTATTTGTAACAAATATCTAAAGACCTACGTCTAAAACCTTATTCTCATCATGGTTGCTGTATCGAAACGTCGAGGAGTCAAAAATTGAAAGAAATCCGCGGAAAAATTCGAAAATATAATTTGATTATGAATAAATAAATTGTTTATCTATTTACCTTAACCATATAAACTGTGCTAACTTGATTTTCGCTCCCCAAAGATCTTACTCTAAGCAAGAAATAGACAGCCTGATGGACGTGTATGAATAAATTAAATAACTTTTGCAATTTTTAACGACACGATTGGCTCAGTCGGTAGACACCCTACTTTCTGCGTCAGCGGTCGCGGGTTCGAATCCCGCTCGGGGCATTCATTTGTTTAGCAGTTTTGTACTCCAGTCATGGGTGTTTATATTATGTAGTATATCAACTATCTAGTATCCGTAACACAAGCTTAGCTTACCACGGAAATAGTCCCAACATGTTTACTAATTATTTGTATTTATTTGCTTGAATACACTCCCTTTATTACCAAGAGAAAGCCACATGAAAATATAAAATTTTGAATATATTTAATTTTACTAGGTCTTTAATGTTACTCCATTATTCATCGTCTATCTATGACCTAAATTTTATCCAAATCGGTGCAGCCGTTTAAAAATGAATGAGACACATTTTGACCTATACAAAATTTATAGTTACAGATCTTACTCGAGGTAACCCTGTTTTTTTTCTAGACAAAGTCGAAGACCTACTAGTATAGTAGCTACGTTATTTTAATACCAACAATATTTCGATGACATGTTTGGCTCAGTTGGTAGTGATCCTACTTTCTGCGCCAGCGGGTTCGAGTCCCGCTGGGGACATTCATTTGTTGAGCACGAATGTTTGTACTCCAGTCATGGATGTTTATATTTATAATATGTATGTATTTAAAATTTATATGTGTAATATATCAACTATCTGGTATCCGTAATACAAGCTTCGTAGCTTTCCGCGGAACTGGATGGCGCTGTTGTAATAACGTCCCAACATATTTCCTAAAGACAATGGAAAATAACAATTTGTGGGAGTACTTCCATATTTCCAAATATAACATGATATTAAATTTTCAGGTTCTTTGTCAAATCCAATAAAACGTTATGAAAGGTCAACATATTTTCATTGTAATACGTTCATGAATCAGAAATAGAAATCTCCGCAATTTTCTTTATGTATTTTATATATTTTTATATATAACAAACATGTACTTATTATAATGTATAGTAAAAATATTATTGTACAGTTTTGCTACTGGGCAGTGGTAGCCCAGCGGTAACGCGTTGCTTGTATAATCGAGTGATGCTGGTTCAAATCCGGGTCTCGCACCTCTGATATTTTCATGTGCGAATCATTTCTATCATGATTACCACTTGTCTTACGGTGAAGGAAAACATCGTGAGGAAACCTGCATGTCTGAGAAAATCTAGCAAGTTTTCGTAAGACATGTGAAGTCCGCCACCACGCACTGGGCCAGCGCGGTGGACTATGGCCTGATCCCCCTCGTACTGAGAGAGGCCCGTGCCCAACAGTGGGACGTTAAAAAGGGCTGATGATGATGATGACAGTTTTGCTATCTTAAAACGTCTAGTTTTTATCGTCGCTATCTGCATGGCTTGTTCATATAAAAAATTTTTAGGGACCCCTCCAACAACTTTTCAATGCCCTTTACATTTTTGTTTCCCAACAGTGTTTTTGGTTTTTTCTAATGTGTACCTAAATCGTCCCCGACATATCTCTATAAAACAAATAAATATGTATTAAAATCGGGACAGTCTCTCCCGTGACCATGATTACTGTAAAGTATTTGAAACGTCGGGAACCAAAAAATCAAAATAAATCCGCGACAAAGTCCGAAAAGATAGTTTCATTTATAATGTCGAATATTCGCGTAAAACTAAGAAAGTATTATTTAAATCGGTTCATCCTTCATTGGTTTTTTAAGTTTTACTGAGACTAACAAACGGCGATCAATTTTTATATACATAAATCCTTACTAACATTATAAATGCGAAAGTAACTCTGTCTGTCTGTCGCGCGTTCACACAAAAACTACTAAACCAATTTAAATGACATTTGGTACAAAGATAGTCTAGAGCCTGCCTGAGAAAGGACATAGGCTACTTTTCAAGACGAAAAAAAGGCTGTAATTGGTTGAAATACGGGATGAAAGTGTGTGTGGAAATTACGAGTACATCATTTTTAAAGCTAGAAGCTTGAATCTTATTTTTAGGCTTTTAATTTAGATATAAATAAGTAAGACATTCAAAGTTTGTAAAAAATTTATAAAGAGTAAGCAAGTAATAGTCAACAAAATGTAAGGATATTCAATACAAATACCAAATACTTTAGTTCGTTTGATGTGTGTTTGTGTTAATCTCTCATTCGTAAGTAGATTAATATCCCCTCGAAACAACTTATAAGATAAGCGTGAGAGTAATTAGAGGTATTTACTTTCACTTGCCTCGTGTTTTGATTTTCGTAACGAGTATTTGTAATTTGAACACTTTATTGTGTAAGGAGCTTTAGACTATTTTACCATTCGCGTACTTTATTTTTATGTATAGAAAATCGTAAGTAAATCAAGTCATGTTCTGGGCATTGTGTGGGGAGAGATATTAATAAGTACAAGGTACTTTTATAATTTCAGAATTGTAAAACTATCTGCATTACAGTTTTTTTAATCGAAGACTTACGGCTATACAACTGAGAATCAATAATGTACCTAGTTAGTAAAAAAAAGTTTTTTTTTGATATTTTTAAGAGAAAGCTATCCTTACGTGAAAAGAAAATTATTCCTCCTTTACTTTCGGCATGAACTTACCATAAAAAAACTATAGATAAAACTCTAGATTCGGTTCAATATTATTGTTAAAAATTATAACTTCAATAAGATTTCCCGAAAAATATTTAATGTGCAGATTCAAATAAGTTAGAGTTTGATTATATGTAACGTAACACTTTAAATAGAATCAATTAACTGAAACGATTAACTTAAATAGAATCGATCGAATTCTTCATAACATGATCACCAAAAACTGCAGATTTTAAAATTCAAACATTGTTACTTTACTTTTTAATTATTCATAATTAATTATAGACAAAATTAATAACACATGTTGTATGTACTACGACGATGTAATAAACCATTTACAATCAGCAACACAATTACAGATTAAGCTACCTTAATTGATATTTATAATTGGATGATCACCTGCGATCCTGTTACATGTAGGTACATGAATATGGTGTACAAGTATTTATCCCTACTAATATCATATAGAAAGTCTGTCACGTTTTCACGCTTAAAGCACTGAACAGATTTTGATAAAATTGCATGATAATATAGATTAGAGCCAAGGGACGGACAACCGATACTTTTGATTCTCGCTACTAATTACGCGATGGAAATGGTGGGCAAGAACTATATTTATACGGAAGAAAACTACCATTTACTGAAGAACGGGTATTTAGAGTTTGAGTTTTTTTTGAGTTTAGATAACGTAGGGTTACGAATGTTTTTTAAACCGATGTTAAGGAACAGGCATATTTTCTTAACTAAAAACTGAAACTGTTGTTGGGTACGGCGCAGGGGAGTAGAATAATGTACACGACACCAGAGTTAAATGCCAACTGTATTTAGAATAATTACATTGCCTTTTATACCTATACTAGTTACATGTGTGTGCATGCGTGTTCCCACAGTACTCCCCCCTTTTTAAAAAAAAAATTTTATACAAGCAAAAATATTTCGAGAAAAACTAAACAAGTTATGCCTAATTTATACTAAATACATGGTTATAATGTGTTCTAACTGTTGAACCAAAATGATTTTTGTTGTTTTACATTGTTTTGCTTATATGTACTTACAATACTACTTACTACTATATCTTAATGTTTACACTTGAAATACACTGATCTAAACCATTACTCGTTGCTTCATTTAACACTTATCACAAATTCATTATACAATGTTATTAATGTGACGCGGTTGCGGCTGTTGTTGAGCTATCGGAGGATTCGTTGAACTATTCCATACAGTAATTTCTTTTTGCAACATTTTCTTAGTACCTTTTTTACATTTCTGGTATATCATGTGTGAACAATATATGATGATAGCTATTAATATGACAAACATTATCCAACTGTACTTGTCTAAGATTGGTTCCAGATGGGAATTTGATGCACTGTTCGCACCATTTTGAGCTATAATTACTTCTTCAGATTTTTTTTCGACACTATATGTCTTGCCCATTATTATAATAATATAGTAAAATTTTATGTATAATTAAATAATGCAAGTGTTCCACGACTGTATATAAAATTGATTAACAAAGTGGCATTCACACCTTAATATATCATCAGTTAGGCAAAAAGTAAAACAGACTTTGTACTATTGCTACATTGTCTCTAATTACAAATCATTGTCTTATTACTATAACATCGCTTAGCATCTAGTCAGCGTATTTTACATACTAGTCAATGGGCACGAGTTTGTCTTAATATATTAATTAATTATGTTATACTTATCATTCCTATGTTGCGGATACCTATGCTTCGAGGGCCGACTTAAAGTTGATATATATGTATAATATTATTTAAGGTAGCTGCCTCGAAAAGAGTATACCCTGCTATAACATAATAACATCCCTTAGGATCCCCATGGTAACCCTTTCCGTGACAGCGCCAACACACAAAAATACAAAATATAAAATATAAAAATTGTATAACTTATTACTTAACTAAAGTTTGAATCTGACTGGAGCTTTAATAATTCTACCACTTTTAGTTTTCTTTACGCTATTTTTACTGTCTATTACTACATTTTCATTTAACAAATAAGCTGGTTTTAGTCTGTCTATGGAAACTGATATGATTCTGTCTGTTAATTGGATTTTATATACTTTGTCTGATTTCTCTAAAACTTTGTAGGGACCTTCATAAGGACATACTAATGATTTCTTTATCCTGTCATTTCTTAAAAATACATGTGAACAATCTTTAAGGTCTGGATGTACAAAAAATGCTTTAGAATTACTTGATTTCATACTAATCGGTTTGATTTTTTTTTATGGCGTCATTAATATTCTGAACTACATTATAAGGATCGAGATTACTATTGCTTACGTCTACAAAAAATTCTCCTGGCAAGCGTAGGGAACGACCATATACCATTTGAGCGGCACTTACCCCTGTTTCTTGCTTAATGGCTGCACGAAGTCCTAACATTACACTAGGTAACTCATGCGTCCAATTTTTATTATCATTTAACCTTGCCATTAAAGATGCCTTAATACATCTATGCCATCGTTCGATCGTACCGTTGCTTTGGGGATGGTATGGGGTTGTCCTTATCTTTTGTACACCTAGATATGACATTAAAATTGCGAATAATCTACTTTCGAATTGCCTGCCCTGGTCACTAGTTAGTTTAACAGGACATCCGAATCCGAATTTTAAGTGGTAGTGCCTTGCTTGTTACCTTCGGGTAGCAGCCGAATGGGCCGGCACGCCCCGTATAGTACCACTCTCTCACAGGAGACCGGCGTGAAGTGGCAGCTATGCTGTCGCGTTTCGTCCGGTAAGTGAGAATCCGGGAGGCCCACTCCCCATCCCTCTTCCCGTCCTACTCCCTCCTACCTCCCTCCCTTCCTGAAAGGCCGGCAACGCATCTGCAAACCCTGTGGTGTTGCAGATGTCCATGGGCGGAGGTGATCACTTACCATCAGGTGAGCCTCCTGCCTGTTTGCCCCCTTTGTCCCATAAAAAAAAAAAAAAAATCTGCATATCCATTCCGTATACATAGTTTTCGCTACTGCTTCGGCTGAAATATCCTTCAGAGGAAATGCCTCTGGCCAGCCTGTACCTCTGTCAATAATTGTTAAACAATACCTATAGTCATTCTCGGTTATGGGAAGTGGTCCTATTAAGTCTATATGTATGTGATCAAATCTATCAACCGGTGCGTACTGACCATAGGTGGAATTAGTATGCCTATGTACTTTGGATTTTTGACAACTAATGCATGTTTTTGACCATGTACCTATATCTTTATTCATATTTGGCCACCAAAACTTTTCTTTAATCATCTGGCGTGTTGTACGTACGCCTGGATGACTAAGGTTGTGTATAGCCTGAAAAATATGTTTTCTAAATCTCTGCGTAATATATGGCCTTGCACTTTCGCTTGATATCTCACAATAAATATATTTAGTGGAATTCGGAACTAAAAATTTTTTAAATTGGTATCTAGAATTATTTAAATAACTTTTGAGTTCTAAATCGTTATCCTGTTCTATTGCTAATTTTTCATAATCAACAACATTCGAAGTGCATTCCACTGACTCTATACGTGATAAAGCGTCTGCTACAATGTTATCCTGCCCACTCACATGGCGTATGTCCGTCGTGAACTCGCTAATAAAAAGTAATTGCCTAATGCGTCTCGGACTTTCTTTTTTATTATTTTTACACAGTTTTGAAAATGCAAACGTTAAAGGCTTGTGGTCCGTAAATATTATTAGTTCGCGACCTTCAAATAGGCTTCTAAAATGTTCTACCGCTAGAAATATAGCAAGTAACTCTCTGTCATATGTGCTATAATTCTTTTGTGTGTCCGTCAATTTCTTAGAGAAATAACTTAAACGTTTCGGCTTTTCTTTGAATGACATAGGTTTAAGAATGTCTGGATATTTTATTAAAATACTATAAATGGGATGACCTTTATGTAACGCGGAAATCGTAGGTTCCCTATGGTTTACGATCGTTCCGTGCACTGTCAGGTTAGTTATTTTATCAACTAAACATCGACCATTAATATCTAAAATCAGTTTAAAATGATTTAAAAAATCTGCGCCTAGTATCGGTTGCTTAACGTCACATACGACGAAATTCCACCGAAAGTTACGTCTAAGTTTTAAATTTAATACAAGTGTCTTAGTGCCGTATGTTTTAATTACTGAGCCATTGGCTGCAAAAAGTTTGAAATCCGAACTCGTGCATGATTCACTTTTGTTTTTTACTAAAAATCTAGGTAATACAGAAATACAAGCACCTGAGTCTACGAGAAATTTTATATTAGATTTGTTATCACTTACTATTAAGCGGTAGTCTTTGGTTGCGCAGCTTCCCGCTACCGGCTGCAGCTCTGCTAGTTTTCCGACTTAGAAGACTGGTCCTTGTCCCTCCAGCTGCACGGGGCGGCACATTTTCGTGCCCTACTCCGGTACCTCCAATGATATGAGCACAGCCAGTCTGGATCTCGAAGTGTTCTGCGCGACCTTGCTCGGGCGCGGTGACTGGAGAAGTTTCTGCGCCTACTGCTGCTCCTCGCTCTGGATCTTCCTCGCTCGCTGCTCATGTCCTCTATTTTCATGTTAATCTTCGCGATCTCTGCCATGACTGCTGCTATGTCGTATGCAGTCGTGGTGCATGTACTTCTTCGGGCTACCTCATTGATCTGTGCTTGCTGGTGGGTATCCATGATCTTGTCTGCGATCACCGCTAATTCTTCTAGGTTTTTTGTTGATGTGACTGTGAGTACTGCTCGAACTGATGATGGTAAGTGACCTTGCCATAAGATTTTTAGTGTGTCATCTTCTATCTTGTCTCTTGCTAATTCTTTCATTCGACGCAATAATTGACTGGGTTTTTGATCTCCTAGTTCCATTTCAGACACTAATTTCTGGATTTGTCTCGTTTCAGATTCTTCATATATTTGTAAAAGGCGTTTCTTTAAGGCTTCGAATTTATTATTTTCCGGCGGGTTTGCCAATATATCTGCGACTTGTTGTATAGCTTCCTTACTCAGCTTGGCTACAACCATGAAGTATTTATTCGCATCCGATGTCTTTTGTGGCGATAAAATTGCTTCTGTTTGTATGAACCACAGGCGTGGATTTTCAGGCCAAAAATTAGGGATTTTATTGGCTACTGATAATGTAGAAATGACTGCCTGCTGGTCTTCTTCCTTCACGCTCGCGGTCGGAGTTGGCGGTGTTGACGCCACGAGCGGAGCGGACGATGCGAGTGCGCTGTACTGTGTATTCATTTTTCCTTGCGCTATGTGTACGCAGCGTGCAACGGCGGACGCGTGACTGTCGTTCGTTCGGGGTCACCAATGTTGGGTACGGCGCAGGGGAGTAGAATAATTTACACGACACCAGAGTTAAATGCCAACTGTATTTAGAATAATTACATTGCCTTTTATACCTATACTAGTTACATGTGTGTGCATGCGTGTTCCCACACTGTCATTGAAAGCAGACTTAACCCGTCAACGCGAACAAACGAGACACAATAGATTTTCAATTGTTATAAATCTATATTGACCGCGCGCCCGTTGATAGGTTAATAAATGAAGGAGGAAGATCGAGAGCAGGTAATAATAGATTTCGAGCATGAGTTTTAAAATACTTCTGTAGCTAAATATAGACTAACATTTGGATGCAAGACTGCTACGTTTAAAAGTGCACTTTTTCACCAAGAACATTTTTTATTTAGTCAAAAAAGGGCTGGTGGGGGGCAAATGTTTTGGTCGGGTTGCCTATTAAAATGTAGCCGTTATTATTTTAAATTAAATAAATATTAATTAAATTGAACTGATAAAGTTGATTTTATTAACTAGTTATGAAAATAAACTATGCTCCACTTCACAGAGTTATACGAAAAGAACTCAAAAATGGATAGCTGCTTGCCGAAATGAGAACATTTGTCTTATAATTTTCGCTTAATATAATAAAATATATTTTTGGTTATAATGAGATTACTAGTATTTCAAATGTAATACTGTATAAATAGAATTAATCTTGTTTTTTTCTAGAAATAGGAATATTGTTATTACTTTACAGTAATACAATACTTCTCGGAAAATAAAATAAATATCTTATTGAATTGAGGTATAATCTAAGCTTAGAAACAAGCGAATACCGCCGCACTCAGAGTCACTTAATGAACCATTAAGTCGTTCTTTAGTATGGAGGTTCTCGAGAATGTGACATACGAACAGACAAACAGGACAAAGAGAGAATATTGTAAAATATTTTTAACTTTTTCAACTCTAAATTCGCTCTTTTGAGTTTCCTTCGCTTTCCCTTTTCTTTCCAAATTTATGCTAGATTCATGACATTCAGTAAAAATTGTAATGATTTAAACCTTAATATCACTTATATTAAATTACACTTTGAATTTGTGTATATACAATGCCTATAGAGAAAATGTGTCAGGTAAAAAGTTTTACAACTACCGCCGTTTATTTCTTATGAGATAAATAAAATATTAGTTTAAACGATAAAATAAAATAAACAAATCCAAACGACAAATAAAAAGAACAAAGCAATCAACTCGACTATGGACTGAGGGAATGAACCCTGAAACATTGCGAGTAAATATTTTATTTTGATTCTATCGCAATCGGAGAATTTAGGATGCTCTGATAAAATATGAGTTTTACCTTTATTTATTTACGTACATATAAAAGTTTAGGTTGCATTTTTATATGAGCGTTTCAATGAAAAAAAATTGAGTAATTTCTAGTGACACCATTGGTTGTGAAACGGTAACGCGCTCAATAGGATAACCGAGTGAATTCCAATCCGGATCTCGCACCTCTGATATTTTCCTATGCGAATCACTTCTAACATGATAACCACTTGTCTTACGGTGAAGGAAAATATCGTGAGGAAACCTGCATATCTGGGAGAACCTAGCAAGTTCTCGAAAACTATGTGAAGTCCACCAACCCGCACTTGACCAGCGTGGTGGACTATGGCTGAATATAAGATTATTGCATGGAATATGTCGAAGTTTAAATCTTACAACAGTGTCTTTCCCACAGTTCTAACGTATATCGTTTTCGTTGCTTGGGAGACCGGGTGAAGCTGGTTTTAATCCCAGGCTTAGCACCTCTGATATTAGTACATTATTCAAATCAAGGCATAATCATAAACTTCTTCTTACAATCCGTTAAACCCTACAAAAGCACGTTGTTTGCAAACAGATGGTACCGCGTTGAATATTGACGAGTTATACAATAGCTCTGCCAAAATTATTATTATTTATATACTTTCTTGCCCTTTTTAAAATTGTGTTTCATATAGAAAAAGTTTGTATGCTATGCAGTGGTGTGAATAAAATATGTTTTTTTCCAACTTCAATCAGTAAAGTGTCAATTCGGAGATTTCTTTCCTCTTTATACAATTTTTCCTTAGATCAAATAGATCCTCCCCCAAGATACCCTGTATCTTTTTCAAGGCTGTCTTTAACCAATCGAAGGCCCCGGAGACAAAGGACCCCTTTAAAGAGAGAAGAATAGACAGCTATCAGGGTCAGGACAGTATGGGCGGCTGAAAAGAATGTGTTTTGAGGGTTTACCGAGGCCCCCGTCGACCACGGGGCCCTAGGTCCAGAGTGCTCAATGGAAAATAGGGGCCTGTTTTTTTATACAAAAAAATATTATTACATTCAACCAAATAATATTCTACTATACATAACAAAATACAAAATGTAAATAAGTATCAAAATCATTTAACAAAATCGAAGTTACTATAAAATAATCAGTGGCAAAACAAAACAAAGAAACCCCTTATATGATAAAGCTGAGTGAAATAACAAACGTATGTAAGAAGATTACAAAACAATACGTCCAGGTGACAGGGTCGTTGCAAAGTAAATGTTAGATTAATTTCCTCTCGTACCGCCTTTGACATATTATGGAAATCTTGTGATATTTTCGTAAAGATATTTGTGGAACGTAAAGCTTTCTATTTTTTTTTTTTTTTTATGAGACAAAGGGGGCAAACGGGCAGGAGGCTCACCTGATGGTAAGTGATCACCTCCGCCCATGGACATCTGCAACACCACAGGGCTTGCAGATGCGTTGCCGGCCTTTCAGGAAAGGGAGGGAGGGAGGAGGGAGAAGGACGGGAATAGGGATGGGGAGTGGGCCTCCCGGACTCTCACTTACCGGACGAAACGCGACAGCATAGCTGCCACTTCACGCCAGTCTTCTGTGAGAGAGTGGTACTATACGGGGCGTGCCGGCCCATTCGGCTGCTACCCGAAGGTAGCAAGCATGGCACTACCACTAGCTTTCTATACTGGAGCTTTTTACATGAATACAAAAGAAAAAGATTTTATTTGGTAAGTTGTGGTTAGTAGAAGTAAGGGAAAATAAGTTGCATTTTTTTTGCATGGTTAAAACTAATCTAAAATAAAAAGAACAAAGCAATCAACTCGACTGTGGAATTTTTCTCAATTTTAATTTTTTATAATTTTATTTTTCTGTTTATAACGCGTTCGCATTAGTGGGCTGGACAAATTTCGATGAAATTTTGTACACAATGATAGCAGTACCCGCGTCTTCACTCGAGTTTAAACTTCAGATCGCTACCCTTTACAGGATCACTCGCAAATTAATCTGAAAATAACCTGAAATTTAATCTAAAACAATCGAGACATTTAAAGTTTATGGAAAATATAAATACATCCATCGACTTTATATTTATATGTACAGAAAAAAGACACCTGCTTCCAAGAAAAATCCCGAACGAAGCAAGAATAAATTCATTTTAAGTTACAGCATTTCAAACATTACATTTCTTTACAAATAAATGTATATCGAAGGTAAATATTACGAAAGTATACATGCAATTTTCTGTATTAATTCTTTCAAATTCAAAGTAATTTTATGTTTAAACATAAGTTGTGTTTCAGTTTATGATATGTTATAGGAATGTTTTGTCGGACATTCTATTTATACCCAAGCAGATTTAAAAAAAAATGTAGAGCTGGGAGATATGCTATAATTAACGTAACAAGTAGTATCTGTTGGTACGTATATTTTTGGAGCAGAACGCTTATTCTTTTTCTTTAATAAAAATAGCTTCAATTATAACATTAGAGATCTACCAGTGAAAGTGCCGTCTAAATTAGTCCAGCGGTTGAGGAGATTAGCCGAAACGAACAGACGGACAAATAGACAAACATTTAAGAAAATGTGTTTCTCGTATAAATATACAATTACATACCTATGGATTTAGTAAAAAGCTGGTTTCATTTACTAGTTAGTTACATATTTATGTACATATATAATAACATATATATACATATTTACAAAACTCTCATAAGCCTTTGTCTGTACGTTCATGGTAGTCACGAAAATTTATAAACGGATGCAACAGATGCTGTCATGACCTAAATTTTCAAAGTTTAAAACGGACATATAAAACTATAGCGCTCTAGCACTTGTATTAGTTTACTATTTTTGGTCTTGGTATAATTGGAATTTATGAGTCGAATAGCCTTTAATATTACGATCTGTGAATTTTGGGATCGGAAATTAAATTAAGCACTACAGGTGTTTTATTACTTTAGGTTCATAACAGACGCTGATAGCGGTTCTCTAACACACGCAGTTTATTCACAGGGTTGGCTTGATTCAGTATTGTAATACTTAAAAACTATTTTACACCACAAGATGCATTTTCACTATAACTTCACTCCACATTTCCTCACTTTTCCTCTTTTTCTTCTCAATCTTCTTTTAGCTCCGAATTTCAAATAATCCTTCAACACCCTGTCCGCTTTTTTATATTATGCATAAACAATGATACATATGTAATTTTCAAAAAAAAAGATTTTCTAGTTTTTTAATTCCTTTTTAGAAAATGTTTTGTTTCTCTCTTACATATGGCAATTTACGATTAATAATTATTTGATTAATAATTAATTATTATTTATGGTTACTATTTTTTCACTCACTCACTCACCATTACGCAACAATACTAAAAAAATACAAAGCTTTTTGAATTCTATTTATATTTAATACGCTTTTCCATCGTAACAAAAATTAATTATTTAAACCATTTTCCGCTTCACTGTAGACATTTGGTTTTGTCACGGGACAGACAGTTCTGCGAATGAAATGTACTATATCTCTAATATATAAAAATCGCGTGTCACAGTGTTTGTTATCGAACTCCTCCGAAACGGCTTGACCGATTTTTATGAAACTTTTTAAGTGTATATTTGCTAGGTCTGAGAATAGGTCGTACGATATTTGTAATTATTCCTCTAAGTGATAGGGGTGGCCCTCTCCAGATTTTTTTGTTTTATTCAGACCAAATTTTATTTTTTACTTTTTTATGTATTGGCATCAAAAATACTTATAACCCTAAATTTTCATCCTTCTATCACCCATCCCTATTTTTAGTAGTGATAAGAACGCGGGCGGAGCCGCGGGAATTGCTAGTAAGCTACAAATATAGTTATGGTTTATTTAAACGGGTCGAAAAGATCTTAAAAAAGCATCAAGCATCAAGCAAATAATGGCTAATAAAAAAAAATATTTAGCTTTTACACTACGTTTCCTACATTTGATATCTTGACGCCAAAAGAAAATAAGCCCCAAGCATTTCTCGTAACACAATAAAGAAGAGTGTCGAAGTTGGAAACTTGTTAACTATATTTTTGTCTCAGTATTAGTTTTGTGTAGGCTTAATATAGTTTAGATATCTTTTTCTTTAGTTTATATCATTATTTGATTTATTTTACTTCGAGATTTTTACTATATAAATAAAATTGAAGTGTCTGTTTTTAATTTCAAATTAACAGCTTTTCACTAAATGCATATGAAAGTATAGGTAATTACATCAAGAAATCAATTTTAAAATTTTTGTCTCTCTGACTGTCTGTTATGGATACCACATAGTTGTTACACTTCTTCTTCTGCCTGGCATTAATCCCGGCTATTGTTGCCAGGGTCTGCCTTCCGACTAAGCCTACTCCACTTTGCACGATCTTTAGTGTCATCTACGATAAGTCCGTTGGCTCTCATGTCCTGCTTCACGACATCCAGCCATCGCTTTCTTGGGCGTCCAGGAGGCCTAACTCCAGGAACAGACATATCAAGGCACTTTCTTCCAACATAGTTCTCAGACCGGCGCGCGACATGGCCATACCACCTCAGACGACGCTCTTGGAGCTTATCTGCTACGTCACGGACCCCGAGACTACCTCGGATGAACGTATTACGTATGCGGTCAACCCGCGTTACGCCGCACATCCACCTCAGCATCTTCATCTCCGTGACGCGAAGCTCCTGAGTGTGTCGAGATAGTGCTGGCCAGCACTCGCTCCCGTATAAAAGAAACGGTCGGATAATGCTCTTGTATATCTGTCCCCTGAGCTTGGGCGGTATTTTGCGGTCACAAACCACACCTATGACCTCCCGCCATTTGGCCCAAGCAGCGCTTATACGGGCCTGAATATCGTGATCGATGCTTCCGGACTCATGCAGGACGGATCCAAGGTACTTGAACTTCTCCGACTTAACGGCTGGTTCAAGCCCTATTTGAATGGTGCTAGAGTCCGGATTCCCGCAAGTCATGTACTCGGTCTTCGCCACATTCAGCTTAAAACCACCGTTCTCAAGCGTGCCCTTCCAGAGGTTCACCTTACGCTCCAGCTCCAGACGGCTCTCATCAACGAGCGCTATGTTATCGGCATACATCATTAGCCATGGAGGCTGGTCCTGGATGCATGTCGAGACAACATCTAATACTACGTTGAATAAGAACGGGCTAAGAGTTGAGCCTTGGTGGACCCCCACAGTAATCGGGAAGGGCTTGGTATCGCCAACAGAGGTTCTAACCACGGAAGCGGAATTGCAGTACATGTCTCTGACAATATCAATATAGACTTCAGGCACACCTTTGGATCGCAACGCCCACCAGATACATTGACGAGGCACACAGTCAAAGGCCTTCTGCAGGTCGAGAAATACCATATGGAGAGCTCTCCTTTTCTCCCTGTAGGCCTCGTTCAAGGTTCTTAGGGCAAAAATGGCGTCTATGGTGCCCGATCCTGGTTGAAATCCATATTGACACTCAGAGACAGTACACTCTTGACTCTTCATGGTGTGACACATGATTTTGATCCCTCTATAACTGCCGCATTCCTGAACACTGCCCCTCCCTTTGTAAATAGGGGTAATACAGCTAAAACGCCACTGGTTGGGCATCCTTCCAGTGTTCAAGATGCATGCATGAGCACACCAAGAGAGCCCAACGATTTCCACGCTTCGATCGGTATGTCGTCAGGTCCCACCGCTTTCCGGTTCTTCATGCGGCGAAGACAATCCTGAGTTTCATCAGGTGATATTGGGGCAACAAGTCCGATGTTAGGAGGCGGCTCGGGAGGTAGACTATATGAGTGCTGATTGTTCAGCAGCTCCTAAAAGTAGCCTCTCCATCTCTCCTTCACAGAGGCATGATCACAAAGCAGCTTGCCCTGGGAGTCCCTGACGCAAAGACATTTTGTGATATCTTGCGTCGCTTTTTCCCGGGCCCGCGCCAGCTTGTATATGAACTTTTGCCCCTCCGCAGTGTCTAGCTTATCGTATAATGGCGACAAACTATCGCTACGGGCTCTGGCTACAGCTCTTTTGCTGGCACGTTTGGCTGCATTGTACTTCTCTCTGTCTTCAGGAGAGTTGGTTTGCTGCCACTCTTTAAACGCAGTCTTCTTTTCTCGAACCGCCACCTGCACCTTGTCATTCCACCACCATGTTTCCTTGTCGATGACTCGTCCTCCCTTAGAAACGCCAAGAACTCGCCTTCCCGCCGCGGTGATTACGGACTGGGCTCGATCCCAAACTTCCTGGGCAGTTTCAGTGTCGACACTTAGATTTTGTTGTTCCACTTCTGCCAGGAAATCCGTTCGCATCGGACCATTCAACAACCACCACTTGATCCTAGGTTTGCGTTTCTCGGCTAGTTTCTTTTTCGGGGTAAACGTATAGTCCATGACAAGAAGACGATGTTGGGCCGTCAGGCTTTCACCTGGAATGACTTTACAATTTGTTACCTTGCCGATGTGACACCTTCTCGTCAGCAGATAGTCAATTTGGGTTGAGTGGGACCCGCTCTTATACGTGATAAGGTGCTGAGCATTCTTTTGGAAGAACGTGTTCACGATGGCCAGATCAGACGCCATACAGGTTCTTAGAATGTTAACTCCCTCTGTATTGCGAAAGTTACATATGTGTTGTTACACTACACATATGTAACTTTAAATATGTACATTGGTGCTCGTCAAACAAATGAATACTCCCAGCGGGACTTGAACTTGCGACCGCTGACACAGCGAATTTACTGCAAACAGCCAAACGTGTCGTCAGTTTCGTCAATAATAGATTCATGAGTTATATAAAAAAATGACTATTTCTTTCTATTTCTATTTAATGACACGTTTGGCTCAGTAGTTTGAGTCCCGCTGGGGGTGTTCATTTGTGGAGCACGAATGTTTGAACTCCAGTCATGGATGTTAATATTTATAATATGTATGTATTTAAAATTTATATGTGTAGTATATCAACTATCTGGTATCCGTAACACAAGCACGTAACGTAGCTTACTACGGAATTAGATGGCGCTGTTGTAATAATGTCCCAACATATTTATTTTTTTATTTTCCATTTAATCGAAATATAACGAAGGATATTAGAAAAGTTACCACTTGCGAGGTAGAATTAAGAAATAACTTTAGTACGAGCGTTGTGCTATAAAACTTAATGTTGTCTTAAGTAGGCAACTGTACAGTCTACGTGTAAATTACGTAAAGAGCATACAATATGCACAATCTATATCCAACCTTGTCACGTTCAATTATGGTTTAAAATCGACTAAGATTTGAAATTCTTGAAAATCGCTATAGAATTAAAGCCTTTATTTTTTTATTACAAAAGGTATAAAGTTTCATTAAATTGTTATATAATAGAAGCATTAGTATCATAATCTTAATATTTAAGGGAACCTTGGTTTGTTAGTATTATCAAGAATATAAATTGTAATACTTTCTTAGATTTACGTGAATATTCGACATTATAAATGAAACTACCTTTTCGGATTTTGTCGCGGATTTATTTTGATTTTTAGTTCCCGACGTTTCGAATGCTTTACAGCAATCATGGTCACGGGAGAGACTAAGGTATTTGACGTCTCATAGGTTTATATACTTGTTACAGACAGTGCCTACCCACAATTTACAAAAATTTTGAAAATGGCATCAGAGTACCTTATAAAATTTTAATTCTAAACATTTAAATTTAAATAATTTAAAAATAATTTATAATTATGGCAATATTATTAACTTATTTTTAGCTAGTATTATTATAATTATTATAATTTTTATTTTAATATTAGTTATTCAAAAGTATTATGTAGTGTTGCTATTCTAATAATATGTATATTTTCTTACCTATAAATTGTTTATGCTAAGTTGCATTTTATTATTTAAATTAAGTATTAATTTGATATAAGAAAATTAAGTTAAAATATAAATTGAATTTTGATTATTTTAAAGTATTAAGCAACACTACTGCAAATTAAAAATAATTTAATCAAATCAAATTATGCTTAGATTTGACAGATTCTTTTGAATTATAATTTTTTAAAATTTTTTTACAAACAAAATCCGAAAAGGTAGTTTCATTTATAATATAAATTGTACTTAGACGTGAACACATAGCGATAAGAGACAGTAAAAAAATCAAAATTTAATACAAAATTATTAAATAAAGTCGGTAAAAAATTGTGGTAGGTGGCAACATAATACAAGAAACTAAAATTAGATACTGCGGAATCAACCCCTATTTTATCATTTCACTTACAAAATTAGCCTGATAAATCAACCTAAATGAGATTCTTTCATAGATTTATCTAATATATAAAAATCTTGTACTTGTTATCGAAACCGAAACGGCTTAACCGATTTTTATGAAACTTTTTGTGTATATTTGGTAGGTCTAAGTATAGGTTGTAGGCTATTTTTTATTCCCCTAGGTGATAAGAGCCACCTCTCCAGGTTTTTTTTTTTTTATTTTTAAATCTTTTTATTTTTTTTGTTTTTATGATTTGGCATCCAAAAATTATAATCCTAAATTTTTATCCTTCTACCCAATCAATCCCTAATTTTTTTTATATTGATTAGAACGCGAGTCGAGCCGCGGTAGTTGCTAGTGTGTGTATATAATTATAATATATTTATGTATCATTTATGAAAATATATTTCGTTCATTGCTTCTTAATATTTGATATTTTAAATAAAGCCAACTTTTACACGAAGTTACTTTAAAATTAGATTTACTCGTAGAGATGTAAGCATAAATTTTCTAAAATTTGTTAGAAAATATAAAATAGTATTATCAAAGCCTATGAAACACATAGTCGGCCAACGGACGAGACAGCCCAAGCTTGCCATACACTAATGTCCCAAGCGACTGTATGGCAGCTTGGGCTGGCTGTCACGTCCGTTGGCCGGCTATATGTTTCATAGGCTTTGGTATTATAGTATTTAAGTTCTGTAGAACCATTTAAAATAATAAAATATGTATCATCCCTTTACTTCACAAGATTTTGAAATTTCAAAATATTATTATATTAATAAAATCATCACCAAAAGAGCACTTACCCTAAACTTTATAATTTAAATCTTGAAATTTTAGGGGTATCTAGTAAAAGCTTGTTTAATTAATTATCATTGATTTCATTTAATTTTCAACTTCAAAGCCTCATAATACGAAGGTCACTCTTGCCATTCGCGAGTTGGTAGATGTTCTTTCAAATATTTGATAGGTTCTCTCAGCCTTTTAGTTTCTTCATGATGCCAAGAAAGTCGTGCTGGTTAATTTAAGTCACCGTAGCCAATCTCATTAAGACTAGCAATATGCGCCAGAGTCATTACAGTGCACAACACGTGCAGACACGTGCAATCTCTATTCCTTTCATTCTCAAATTCATTCGAAGTACAGTCGCAGGACCGATTGGCTTTACGTATTCTCAGATGCACGGGGTTGAACCACCGCCAACTTTCTAACTCCATTACCTATTATTGGACTTTTTCAACAGAAGTACTATAATACAATAAATAAACTCGGCCCGAGAATCTACCCTAGGGCCTTCAAAGTGCGGCCGTATAAATATGCTATCCACAACCACCGAGGCTGTTAAAAATATAACAAGAACGATATTTTAGCAAGAAATATCATATTGTAAAATACAACTCGTACATTAAAATTATTAGAGAATCTGAAATTTGTACCGACTTTACAGTGTTTAAAGCGAGCGTGGTAATAATAAGCTACCACAGCTACAATCTGTATTTATTTACAAAATTATTCATCAGAGATCTCGGAATTAAATTGACAAGCCCACGAGCGCTTTGGGAGCTGTCGAGTAACACGATTATTTGGTCACTTTGCGGCTTAAGTTAAAAGCTTTTAGCTTTCACCACACATTATGTAAAGTTTGAACTATTAAATTCTTCAACTCGGTTATCCGTTGAAATAAATAATGAATATAGTAAGAAACAGCTTACGTTATAACGGAATCTAAATATAGATTCGACCTATGCAACTTCCTTATCTATAATATACTAATGAATTACCCATACCTCACTCGTAGGTATGCATTATTAGGTGCCATTTATATTTATAATGTTTTATAATTTTAATAATAACTATAGCCGGTGTTTCACCCAATTTTCACCCAATTCGGTCCAGCCTTTTCTGTGTAATGTTTTAATTTACAATAATAGTGTCAGCCTGCAGAGCAAAATATTCCACAGGATCCTCGCTATATTGTGCCAAATTGAAAGTTTATAGCACAAAATATGAAGGACTTTCATACAAACTTACAGGAGAATACCTCCTTAATCCGGCCCTGCCGCAACGTCAAACAATATACGTCAAAGATGGGATTCTAAAAATTTTGGAAATTAAATCTTGTATTAAATATATTCAGCCCTTTATAACGAACCGTTTCTGAGCAAGGGCCTCCCTTCAATATGAAGGGGATCGGGACATAGATGAGTTGACTGACTTGAAAAATCTCTACAAAACTTGTTAGATAATTCTCGGACATGCAGGTTTCCTCTCGAAGGTTGTAAGAAAAGTAGTATGAAATTATCAAAGGTGCAATCCGAGATTTGAACCCACTACACTCCGTTCATCTGTTTAAGCGAGCTCGTTGCTACTGGGCTACTAATGCCTCTACTGGGCGACCTAATAGGATATTATTACAAGTTAAAATTCTTAACTATTAATTATAATGATTCTATGGAGTAACGATTAAAGTTATTTCAGAACAATTTTTAAAATGTAATTTTGTAAAATGTCATCTTGTCTAAGCTCGCATTTATAATATTAAAACGTAAGAGGGATTTTAATTTTTACTTCAAAATAATCTTATCTGATATTTTAAAATACGAGAACAAAATACACAGTATTTTGAATTGCTGAAGCTGAATTTTTATAACCTGATAAAGTTGCCCATTAATATAATGATAACCCGACTAAATGTAAAAGTAAAAATAAATTATATTTAACACTGATCGAGTATAATTAGTTTATGTTATCTTTTATTCTATAAATAATTATTATCGTATTATAAGATATTATTTTTAAGACTATTAATATATCTTCTATCACTACATATTATAAAACAAAGTCCTCCGCCGCGTCTGTCTGTCCGGTCACGATAAACTCAAAAACTACTGCACCGATTTTCATGCTGTTTTTACCAATGGATAGAGAGTCTCGAAGACGGTTTTTAGTATATAACAAGCGGAACCCGCGGCTTCGCCCGTGCTAAACCTAGGGACGAACCCGAGTAAAGCGAGGATGAGTCGCTAGTTTAATGATAACTGAGTCGTGTCTTTACATTAATTTCTCTTTTTCTTCTAATAAAAATCTATAGTTTTCGTAATTTCTGTCTGTCTGTCAATCTGTGACTGCATCACAAATTTTGATGAAATTTGGTATAATAATAGGCGATAGCTTCTCTGCTTATCAAGTCAACGTAATATAAGATATTTACTGCGGAAATATATTTAATTATTCAGAAATCAACAGTAACCGTTGAAACGTATCTAAGGACGAACAAGCGAAGCCAGGGTGACTCACGAGTATTATAACCATGAAAATTTCAAGAATCTTTGAAACACTTACCAAAATTAAAACAAAAATGAAATGAAAACTTATTTCAATTCCTTCACTATCCAATTTAGTCTGTGTTTAAATATTGATGTGACTCGATGCGACAATGTTTATCGACAGAGCTGTAACCAAGTTATTGGTTTTTAGGTGTGGGGGATAACCGAGTTAAGACCCGCTAGTAGTGGCGATTTATAAGTTAGTAGGAAATTGTTACAGACATTTGATTTATATATTTATCATATTAATGTAATTTTAATAGTTTATGTGTGTCTGTTAGTTATTAAACACCTCTTTTTAACCGACTTCCAAAAAGGAGGTTCTCAATTCATCTGTATTTTTTTTTATCTCTGAACTTTCGACTGGGTGAACGGATTTTGATGATTTTTTTTATTTGAAAGGTGGTGCTTTCTGTGTGGCCCCATTTTAATATATTCCAGATCTGACAATGGCTTCCATGAAAAAACCATACAAGTTAAATTTGCATTAATTATGTGCGCGACAAACGGACGAATAACATTTTTATTATTTTTGTATTTTTATTGGAAAGGAGTAGTACATCCTTTCCAAGGACCCCAAAACTGACCAAGTTCTTAAAAGTATTATTTTCTACTTTTTAGTTTAGATTTGTTTAATTTTAAAATCGGTTTTTGTTTTTTTTGTTAAAAATAATTTATGTTATGGGGAACTCAAGGGCTAGAATAGCCAGCACTACCCATTAAAACGCAACAGACCTCCCCCGTCTTAACGTAACATCGCAGGATCACTTACGCATTCAACCACGACGCCCTGATAGGAGGTCTGCCGAAGTAAACCACTACCAATAGGTTATTCCACAACCTACTTTGCTATCAGAGATGTATAAGGAAGAACCCGCATGTCACAACGCCTACCGAAGTGGGCCACTTCCATTCGCGTCCCTTATCTTTACACCCAGCCAGATTGCCCTTAAAACACCTAAACGAATTTAGATAAAATTCATTTATTCTTCTATATAAAAACGATTGTTTTAAAAGTCATATAATATGTATAGTGTATCAACTATCAGGCATCCGTAACACAAGCCTCGTAGCTTTCCACGGAACTACTGCCGCTGTGTGCTAATGTCCTAACATTTTTTTAATTTTATTGTAATTTATATACTATTTTTAAACATGATTTTTTGATGTCACGTTTAGTTCTTAGACACTTTACCGTGTTTCTTAGGCTCTTATATACGAGTATGTCACTTTACACCTGTGCTTAACGTACCGGAACGGACGGGACGGCCTCCGACATAAAGGGTACTGACGGATGGTTAAGCTCACCGAAATGTACTGGATGTAAATGGTAGATGACTGATTATTCAAGAATACGCTAAAACTGCAGATTTCATAAATTCTAGAATAAATGCTATTAAATAAAAAATAGTTAGTAATTAAATAAATAACACTTATCGTATAGCATGTATTACAGTGTTGCATTAAAAAGATATATAAATTTATTTCATGTAAATGCAATTTAAACTAAAACTATTGATTTTAAATTTTTATATGTTTAAAATAAATTTACATTAATTTTAACTTAAAGCTAACAACAACAAATCTGTCCCAAGAGAAGCGTTCATATTACGGGATTAATCTAGTTTAGTGGTAAGCAACGAGGCTTCTGGAGTACAAACACTCATGCTCAACAAATGAATACCCCCAGTGAGACTCGAACCCGCAACGCTGGCACAGCAGGGTCACTAAAAACTGAGCCAAACATGTCTTCAACACCTAACCCTTAACAAAGAGTAACCTATGTGCTATTTTCAGTCTGCAAATTTCATCCAGATCAACCATTCTGGCGTGAATGACAAACATAGGATCAAACGTTAGCGCATTTTTAAACTCGATACTAATAAATGGCGCGACATTTTTGTTCGCTCTAACTGCAACAACTAATAACGGATAGACATGAAACTTATTTCATAGGATTGTTTCGGTGAAGGTTTTAGTATATGCGAAATTCATATGCGGGCGGAGCCACGCGAAATGATAGTATTTGTATATTTTAATATTACATGTGGATTTAGCCTCTCTGGTAATTGGTAGTTCGTACTACAGTCCGGACTCCGGAGTGAGTTCTTCTAGATCCCGACATACGTACTGTAAGATGAGTGGAATTGAAAAATTGATATTAAAAAAATAACTTTTATTCGATAACACAACAAATGACACATTAAAGGGTTGGAGTTTCCTTTTAAGCATATATAGGTAGAATGCCTGTGCCAGGAGACTCCTTGCTTTGCATGTTTTAAACTACCACTTTCAGTATGCATATGAATGACAAAATCAATATAAAATAGCCTACAATATTACAAAAACAGAACTCAAAATCAACATATTATACTATATGTTATATTGTATTTTTTTTAATTAATTCAATATTAAAAGCAATAATTGCAATAACATCAACGCAAACATCAACAATTATTATAACATGAAACGAGATCTATAAAAACAGTGTACTTCAAAACGTTTGAATAAAACTCGGCACGACCTTAAAAACCCAACAGAAGTAGTGTCTAAATCTCATGGGAGTTAGCGTTGAGAAAACAAAAAGTAAATCTCTCGTCTGAAATATGGCTTAATACAAACGAGAAAGCGGAGTATTTTCTTAGATTTCACGTGAATATTTGACAGCAATCATGGTCAGAGGAGAGACTAAGGTTTTAAAAATCTCAAAGGTCACAGTTGCTACAGACAGTATCTACCTACAAAATACATGACTAGGGATTCACTCTCGCTCCGCCTGAGTTCTTCCCTGTGCACATTAGTTTACTAACAGTTCTCAGAAATGAGATATTTTCTCATAGTAAAAAGTATCCTATAATTGACCCAATTTCATCAAAATCTGTCCAGCCAGACATAATTTCTAAAAATTATAGATTTGACTTCTGTATTAATGAAAATTACTATTTGAATAAGATTTTTCTAAGTCGTATTAAATACAAATACTTTATGTACACAGATTTGACTCTGAATTTTTATATGTATAGATAATACTTAAAACATTTAATAACACATTTTATAAGTCTTTGGCAAGTTAAAATTACCATTTATAGTGTTTTACGTCAAAATGAGTATTCTCGTGGGAATAGCTAAAAGCGTTGTAAAGTTGCTTTCTGAATTTAATATACCATAGTATATAAAATTATCCATTGCGGTATCACATTATGTACTAAAAGAATCTGAAAACAGGTTTTTTTTATGGGACAAAGGGGGCGAACGGGCAGGAGGCTCACCTGATGGAAAGTGATTACCTCCGCCCATGGACATTTGCAACTGTTTGCAGATGCGTTGCCGGCCTTTCAGGAAAGGGAAGGAGGGAGAGGAAGGGAGGAGGCAGTGAAGGGGGGGGTAGGAGGGATGGTGAGTGGGCCTCCCGGACTCTCACTTATCGGACGAAACGCGACAGCATAGCTGCCACTTCACGCCGGTCTCCTGTGAGAGAGTGGTACTATACGGGGCGTGCCGGCCCATTCGGCTGCTACCCGAAAGTAACAAGCATGGCACTACCACTATAAAAGGTTCCTTTGGTTTTTAGTGGGTTGTACTGATTTTGCCGACATAACCTGTACGTATGCAGATGGTATAGGTACCAATGCATTTCAATGCATTTCCAAACGTTAAAAACATTATTTGGATATGCTTGTTTAAAAAAAAATATTTAATTAAAATTAACAATTATTTTTAAAGTATTTTAAACCGATTTCATTAATTAAAGTATATGAAGCAAAAATTACAAAGCTTTCGTTAAATTACTCACGTTGCTTACACTCGCTCTCGCTACGATGCACCTTCAATGTACCACACAGAGACCACGAGTCAGGATTTATTACAACAAATTGCTAGAGAGGATATCTTTATCTTACGTCAGGGAAGAGAATAATCAAAGGAGTTACGCTTTTAAACAACTACAAATCTTCTATATATTTTATCGGGGGTTTCATTCGACTCACCCTCTCTCCGCTTGGGTTCGTCCATAAATAACGGGTTTTTTTTTCATTTTAACGATTAGTATAGATTTCTTTGTAATGAGATATTTTCCTGCAATAAAAAGTATCCTATATATTGACCCAAATTTCATCAAAATCTGTACATTGATTTTCTTGCCCTAAAGTGAAGCGGTTACAGACAGACAGAAAAAATTCTAAAAACGATAGATTCGGCATCCGTATCGATAATAATGGCTACTTCAATAAGAATTGTATACATATGTATTATATTATAAAATATATTAACACCTGTGGGTGGATTACAAACATTCGTACTTATCACATAAATGCATGCCCACAACGGATCTCAAACCCGCGACCGTTTGCACAAGTGACGTAAATTATTATTGATAAAGCAAGAAAATGATATATTGATATATTATAGAGTGGATTATAATATTGGGCTTTTTAAATTATTATTGTTGAAAATATTACTCTATTCCACTTAAAATATCTTATTATATTACAATTTCAGAAGCACTTTCAGGTCATCGAATTACAAGAGATTAATATTTGATCTAATATTGAATTTGGCTTAAGTTCTATATTCACGATTCACGATTAAACTAATAAAACCTGTGTCTTTGTCTGCTTTTAAATGACGTAAAGTTACCTTCAGTATAAACTTTTCCTGATTCCTTCATTCCTTACACTTAATAGAATTTTTGAGTTACAGTATTAAACAATTTGAAAAATGAATTTAAAAAAATTTGTACACCCATATTGAGAAGGTTTTTTTAAGTCAATCACATTGGAGATTAGAGTTAGAAAAAAATCCCCTGTCCCGAGGGATGCTGCTAAATGCTAGATTAATATAAAATTATAACTGTTTACAAAACATTTATAGTTACTGTATATTTTTATTTAAAACTAGATACATTTTGAGGTTTATATAGATTTCTTAGAAATTAGATATTTTCCCGCAGTAAAAACTATTCTATATATTGACCCAGATAACCAGCTATAATCATACTAATTTTCATCCAAATCAGTCCAGTGGTTTTCTCGTGATGTGGTCACAGACAGACAGACAGACAGACAGACAAAAATTCTAAAAACAATAGATTTGGCCTCAGTATCGATAATAATGTATATTATTTCAAATAGAATTTCCAAAAAAAATATTTAATGTACAGATTTGACTCAGAATTTTATACATGTGATTTTTATTCTTGAGACGACTCGTTTGGCTCAGTTGGTGACCTTACTTTCTACGCCAGCGGTCGCGGGTTTGAGTCCCGCTGGGGGCATTAATTTGCTAATCACGAATGTTTGTACTCCAGTCATGGGTGTTTATATTTATAATATGTATTTATTTAAAATTTATATGTGTAGTATATCAACTATCTGGTATCTGTAACACAAGCCTCGTAGCTTACCACGGAACTAGATGGTGCTGTTGTAATAATGTCCCAACATATTTATTATTGATTATTATTTATTATTTAAAAATAGAAAGCTATTTACAGTATAATTACTCATAAATATATTGAGACGTTAACACGCAGCTCTATGTAGTTCTATTGTAAGTAACGAAGTTCTTGTGTTATGGATACCCGGTAGTCAGTTTCTAAAATTAGAAATTAATAAATATAAATAAATATAAATATGTTGGGACATTATTACAACAGCGCCATCTAGTTCCGTGGTAAGCTACGTTACGTGTTTGTGTTACGGATACCAGGTAGTTGATATACTACACATATAAATTTTAAATACATACATATTATAAATATATTTATTTGAAATAGTTACGTAAATAAGTCCGCGATATAACCGAAAAGATAGTTGTTATAGTTAAAATATCAATTATTAAATCTAAGCAAGTATTAGCATAATGTTATTTTTTAGATTTATTCTAAAAGGAAAGTACAGCAAAATTTAACGTTTTAGGCAAAAACTACAAAAATTTTGCTTTTTCCAACCAATTATACATCAATGGAACCCGAACTGATCGACCGAAGCTTTGTGAAGTGTCGAGTGTTTGTTCAAAAGTGCCCTAAGCGTGAGTAGGCGCTCGAGCATGGTATTTTTATTTCATGCCTTTAATGCTGAATCATATTTGATATGTCAACAACAAAAATATCTACGAGATCAAGTTGTATTGAATATTTTTGAATCTTTTTTTTTATTGCATACTAGTAACTTACTCTCGGTTCGCTTGGATATTTGTTTAATTACTTTTACGTTTAATTTCTTAGGTTTATTTTTAGAATGTCTATCAAAATCGGTCCAGCCGATTTGATATAACAAACAGACAGAAAAATATTTAATATTTAATTTTCTTTTCTTATAAGTACTGTAATAAATATACTTTCATATTATGGACATAGCACGTTATTGAAAGACGTCAAAAGGGTAGGAAATTTCGTATTTTTCATGTACTTGCCACAGTGTGATAGGTTTAAGAAAAAGTCCCGTAACCAACAGTAATATTATAAAAAGGCCTAAAATATTATACGATACACAAGAATCAAACCCACTACCCTCCCATAAACAATCCCAACTATCTTAACACTAAGCACATTACGTAATTGGCACCCAAATGAAAATACCTTTCACATCTAAGCTTAACTACTTTACAAGTGTACTAACAACCCATACAAATAATGAAGGGCAACAATCACGTCGAATCTCATAGCTGGGTTCTATTGATTTTAGGTTCTTGGTTTAAGCAATCATTCGATTCAACGGATTCAATTGCTTGAAAAGGCTTTGTTTTATCAGACACTGCCACTACCATTTTATTTAGCTTTTAAACTTAAAAAGATTGAGTACAAAAATAATTTATAAGTCAATATTATATGAACTTTATTAACGAATATGAATTTCATTATCAGAAACATTAAACAATACATACAATACAATTTGATAAAATTTAGTCGAAAATTAGACTTATCATTCTCCTGATAAACTTATTTGTCTCTTGCTTAATCTTATATCTGTACAAATATATGAAAATGAAGTGTCTCTTTGTAATTTTGAAATAACATTGCTAAATTCATATGGAAGTATAATTTACTGTTTTACGAGTAGAATTTTTTTTTAAATGACTAGATCAATTTTAACGAAACTAAGAACCCATGCCATTAAAAACTAAACTAATCAATAAGACATACTCGGATACTCTTTAACCTCGCATAAAGCGTCTCTCATGACGAAATGCAGAAGAAATCTTGGATCAGACCATAATCTACCTGTTAACTGGTCAAACGTTGTATGGAGAGCTTCCTATAAGTTTCGAGAGATTGTAAAGCACTTTCACAAATTCTGTTTCTCACGCCAAGTTCTTCTTCCTTTAACGTCGTTTTTAAGGGGTAATCATTTTAAAAGCGGTCGACATTTTTCAATGAAAATATCAAAATAGCAATTGAGATTTGAACCGGTTATATTCGTCTTCCAAACGAGCGCAATACCACTGGACTACCGCAGCATTCACATTTATATTCTTACTAGCTGGCACACGTACGCTTTGCAGACGTACGTAAGTGTTTCGTTTGGTCTTTAGAGACCTTAAAGTATATTTAGGTTTTTCGCTAAAAACCAATAGATAAAAAATAAATATATCGTTATTTTGTCACAAAAAAAAAGATTTATTAAGTAAATTTTAAAAATGGAGAAGAGAGTACGGTATTCAAAACTAATCTTAAGTCATTTAGTTACAGACGATTTGGCAACACGTTCGGCTCGATTTGCGGTGACCCTACTCGCTATGCCGGCGGTTGCGCTTTTGAATCCCTTTTGAGTTCATGTTTTCCGACGCAAGATTAATAAAATATTAGTTTTTTGTGGCCCTGAAAAGAGCATTTAAAGGGAGTTAAACGACTTGCAATTTAAGATAATATATAATACTTAGTTTTAAACCCTTTTTTACGCACGGGCCTCCCTCAGTACGAGGGGGATCAGGCCATAGTCCACCGCGCTGGCCTAGTGCGTATTGGCAAACTTCACATGTCTTCCGAAAACTTGCGAGGTTATCTCAGATATGCAGATTTCCTCACGATGTTTTCCTTCACCGTAAGACAAGTAGTAGTCATGATAGAATGTTTCGCACATGAATATATCAGAGGTGCGAGACCCGGATTTGAACCCGCATCACTTGGTTATCCAAGCGAAGGCGTTACTGGGCTGGGCTGCCACTGATAATATATAGCCTTAAAATAATATAGTGACTATGAATATAGAAGCATTATAACATATAAATGTTTAATGTTGTCAAACACCTTGTTATCCACAAGTTCAATTTCCGAGCGAAATTCAAATTGGCCATACAAAACTACATCTGCCTTACAAACTTCCACAGATATTTTGTAAAACGCTTGAAATATTATACAATATCAAAATATATGCAAGAATATTTTCTGAATTCAACATCTGCTTAAGAAAACCGATATAGCAACGTTTTGTCCTATCAACAATATAGTCTTTATAATCCACTGCTATTGTAGGAAGATGCTGCATCTAGGGCATCTCGACTGACGTATCTTTTCTAAACTCTCAACGTGAAATGCATACTATTTATACTCCTTATAAGTTATCTTTGACAGATGAAAAAGATGAGAAATAACCACGGAAATAACTTCTTACATATTTTTATTCTAGCGATTTACCCACGCCCCATCCGGGTGCGTACATATATTTGATATTTTGAGCGAAATTTTAATTATTTTTTTAAAACAAAAGTAACCTAAGTTACTCTGCATAACATCGGTTATCTGCTAGTAAAAATCCCATCAAAATCGGTCCATTTGTTTTAAAGATTCACCTAGACAAACAGACCAGCAGGCAAAAAAATTTAAAAAATATCTTTTTATTAGTACCGTATACAATTTAATAGCTACTTTTATAAAATAAGTAACGGACACTTCAATTTTAATTATTTTTAATCTATGGTTTTTAGAATTTGTCTGTCTGTGACCGCATTACGAGAAAACCACTAGACTCGTTTTCATGAAATTTGGTATGACAACGCTGATTTTCGAGGCCAATATAAACGATAATTTTTGTCTTTGTAAAAACGATACTAACTGTTAAAACAAGTTAACAAGTAGTTATTTACTTTGATTTTAATAAATCAAAAGTTTAGGATTATTACTTGTGAAAAGGGAAAATTTTACTAACATTGCCAACGACAGCGCATCTTATAAAAACCGCTCTACTTAGTTAAATGAAAATAAGTTGTCAGAAAAGCAAATTCATATTAAATCCATCTCAAAGTGCATCTGCAAGTCTAGATTACACAACTTTTTCCTAACTTTCAAGTAACCCTAGATAGCTTAAGTTTTTATATCTAAGAACTTCCGTTGTGATAGGACTACTTTATATTTTATATTTTCTTTTTTTATTATACTTTGAATATCTTAAATTACTTACAATACCAATAAGTTAAAATCTCGTTAACCGTTACCAGCTATATAATGTTTCACGATTTGGCTCAGCTGCTCAGCGGTAGTTGCTGTGCCAGCGGTCGCGGGTTTGAGTCCCGATAGGGAGCATTAATTTAAGTAGTTAACACAAATGTTAGTACTCCAGTCATGGGTATTTATATTTATAATATGTATGTATTTAAAGTTATATATGTGTAGTATATCAACTATATGTTATCCGTAACACAAGCCTCGTAGCTTAAGAAGGTGCTGTGTTTTAAAGTCTCAACATAAGCAAAGAGAGTTTGGTGCTTATTTTTCCTCTGTCAATTTTTTCTTGTTTTGTTTTGTAACTATTGCTAAAAATGTTTTAGAACTGTTGGTTTTATTATACTGATTATGAATTTTATAAAAAAGTCATCAAACAAACCAACAGTTATAGATATTATGTGTTATAGATATATGTTAAATAGTGTAGTGTAATAAAGAAAATCATGAATAACAAAAACAAAGTGAAGAGGGAAAAGTATAATTATTTGACTGTCTCATTTTATTTTTATCTACTAACAGCACTGTAGCCTAAATCAATGCTCCAAAATTGAAATCTGTATAAGTCGTGTTTAAAATTAAGCAGTGAACGGATTTCGAAGGGGAGTAAAGTGGCATCAGCCTCCCCAACCTTTTACACAATTTTTTCCCAAGTCACTACTTTCGATAGGATTTGAGCATTAATACAACTTTTTAAGGTACTTTGATGCCATTTTGAAATATTTTGTAAAGTGTGCGTAGGCACTGTCTGTATCCTGTCCCGTGATGATTGATGATCCCGTGATGAATCATGATTGCTGTAAAGCATTCGAAGCATCGGGAATCAAAAATCAAAAAAAAAACCTCGACAAAATCCTAAAAGATAGTTCATTTATAACATTTATACCAGTTAAAGAGAAACAAATAATATCAAAAATACGGTGTTAAAGATTATTTTTCTGTGATATATATAGTGAGGTACATTTCTGCTACTTGTAACTAGTTTCTAAAATAGATCAAGATCACGTAGATGAGATCTATTAATAGATGACTTAAAAAAAGACCTATACATTTTGGTTTCAACTGAATGCTATCTTTTCTGATGACGACTGAAAGATGAATCGGTGACACGTTTGGCTCAGTTTGCAATTACTTTGAGACTTGCTGTTTAGCGGTCGGGGGTTTAAGTCTCGATGGAGGCATTGATTTGTGTAACAAACACAGCTGTTTGTGCTTCAATCCTGTGTGATTATATCTATACATATTATTAAACAAAGTCCTCTATCGTGTCTGTCTGTCTGTCTATTCGTGCAAAACTCAAAAACTACTGCACCGATTTTCATGCTATTTTCACTAATGGAAAGAGTGGTTTTCGAGGAAGGTTTTAGTATATAATTTGTTTTATATTTTAATTTATTTTGTATACATTGGCTAAAATGTCGCAAAAAAATACGGACGCGAAAATAAAATACAAGCGCTGCTTCAAACGCCGCTTTGCTTGATGCAATCGCCAACTCTATCTTGCCGCACTCCCGCACCATCTTTTTTTTTTAGGACATCATTACAACAGCGCCATCTAGTTCCGCAGTAAGCTACGTAACGTGCTTGTGTTGCGGATACTAGATAGTTGATATACTACAAATATAAATTTTAAATACATACATATTATAAATATAAACACCCATGACTGGAGTACAAACATTCGTGATTAGCAAATGAATGCCCCCAGCGGGACTCGAACCCGCGACCGCTGGCGCAGAAAGTAGGGTCACTACCAACTGAGCCAAACGAGTCGTCGAACTACTATTAAGGCAATAGCGAAGAAGTTTTTGGAAATTTTGAAGAATTTTCAACATTCTACCACCAATTCTTATTTTTAATAGTAATTAGAATGTGGGCAAAACCGCGGGAATTGCTAGTTTATAATAAGAATGCATTTAATGTATGCTGTGTTAATGTCTTTTGATGAACTGTTAGGCACATTTTCAATTACGGTAAGATCACACAAATAAACTTTCTTACCACCGCGCAAACGTAGCTACTAGTACATGACGGGGCGGTTTGTTAATCACAGCTTATCAAGTGCACAAACGCGTTACCAGTTGACACAACCGGTATTTTCTGGCTCGAGCTGTTGACAACTTTGGGCCGAGTGCCTCATGCTCAAAAGGTTCACACATATTCTCCTTACATATTATACAGTTGCGAGCTTTGACAATATAGGATCTTATATATCAATGGAGGTACTTATGTGCTCACTCCTACCACAATACAGAGATAGAACAGTAGCGTAACTCAGCCGTCTTTTTGAAATTGACACCAACAGCTGAGCGGAGCGCTAGGGTTGGTACATACAAAAAGTAAAACAGGTTATTTTTTTTAGGAATGAAACATATGTTAATTTAATATTTATTTTTTACATATTTATGTTATAAGTTGGTAACAGATAAATATTTGCGTCTATTGCGACAAGTTTTAAATGCTGTGTTGTTAAATTTTATTATATAAAAAATTCGCATTCTTATGAAAAGTTTAATTAAATAAAGTTTTGGAAAACAGGGACACGCGGCAGTGGAGACAGGTTAATTTCTTTAATTTCTTTTAAAATTGATGCTAAAATCTTGCAATTTATATAAGCTCGGCGAAGCGCGGTGTGGCACTGCATAGCTTTGCATTGCCAAGATTGGTTAGCGGCCGTGTAAACGACGTGTATGTGTGCGTGCGTCGATTCGGGCGCTCTAGTATGAAGTTAAAGTACTGTTCTATCTCTGTATTGTGCTCCTACAGTACGTTTAAATAAAATTAGTCTGTTTTTAATTTCAAATTAACAGCTTTTCACTAAATGCATATGAAAGTATATACGGTACTAACATCAAAAATCTTTTTTTTTTTAATTTTTGTGTGTCTGTCTGTCTGTTTGTTCCAGCTAATCTCTGAAACGGCTTAATGGATTTTTACAGGACTTTCACTCGCAGATAGCTTATGTTATAAAGAGTAACTTAGTCTACTGTTATTTTATAAGAAAATAATAAAACCGTTTTATTTCATTTTAACTTACGCCCAGCGAAGAGGGCCAGGTTTGCTAGTATAAAACATGTCAGCTTCGTACAATTAAAAATGTTGAGGTATCTTATCGAAACCCTTATTGATGTCGGTATAATCTGTAAAGATCTTTTAAAGACGCTACCTAGAGGTCACTTTATGTTCATATTATATATAAAGCACTCTACAGACTATATGTTACAAAAACAACAGATAAAAGGCAAAATGCCACATAATGTATAAACAACGCCCTAAATTCATTGTAGAGGGCCGTTGGAGCGCGTAATTAGTCGTAGGGTCTGCAAAAAACGGGACTACTACTTTTATTTTTAGAAAGATATTTTTATCATATTTACCTTTGCGTCGATAAATATAATATGATAACCGTATATAGGTCGAAAAAGTTTTCCTAAATGACATACAATTATTTTTTCTTGAGGTATAATTTTTAATGATGTTGCTTTAATAATTACTAAGACAAAATCCCAACTAAATCTATTTACCGTCCGCATTCAACCACGACGCTTCGACGGCTGGTCTACCTAGTCATGGAAATGGTCCGATGGTTCACTCTGTTATCAAAAAAGTTCCAGGAGCAATCTGCATGGTAAATCTTACATTGAATTGGGCCGCCTCCAAATGCGTTTCTTGTCATCGTTCTCATGCGTCCGACTAGATTTGCTAATTTGCATATTAAAACATAAGCAAATGTAAGGTAGCAGATGCTTTTGAGCGAGGCGAAGGTAGTTTGCTACATATTAAATAAACTAAAATTGATATTGTAATGTAATTCTTATGGAGGAGTTTTACACAGCCGATGTAAAATACGAAAGTTTTTAACGAGTACCTACTTTCACTCACTGCCTCGGTGGTGTAGCGGCTAGCATGTACGGTCATACATCGAGAGGTCCTGGGTTCGAGTCCCGGGTCGGGCCAATTTTAATTATTGAGTCTCTCTGCTTAGTAAGTCTCAGTAACAGGTCCTTGTAGAGCACGTAAAGCCGTCGGTCTTGCGCCTTAGCTTTCAATGGTCGTGTCGAGTAGTCGTCCCACCGGAGTATGAGAGTGATAGGAACATAGATTGCACTTGTGTCTGCGCGTACACTTGTGCACTATAATATCTCCTGCGTAGTTGGCTAGTCTCAATGAGATTGGCCGCCATGGCCGCAAACGGTCGGAGAACACTTTCAATAATCAAGTCACATTGAAATACCTACATGGCCTTATAAAACAAGATCGAAATCATTTTTTATACTATGTTATACGTAAAAATTTTTTTTCACATAATTTTAATGAAATAGAAACAAAAGAAATTCGCATCCAATATACATCTCTTTTACTGCCACTACATTCTGAGTTATAATAGGCTCCCGTACACGTCGTTCACTTCAACTTTATGATTAAAATCATACCATATCGTATTGAATTACTCTTTGCAAGTATGAAAGGTAAGGTAGGGTCGGAACATAAATGTGTTAAAATATAAATGAAACCCTTAAAAAACTAAGTGTCCTTAATAAAATCTACCTTAGTTTTATACATTTCGTATTACTTATGTCACTATAGCAATTAATAGGAATTTAGTGAATCATAATCTACACACTCTCTCAATTACACTCACACACTCAATTACATGAGGCAGCCCAGCGGTAACTCGTTCGCTTGGATAACCGAGTGATGCGGGTTCAAATCCGGGTCTCGCACCTCTGATATTTTCATGTACGTATTTTCTAACATAATTACCACTTGTCTTACGGTGAAAAGAAAAACGTCGTGAAGCAAGTTTTCGTAAGACATGTCAAGTCATGTCATGATGTATGGCCTGATCCCCCTCGTACTGAGGGAGGCCCGTGCCCAGCAGTGGGACGTTAAAAAGAGCTGAAGACAGAATCTATACATATAATAAAATTCTAACTTATTCGATTCTGTACACTGAATATTTTTTGGAAAATCTTTGAATTTAGAATTTTGTCTGTTTGACTGTCAAAGATATGTTATCCCATCGAATCTCATATAACTTTATATAGGAAATTTGTGAAAGATCTAAACTGGTAAAACAAAATCAAAATTTAATGCGGAATCCTAATTCTTGTCTAAAAAAAGTAGCCAAGAAATGAAAGAAAAATCTTTATAACATCTACTATCTAACCACAAAAGAAAGTCCCGTCAAATCGGCTTAGCCATTTTGGAGATTAGCTGAAACAGACATAGAGACTAGAGAGAGAGACAAACTTTAAAAGTGTTTTTCTTGTAAATGTATAATTCCATATGCATTTTGTTAGAAACGTTGTCAATTTGACATTACAAAGAGACACTACAATTTAATTTATTTATATAGACATTTTCACCAAACAATAATGTTGCAGTCAGTACCGCCACGTCTCATTACTATAGACCGCAACCGAAAGCATCACGTGGGTGCCATGCCGTAGGTATTACTTGATTTGCCCTATTGATTAACATTTACTACGACATTCAAGTAATTATAAAATACATACATACGTGACTCATTGGTTCAGTTTGAGCTGAAACTACTTTCTGTGCCGGTAGTAGAGGATTCGAGTCATGCTGGGGGCATTTATTGGTGTGATGAGCATAATTGCCTACCGTGGAACTAAATTAGCTTGTATTAATGTCCTATATATGTATTTATATCACTATAAAAATAATATATTGCTTTATGAAGTCAAGATTCCCGTTTGGTTTTAGTACGTAGCAACGAATCTTTTCTAGCAAGTGAATCTTATATCTATATTTATAGAGGACATGTTACTGCCTCGATGGTAGAGGCTATCATGTGCAACCGTATAACACAACATTAATATAAAAACTAGAAGTATATTTAAGATACTTTAAATTATGCTATAATATTCAATATTTTCTTATTTATTTGCCTATTAATTATTGTTTCTCATAAACGAAATAATTATAATAATAAATTTACCGAGGGTCCTAAATCAGTTATGGCTATTTAGATGTAAATTGAAGACATGGTCTTCAAGAACTGTGCTTGTGTAGACTTGATACTATTTTGTCGAGATATTTTATCGTATTACAGCCCTTCATAATGTCCCACTGCTGGGCATTGGCCCATTATTTGAAGGGGACTCAGACTATAGACCGCTACACTAAAAAATTACAGATTGATGGGCTTCCCGTCATTATAAACTATCAATTCCCGCGGCTCCGCCCGCGTTTTAATCACTATTAAAAATAGGGGTTGACATCATAAAAATAAAAAATTTAAACCTGGTCTAAAAATAAAAACCTTGATAAGGCCACCCTTATTACCTAGAGAATAAAAAAATGCCTACGACTTATTTTCACAACCACCAAATATACACAGAAAATTGCATAAAAATCGATCAAGCCGTTTCGGATGAAGTCGATAACTCGATAAAGATAAAACTATCATACCACTGGTGGGTTACATCAACATTGCTTAGCCCAGAATAGCTTATATATACACTCACACACATGCACATTACTGCACAAACTTATGTATTATTTAGAATACTTAGTCACACATTTTTTCCGCCTGTCTCTTTGTCACGGTCTAGTACTGGAACAATATTAAAACCATCTATTAAATGTATATTGTAAATGGGTAATTATTACATTTTACTTTTAACATAAATAAATAATAAATAAATATGTTGGGACATTATTACAACAACACCATCTTGTTCCGTGGTAAGCTACGAGGCTTGTGTTACGGATACCAGATAGTTGATATACTACACATATACATTTTAAATATATACATATAAACGTCCATGACTGGAGTACAATCATTCGTACTCAACAAATGAATGCCTCTAGCGGGACTCGAACCCGCTATCGTTGGCGCAGAAAGAAGGTTCACTACCAACAGAGCTAAACGTGTCGTCAATATACGCAACATAACATGTTACGTAGGTTAAAGCATAAAAAAATTTTCTCATCCTACAGAACCCTCAGAGTGAACCGTAATCTCACAAATTCCCGTATTAATTTTTTTTATAATACTGCTTGCCTATATTTCGCTGAAAACTAAAAATATCTGTTAATTTTTTTTTTCGAATGAAACTACGCTGAAAATTACGACTGGTAGGTATATAAAGGATAAAAGCTACACAGCTTTTCAAAGGAAAGTAAACATGCAAAAATATTTATCATTTTTTATTTTTTTACTACTATGTACTCATATGTACCAGTGTGCTTTCGATTGAAATATTAAAGAGCTTAAATAATTGAATAAATATTATGTTGGTACATTATCACACAGCAGCGTCTAGTTCCATAGTACGCTACGAGGCTTATGTTACGGGTACCAGATAGTTGATACACTATGTGACTAAATACATAAATATAAATATGTTGGGACATTGTTATACAGAGCGCCATCTAGTTCCGTGGTAAGCAACGTGGCTTGTGTTACGGATACCAGATAGTACATATTATGAATATAAGTAAGTATGAATATAATATAAACATGACTGTGGGATGTCCCCTGTAGGACTCGAACCGGCGACCGCTGAGAAGCAAGTAGTCGCTACAAACTAAGCCAAACATGACGTCAAATATTTTTCAACTTAATTAATTCTAGCTAAGCTTTAGCAAATGTTTGGTTTTAAATAATTTAAATGTTCATCTCTTTAAAAGTTTGGAAAAAGACGCCATCATGTCTGCGCCATTTTCAAATCTCGAGAGGGTACACTATACATTGAATTGTAAATGACTCGACGCGTATAATTCTATCAGCTTCTGAGCCAGGTACGATATTAACATTCTATAGCAAATACCAAATCAGAATTTTGAATGCGATATACATTTGGCTCAGTTTGTTGTCGCGGGTTCGAGTCCTGCTGAGGGCATTCATTTGTTGAGCACGAATGCTTGTGCTCCAATCATGGGTGTTTATATTTATTGTGGAAGATGAACAGAAAAGAGGATGTTAGAGTGGGAAAAAAACTATAAAAGTCGATGCATAACCGGCATCGGGGGGTAGTTGTATCTTGACGCTTGTCGTGGTAGCATGGTTAGATCGTTACTCTGTTGGTTTATTTCTTTAAAATATCATTGTTGGTAGCTTAGTGGTATTTTTGGTTAGTTTAATTGTGTTTTAGCCTTTTCAGATACTTAAAGTAAATTGAGGTCGATTTAGTATGCTTGTGTTTTTTAAAAAAAGCTCACTTCTGGTCTAAATTCACAAGATCAGAAGTGGGATAGGCCCTGTTTCGCCCACTACTTTTGTTAGCGCGTGGTATTTGTTGGTTGTTTTTGTTTAAAAGTTTTATCGGAGGGTACCGTGATTTTAGTGTATTTTCATTGATTTTAGAGATTTGTGCTGTCTTTTGGTCGCTGTGTATAGTTTAGTTTGGTTTTGCTTGTCAGGCTTAAATTAGAAAATTAAATGATTTGAATTAACGGTTATTTTTAGATCTTTTTTTTTATTTTGTTGCAATATCAGACAACCAGCGAGATCGCAGTGAAAGTCGCCGATGTAGATTGTAGTCCTCGGCATGAGCGTGGCGGTAGTTGTGATCTGTGTTATAGTAGGTGCTGTGCTTTTGCCGGGCCTTTATAGAAATGTTAACTGTAAAATTATTATTTTTTTTTACTGTTTATGTAAAAGATGCTTATTTTGTGTTTTCGCATTGGGATTGATACATTCAAGGGAAGATGTATCTTGCGGTTGGGGATAGCATGTCTCGCAGGTCTTTGTACTCGGATATGCTGTTCTGGCCGACAGATGCACTTCAAGTGGGGTACGGTTTCATATTATTGGATGCTGTCTTGGAGTGCGCTCGGACATGCGATCCTAGTATATGGAACATACCTTGTGTAGCTTAAGATTAATGTGTGTGAGCTCGGACAGTGTCTTGGAGGTTACTCAGACATGTCGTCCTGGAGCAGTGATCATATTATGAGTTGACCGTTGCATATGTTTTTGCAGCAAACATTAAACGTATATTTGGGGGTAGGTTGGATTGAAACACGCTTTTATAGGTACCGATTTACACACGCAAAGCTATGACATAGTTCTCTGGCGAGTCGTGAGGGTGCACTCCCCCGACGGGTCCTGCCCCGGGTAATTGGTACGGATATCTGTTTGTTTTACATCCACTGTGCTTAGGTTATGCTAGGTAACGTATATTTGTGGTTAGGTTGGGTTGAAACATGCTTTTATAGGTACTGATTTACACACGCAAAGCTATGACATGGTTCTCTGGCGAGTCGTGAGGGCGCACTCCCCCGACGGGTCCTGCCCCGGGTAATTGGTACAGATATCTGTTTGTTTCACATCCATTGTGCTTGGGTTATGCTAGGTGAGCTTAGCCCACGAATGAATCAAATGGAAACCTTTATATTGACACGCAAGTTTTGGAAATGTACTTTGTGTTTTTTTTGTCTGGTGATTTTATTGTTTATATGGCAGTAGATGATGAGAGTGTGATGTCTATAGCTTCTGGCGTCATTCTGCTTTTCGATGTCGAGGTTCTAACTGAACTCAAGGTTATAAGATAAAGGAGCCCGAGGACGGTCTCCTGTCAGGAAAGGCCGTGTGGAAGATGAACAGAAAAGAGGATGTTAGAGTGGGAAAAAAACTATAAAAGTCGATGCATAACCGGCATCGGGGGGTAGTTGTATCTTGACGCTTGTCGTGGTAGCATGGTTAGATCGTTACTCTGTTGGTTTATTTCTTTAAAATATCATTGTTGGTAGCTTAGTGGTATTTTTGGTTAGTTTAATTGTGTTTTAGCCTTTTCAGATACTTAAAGTAAATTGAGGTCGATTTAGTATGCTTGTGTTTTTTAAAAAAAGCTCACTTCTGGTCTAAATTCACAAGATTATAATATGTATGTATGTATTTAAAGTTATTTATATGTGTAGTGTATCAACTATCTGGTATCCGTAACACAAGCCTCGTAGCTTACCATGGAACTAGATTGTGATGTATGTAATAATGTCCCAACATATTTATTTATTTATATTTATGTTGAGAATCCTGTTTTGAATAAACACGAGTTTCTGATCTGAAAAGTACTTTCCATCTTTTAATTGTTTAGTATATTATGTGCAAATTGCTTTATTAAATTATTAGTTTAATTTAGATTAGGATTTATTATGTGCTACCTTTGCCTATATTTCTCTTCATATTTAAATTAATGAACATTACATAAAAATAATGGTTAGTTAAAATAGTTTAAATATCTTAGGAATTATAATTTAAAAAAATCAATTTCAATCTGTGCTTGTTGCCTTTCTAAAAGTACTCGTAACTGTAAAGTTTCGTTATAACTAAATAACTAAAGCATCAATATAAAAATCCCTTCATTAGTCTAATCTTGAAGAATAAATGAAAAACACTTATACTATTAAGATAATAATTTAAAAAAACAAGTTCCTCCTTTTTTGAAATCGGTTATAGTAGAAGCATAATGCAATTATAACCTTAAAATCACACTTTTAGAAGAATAACACGTGTCAATCAACACTGTCATGGAGAGTTTTGAAGTCAAAAATGTTTGTAAATAGTTGAAATTTCTTCAATAATTCAAAATGAAGTCAATGGATCAACTGCCCACTGTAATAAGCTGTTGCTTCTGCTGTTTTCTAAGGGCTGGCACTGTTATGATTGCGGTTTTCTCTTTTGTAAGTGTTATCAATATGAATAAAATTTAAATAATAATGTCCCCCGAATGATTTCGGCCGCGGCGGTCGATTTCATTGAGACTGGCCATCTGCGTAGGAGATACGAGTATTATAATTTATAGTGCAGCGCGTGTACGCGCAGACACAAGTGCATTCTCTATTCCTATCACTCTCAGACTCCGGTAGGACGACTACTCGACACGATCAATGACAGTTAAGGCACATGACCGACAACTTTATACGCTATCCAAAGCATGATGGTAAAGCACTGCCAACTTTCCAATTCTGGGCTATTACTAACTAAACAGAAAGAATAACTAAACTTGGCGCAACCCAGGACTTGAACCCAGGACCTCCAGATGCACAGCCGTACATGTTAGCCAACACACCACTGAGGCAAAGTGACAAAATATACCTAGTAACACAATCAAGCGAAGCAACGGTAACTCGCTAGTTTTTTTAAACTAACAAATTAATTTAACTCTCCCAACAGATATCAGGTCTAATTTTCGCCCCAAATGTAACACATACAAAGGGATTCTGGAGTATGGACCCCGTACTTTCATACTATGGCGTGGCAACAGAAAATACACTGCAAATTTTACTGGGAGCGGTGTCAATCATGCTTTGTTTTGTTAGCGTGTTGCTTCTCGTTGGAGCCATTTGTGTACGTAATTCAACATTAACCGCCGCACTCAAAGTCACTTAAAGAACCATTAAGTCGTTCTTTAGTATGGAGATTTTCGACTTAATGGTTCTTTAAGTGACTATGAGTGCGGCGATAAAGTCATTTTCTTAGCTATTACATATTAAATGGTACCTAATAATAAATTAAAAGATAAAATCTGACTGAATGTAAAAATCAGAAATCAACTTTTGGACAAAAGGAGGCAACAGGACCCTATTAATAATAAACGAGACATTTGACTCAGTTGGTAGTGACCCTACCTTCTGTGCCAGCGTTCGCGGGTTCAGGTCCCGTTGGGGGCATTCATTTGTTGAGCACGAATGATTGTACTCAGTCATGGATGTTTATATGTATAATATGTACGTATTTAAAATTTATATGTGTAGTATCAACTAACTGGTATCCGTACCACAAGCCTCGTAGCTTACCATGGAACTATATGGTGCTGTTGTAATAATGTCCCAACATATTTATTTATTTAATACTAAACCTACGACGTCCGTCTGTCTGTCAGACGGCTATATTGCATGAAACATCTATAATAATGTGATAAGTTGAGAATTAAAATTTAATTTCTAACTTTACAGATTTTGATGAAATTTAGGGTACTATACTATATACTAAATATAGGGTACTATTTACTGCAGGAAAATAGCTACTTCTGAGAAAACTACAGTTAAAATGTTTAATAATATTAATATATGACTTTTCACCAGAATATGCCGGTTTTGATATTGATCTACCAGTGGGGGGCTGTGCTGTATAGTTCTACTGTGTTTCTGATGTTCTTCATACTGGCCATGTTTTGTTTCTTCGTGAATACAAACTGTATTCTAGCTGGTGCTGCGCTCTGTGGACTGATGATAGTTGAAGTATTAGGTGCGATTTTTTTTACTTAACAAATCTAGTTTTGTAATAATTTTGTTTTAAATATCTTAGCAATGCTGTGTCAGCGATCGGGTTCGAGTCCCGCTGGGGGTATTTTTTGTTGAGCAGGAATGTTTGTACTCCAGTAATGGGTGTTTATATTTATAATATGTATGTATTTAAAGTTATATACGTGTAGTGTAACAACTATCTGGTTTCCGTAACACAAGCCTGGTAGCTTCCCACGGAACTAGATGGTGGTGAGTGTAATATTATACATTCGTCAATTAGTTTAATAGCAGTGTAAATATTATAATCTATTCTGAAAAATAAAACATTTATTATTGTTGAACTATATCTCGCTCTCTTCCTATCTGTTTTGCCGTTTCACTCTCTTGTGTCGAACTTTTTTCAAAATTCACTATTTTCTAAAATAGGAGGTATCCATGTAAGTAATTTAGTTATTAATTAAAATCCATAGCTCTCTACATCGATAACAAGTAATTTATGCTACATTTCATGACGACTAATTTGCGAAATCTAGTTGGAGGTATTGCGACAAGGCTAGTTGCAAATGCACTATTGAAATCTGATCATCAAATGTAGACCAATGACTTCACGTGTTTTTCGATTCGATAAACTCGATTTGGTAAATCACAAAATGTCCGACTTGCAATTAGTATACCTTGCTAAAATTAGCTGTAATAACTTTTGGTATCATCCAGGCCTCGAACTTAGTACCTCTATAAAAATACTAAATCTTATTTTTTTGCGAATAACATCGCGACAATTATATATGTCACAATACGATATTCTCGTTAGAATCTCGCCGCGTAGCACTCTCGTAGATAGCGCTACGATGTGAAGCGAGCTTCGTAAATGAATTAACACAGCTACATTCTTAAATAGATTACATGGTATAAATGGAAATTACATGACGATGTATGTATTCTTAACCGACTTTTAACAAAAAAGGTGTAATTACTGTTATTAATTAATGTTGACACGTTTAAATCGTAAATTAGAACTTACTTAACTTCCTAAAATGACTTTAATCCACCTTTATTTAAGTAATAACGGTTTCATTATATTGGATACTGTAAAGGGTTCGATTCCCAGATATTTTATAGTCAATAAATATTACATAAATTGGTTAGTTGTTACCAATTTCTTTTAGTTAAAAGAAATAGAATAGCGCAATTTTTACGTGTTCTGTTCTCACCAAATCTTTCATTTTCTTTTGATGACTCTTGCTTTACTATTTTTGGTAAATTATTTAACTTCATGAATTAATATAATTGATATAAAAATTATTATACTTAACTTTTCAGCTTTCAAATTAACAACAAACAGATGGACAGACTGATAGCTAGATAGGTTTTATAATATGATTCTTTCTCATGTTATTGGACGCAAAACTCATAAAATAACATAATTCCAATTTTACTAACATGTCGTTTTCTTTTTCAGTAACAATGTACTTCATTATCGTAGCAAACAGCCTACGCATGTCCCTAAAGTTTCTGGCGGGCGATACAATCGTCTAATGAACATTTTATCGTTGTGCCCTCAAAATATTTTATCGTTTTTCTTTTAGATAATAAAATATTTACAGTTTGTCTTTTATTTTTGCTTTTTTGAAAAAAAAATTAAATTAAGGTGTAGTTATTTGAAATACTAATCTTAATTATTAGAACAACAATAATTAATATTAAATACTACGTCCAGTTTAATGACTTGTATACATTACTTAGAGATGAAATATTTTCTCGCAGTAAAAATATCCTTTATGTTGACACAAATAAGCAGCTATTCTGTTCAGCCCTTTTTAACGTCCCACTTACTACATTTAAATTTAACTAGGTACGTGTTGTATATATTTACTTCGCACCGCCCGGTATATATTTGACTTGATTATATGAGTACCATTGCACGCACCATGGCAACGATCATAACAGAATATAATGTATACAAAAACTTGACAAATTATATACTTAAACCTGCCTGAAGAACCATTCTATCCATTGGTAAAAACTGCATCAAAATTGGTACAGCAGATTTTGAGTTTATCGCAAACAGACAGACAGACAGACAGACCGACAGACAGACAGACAGACGCGGCGGAGGACTTTGTTTTATAATATTTATAGAAGCTGAAATACATTCTTTGGGCTATATGAATCTAAATGGGCTTTATCGTGCAAATGTTGATTCCTAAGTATATAAGCACATCTAATCTAATAAGAAAAAAGGTTGAACGTTAAAAAGGCTATATGTCTAATATATAAAAATCTCGTGACACAGTGTTTGTTATCGATTTTTTTTGTGTATATTTGGTAGGTTTGAGTATAGGTTGTAGGCTATTTTTTTATTTCTCTAGGTGATAAGCGTTGCCCCCTCCAGACTTAATTTTATTTTAATTTTTTGTCAAAATTTTAGTTCTCTATTTTTATATGATTTGGCATCAAAAAATACTTATAATCTATATTTTTTTCCTTCTACCAACGCAAGCGGAGCCGCATATTACTAGAATTTGCTATGCAGATTTCCTCACTATATTTTCCTTCACTAAAGTAATCTAAGCAAGGTCGATATTTTACATAATGTATGATAATAATTGCTTCTTTATGCATTTAATAGAAGCTAAATACACGAGATACTCTTATATATTAATTAGATTGAGTAATTTATTATGGTAATATTTTTCGATCAACTTCGGTCATGATATCTAATCTCAAAGATGCGCAGGCGATATTATAGTGCACAAATGTATCACTGTGAAAGGATAAATCTCATAGTTCAATCGGAAAAACGCATATGAAACACAAACCATCTTCTCAATTCCAGGCTGTTACTGAGCAAGTCTCTAATAATCTCCAATCTACCACTAAACTAAATTTGACCTCGCCCAGAATTGAACTTAGGTCCTCTAAACACAATCATGCTTTATTAAGATTATTAGCAAAACGCCAGGAAGGTAATGATGATAATGAAAAACATAATAAAGTATTTTTTAAGGAATAAATGCTTATTATTTTTATAACTCAATAAAAACTTCTTTCATTACAAGAGTTCCACATCTTGCGAGATGACTTGTTAATACAAACGAGAAAGATCAAAGCTACGAGCAGGACTTGGATTTATGACCTGCACTAACTTTAGGTTTAAAGTTTTGTTACTGATTTGTCACACGTGTATATATAAACTTTGTATTTTAAAAATGAAATTTAAGATTTTTTTCTTATTTTTCATATAAATAAAAAATAATAACAAGATTTTTTATCGATTTTAATTGTAATCGTTTATTTAACACCTCTAAGTTACGGTATCTTTGAAATATTATTTTTGGTTTAAGCGTGTAGAGCGAGCGAAGCCGCGGGTTTCGCCAGTTATATATTAAAACTTTCTTTGAGAACCACTCTATCTTTTGGTGAAAACAGCATGAAAATCGGTGCAGTAGTTTTTGAGTTTATCGCGAACAGACAGACGCGACGGAGGACAGATAATATGATTGTACTGCCGCCCATCTCTAACGTGCTTTTACGCACATACATTCCTTATAAGTTTGATAAAAATTACAACAAAAAATCTAAATTGATCTCTCTTACATGTAAAGCTCTCGAAGAAAATCTTTCATGCTCTACAATATTAGAAATTAAATGGACAGCCATAAAATCATATTTAAATATATTTAATAACATTTTTATTAATTTGACATCAATATGCAATTTCTGAACTACGTTTACGACTACGTCAAGTAGATTGACACTTTCATTTACAACGTATATGTTTGATTTATTTTTTAGGTTATTTGTATAATAGATCAAAATGTGCGATATATTTCCAGATGTAGAAAACTGTTGTTTTGCAATATCTCTTCGAATTGGAATGCTTTTAATTTCGATTTTGGCCATCGTGAGTATTGAATCCTCTCACTACCTTTGCCTTTTTCATTTTTACTATTTATCTCTAAAAAGAAGACTCAAATCGTAGCTTTAATTAAATGACTTTTATGATAAACTTTATCTTAAAATTAAATTTAACTTTAACTTTGGGGGCAAAATTCTTTCTATCTAATTACTTTTTCAATGACTTCAACTGACTGAAAAAAATAATTTGTGGACATAGAAATTGAGTTTCTTTTGGATTTTACTTAGAGCTAGCGATTCAGCTTTACTGTTCTCGGGTTCGTTTCTTAAATTTGTTTTAAGGGACTATTCCAATTAAATTTTCCAAAAAGTATTGAATGTACGGATTCGACAATTTTTTTTTATTATATGTATCTATAGACTGCCTTTGAGGTATAAGTTATAAAAATAATAAATTAATTTTATATTATTCTTATTTTTGTTATCAAAGCCATATACCTCTCTCTAACTGTATTAATAAAATAGAATAATGGTACCCACAAAGAATATAAATTGAACTCAATTTGTATTCTCATCTGGACGCCATTCCTCTTTGAAATCGGTCAAAGATAACCCAACCTTTACCGCCACTATGGTTTTTATATGAGTTTCTATGGAAATATAAAAAAAAGTTCAAAAAGCGCCAGAATCTTGTAAGAAAAATAACATTAGGAAAATTTAGTTGATGATGTAAATAACGTAGGAAAATTTAGTTCATGATATAAAATATAACGAAGGAAAAATAGTCCCGTCACGGAAAAAGTTCTCGTTGGGGTGTCAATATATACGTTTATAGAGGTTTGTACTCGTTTTTTGTGATTTGCGGCCGAACTCGAAAAAAATTGAATGCAAAAGTTGTAGATAATAAAGAAATTTAAAACTTTCTTGTTATACATTATTACCCATAACCTCAAAATTAAAGTTTATGAAGAAAATACAAAAAATTACCTTATTTTCAATAGAAAATTTTGTTTATCTAATTTTAGATAAATGACCTGTTCCAGTGTTATTTTTTTCGTTGAAATCTCAGCTTTCATATAAAATTAAAATATAATATTGTTTGCGTACATAAATATCGTCATAATAGCGAACAGTCGAAATACTACTTTTGAAAAATCGATTTTTTGGCTGTCACCAAATCCTCATTCATTTGAAAAAAATACCTCCAACTGAAAGAGCAGCAAAGCAACAGTGTTACAGGGTGTATTTTCAATTATAAAGTTGGCTTGGTAATCAATTACCAGCTACAGGTTGAGGATAGAATCATCACGTTAATGGCATCGTATCGTTGTACGACAAAATTTGTAATGTCGAGGGTATCGAGGACGAAGACAGTACTCACTGTCTAATAAATATTAATAAAAATATTGATATTGAAGTGGACAATTTAGAAGAACTTCAAGAAATTGATGATATAGAAAATGAACGTAAAGAAATAGAAAATTTGTTCGATTCTGGCGAAGAAGTTAGCACGAAGGAAACAAGATTTTAATATATATTTTACTTTAATTTTTCTATTTTATAATAAAGTATAAGATTTAGATGAGAGAGTTAAAAAAAACTCAGTTATTTAATTGCGATTTGAACAATGTTTTCGGGATTTTGAAAGCCGAGAATAGTTAAGATGTCGATTTTACTTTGTACAATGTCAACCACCGATGTCTCGGAACGCCAAAAAGTTATCAGAAAATTTAATCGGGGATAATTAAATCACTTTATCAAGATTCATGAAATTGCGGCGTCATGGAAATTGTTATACTCGTAGTCATAAAACAGAAAGAGAGCCATTTTGATTTCTTGCTTTTTATGTATAAGTATTCTGTTATACTTAATTATTTAATTAATATATTTTTATTTACAATCCTCATACGCCAATAATTAATAATTATAATAAATTATAAAAAAGTTACCTTCGGGTAGCAGCCGAATGGGCCGGCATGCCCCGTGTAATACCACTCTCTCACAGGAGACCGGCGTGAAGTGGCAGCTATGCTGTCGCGTTTCGTCCGGTAAGTGAGAGTCCGGGCGGCCCACTTCCCATGCCTTCCCCCATCCTTCTCCCTCCTTCCTCCCTGCCTTTCCTAAAAGGCCGGCAACGCATATGCAAGCCCTGTAGTGTTGCAGATGTCCATGGGCGGAGGTGATCACTTCCCATCAGGTGAGCCTCCTGCCCGTTTGCCCCCTTTGTCCCATAAAAAAATATAATCTATACAAATAAACCAAATTGAAGTGTCTGTTTGTAACATCAATATAAATGATTATTACTTAATGCAATTTATGCAATTTTTAACATTTTTGGCTGTCTGTCTGTGTGTTCCCGCTGATCTCTGAAATAGCTAAACGTCTTTTGATGAAACTTTAACTAGCAGATATCTGATGTTATGAAGAAGTAACTTATGCTACTTATATAGGTATTATAGAAAAAGAATTAAGGTTTCGCTAGAAGAGATTAAAACGTGAATAAAAGTCATCAGAAATTAAAGCCAGGGTGTGTTGCTAGTAATTTTATAAATATACGAAAATGTCAAAAAAATGGCGTATGTTATTTTATAAATATTTTTTTTTAGATGACCGGTGTCATTGGACTGAGTGTGATCGAACAGAGGTCGAATATTGACTATCATAAAGTTCAGAACTTTTCTCATATTAACCGTAAGTTATATTTAACAAGCAAAAACTAATATATAATATTAAAAATCCAAATTCCAATCCCAAGGCGCTTTTAAGTTGTTTCGTGAAATCTGCGTACTAACTTTTTGATGCTCATAATATTATAATGCCAAAATATTTGTTTATTGACATGCTTTTATCTAATTCGAAAACGTTTTATTTTAATATTTTTTTAGTGTTAAATTTTTTTTAGTGTTACAATATAAAATTTTCTTAGAGATATTTTTTTTTGTACTAAAAATTATACTATATGTTATTTAGAGATTAAATTTCATCATTATCAGTCAAGTGATTTTCTTATAATGCGGTAACAGACCGCCAGGAGAAAAAAAAATATACTCTTAACCATGGATTCAGACTTTGTATCAATAACAATAAGTAGTTTTATTAAAATGTTCCTCCACAAATATTTAATGTACAGATTTGACTTAGTTATAAATTTATTATATTTATTGATAACCTGTGATATATGTATAAGACCAAATGATAGGCCGAAGAGAGCCACAAACTTAAAGCATTTTAGTTCTTTGTTTGCGCGAATCTTCGTAGTAAAAGATAACAAGTAAAAAATTAACTAGACAATAAGCTGTTAAGGCCTATTTAGTATCAAAATTAGTTATTTTATGATATTTAAAAAGCAATCCACTTAAAAATCTAATCAAATATAAATCCCGTCCGTAATAATTGTATAACCGTGACCAGACATTACACCTGAGACTAAAGATTTATATAGATGGAGCCCGCTAAAGAGAAGATTTAAAAAAAAAGCATGTTTTGCTGCTTATGCTACTTGATTTTGCCATAATAATAAACGTAAAAAGGGACACCCGGGTTTGAACCGGGGACCTCTCGATCTGCAGTCGAATGCTCTACCAATGAGCTATATCCCCAATAAGATTCAATACTATATTTAAACATATTCAGTTAACTAACAAAAATACATATGTAAATTTACAAACGGTACTTACATAATACAACTGCTACTTGTTATGACGGAAATGGCGTAATCGATTCTTACCTACAAGTAGATAAATAGTAAGAAAAGGTAAATTCATAATATTTTTTAATATTTACGCGAATGTATTTTGACATTTTTTAGATAATATAAACTTTTATCTCTCCCTCACTGAAACTCTTTTCCGCGACTATAATTGCTGTAAGTTATTCGGAATCGTTCAAAAATAAAGACTTAACTACATATTATACAATGAAGTCCTCCGCCGCATCTGTCTGTCTTGTACACGATAAATTCAAAAATTACTACACCTATTTTCATGCTATTTTCACCAATGGATAGCGTGGTTCTCGAGGAAGGCTTTAGTATACAACTAGCGGGACCCGCGGTTTCGCTCGCGCTAAATCTAGGGACGAACCCGAGCGAAGCGAGGATGAGTATAACATTCTATACCTACCATCATTTGGCTTTTTCTTGAAAACAATATTATTTTGCTTACCTCTTTTTTAAAGTTGGTAATACATTTGAAACAGGAATGAAAAAAAGAGAGCGTTAATGTATTATTTTCGCTCGCGTGAGGATTAAATGATAAATTTTTAAACGTTGTTTCTTAGAACCCCAAGATGCGATGGATAAACTGAATGATTTAGTATCTTCAGGCATCAGTGTCATGTCGTGCATATTTATGGTCACCGGTCTTTGTCTTTTCTACGGGTCACTATGGGTAAGTATTTTTTTAATTTTTGAAAGTGGTCGGTGAGACACTGTCTGTAACAAGTATATAACCTCTGAGACTTATAAAACCTTAGTCTCTCCAGTGATTTCTAATTTCTTTAAAGCATTCGAAAATCAGTCAGGGGCCAAAACTCAAAATAAATCCGCGACAACATCCGAAAACAGTTTCAATTCTAATATTCTCTGTAAGTCGAATTTCATGTGCGAATTACTTTGAACTTTGTCTTATGGTGGAAAATTGTGAGAAAGCCTCCATGTCTGGGTAACCCTAAGTAGTTTTCGTTAGAAGTACTATACCCGCAAACCCACATTTAGTTAGAGTGGTGCTTCCATCACTTACTTTGAGAAAAATCTCATACCCAGTAAAAGGACATTAAAAGGGCTAAGTTATTGTATATTAAAGTAATTACATTAATTATGATTAATTATCAATAATGTAATGTAAAGAGAAAATATTAATTTTATCACTAAATTATGACTCAATAATAAAACTTTTTAAAAGTAGATACCTTTTTATATGTAAATTTTTATTGTTAGTATATGAATTTCTTAGATAAAAGATTTTTCTGCAATAAATAGTATCCTATATGTGGATCTGAGTAACCAGCTATTACCGTACCAAAATTTATCAAAATCTGTCAAGTAGTTTTCTCGTGATACGTTCACAGACAAGCTTCTGTATCGATAATAACGACTTTTAAAATAAGATTTATCTATACTAATATTATAAAGAAGTAAAGTTTGTGTGTTTGTATATTTGTTAAGTTGTAAGGGGTAATCTCGGGATCTACTGAACCGATTTTAAAAATTCTTTCACCAATAGAAAGCCACATTATTGCTGAGTGTCATAGATTATATAAAAAACCGAAAAATAAAAAGGCTTTTACGCGGTAGTCCGTTTTGCAAAGTGAATCGGAGAAAAAAACGATCGAATGAAAGCGTTTCTTACGCGATTATATATGGAAATTACGTCATTTTAAAACTATACTAAAGAGGTTACACCTGGGGACGAACCCGAGCAAAGCGAGGGTGAGTCGCTAGTTTTAAAAATTAAAGGTATTTAGTACTATTTAGGTAAAAGAAAAGAAAAGCTTATACTACGGTACATTTAAGATCAAGTTAACATATCTTTTAGACGTTTTCCACGAATACTACAACATGGAGCATCTCAAGAGACTTGCGTAGTCTTTGAGTAGTGATAACCGCTTACTATCAATGGAGCCATCTGCTCGTTTGTCCTTTTAGTTTCAAACTCAAAACTACAATTATATTTATATTTCACTAAAAAAATATTAAACATTGACATTAAGATATAAACGAATAAATATGTTTGACCGTAAAATTATATAACTTTCTTCAGCTGGGATTCGACCCCAAAATAATTAAAATAATGTTAAATTCAGATAAATAAGCAGTATTAAATAAACTTTATAATAAGGCTATCAATAGTCTTTCATTTATTGAAAGGTGGTTCCAAAACGTCATCAAAATACTTTGTAGATGAAGTTGAACAATGTTCGCAATTGGACAAAGAGATGGCTGAATCGCTTCATTGGTTTTCGGATTTAGTAAATTAGAGCCAACGAAATTTTAGGCTTTGAAGTTAGTCAATACGATTTACTTTATTTTGTGATTAAATATGATATTTCATGTACAATGTACATTGTACATATATAGGTATAGGAAGAAAAAAGAAGGCAGCGATGGTTTAGCAACAACGTACTCGCTTTGGAAAGGGGTTCAAATCCCGGGTCATGTACATCTGATATGTGCAATTTTCTGAATGCTGAGACTACCTAGCTGGTTTTTAAAAGACATGTCAAGTGCGCCAAACTACACTAAGCCGACCTAGACTATAATGCCTCTCGTGTTGAAACCTCGTGTCCAGCAGTGGGACATTAAAAATTTTGCCTTAGACTGCTCTCAACTCTTCAATTAATTTTTCTTACTGCCTATACGTATTCTATAATTATAATTTAATCTAGTTTATTGACTCTATTTTACCGACCAATTTCCTTCGTGTCATCTCCATTCTACGTGACACTGGCAAAGTAATCTGTGCTCAACTGGCACGCTTTGAAGCCAGAGAATTGAATTATTGTTTTCTTTTCAGGACGGAGAAGGGGCAATTCAAATATTTGTGTGGTTGACATTTTTCAATGTTATCTTTGGTTTTTTCATGGTATTGGCTACTGCCTTTGAATGTATGGTAAAAACGAGTTGCATACTCAGTGACATGGACTGGCTCTCAGGATCGGGAGTATTGATTTTGATAATTGCTTATTTATTTTGTAAGTTTATTTTATTATAAGAAGTTATTTATGCCCTTCGCATTTATAGTATTATCAGAAACTCTCAAAAAATGATTATTTTCAATAAATTCCTGATAATTTTTCCTTATTTCAAAATTCTAAGTCAAAACTGTATATTGAATATTATTTGGAAAATTTTATTGAAATAGTCGTCTTTATCAATACAGATTTTAGAATTTTAATAGTTTTAATTTTTTTTTCTGTCTGTGGGCACATCATGAGAAAACCGCATAGCATTTGACGGCACGTTTGGCTCAGTTGGTAGTGACCCTACTTTCTGCGCCAGCGGTCGCGGGTTCGAGTCCCGCTGGGGGCATTCATTTGTTGAGCATGAATGTTTGTACTCCAGTCATGGGTGTTTATATTTATAATATGTATGTATTTAAAATTAATATTTGTAGTATATCAACTATCTGGTATCCTAGCACAAGCCTCGTAGCTTACCACGGAACTAGATGGCGCTGTTGTAATAATGTCCTAACATATTTATTTATTATTTATTATTTATAGTTGGTTCCGGGTCAACAACTTATAGGATATTTTTTACTGCAGAAAAATATATAATCTCTTACAAATGTATAATTATTAAAACATATAGGGAACGAATCTAAGTGGAGCGAGGGTGAAACACTAGTTTACATTTAAGATACAATACATTTTTTCAGCTTTTTTAAAGTAATGTAAATATGTTGGGACATTATTACAACAGCGCCATCTAGTTCCGTGGTGAGCTACGAGGCTTGTGTTACGGATACCAGATAGCTGATATACTACACATATATAAATTTTAAATACATGCATACTATAAATATAATGAATGATATAATGAACCCACCAATGAAGTACAAACTTTCGTACACACCAAATGAATGCCCACAGCGGGTCTCAAACCCGCGACCGCTGGCGCAGAAAGTAGCGTCACTACTGAACCAAACTTGTCCTCATTTGCGTAAAGAAAGTAATGTGCATTTTATATCACTACAATTGACATTTATAAGTCAATACGCCATAATTAATTTTTTGTGATAAATTAGTCTTTTAAAAAATAAGCATTAACGAATTTTAACATTTTCATTTTCTATTTTCAGTATGGATATATTTTATATGCGTCGCAAACAGCTACGTGACAGGGATATAGACGTAAATAGTGAATTTTGTCGGTTGACGCAGCTGTGTATTACATTTTGTATTAGGAGAGCTTTCTTTATACGAGTAAAAGCTTACAAATTCTTTTTATAAAATCTTTTATTTATACTCACTTATATATTTAGGTATTTTTTATAGGTTTGCGTAAAAAACGGTGTAATTTAGATCACTGAGTTCAAATAACCCATCGATATTGTATAGTTATTGAGCATTTAAGTTGTTGTTAGTTGAAAATTAGAATAAAAAATATTTCCTAATTATAATCATAAAAACTGGTGAAACTGAAAAAAATATAAAATTACTAGGTACGTTTTGACGCTTAGTATGGAATAATTTGACTATATATAAACAGATTTTTTTCATTTAACTTTTGGTTTACAAAGCTTCAGTTATTCTTAAAATATATATGTGCAATTTTGATATTTTAATAATTTAGTAGAAATTGTCAAATATCTATCTATTCTTCATTTCACCTTTACAAACTTAAGTAATTGAATTCACATTTGGTCCAGCTTGTAATGAGTCTGTCGTGAGTTCGAGTCCCGTTGGGGACATTCATTCGTTTGTGGGCGCTTATATTTATTATTGTATTTAAAATATATTGTGGAAGATGAATAGGAAAGAGGATGTTAGAGTGGGGAGAAAACTATAAAAGTCGATGCATAACCGGCATCGGGGGGTAGTTGTGTCATGACACTTATCGTGGTAGCATTTTTAGGTCGTTACTCTGTCGGTTTATATTTTAAAATATCATTGTTGGTAGATTAGTTGTCTTTTTGGTTAGTTAAATTGTGTTTTAGCGTTTTCAGATTATTAAAATGAATTGAGGTCAATTTAGTATGCTTGTTTTTTTTAAAAGAAAGCTCACTTCTGGTCTAAATTCACAAGATCAGAAGTGGGATAGGTCCTGTTTCGCCCACATCTATGTGTTTAAAAGTTTTATCGGAGGGTACCGTGATTTTGGTGTATTTTCATTGATTTTGGTAATTCGTGTTTTGTGTTGGTCGCTGTGTATAGTTTAGTTTTGATTTGGTGGTCAGTCTTAAATTAGTAAATTAGGTTACATGAATTAACGGTTATTTTTAGATCGATCGCATTTTTATTTTGTCAGACAACCAGCGAAATCGCAGTGAAAGTCGCCGATGTAGATTGTTCATTGTAGTCCTCGGCATGAGCGTGGCGGTAGTCGTGATCTGTGCTATATAGTAGGTGCTGTGCTTTATGCCAGGCCTTTATAGAAATGTTAACTGCAAAAATGTTTTTTTTTCTGTTTAATATGTAAAAGATGCTTATTTTGTGTTTTCGTATTGGGGTTGACATATTCAAGGGAAGATGTATCTTGCGGTTTGGGATAGCATGTCTCGCAGGTCTTTGTACTCGGATATGCTGTCCTGGCCGACAGGTGCACTTCAAGTGGGGTACGGTTTCATATTATTGGATGCTGTCTTGGAGTGCGCTCAGACATGCGATCCTAGTATATGGGACATACCTTGTGTAGCTTAAGATAAATGTGTGTGAGCTCGGATAGTGTCTTGGAGGTTACTCAGACATGTCGTCCTGGAGCTGTGATCATACTATGAATTGGTCGTTGACCGTTGCAGTCTGTGTAGCAAACATTAAACGTATATTTGGGGGTAGGTTGGATTGAAACATGCTTTTATAGGTACTGATTTACACACGCAAAGCTATGACATGGTTCTCTGGCGAGTCGTGAGGGTGCACTCCCCCGACGGGTCCTGCCCCGGGTAATTGGTACAGGTATCTGTTTGTTTCACATCCATTGTGCTTAGGTTATGCTAGGTAGCGTATATTTGGGGTTAGGTTGGGTTGAAACATGCTTTTATTAGTACTGATTTACACACGCAAAGCTATGACATGGTTCTCTGGCGAGTCGTGAGGGCGCACTCCCCCGACGGGTCCTGCCCCGGGTAATTGGTACAGATATCTGTTTGTTTCACAACCCATTGTGTTTAGGTTATGCTAGGTGAGCTTAGCCCACGAATGAATCAAATTGAAACCTTCATATAGACATGCAAGTTTTGGAAATGCCATTTATGATTTTTTTTGTCTGGTGATTTTATTGTTACATACAGCAGCAGATGATGAGAGTGTAATGTCTATAGCTCCTGGCGTCACTCAGGTTTTCGATGTCGAGGTTCTATCTGAACTCCCAAGGTTAGAAGGTGAAGAAGCCCGAGGACGGTCTTCTGTCAGGAAAGGCCGTGTGGAAGATGAATAGGAAAGAGGATGTTAGAGTGGGGAGAAAACTATAAAAGTCGATGCATAACCGGCATCGGGGGGTAGTTGTGTCATGACACTTATCGTGGTAGCATTTTTAGGTCGTTACTCTGTCGGTTTATATTTTAAAATATCATTGTTGGTAGATTAGTTGTCTTTTTGGTTAGTTAAATTGTGTTTTAGCGTTTTCAGATTATTAAAATGAATTGAGGTCAATTTAGTATGCTTGTTTTTTTTAAAAGAAAGCTCACTTCTGGTCTAAATTCACAAGAATATATAATATGTGTAGTGCATCACTATCTGGTATCCATAATACAAGCCTCGTAGCTTACCATGGAACTGGATGGTGCTGTGTGATTCAACATATAAACCCGGTCCATTTCGCTGGACGCAAGTTAAAATAAATTAAACCTTTATAATTTTTTGTAATAAAATAAAAAGTCTAGCCTAAGTTACTCCTTATAACATTAGCTATCTGCCAGTGAAAGTCTCGTCAAAATAGGTCCAGCCGTTTCAGAGAGAGAACAAACAGACAGACAGGTAGATAAAAATATTTAAAATTGATTTTTTGATGTAAGTACTGTATATACGTTCATATGCATTTAGTGAAAAGCTGTGAATTTGAAATTTAAAACAGAGACTTTAATTGTATTTATATGTACTGATTTAGAAAACTCTAATTGAAAAAGTTAGTTTATGGTAATTCAATTAATTTAAAATAATATATTCATTTTTAAGCCTTAACTCATATAATGCAAAGCCTTTGCGAATAATTTTGAAACAATCGTATTTCTAGCAACTTTATTACTTTAATTGCGAATTTACATAATTTTCTTTATTCAAAATGGAGTATACGAAGTATGAAACTTTGAGATTTTCTTAATTGAATAAATTGATTTGAATAAAAAGGTCAAGTTATAGATTTGATTTTTTTTCTATAGGTAAAAAAGCCATGCGATTATTTTAAATACGATTGTTTTGTTGCTTGTATGTGTGCATGTTTCACTGAAACGGCTGAATCGATTTTCTTGAAGTTGCATTTATAGACGTCTATGGCTAGAGTGCTCGGTGATATAGTGTCTAAGATGTACAGCAGATGCTCACCGCATCCTGTGTTCGAGCTTAGTATGCTTCGTCATAAGATTTTCTGATAAGATATTGTCAGAAGTAGCCCGGAGTTGGAACCTTGACGTTGACACTCCCGTACTTTGGAGAGTGCGTAAAACCAAAAAACATTCAGCAGCTTAACTCTCACCTGTGGTTTCGAAGTATCGTCCCACCTGAGTATGAGAGTGACTGACAGGAATATAGAGAGCACGTAGCACGAGTCCAGTTGGCTTACATCGACGAGATTGGCTACTGCGGAACAAATCGGTCTGAAGAACATTATTATAACTAAAAGTCTGATAGAGTAATTGAAATTTTAACGATTCCAATATAATTCATATGAGCTAAATAATATATTAAACAAAATACATTTTTATTGTACACATTCATCAACTTTATTACAGTATATTACAAAATTGCTCAACAAGTCTCAAATTATACTTTTAAACTTTACCTGGTGTTGGCGGTAAGTTTTAATGGGCTGATGCTTTTAGTGAAGCATGTGACGGCTATATAGCTTCATAATTCAGTCTTCGAAACGGTAAATTTGCTTCCTTCTTCTATATTATCGTTCTAATACATTTTAAATCTCACTGACACTCACTGACAAAAATCACTGACATTAGTATCAGTTTTTTAAAGTTCTTCACTAGTTTATGCCTGCAGCTCCGCTTGCATTTCGTTTACATAAGTTATCTTGGTTCCAAATATTCAAATTCGTTCAACTGTATGACAAAATAACAAACAAATTAACAACATTTTGTGTATAATATAAGTGTGACGATTCTTGTTATATTACAATTTTTTTTTAGATGGATAGGTGAATAAACGATATGGTACATAATTGAAATACGCGGGCGAAGCTGCGGGCAAACACTAGTAAGCAATTAAGTCAAGGAAATAATTTGAGTAACAGTTAGAAATAGTGGTGAAGTTTGAAACAGATGTCCCTTTGCCAATGAATATATTGGTAAAGGCATTCATGTAAGTTATCGCTTCGAGTCGATACATTCATTTATATATCGATCATATATTTTGTATCTTCTGTAAACAGTTGATGAATGGTAAATACTTTAAATATTCGTCGTAGTCTATCTGTATACAAAATTTCATCGAAATTTTTAGCATTATAATAAATAGTAGCTTATTTAAAATAATTTAAACAAATATATTTATGTTTATAGATAAATTAATATTTAAAGTGAATTGATATACTTTTAAACGTTTCGTAGTCAAAAGGCAAAAATCTATAAAATTAGGTATGTCCTTTCGTACGTCACACCCTAGTAGCAGTAACCATAGATTAAAAAACAGTCACATCTATCACAGATTAAGGTAATAAAACTAATCGTTTCAATTGATCCATACCTATATTTTTCTCGCCATCGTCACTCTGCTCTCACTATTTCCTGTAAAGAAAAAACCAACATTCCTATATCCGCAAGTTGGCAGGAAATGAAGGCAGAAGGCTTCCGCCATACTACGGGATTGATACATTTCCACGATCTACTTTGTTTTTTTTTTGTTTTAAAGTCTAGACATATAATAAAATTTTAACTTAGGCGAATGTACTGTACAAAAAATCATTGAAATGACGAAACGATTGAGACTAATAAATACGACGACGATTAAAACCGAATTATTTGTAGATTTTTTGTCTGTTTGTCTGTGACCGCATCACAAGAAAATATCACATTTCTGGGAAATCCATACTAACCCTTAAGACGAGCCTAAGGAACGAAAGCTCGTTGCTGGAGCAGGGATGAATTATAAAATATTTTATGAGTTATAAATTATTTTGTCTGTCTGTCCGCGAAAAATTCAAAACTACTGCACCGAATGTCATGATGTTTTTACTAATGAAAAGAGTGGTTCTCGAGGATGGTTTTAGTATATAATTTATCAAGTATTTTAATTTATTTTGTATACATTAGCTGAAATGTCGCAAAAAAATACGGACGTGAAAATAAAATGCAAGCTACTTCAAGCGCCGCTTCGCTTGATGCAATCCCCGAGTGCCGACCGTACCCCGCACCGTCTTGCCCACTATTTAGCTAATAGCTCTTACAAGAAGAGATTTGAAAATTCATAAAAATTTTCAACGTTCTTCAACCAAACCCTATTTTTTATTATTTATTTTTTTTATTCAATTCAGAATTAGTGCTTGACTATGTTCCACCTGATGGTAAGTGGTAACGCAGTCGTAGATGGTAAGTCGCACTAATTCAGTAGCCACCTATTCACTCTTGCCTTGAAGACTCCCATATTGTAATTGGACGGAAACACTGACGCAGGCAGGCTATTCCAATCCTTAGCCGCACGTATGATAAATGACGAAGCGAAACGCTTCGTCCGGACGAGTGGAATGTCCACGACATAACATTAGTGACTAGAACGCGGGCCAAGCCGCAGGAATTGCTAATTCTTTATATTTGTCCATGAATTTAAATATCGGGAATTATAATCTTTCCTTTACAAAAATAAAAATAGACTATTTATTTTTCTTCAAATGATTCTAAAACCCGTTGGATTATCTGTTTGAAATTTGCAGCTGACTCGTCTTTTTTGCCATCAATCTAAATGGCAGATTCCAATTAAGGTAATGCTTCCAAGAAGGTGCGTCATATCAATTTTGTTAAGTCAAAGTTAATGATAATAGGTTTCATCGCAGTAAGGTACTTGTCATAACGACCAGCTGCACAGCATGTTATAAACGTTTGGCTTTTTTTTATGCGACAAAGGGGGCAAACGGGCAGGAGGCTCTCCTGATGGGAAGTGATCACCTCCGCCCATGGACATCTGCTGCACTGCATTGCTTGCAGATGCGTTGCCGGCCTTTCAGGAAAGGGAGGGAGGGAGAAGGGATGAGGGGTGGGCCTCCCGGACTCTCACTTAGGTTCGAGTTCGATTTCCTTACGATACTTTCCTTCCCCGTAAGACAAGTAAGTGGTAACCATGATAGGAGATGATTCGCACATGGAAATATCAGGGGTGCGAGGCGAGGACTTGAACCCGCATCACTCGGTTATACAAGCGAGCGCGTTACCGCTGGGCTACCACTGCCGCCTTTTGTTATTATTATATTCGGTTATATATAAAAATAATAACATGTTCTTTCACTTCTTATTTGGCTTTAGAGAAAAAAAAACGTTATTTACGTCCCTTCTAAAAGCCGGGGCTGATATATTGTTATATTGAATATTACTTTATCACTTTATAAAGACGCTTCAAGCTCATTTTTATATTAAGGTCCAACTTTAAAAAATAAGGAATTACTTACTAATTTTAATGCTGTGTACATTTTTTCGTTTGTAACTCGTAATCAAGCGATATCATCTCCAATTGTGTACAATTTTTCTTTTTTTTTAATTTAAAAAACATTAAGATTCTAAATCGTACAAGTATCTGATTTTTTAAGGACTTACCCAAATTTATCCCACAACTTCATGTGTTATTTGATTTTTTAAGACAGACAGACATGAGAGGCAATCATGACGAAAATTTTAGTTTTAGGTTTTGTCTAAGAAAACCCTAAAAAGGAACCCTTACTCTTACCCTTCTTTTTCTTTTATTTCTATGTGGCAAGTGAATATGAAATTCATATTACACATTCAACAACAAATACAAATTTTACTTACCTTTCTGACTTTACTAGAATGATATAAAAATCAAAATATCCTTGTTTACATTAAAACATTTTTCGCCCCAGAAATGTGAGGACCGAGATTTAAAAATGAGGTTAGGTTAAGTGGAGTGCTCATTGGGCTAAGGGTGCGTGACTAGAGCCACCCTAGTAGGAGGAATGGCACAGGTAGGACTATGAATTTCACGGTAAAACGTTGGACTGATTTGGATGTAATTTAGTTGAAAGATAGGCATACTCGAGCGAAGCGAAGTTAAGTAAATGTTAATAAAATGGTAATAATATCTTTCAGGAGGTATGTATTTTGAGACCTTCGATATATAACAGTTGAAAAATTCGTTGAAGTCCTTAAGAAAGCTAAAACGCATACCACCGATCCAGACCACATACATGATTAACAGTTAGGAAAATATTCTGCATATAAAAGTTCTACCTGAGTCATATAACAAAATAGTTTATATAATTTTTGCTTCTGTCTATGATCGCATCACTAGAAACCACTGGACAGATTTTGATGACATTTGGAATGATGAGAGCTAATTATTCAAAGCGTTATCGAAGAAACCTTTAATTACTGCTAAAATGTAATGTCCTCCCGACTGCGTATGGCCACAGTGGCCAATCTCCTTAGGACTAGTAATCTGTGCAGTAGATATAGTGCACGAGTGTGTTAGGGAGAACGCAGACACAAGTGCACTTTATTCTCCTGTCACTCTCATACTCCGGTGGGACTAAACATGACCAATGAAAGTTAAGGCGCAGGACTGACGGATTTACGTGCTCTGCCTCGGTACGCGGGTGACACACCGCCAATTTCCCAACTCCTAGTTGGGTTTACTTAGGTTTACTTAACAAAAAGACTCAATAACTAAACTTGACCCGACCCAGGATTCAAACCCAGGACCTCCGGATATGTAACTAATAAGCAGTTAGAAATGTATATGTATTTTTCGCCCAAAGAATTAAATTTTTATTAGCATTGCCATATTTCAGCGGGGAAATGCGGCCAGCATATATATGGTTAAGTTTATTTGTAAATTCCTTTATTGTAAATAAAATTTGTATAAAAGTAAAAAAAAATTAGTAAAGTAACTACATAGTTTTTTAAGAAACATATAAGTACAACTAAGAACAAATAAGTACTTTTGTTTTGATAATATAATAACAATTACACATTATTTTGTCTTTATAAGAATTTCATTATATTATACAGATGAATTGAAGACTTAACAAGCGAAAATGTTTCACATCATTCGACTCGGGTGAATGGGTTTACGCCCTTAGTGTATGTGCTGTCACTTTGCTTATACGAGTATGAAAAATTTGCAGACGATCAGAAAATTTATATATTACTTTAAGAAAATTCTAAATCATTTAAAATGTTTCTAAGTAGAAAGGCAGAAAATATGCTAGAAATCTATACTGATATTATAAATGTGAATGTAAGTTTGTTTGTTACGCTTTAACGTGAAAACTACTTAACCGATCATCATGAAACTTTGTACACATATTCTTGGAGGTATTAAAAGTAACAAAGGATACTTTTTTTTCTTGCAGGTTTTAAACCATGAACGTGGACGAAGTCGCGGGTACTGCTAATAATAAAATAACGTTGATAATGATTTTAATATACTATTAAGTTGTAAGGGTTCGGGATCAGAAATTAATTGCGTCTCTTCTCGTCTCGTTTATTTTGGCCGAAATTCTTATTAAGATATCGACATGAACTTCTTCTGACATGAAATCTAAAGCAACTGGTTACCATCTGTCATCATCTCAAAGTCTGCATTCGAATCTTTTAAATTTTGTTTAAATGTAAAACATAGCGAGTCTAAAGTATATACTTGAAAAGTAAATTTTAACTACGTAAATGTAACTCAATTGCTGTTCGTTAGTTTCGCCAAAACTCAAAAACGGCTGAACCGATTTTAATATTACCTTTTTTCTGGTCAAGAGAGATTTCATTATAAAAAAATAGGGAATCACTAACCTTTATAACCTCGGGACGAACTCGAACAAAGCGAGGGTGAAACGCTCGTCTCAATGAAGAGCACTTAAATTTTGTTCTTTAAATAAACACAATGGAATGAAGTTTGATTCTTCATTTTTGTTTTCTATATTTCTTACTGAAACTGTACTTAAAATGTTTACTCGTACAATTCTTATATTTGTCCTTTGTATCTCTTATTATTTTGCTAAAGCCTTTCAACTTAATCCCAATAAGGACTTCGCAATAATCTTTTTAGCGAGAGATAAAATTTTGAAAACGACCACAATGTAATGTAGAGAAGAAAACTATATATGAAATAAATAAATGTGTTAAAATTAACACCATGTAGTTCAGCGGAAAGCTACGAGACCTGTGTTATGGATACCAGATAGTTGATACACTACACATATATAACTTTAAACATACGTGTTATAATAATATAAACACCCATGACAGGAGTACAAACATTCGTGTTCATCACACAAATGAATGCCACCAGCGGAACTCGAACCCACGACTGCTGACAAACTGGGCCAAAACGGTCGTAAAAACTGTACGAATTTACATATTTTGTATACTTTCGTATAGCTGTGATTGAGAAAAAAAACTAGGTATTTTAAATACTATACAAAATTTATAAATATATTAAATAAATAATATTATTTAATAAATATCTTATAAGATTTTTATTTAAAGAGTGTAATTAAAAAATTAATCTATCATTTTAATCAATTCGTCTTCGGTTTACAATGAATGAGAAATCATTTCAAGTTTAAATACAGCTTTGAAACTTTCTGAAGCTTTCACAGTATAATTATTATTGGGATTATTATCTATGCAATTTATATACTTCATAGGTTTAAAATTGATATTAGTAACAATAAAAAATTTTAATTAAGTACTAGATCGATTTTGACGGAGATTTGAACCCTAGTAGAAAGCTGATGTTATAACAAGTAACTTAAAATATAACTTACAATTTACAATATACAAGTAACTATTTTTATTTTATAGCCCTTTTTAACGTCCCACTGCACTGGACACCGGCCTCCCTCAGTACGAGGGGGATCAGGCCATAGTCCACCGCGCTGGCCTCTGCGTGTTGGTGGACTTTCGAAAACTTGCTAGGTTTTCTCAGACATGCAGGTTTCCTCACGATGTAACTTCCTTCACCGTAAGACAGGTGGTAATCTGTTAAAAATAATTCGCACATGAAAATAACAGAGGTACGAGATCCGGATTTGAACCCGCATCACTCGGTTGTTCAAGCGAGCGCGTTACCGCTGGGCTACCACTGCACTGAATTAGGGTTCCACAAAAAAAATTAAAACTTTATTAAGGAAGAACCCAAGCGGAGCGAAGGAGAGACGCTAGTTCAATGATAAAAAATATTATCTATCTGCCAGTGAATCAGTGCCAGTTCCAGTTCCGTTAATATCTATCTAGCTGTTCCAGAGATTAATAGAAACTAACAGGCATGTATTTTAATCCAATATATAAAAATCTCGTGTCACAGTGTTTGTTATCGAACTCCTCCGAAACGACTTGACCGATTTTCACGTTGTTTTTGTGTATATTCGGTAGGTCTGAGAATAGATAGTAGGGAATTTTTTTATTCCCCTAGGTGATAAAGGTGGGTCTCTCCAGATTTTAGTTTTTTATTTTTTAAACCTTTTTTTTTATGATTTGGCATCAAAAATTACTTCAAACCCTATTTTCTACCTTATACCACCAATACCTATTTATTTAGTAACGTTTTTATATTATTTTGTAATTGATACGCGGGCGGAGCCGCGGAAATTTCTAGTTAGTATATAAGTATCATAAATATCTAGTAAAAAGCTGTAATCATTTAGTATATTATGTAAAGAATACATTTATATAAAAAGATTTTAAGTAAAAAATAAAAAAAATTACATCATCTGTAATTGAATACTTTAAAGCGACAATTACGCCGACCTAATAACTAACCAACATAAATTCAAATATCTCGCTTACAAATTTTCTGAAGTAGAGCAAACAAGAACAAGTAATTTTGAAGTACTAATTGCTATTAGTGTTATATATCTACAGACCAAATTCTTGTCTCAGTTTGAGAAACGACAAAGTAATATATTCTGACGACACGTTTGACTCAGTTTGTGGTGAGCCTACTTTCTGCGCCAGTGGTCGCGGGTTCGAGTCCCGCTGGGAGCATTCATTTGTTGAGCACGAACGTTTGTACTCCAGTCATGGGTTTATATTTATAATATGTAAGTATTTAAAAATCTATAATATGTGTAGTGTAACAACTATCTGGTATCCGTATCACAATTCACAAGCCTTGTAGCTTACCACGGAACTAGATGTCACTGTTGTAATAATATCCAAACATATTTATTTATATACATACATACAAAAATATATTATACATATATATTTTAGAGTTAAGTTTAGTGTGTAAATATGTCATTAAAATTAATATAATAGAGCCGATGGCGATACGAAACAACAACAGCCATAAAATTATTAGTTAAAACAAAAGCCTTTTTTCATTTGTACATAAATATAAACACAGAAAAGATTTTAAAAAACAAAAATCTAAATTAATCAAAAATAATTTAAGCAAAACATTTCCCGTACCGGGAATCGAACCCGAGCCTCCTGGGTGAAAGCCAGGTATCCTAGCCACTAGACCATACGGGAGATGCATAAATGGTTGAAAATGTTGTATTGATGATTGTACTCGTATGTATTCATAAAACAGAAAGTAAAGTGTGACCTTCGCTTCGCTCGAGTTCGTTTCTAGATTTAACGCGAGCGAGCGCGGGTTTTGCTAATGAAAATAAATATATTTTCTAAAATAAAAGTAGCCTAGATTACTCCTTATAAGTTATAACATTAACTATCTGCGAGTAAAAGTCCCACCAAAATCGATCTAGCCGTTTTAGAGATTAGCTGGAACAAACAGACAGACAAAATTGATTTTTTGATGTTAGTACCGTAAGTACTTTCATATGCGTTTAGTGAAAAGCTGTTAATTTGAAATTAAGAACAGACACTTCAATTTTATTTATATCTATAGATGTATATATTAATATTGAATAATAAAATATTAGGTTTTCGTAGTAGCAGCACGGAAAGAAACTCTAGGATCTGAATTTTAGGCAGAAAAAAAAAACTGAAATATTTGCTATAATCTACGATTCAAGGTATCGCCACGTCATACACTATATAAAAATGCATGCAAAAACATAGGCAAAAGCATGTCTTGTTTAAAATGTAGAGTCTCATCAAGCACACTAGCAATATTTCATCTAAAAGCCAATTTCCTGAAAGTCCGGCGTCTGAACGAACGTATCGAATTTAAATTCTCGAACCAAACTCTCTAATGTGGCTTGGTCCATCATGTACAAGCACATAATATAATATATGTATGTATATTAATTTAACTATAAATAAAGAAGTAAAATTGTTTGAAAAATCATTATTTTGTATAGTTGCAAGAGGTAAGAGGGCTGGAGCAATTTTGATGAAATTTTCAGGCAATTTCAGTTCAGCCTAGTGGATGATTCTGTGTTTCGTAGCGGTTGGAAGTTTGAAAGTGTTGAAAGAAACAATTCCGAATAATACTTTACGTCAGCAAAAAATACCTGAAAAATCAGCTATTAGAGCTATTAGTAACTAAAAAAGAAAACGGTGGAGTCTACACATTATCTTTTCAGACTGACGGATGGCACTCATGCATCAAGTTTTGGAACGAATAAATGAGGCAATTTAGTTCTTGTTAGCATATTTTATATGTTCTTTTAAACATAATCATTTATTCTTTAACCAACTTTTAAAAATAATGTATTTAACCGATTTAAGATTGTTTTTAAATGAAATTACTTATACCTACCTATACTTCAAGTTATAGATGAGCTCCATATTCCATGAGACCGCTATTTTTTTATTTTTTAATAAGCTTTTATTTAATTCTAAATCTTGCAAAACTTAAAAACTAGGTAACAATAATAAGTAAAAATAAATTAAACGATTTTTATATTTTTTTAATAGAATTAAAGTAGCCTAAGTTACTACTTATAACATAAGCTATCTGCGAGTGAAAGTCCCGTCAAAAGCGATCCAGCCGTTTCAGAGATTAGTCGGAACAAACAGACGACTAACAGACAAAAAAAATTAAAATAGATTTTTTGGTGTAAATACCGTATATACTTTCATAAGCATTTAGTGAAAAGCTGTTAAATTGAAATTATAAACAGACATTTCAATTTTATTTATATGTACTGATATGGACTAGAAATACATACTTAGCAGTTTTAAAATATATACTAAGAGTCGTGATTGCTTAGTTTAATCTTGTTTTGCTTGGAACTTGGGAGATAATATGTAAGCTTTTTTCCTTGTTTTTAGCTAAACTGTTACTGTTAAGGGTGAAGTTGTGAAATGCGGAAATGTGGTTAGAGTTTCAACTTCAATGATTTTATACTAGCTTAGTTAAAGTACAATTTACTATGTGCATTCTTTAGTGTCTCGTGTACCCGCTATACTGCCTCGGTGGTGTAGTGGCTATCATGTACGGCCACACATCGAGAGGTCCTGGGTTCGAGTCCCGGGTCGGGCCAAGTTAAGTTACCCAGTCGTAAAGCTGGCGGTGTGTCACCCCGTGCCTCAGAGAGTACGTAAAGCCATCGGTCCTGCACCTTAGCTCTCACTGCTCGTGTCGAGTAGTCATCCCACCGGAGTATATAAGTGATAGGGATAGAGAGTGCACTTGTGCCTGCGCGTATTCTTGTGCACTATAATATCTCCTGCGCACTTGGCCAGTCTCAATGAGATTGGTCGCCATAGCCGGAATCGGTCGGAGAACATTATTATATATATATATATTTATGTCTATACTGAATATCATGCCTAGTGGATGTATTCTGCAGAAAGTCTTGAGGTTGCGAGTTTAAGTCCAGTTATGAGTTTTTCGAAAGAGATTCTAATATCTCTGAGCTGTGTCGACACTGTTACAACCTTTTACTCAAATAGCCTATAAAGCATAGGTTCTGCGCTTAATCATTAGCTTACATTCAGATTGGTTCCAAATCAATAGTCTCTTTATCGGTAAAAAATAAACGAAATTCCTGCAAATACGCAAATTCCGATGAGATTAGAATTTGTCATTATTTCAAAAGTCGACTTGTCTAAAAAGGAACATTAAAGCTATGTTCACCAGTTTATCTTAAAGTCTAATCTTCTACAACGATACTTTAGAGCATTCAGATAATTTACTCCGTCTTTTCTCAACTCGCCAACTAAAAACAGATGCGAGTGCAATTTATAAACTTAGCCACTTAGAAGATCGATGGACAGCGACTATTTTCTACAATAAATTGTTTCAAGATAGACTTGATGAAATAAAATTGTATTTGTTTATTTTAAATACATAATAAAATTCTAAATTAGTAGAATCTGTACATATTTTTTCGAAAGTCTAATTGAAAATGTCCTTATATCGGCATTCAGTCACTATATTTAGTCTTAGTTAGTAGTTTTTAGAATTTTTGTCTGTCAGTCTGCCTGTGACCGTATCACAAGAAAACCACGGGTTAGATTTTGATAAAATTTAGTATGATGATAGCTGGTTCTTTGAGCGGAGGGAGGGTAAGTTGCTAGTATAATTATAACTATAAACAAAAAAGTAAGTATACAATTAACCTATTTACCTTTATACATTTTATGTTAGTTTTCTTCTATTTAGTTAGTTAATTTGGATAAAAATATAGATTGATTTAGTAAACTGTCTCACATCTCTATTTTTAACAAACCCCTTGTTTACGATGCATACGCTCTAATTTTATGTATTGCCATAGAGTTACAAAAACCACAAAGTCCCAATTTTAATTTTCTGATTTTTATTGTGTTTCGTTTTAGTATTTAATTCATTCTAAATACACTTAAATTCTATTTGACATAATGAAAATAGTCCTTTTTTAATATTTAAACTTTAATATGCAAGACAGTAACTTTATTTTAGAGGAAGAGAAGAGACGAAGAGACAATTTATATCGTAAGGAAAATGGTAAATTGATCACTTTTAAACAATATATAATAAAAAAGATAAGGAAAATGACATATCTAACGTTATTTTTACAGTAATTAAAGTTAAAACACATATATTCATTTCTAGTTAAATGCTGGCAATGGTAGGCCAGTGGTAACGCGCTTGCTTATGAAACTGATTGAACCAGGTTCGTATCACGGTTATAATATTTTCCCTCTGATATTTTAATGCGTAAATCAAATTGAAATTTGTAAAGAAAACATCTTGTTGTAACCTGGATCTATTAAAAAAGCTAGCAAGTTCTCGAAAGACATGTGAACTCAGACAACCTGTACATGGCAAGCGTGACGGACTTTGACCTTATCCTCCTAAAGTCTAATCAACAAGTGCCTTTTTGGTCAACTTTTTTTAGCCGTCTCCGAAAATCATGATTGAGGTGTCATTCGATACCGAATGGCATCTAGATGATTTTTGAAAAAAATGAAGTTCCGCTTGCAAAAATTGCAATAGTTATTAATAATTAACTATAAAAGGGGGTTTAGTTTTTTGCAAATATCTCAAAAACTAATAAAAAATTTTCAAATTTGAAAAAAGATTCGAAACATTGCAATAGTTATTAATAACTAACTAAAAAAAGGGGGTTTAGTTTTTTGCAAATATCTCAAAAACTAATAAAAAAATTTCAAATTTGAAAAAAGATTCGAAAAGAGGAAGAAAACTTCTAGAAATTATTTACATTTACATAACTCTTTTAATTGGTGCTAATTTAATATTATATGTGCCACCTCTATGAGTTTAATAGGACGTAAAAAGTTTTCCAATTCATTGCTTACTCAACGGCGCAACGTGGATCCGATGTATAAACATAAGCTTTATTCGGCTGTAAATAAATGAGTACAATTACATCGTAAATAACTTAATATTTTGCTATGACGTTGACTTTATTGCTTGCTTCTACTTAGTACTACTTTCTTCTTCTATAATTAACCTATTTCTTAAATAAAATTTAATTTAATCGATTTTTCTTTTTATAATGAACTGACACTATCTGTTGTAATAAACAAATTATATTATACTAGCAAACCCGGCCCGCTTCGTAAGTTAATAATAATAAAGGGGGTATATAATTATCTAACAAAATAAATAAAAGCAGTCTTAGTTACTCCTTATAACATTAGCTATCATCGAGTGAAGGTCCCGTGAAAATCGATCCAGCCGTTTCATAGATTAGCCGGAACAAACAGTCAGACAAAAATTTTAAGAATTGATTTTTTGATATAAGTACCGTATATACTTTCATATTATGTACTGATATGGTGTTATACAAATTCAACAACAAGTTATTTTCATGGCTCAATAATTCAGGCATAAAATAAAGTATTATTTAATGACGGAAACAAAAAAATAAACTCGACACGACAATTCTAATCGTTTAATTAACCAACGGATTCTCAACATTGATCTGAGTTCAACAAGTTGGTTGATCATGGAATGTAGTGTACATTACATGATCAACCAAGATTACCAAGTCCCATATCTCCAACAGATGTCATGATGGCGTCTCGAATCCCGACGTTGCTTGAGCATTTTTCATCTAATTTGAAGCTAATTAGATGAAAATGGTGGTTTTACTAATAATAATAGGGTTTTATATTCTAGCAGGAAAAAGTAAGTAAGTCCTCCAAGAAAAATAAATATTTAATGATGTTTGATGTGAATTGCTTGATGTTAACGTGATGTAAACATATTCATATGTAAATAACAAGAAGGTAGAGTTCCCGAGGGACTGTGAATGGAACTTCAAATGAAAATTTACTTACCATCTGAAGGCATTGTATGAATTTTAATTTGGTTGTAATATACTTTATGACAGTGTGTATGGAGCAGTGCTAGCCCAGCGATAACCGAGCGATACGGGTTCAAATCCGGGTCTCGCACCTCTGATTTTTGCATGTGCGAATCATTACTGAAGGAGGCCCGTGCCCGTACGTAAAAAACAGGGCTGAAGATAAAAATGATGATACTTTATGAATTGTCGTGAACTATATTTTTGAAATCAACCAATACTCGTATGTAAGTTTTACATTTTTGTTTATCTTTAGTAAAATATTTTATATATGACATACGTACGTGCTTAATTGAGAAATCGAGTGTAACGGGTTCTATTTCTGTGTCACATCCAAGTTAATCATTTCCAAAAAGATTACCGCTTGAATCACGGTGAAGGAAAGCATAGTGAAGAATCATGTATATCTGAAAGCACCTTGCGACTTTTAAGAAGACATAGGTAATATGCAGTCCGCCAACCCGCACTTGATCAACGTGATGGACTATGGCTTCATCCCCTTCCAATGAAAGGATGCCCGTACCCGACAGTAGGGCGTTAAAAAGGACGTTAAAGAATGTAAAAAGTCCGGGCTTCGAATGCAGTTTCAGGGTATAAGTACTTGTTAAGTTTTTTTAGCAAAACTCGTTTAAAAGGTAACTCAGCGTTAAGAAAGTGATCTCCAGTAGATAATGGTGCATTTAAAAATATCTTAAAAAAATTATATATGCTGAACCATTTGACTGTTAAACCTACATAAAAACTCTTTTACAAAGGCAAAAATAAAATCTACAGTTTTATGTCGACGCCTCCAAGTAAGTCACAGTCATTTTACAACAAGCTATCTGAAAAAAAACTTGGGGGGAAAATGTGAATATGAAACATTTGAACCGCGAGACAATATTATACATTATGCTCGAAATATGAATAATAATGAATAATAAGAACATGCCTATTTATATAGAAACTAGCGACACCCGCAGTTCCGCTCGCGTTCTTTATATAACTATTAAAAATAGGGATTGATAGTAGAAGGATGAAAATTTAGGGATATAAGCATTTTTTGATGCCAAATCAAAGAAAAACCTCGAGATGAGCGCCCTTAGTGCCCAGAGAAATTAAAAATAGCCTACGACCTCTCTCTCTCTCTGACAATTCTCAGACCTACCAAATATACACACATAATTTTATAAAAATCGGTCAAGCCGTTTTAATGGAGTCCAATAACAAACACTATGACACGAGATTTTTATATATTAGAAGAAGATAAAATTATATAGATCTGTAATAAATTACTTTTTGAGTTTTCTTAAGTTGTCTTGGGGTTAAAAGAGGGAGATAAGATTTGTGCTTTTATGAATTAATGCAATACGTCATTTCTTTTCGTAACGTTCTTTAAGGTCTCTCTAAATCTCTGTTTAATAAAAACTTATTAATATATTCTTAATAGCATTTTACTTGGTCTACCTGACCTACCTATAAAATACTTTCGCAATAATACATATAAGTTAGACGCGTAAAAATTTTGTAGAAGTATCTATGAAGTCCTTTTTCAACATTGCTGGGATCAGGCCATAGTCCACCTGTCGTACTACATAGTAACACTGGCCTACTACAGCCTTTATAGTAGAAGTAAATAATATTTATTATGTAGCGTAAGTAATTGAAACACAAAAAAAACGTGTGGTGTCGTGGGACACCGGATAGGAACGAAGTTCCTTATTATAAAAATATTAATTTTAAGTTCTGTTCGAGGTATAAAGAAAATAATTATTCGAATATACATTTATTATTATGATTTTTTTATTGATAAAAAAAACTACTTTACAAAGTTATCAACTTTATTTTATTTACAAACCAGACGGTGTAATTATCGAATGATATAATAATAATGACCGTCATCACGTAGACTATACATTACACACTGTATAGCCATCATACAAAGACGGACGTTTTTTCCCGGTCCGATAAGGAACTTCGTTTCAAAAATTAGTAAAAATTATTACAAAATTCTTCGTGGATCAGGTGAGGATCGAATATTGTACGAATTTTTTAATAATGTACTAACCACTAGATATATCGCGACCCTCCTACGCCAATTTCCCAAAGCAATTCGAAAACACTGCATGTGAAAATTACTCTCTTTGCCGCGCAATTTACATATATTTTTCTCTAAACGAAAACCATTAAATTTTATAAGTAGTATACAATATGATTAATATAAAATATGATTGCTTTGTTATAGTAGTTACATTCATACTATGAATCTGAATGTTTATAAAAAAAGATGGATGGATGTTTGTTACTCAATTATGCTGGAACCGCTGAACACATTTCCATGAAATTTGCCACAAAGATAAATTATAGACTGGAATAGAAAATAGGTTACTTTTTATCCCTATATCTAGAAAAATGTATGATTCCCTTGGAATAGGCTTTTGTGAAGGTAGAGTAAGTTAATAGTTTTTACTATATTAGAACAACATTATTTATTATATTTGTATTATGTTATAATAATCTAAAAGACGGAAACAAGAAACAAGGGTTGCTAAGCAACTTTTCGGTCCATTGCCTTAGCCCGGGGCGCGCGGTGACGACGAGGTGTTATTTCCCTAAGTGGATATTTTTCTTGAGCACAGTTGCGACTAGAACTTTGAAGGTATTTTGCTTCTTATTTTATTTTACTACTAAATCCCGTGATTTTGTTCACAGTAAAGTTATGTGTGTTTGTGGGTTTTGAAGTCAAGCAATTCTTAATGTGGACAAAAGCGAAAGAAAGTCACTAGCCAGTACATCAGAACATAAATAAATTTTAAGTGTCTGTTTTTAATGCAAATTAACAGCTTTACACTAAATGCATATAAAATATATATGGTAATTACATCAAAACATCAATTTTTTTAAAAATTGTTTGTCTGCTTGTTCCGGCTAATCTCAGAAACGGCTGGACCGATGTTGATGGGATTTTCACTCGCAGATAGCTAATGTTATAAGGAGTAACTCAGATTACTTTTATTTTATTAGAAAATTATAAAAACAGTTTGTTTTATCTTACGCCCAGAGAAGCGGTTCTCGGCGTAAGTAACCGGTCCGCTTGCTGGTCTTTCATAAATCAATATGAGCATGATATCATAAACTATACTAAAAATGACTAACCTAAATTGACTTAACAAAGTTATCAATAATTAAATAACATGCCTCGATAAATCCTACTGAGACTTACAGTGTCATAGCCTAGAAATATCTATTATTATAAGAAAAATATTATTAATTTTTATAATACCTTTTGGATATGTGCATTTAAAAGATTTAAGTTGTAGATTTTCTTCACTACATAGTATAGAACAAAGTCGCTTCCCGCTATCTGTCTGTCTGTTCCTATGTATGCTTAGATGTTTATTTCTTTTTTTTAATAAATTGAGTGATTCAAGAGGAAGGTTTTTATGTACGAGTATAACTAGTGAACCCGCGGCTTCGCTTGTGCCTAATTTAGGGATGAACCCGAGCGAAGCGAGGGCGAGTCGCTAGTAATTAATAAAATAGATTATTCTTCACTCAAAAAATCATAATAATATTTGTAAGTAAATAAAAAACTAATCGCCGCACTCAGAGTCACTTAATGAACAATTAAGTCGAGAATCTCTATACTAAAGAACGTCTTAACGGTCCATTAAGTGACTCTGAGTGCGGCGGTAACATTTATAATTTTTTTATCTGTTACCTTACATGGTTGTAGATCGCAGTCTACGCACATTCGAATCGAGACTTCTATAAAGCTGGAAAGGTCAATTGGGTAGATTCACTTAAAAATTTGTGTTTTAGTGCTAATTTAATGCCTTTTTTTCGATATTATAGATTTTCTTCGACCTTATTAGAATTTTATTATATTATGTAGGTATAATTTAAAACAAATCTATCCTAACATTAATATGGAAATTTATTGTAACTTTAAAATGAAATCGTACACAATATTAACTCCGAAAATTTAAAATATTATCTTAAATTTTCATAGTCGTATTTTTAGTACCTTTGAAATGTACCTTTAAGAGTTTTAATTTTCGTAGTTGACAAAGCTGCGTTTATGCTGTATTCATAAAACAACTTTATTGGTCATAAAGACAAAGAAAGTACGAACGTACACTAAATATTAAGGGAGCTTAGAAAGTTTGATGTCTCTAGACAGCTTTGCTTTATTTAACAATTGATTTAGTAATCACAAAGTTCTATGAACAAATGCTTTGTTTATTTAAGCTTTTCTTTCGGTTTATTAAATAGTAATTATTTCTATTAATCTGTACATATGTATTTACTATTTAACCCTTTTTATCATCCCACTGCTGGGGGTGGACTGGACACATCTGCCTACTTGTTGTTTCATCGCGATGTTTTACTTCAATCATAAGAGAAGTGGTAATTATATTAGAAATTATTTGCATATGAAAATATCAGAGGAGCGGTACCAGAAATTTGCTTCCATTTCACTTGATTTCTCAAGCGATCGCTTATCACTGGGTTATTATTGTCCTTTTATGTATAAATAAATAAATTTGTTGAAACATTACACACAGCGCCATCTAGTTCCATGGTAAGCTACGAGGCTTGTAATACGGAAACCACATATTTAATACACTACACATATATAACTTTTAAAAATATACATTATTACAGATATAAACAAACGAATGACCCCAGCGGGAATCGAACCAACGACACCTTGCAAATCAAGTAGGGTACTACAAACTGAGCCAAACGTGTCGTACAAACGCCAATCTAAACATAGGTATTGGTAGACTAATGTGTAATTGTATTCTTGTGAATTTAGACCAGAATTGAGCCTTTTTTTAAAAAAAACAAGCTTACTAAATCGACCTCAATTTATTTTAAGAACTGAAAAGGCTAAAACACAATTTAACTAACTGAAAAGACAACTAATCTACCAACAATGATATTTTTAGAAACAAACCGGCAGAGTAACAACCTAATAATGCTACCACGATAAGTGTCATGACACAACTACCCCCCGATGCCGGTAATGCATCGACTTTTATGGTTTTTTCCCCACTCTAACATCCTCTTTCCTATTCATCTTCCACAGTATATATTCATGTTAAGGGTTGTTATCAAATATGTACTTACAAGACTTTCAACGACCCAACAGAATTCAATGTAAAGTACGTTTACGAATCACGACGTCGCTATGTTGGCAATAACTTTGTTCAAAACTTTAGACACTGTTAAACTTGAAACACTTTAAGTATAAATCATCTTGATATTATTGAGTGTACTTTACTGAAATTCTATAGACTCTTGCAATAAAAAAGTATTTATAAGTAGTATATGCACTACATATAAAAAACACAATTTAAAAAATCTGTGTGTGTCTGTTTGTTTGTTCCGTAAAATCTTCGATATGGGCGAACCTTTTTGAACGGGACTTTCACTAGCAGATAATTAATTTAAGGATTAAGTAAACTATAGTTTAAGAAAAAGAATCCATATAACTAATAACATCAGAATCATAATATCACAAATGGTGAAGAATAACTTTGTAAACGACTTCCATAATATATAGCTTTTAAGCTCTACAAATTGGTCCCCGTAGAGTGATCAATAAAAAAAATTTCTTATTAGTATAATAGGATATTTTTATAGAACAGGTGAGTGAATTATAGAACTAGAATTTATTTGAGTCTGCGAAGTATCCATATAATAAATTTGTGAGTCGAATTTATTAATGTTAAATGTCTTCAGCCCTTTTTAAAGCACCACTGCTGGGCACGGGCCTCCCTTCAATATGAGGAAATCAAGCGCGGTAGACATGCGGGTCTAGTGCGTGTTGCCGGACTTCACAAGTATTTCGATAACTTGCTAGGTTTTCTTGGACATGCAGATTTCCTCACAATGCTTTCCTTCATCGTAAGACAAGTGGTAATAAGAATAGAAAAATTCGCACATGAAAATATCAGAGGACGAAACCCGGATTTGAACCCGCATAACTCTGTTATCCAAGCAAGTGCATTACCGCTGGCCTATCACTGCCCAATTTATTGAAAAATCTTTATAGGCAATTATACTAGATACAGTGGCAGAATCTATAGTTTTAGAATTTCTTTCTTTCAGTCTGTCTAAGAGTAGAAAGAAAGACAAAAATGTATATATGTATGTATTATGCTTTATTTTACTAGTGAATTACCGTCGCATCGCACTGTTGGGCACGGGCCTCCCTTCAATACAAGGGGCATCAAACCATAGTCCACCAAGCCAGCCTAGTGCGGGTTGGCGGACTTCACATGAGTTTCGAAATCTTGCTAGGTTCTCTCAGACATGCAGGTTCTTCACGATGTTTTTGTAACACAAGTAGTTATCATGTTAGAAGTGATTAACACATGAAAATATCAGAGGTGCGAGACTCGGATTTGAGCCCGCATCACTTGGTTATCCAAGGAAGCGCGTTGCCATTGCCTTTTATGTAAATAAATACTAATGTTACGACTTAGGGTTCGTTACAATTAAAACAGCCGATTAAACTACTAAAAAAAATAGACACTTTAATTATCCAACACAAATTACAAAATAACACACTAAATTATAAAATACAATCGCACTATGATCACTTTAAATCGCACTCGTAGATCGCTTCGATGTTTCGCTTGTATCGCCGATACCAAAACTGACTAGTCGCGGCTCATACCCGGCCTTATATAGGGGCCTCGGATTCGGTACGATTCTAGAACCTTCGACTGTAGAAACTTCCAGAATGTTCGAGTACATTCCGGCCCCGATCGATCATAAATCGATCGATCGAGATTGTTCTGGAAAGTTCTATCATCGAAGTTTCTAGAATGATCTTGACTACTAGTTCCGCCACTCGATACTAGATGGCGCTAGTGGTACGTAACGTCACCATGTGCCGAGCATTAATCGTTGCGCGCAACACTGCCCCCTCCTAAGACATGCTCGTCCCGAGCATTATCGGCCTCATAATAACGCGCCAGTCGATCCACATGGACGATCTTTGGAGTACCTCTTGCACCTTTCCGTATCCGGTAGGTTACGTCATTGATCCTTGTTACAATCCGGTATGGTCCGTCCCAATTAGCTTGAAGCTTAGGAGATTTTCCTTTGCTGCGAACTGGATTGTGCAACCATACTAGTGAGCCCTCGTCGAACCCTTTGTTGTTCATTTTGCGGTCATATCGGGTTTTCATCTTTTCAGACATTTTCTGACCCGATTGTCTGACGTGCTCATAAATGTCATCCATCTTGTTTCGCAAGTCATTCGCATAATCAGTTATACAGCTTGGGGCATCAGGTGGTATCCCGGTGATCAGGTCTGCAGGCAGCCGTAATTCTCTTCCAAAGTTTGCGAAAGCTGGTGTCACCGATGTACTTTCATGAACAGCGCTTCGATATGACAACAAAAATGGTTGGATGTGCTTGTCCCAATCTCGTTGACGATTTTCCACGACTTTTGCCAGGTACCTCTCCAATGTCTGATTAAATCGTTCCACCATTCCATCCGATTGTGGGTGGTAAGCAGTCGTTCTCGTTTTATGAGTGCCCATAACTCGACAAGTTTCCTGGAATATTTGAGACTCAAAATTCCTTCCTTGATCGCTGTGAACCTCTAAGGGTACTCCAAAACGACAGAAGACTTCATGAACCAGTTTATCTGCAACTGTTGACGCTTCTTGGTTTGGAATGGCGAAGACTTCCGGCCACTTAGTGAAGTAGTCCATTACTACCATGAAATACTTGTTCCCACTGTCACTTTCCGGAAACGGCCCCGCAACGTCAAGGGCTATCCTCTCCCAAGGTGCACCAACATTGTACAACTTCAATGCACCTCTACTACGAGTCTGAGGTCCCTTTACAGCCGCACAACTTGTACATTTGCGGCACCAGTCCTCGACATCGTCACGACAGTGGGTCCAATAAAATCGTTCTCGTATCTTCAGTAGAGTCCGTTTAACACCCAGATGACCTCCTGAACAACCATCATGGTACAGCTTCAGAACATCCGACACTTTAGCTTTAGGGACAACCATTTGCAAATGACTGCTGTCCCCCCGAGCATTTTCCCATTTACGGCACAGGACTCCATCCTGAACCACCAAGCTGTCCCATTGGGCCCAATAGCTTTTCGTGGTCGAACTCATCGCCGAGACGTCGCTCCACGTGGGTTTAGGAGCATTGGCCTTTATCCACTCCAGAATCGGCCTTATATCCGAGTCTTCCTGCTGTGCATATTGTAGGCTTTCCTTCCACTCGTTGTTAAGGTCTGTCCTAAGCATCTTCACAGGTACCACTTCCTTAGCCTCTTGCCTAGCACAATGCTTGCAATCTTCGGGACAAGGTCTTCTTGACAATGCATCTGCGTTGCCATGGGATTTCCCGCTGCGATGTTCGACCACAAAGTCGTATTCCTGCAGTAGTTCAATCCATCTCGCAACTTGTCCTTCTGGATTTTTGAACTGCAATAGCCATTTCAGTGCAGCATGATCGGTTCGTAAGTAGAATTTCCGCCCCAGGAGATATTTGCTAAAATGCTGCAATGATTTTACAACAGCAAGTAATTCCCGTCTCGTAACGCAATAGTTCCTTTCCGGCTTCGATAACGACTTGCTGAAGTACGCTATCACAACTTCTTGATCGCCATTTCGTTGGGACAATACACCGCCGAGTCCTATGTCACTTGCGTCTGTGTCGACTATAAACTCCTTACCCACATCAGGGTATCCCAAAATAGGTGTTTTGCACAGACGGTCCTTGAGCTCCTGGAATGCGATGTCACAACTTTCATCCCAGCAGAAATGTCGCTTCTCCTCGGTTAACTTGTGCAGAGGTTTTGCTATATCTGCAAAGTTCTTGACAAATCGCCGATAGTAGGAGCACAAGCCCAAAAATGCTCTGACCTGCGTCTTGTCTTTTGGAACTGGCCATTCCTTGACAGCGGCGATCTTCTCTGGATCCGTGCGGATACCTTCTTCCGACACTACATAACCCAAAAAGCTAACTTGCCGTTTGAATAGTGAACACTTCTTCGGACTTAACTTGAGGTTGGCACTCTGGATCTTCATGAGCACGCGTTCCAGGTTTTGAAGGTGTTCCTCAAACGTACGGCCTACGATAATGATGTCATCCAAGTAGACCAGACAGGCATCGCCAATTAAACCGGCTAGAACAAGTTCCATTAACCTTTCAAACGTTGCCGGAGCATTGCACAATCCAAACGGCATAACTTTAAATTGCCACAGACCCTTTCCTGTCGAGAATGCAGTTTTCTCCTTGTCCTTAGGGTCAATTTCAACTTGCCAGTAGCCACTTTTCAGGTCCAGCGTGCTAAACCACTTTACTCCCGTAAGCATGTCCAGCGTGTCATCAATTCTTGGCAAAGGATAGCAGTCCTTCTTCGTCACGTCGTTCAAACGGCGATAGTCAACACAAAACCGCAGGTTACCGTCCTTCTTTTTTACCAGCACTACAGGTGAACACCATGGACTAGATGAAGGTTCAATAACGCCGTCCTTCACCATTCCCTCAATCATGGTTTCCACTTCCTTTTCACGTGCTACCGGCAATCTCCTTAATCTCTCGTCGCTGACGGATAGGCAATTCTTCCTGTGTTTATTTTGTGTTGAACTAGGCCAGTCTTTCCAATGTCAGCATCGTTTGACGAGAAAACATTGGCGTATTTGAGTAACAACTTTCTCGCCTTGACCATTTCATTCGGAGAGAGGACGTTGCGACTGTCTTCTAAAAGTGTAGTCACCCTCGGGTGTGCGTCCTTGCTACCGATCCCAGTCGATAGATTTTTGCATCGACGCAACCAATCCACTTCCTCGCAAGAACCAACCAATGCGCCTTTGTCTATAATCTGTTCCTGATCACAAAGGTTCAGCACACGTACCCCTGAGATTTCAGTGGCTCTGACTAAAGTTCGAGCCACTTTCCATGGAAGGTCATTGTCTACCCTTTCCACGAGTACACAACGATTTGCTTGCCCAGGATTCCGAGGAAGACTAACCGGCACAATCGTTTCCGATCTCGGCGGAAGAACAATCTTCTTCAGGCTGTACACATTCCCTGGTAACGCCCCTTCCACGAAAAGTTCCTCTTGTCCACATTTCAAGACACCTTCCTTAACGTCGATCTCACAATAATTCTTCCTCATAAAGTCTAGGCCCAGGATGCAATCGTCCATTATATCGGCCACGATGACATTATGCAGGTAAATCCTGTTGCCTAGTTTCAACTCCATCTCCTTCTCTCCACGGACGGGTATGCGCTGACCGGTGGCTGTCACCAAATTAATCCGTTCTCGGTTGTACGCTGAGCCCCCAAGGGACCGACTAATAAGTTGGGAACTGACAACCGTGCGAGAAGCTCCAGTGTCTATGGTCAGCTTACACGGTGTTCCGTTGACCTCGCCCTTGATGATTAGGCTGTTCCCGTCATGGGTTTGTGAGATCGAAATCCTTGGGGCTCTTCGAACATCAGCCAGCACCCGCCCCGCAGTCCTGGCTATTACTCGTTTCCCTGCTGCTGCTGGGCGGTGCTGTTAGACGCACTACCCTCTCGAGATTGACCATTTTCCCTTTCTGCAGTGCGCTTAGGGCAACTGGATCGAAGGTGGCCCCTTTCCCCACAGCCGTAGCACCTAGGGCTGAATCCTTTATTACGGTCACGAACTATAGCCGCTGTCACCTCCCTGACGCGATGGGAACGATGATCCTGTCGCACAGCTTCCACCTCCAGTGCATGGGCCAAGGCGTCCTTGAGCGTCCCGTGGTGCCCGAGCCTCACTGCAGCTCTCACTTCAAGGTCACGGATGCCGTCGATGAATGTCTGCACCAGGTTCCCTTCAATCACAACGGGCATAGACTGGTAGGCTTTCCGAACCAGCTTCTCCACTTCTAGGGCCCACTGCTGCAGGTTTTCGCTACTGCGCTGCACGCGATCCTTTAGCTGCGCACGAAACACGTGTTCCAGGTGAGCGTCACCATACCGAGCCTCCAACGCCTCCAGCAGCTGCTCGTAAGTCACTTCCTTACCAAGAGCTTCTAGAACAGTTAAGGCCTGGTCGCGCAAGCCTAGGGTGAGAGCAGTCATGGCCTGGTTTTTACTCCAGCCATTCGCCTTCATGACGGCCTCGAACTGGATTTTATAGGCCGACCAAGAAGACGTCCCGTCGAATGGCGGCACTTTGAAACCGCGGGGCGAAGCCGCTGCAGCTGGAACTGCGATTCCATCTTCAGATTTCAGGTTGTTCAACGTTTTCTTCACGTCAGCCATCACATTGTCAACCCGATTATTCACTTGTTCGATTCGGGTTTCAGCCTCTGACAGGCGGTTGTTCACCTCCTTTATGTCTTTCCTGAAGGTAGCGTGAAGGTCCTTTATGAGGAGCATCTGCTCCTCCTGTCGGCGGGCCTGCTCCTCCTGTCGGCGGGCCTGCTCCTCCTGCTGGCGGGCCTGCTCCTCCTTATCGCGCTGGAGCTGTTTCTCCAGCCGACGAGCCTGCTCCTCCTGTCGGCGGGTCTGCTCCTCCTGCTGGCGGGCCTGCTCCTCCCTATCGCGCTGGAGCTGTTTCTCCAGCCGACGAGCCTGTTCTTCCTGTCGGCGGGCCTGCTCCTCCTGTCGGCGGGCCTGCTCCTGCAGCATCATCATCAGAGCACCCAGGTCAGGTGCTGTAGATGCAGGAGCTGCTGCAGGGGCAGCTGACGAGCCGGCCTCTGTGGTCGGCAGCTGACCCTCCGAAGTCTGCGGCGATGCTCCTCCAAATCGCCTCTGGTCCGTCTCCTGCTGGCGTTGCTGGCTCCGGGTACGGATACCTTCCGTGTCGTCCTTGGGTAAAATCGGCATGATTTAATCCCACACTTCTGACACCAATTGTTACGACTTAGGGTTCGTTACAATTAAAACAGCCGATTAAACTACTAAAAAAAATAGACACTTTAATTATCCAACACAAATTACAAAATAACACACTAAATTATAAAATACAATCGCACTATGATCACTTTAAATCGCACTCGTAGATCGCTTCGATGTTTCGCTTGTATCGCCGATACCAAAACTGACTAGTCGCGGCTCATACCCGGCCTTATATAGGGGCCTCGGATTCGGTACGATTCTAGAACCTTCGACTGTAGAAACTTCCAGAATGTTCGAGTACATTCCGGCCCCGATCGATCATAAATCGATCGATCGAGATTGTTCTGGAAAGTTCTATCATCGAAGTTTCTAGAATGATCTTGACTACTAGTTCCGCCACTCGATACTAGATGGCGCTAGTGGTACGTAACGTCACCATGTGCCGAGCATTAATCGTTGCGCGCAACACTAATTTAAATTTAAAAACTAATTTTCAGTTTCTTAAGATATAACAACTTTACTTGCAAATGTAACTAAGGAATCTAATGACAAATTGCGAAATCCTACATAAAAGAAGAGTGAAATAGACCTCCTACTATTTCAAATCAATTAAAAAGTTAGTGTAGCTTTTGGTCAGTGAAACAAACTTAGACAAGCTTTAGGCTCAAACATGTGACTCACAGATAATGTCTATTAATATTAGGACTGACCACAGCTGTTTGATGTCTGGCTTCAGCACAAGTTATTATTAAAGTTGAGAAATTTATTTTAAATAATATTTTATGTACAAAGTATCTACACGCTTTATTAAGTCGAGGTTTTTAAATGAGGTAACTCACAAGCTTATTAAAAATGACTAACCGTCGCACTCAGAGTCACTTAATGAACCATTAAATCGAGAATCTCCATACTAAAGAACGACTTAAAGGTTCATTAAGTGACTCTGAGTGCGGCGGTAAGATTCTTACAATCATAGCAGATTGCTTCACAACGTTTTCTTATACTGTACCCTTCAAAGACCGACGATTTCGTCAAATCTAATCAAATGTATTTTAAATAGACTTTCACAAGCATTTTTTGACTCTCACTTTTTACAGAAAATATAGAATACTGGCACTGACTTTTAAAAAATAAGGATTGGTGGCAGAAAGATGAAAATTTATGGTTATAAATATTTTGATGCTAAATCATATCGGTCAAGCCGTTTCGAAGAAGTTCAATAACAAACACTGTGACACGTGATTTTTATATATTAGAATATAAAATGCCAGTATGTAATAAAAGTCACTTGAGCCCACTTGATACGACCAAGTCCGGCGGTCGTGGCGATCTTTGGGGTAGGCCTATGTCTAGGAGTGGACGTGTTTAGGCTGAGGCGAACAGGTAATCATGCTACAACCGAAATTACTATAAAAGTGACTTAAGTAGTCTATAATTGCACGATGTGAGTTAGTATCAGAGCGTGTTTAATATGCGAAACGCATATTCCAAGTCTTTTAAAGATACTTTATTAGACTTAAACTTTAAAGTAGAGGAACCCCAATGCAAAATGCAATACTAATAGAAAAAGGTACTTTTAACGCTTAGTAATTGTATAGATAATAATAATGCACATCAGAAGATCAGTACATACTCGTATACTCGTATAAATAAAATTGAAGAGTCTATTTTAAATCAACAGATTTTCACTAAATGTATATGAAAGTATATACGGTACATAAAAAAATCAAATTTAATTTTGTCTGCCTTTCTGTCTGTTTGTTTGTTCCGGCAAATCTCTGAAACGGCTGTAACGATTGTGACGCGACTTTCACTCGCAGATGAAATCTCGCTAAACTTATAAGCAGTAACTTAGGCTACTTTTATTTTATTAGAAAATTATAAAAACCGTTTTATATATTCCTCCTATTTACGCCCAGCGAAGCGGATCGCGCTTGCTAGTATATAATATTTGTAAAATACAACATTTTAAATTATTTGTTATATTTTACGACTGTTGGATACTGAAGAAAATAACAGGCTACAAATATTTTCTTTATTTTCCAGAAGCTTAGAAGTCCTTTTTACTCTAGATCAACTTAAAAGCTTTGTTAACACGATCTAGATTTATCTAAGACTAGAAAAAACCCACTCAAAACATCTTAATGAAGACACTCCAGTTACAATAAGCTCTACGTAAAGCTTGTATTTTATTCTATCTCGCTCTAACACATTGTGATTATATATAGCGTTCCTGCTTCCACCGGATATTGCTGCTACCATGTTGTTGAGTTTAAAACAATAGCATGTAAGTTGCCTATTTCCTAAGTGATAGATATTTTGAATATAATATGTAATGTGAATTAATAAAAAATATGATTTGGCAGTGATAATTCAGTGGTAACGCACTCGCTTGCGTTACAGAGTGTAGCGGGTTCAAATCCCGTACGTCACACTACTGATATTTTCATAAACGAATAATTTCCAACATGTTTATCACTTGTCTTACGGTAAAGGAAATCAACGTGAGGAAACCTGCATGTCTGAGAGAACCTAGCAAGTTTTCGAACGAAAATGTGAAGTACGCCAACCCGCACTGGGAAAGCGTGGTGGACGATGATCCTTCTTATTTTTTTTTTTTTTTTATGGGACAAAGGGGGCAAACGGGCAGGAGGCTCACCTGATGGTAAGTGATCACCTCCGCCCATGGACATCTGCAACACCACAGGGCTTGCAGATGCGTTGCCGGCCTTTCAGGAAAGGGAGTAGGGATGGGGAGTGGGCCTCCCGGACTCTCACTTACCGGACGAAACGCGACAGCATAGTTGCCACTTCACGCCGGTCTTCTGTGAGAGAGTGGTACTATACGGGGGGTGCCGGCCCATTCGGCTGCTACCCGAAGGTAACAAGCATGGCACTACCACTTGTAAATCTTATTGTGCGTATACAATAGATATAGTTAGTAAGTACAAGTAAAAAAATATTTCTTTGCATAGTTTCATATCGATCCGTTTTCCATTACTATACGAAAGAAATTCCAAGACGAAGAATTTGAATTTCTGAAGAAGAATTGTTTTTTTAAATTTTACGAATACGTTTTCTTAGGTGAAAACCCTAGCTATTTACTTTAAATGAAAGCTCGTGTAGCTTTAAAAGGTTAAAGCTACTTTAAAACTATGTCGCATCTACAATAAACCTACAGGTGGTTCTGAATTAAATTAAAGTATCTAATAATGCTAAGCTCAGAATGCTAAAATGCTAAGCTTAGATTAAATTACTTAGAATATTCTTTGACACTTTATTCATAGGTACAAAAGCTCCAGACAACTATTCATCTAGTTCCCAGTGGATATTAGAAATAGAACATTCGTCAGATGTCGAATAAAAACGAAATATGTACCGCTAAAGGAATCTATCAATGCTCACTCAATAAATTATTGTTTTTAAATATTTGCTCTTCAAAAAACTTTTTTATAATTTTCTAATAAAATAAAAGTAGCCTCATTTACTACTTATAACATTAACTATCTGCGGTCTTGCTGTTTCAGAGATTAGCTGGAACAAACAGACAGACAGACAAAAATTTTAAAAATTAATTTGTTTGATGTACGTACCGTATATATTTCATATGCATTTAGTGAAAAGCTGTTAATTTGAAATAAAAGACAGACACTTCAATTTTATTTATATATAATGATTTATGGACAATAGTAGGGGATGAAAAAGTTTAATATGAAATATTGTTCTATTTACAAATACGTATTTACTTTACCAGCGAATATTTATACGTTTTAATCTATTTCATGTGTAAAGAGAAAACAAAAATTAAACTACAAAACATTTTCTTATCTACATTCTTTTATCTTTTACGCGAATCTATATAACAAAATCAATTGCGGTTCGTTAGTCTCGCTAAAACTCAAAAACAGCTGGATTCATTTGAACAATTTTTTTCTATTCTTTGTTGAACTTAAAAGGTAAAACAGAAAATACAAAAACAAAACGACGCTGTCCTGCATGGAGGTTAGAGACCTAGAAACTAGTGTCTCAGAAATATTGTCAAACTAAGGAGGCACCATGGGAGGCACTGCGATCGCTATGTTGTCTCATTGCCTAACTTCACGTTGTCACAATAGTGACAATACTCATAAACAGCTAACTTCACAAATACTACTTACCGACGACAGCGCGTTATAAATTCTACAAATTTTCAGGGACAGGCGGGTAATGCTTTAGTATGAAGTCTCTAGTCCTGGTCTCTAATCTCCATGCTGTCCTGAGTACGCCTGGCTTAAACTTGAGCGCGCTGACACTGTTGTTGTTGTCTATTTTGGTTCATTTTTTTTTCGCCGACCGCTGCAACCGGGGAACCGTAGGAGGCAGATGATCGGGCTCATCGCGGTGAGTTGATTGATACCTCACACGGGGTAAATTGTGAAATATGTGGAACAGCGGATGATATTCAACATGTTTTGATGGAGTGTGAACGGAACTCGAATGAACGTCGATATTTGTTAACAATTATGAGGTAGGACTGTGCAACAGTACCTTGTCTTACCCCTTATCGGAGCAAGCAAAGATGCTTTGCACATTGTTATTTGTGATACAACGTCACTAGTAGGTTAAGTGAAAACTGTAACTAAAAAGTTTTGTATAAAATATGTAAATTTATTACGGGGGCGACATAATCATTGATTGTTAAAGCTCCTTCAAATAAAGAAAAAAAAAAGAAATAAAAATCTCTTCAGACATACAGTGAGACATACAATGTGTTAAAATAAATAGAGTGAAAATCATAATTTTACACAACGACGTTGATTTTACATCTAACATTTTATCACTAATAGTAATATTCTAAACGAAATTTTTAAGCTCGTTCGATATCTGCATTTCGAAAGGTACATTATCGCATATTCGGAAAGCTTTTAACAAAGACTGCGGAGTGACGTTCAGAATAGTTCACCGGAGATAAAAGAGTTGGCAAGTATACATACACGTGAGTACTTCAGCTTAATAAAGTGTTTTAAAAAATATAACGTACTTTACCCAATTTACTTCTTTTACTAATATATAAAAATTTCGTGTCACAGTATTTGTTAACAAACTTGACGAAACGGCTTGACCGATTTTTATGTTTTTTTTTTGTGTATACTTGGTAGGTCTTGCGAATAAGCTATTTATTATTCCCCTTGGTGATAAGGGTGGCCCACTCCAGATTATTATTTTTTTCATTTTTAGACCAATTTTTTATTGTTTTTTACGATTTTATCAAAAAATACTTATAACCCTAAATTTTCACCCTCCTATCACCAATCCCAATTTTTTTAATAGTGATAAAAACATGGGCAGAGCCGCAGGAATTCCTAGTACTATATAAATTTTAAGCTAGGCGATGTCTGTAGATAATACATATTATGATCTAGTAGTAAGATTTCCTTACATTTAAAAAAAATAGGGGACACCCGGGTTTGAACCGGGGACCTCTCGATCTGCAGTCGAATGCTCTACCACTGAGCTATATCCCCGATGAGATTCATTAATAAATATTCATCCGTAAGCAAATTTCAATTTTTTCTTATGTAATATCGTATTAGTCATGGGTTTTTTGATGATTCTAAATAAATATGCTTATATAGAGTTAGGAAATTAATTATTAATTACATAATATTTTTATTGCTACCTTCATCTATTATACGTCATAGTTATACTAGTGATACGTCTGGCTCAGATGAGCCTTCTTGCTATACTGTACTGTGCATAGGTCGCGGGTTTGAGTCCCGTCCCGCATTTATTTGCGTAATGGGCACGAATATCCGAGTCCAGTCCCAACATAGTATAGTAGTAGTAGATAGTCATATCCCAACAAATTAAAAAATATACTAATAATACAAATTTGATAGTGTGTTTGTTTGTCCTTCTTTCACTTCGAAACAGAGTGACGGATTGGCGTGATTTTTCTGACATTAAGAAATTGTAGGTACCACCAACTTACGATACGTGACGATCGAATTGCATCAGATAACTAGTTAAAAATGCTTTGTAATGTTACATGCTTTAGTAGGTATTACATATTATGTATAATGTATATAGCTTGTGGGAATGTACGTATGTAAAGTAAACACATTTACTGCGTATATAATTATTATTTAAGACATTGACTCAAAGCTTGAGCGAAGTCAGAGCACATCGCCAGTATAATATAAATGTAGTAGTAGCAATGGATTTAGATAAACAAAAGGCCAAGTATCACTAAAGTCCATATATAAACAAAACCATTTAGAGTTCTAATAAAACTAGATAAATATTATTGTTTTTTATTGAAGAAGAATTTTGAAAGTGAGTTCTGAATGAAAATTTATTATTGAATCATAAGTGGGGATATAGCTCAGTGGTAGAGCATTCGACTGCAGATCGAGAGGTCCCCGGTTCAAACCCGGGTGTCCCCTTATAATTTATTTTATTACTACACAGGCCCTTACTTATAACCTATACTACTAATACTTAAAATACTTAATTCATTTTTCGCGGTTTTATTTTATTTTTAGTTTTTAATGTATATGGCTATAAAAAATCGAAACAAACAAATTGACAAATTTGATTAATATATTTAATCAACATTAGTTTTTAAGAATATTAAAATAGTTGTGTGTTAAAACCTCTGTCGGCTATTAAAGTTTTAAAGCTGATAGAAGTTTTATGAAAACTTTACATAAATCATCAAAAGATTTCAATATCTTGTAAATAAATTATAGAGCAAAAGTAAACTGTTCGCCAGTTATATTTAAGCTACGTGAGCAGAAAATGGAAAATTTCATTTGAAAATTTTTCAGTCTGAAACGAAGGTTACATTTCCATTGAAAAATGGCGTCACTTTATCTAAATGGCTGAATGTTAAATAAAATTACTTCATATGTTTGCCTTTTTAAGCAAATGTGAGAGTAAATTGGTTAAATGACGGAAAATTTTCAGGTTTTTTCATAAAGTCGTCATTTGCACCGCGAACGGTAAAATAAAAAGGAAGTGCGTGTCCTTTACCTATTATATTTTTTTTCTATAAGAATCATTTTAAAAAAAACTATTTTGTCTGATTGATATTTAACTGATCGCTTTAGAACCGCATGATTATTTATTTGGTTACAAAAACAAGAATTGACTTAAGTTAAAATTATTTGAAAAACACTTTGCATGCTAGGTCCATTCAATAAATCCAGAGATATTTCTAAATATATCATTATTTTTATTTTTTTAAATTAAAGTAAGTATTTCTATAAAAAGAAGGAGACCAATTCAATTCTTAAATATCAAAAAAATAAATAGAGTTTTTTATAAAACTAACTTTTCGGATTTTGACGCGGATTGATTGTTGGTTCCCGACATTTCGAAATTCAAATATTTTACAGCAATCATGGTCACGTGAGGGACTAAGGTTTTAGTCTCACAGGTTTTTTATTTTTACCACGTATGCAAAATATTGGTGTTAATTTTTTACATTGAAATAGTGTTTTATTTAAAATGTTAAATATTCGTGTAAATCTAAGAAAGCATTAAGTAAATATTAATAAGTTAAAATAATAATAAGTTTTTCGCCGCAACACTAACTTTAAATGGATGACAACCTTACATTTGTATGGGCAATTCGCCAGACGTCTCCAACGCTAACAGAATTTATCACGCCTTACTGCAATCACTCCTACGATGCATCAATTTGTTTAAGTATAACAAAGGAAAAAATATATTTTGTGATTACTACATTATGTTTACTAAGTAGTATTGTAATTATATAACCTGTAAGATCGCTTGGCAATTTTTCGTGGTTTGAAGCGTGGTTTGAATTAGCGTGATCAAACAAAAAAAAAACAGAACTGAATTGAGAACCTCCTTTTAGAAGTCGTTTAAAAAGCTGAATTATTCAGTTTTGTAATACTAATAAAAAGAAAACTCGAACTCGATATAGACTTGTCAATTGTCATCTTTAGATAGAAATTTTTGCCCATTTCTCTATCATCTGAAACAAGTAAGATTCGAAAAAAATCATCGCCGAAATCTATGTATATTATATTTTGAAAAACTGCTTCGGTGGTGTAGTGGCATAGCATGTACGGTCACACACCGGGAGGTCCTGGGTTCGAGTCCCGGGTCGGGTGATAGGAATAGAAAGTGAACTTGTGTCTGCGCGTACACTTGTGCACTATAATATCTCCTGTGTAGTTGGCCAGTCCCAATGAGATTGGCCGTCATGGCCGGAATCGGTCGGAGAACATTATTTTATTTGAAAAATAAAACAATAAAAAAATAAAACAATTTCGCTAGAACTTTAGAAAATAAAAAAATACTAACAACTACATTATATTTTAGAAATAAGCAGTAAGTACAACGAAAACACAAGTAAGCGCTATCAAACACTAGTAACAATAGGCTACTTTTTAAGGTGAAAAAAGGACTGTAAGGGTTTGAAAGTTTGTATGGAAATTACGTCATTTTTAAAGCTAGAAGCTTGAAACTTTTTTTTCAACAGACTTTCTAAAAGGAGAAGGTTCTCAATTCGTCTGTATTTTTTTTTGGCTTTTGATTAGATTAGAGAAATAAGTAAGACATTCAAAGCTTGTAAGAATTTTCTACTAAATGGGGGACGAACCCGAGCGAAGCGAGGGTGAGTCGCTAGTATATAATGAAGAATCTTATCATACTTTCAACCTATACAAAAAACTTTTTTGTTTATTTTAATATTAAAACAACTTAAGAAAAACTTAGAAGGAAAAACTTTGTCAAAGTGAAATTCTGACGAAATCGTACGTCACACTATTTCATAATATTTTTTTGTTTATACAATTCTAATATTGTTTATCAATATCATCGGGGATATAGCTCAGTGGTAGAGCATTCGACTGCAGATCGAGAGGTCCCCGGTTCAAACCCGGGTGTCCCCTAAGAATATTTTTTTCACGTAAAATATTTTTTCTATATTTTGTCAAGGCAAGTTGTACTAAGACGGCAGGTAACTTCCACGAAGACAACTTTTTTGGAAATCGCCACAAAAAATATAAGTAATGTTTCTATTTTAGTATCAAAATTATTTTTACCACGCAAACAGATTAAAAGCAATCAAAATTTTGTGTACCTATCCCATGTAGCTCAGCGGTAACGCGTCGCTTGTATAACCGAGTGATGCGGGTTTAAATCCGGGTCTCGCACCTATGATATTTTCATGTGGGAATAATTTCTATCATGATTACCACTTGTCTTACGGTGAAGGAAAACATCGTGAGGAAACCTGTACGTCTGAGAAAACCTGCCAAGTTTTCGAAAGATATGTGAAGTCCGCCAACACGCACTAGGCCAGCGCGGTGGACTAAGGCCTGATCCTCCTCGTACTGAGGGAGGCCCGTGCCCAGCAGTGGGACGTTAAAAAAGGGCTGGTGATGATGATGATGATGATGTACCTAAATACTTCTAGCATAACTTCGAAAACTTCGAAAATGGTAAGTATAATGTTGGTCGACAGTTTATACATTTGTCAAACAAAAACGATAATGCAGTATGAAAGGATATTGTTTATTAAAATATGAAGGGAGATGTATACTAAAGGTTGTTTATAAATTAAAGTATTTTCAGTATAAACTTTGAGAAATCATTTGACTGTAAAGAGCCTATACATTGTAAATGTAACAAATCGATGTAAGGCAACACGGGACCAATACCGCGACGTGATCGGAATGTTGAGGGTAATGTGAAGCATTTTGGATATTTGTACTTACGAGTATGTCAAATATCCTATTGATAACTTAAACCTTTAATAGTGTCTAAATAAAAGCTCTAAGAAATCTGCTTTTTACAGAAGCTAGTCTGATTAATTAATTATCTACATTCTACAGAGTAAAAATATTTATTTATGCCTTCTTTATTGCGTTTTAATTTATATTTTTTTAAATTATCAACTAAAGTATTGGGTTTTAAGATAAAATTATTTGTAACAGACAACGTAGTATTTATTAACTCTCATATGAACTAAAACTATGGATCTCGCATCTATAACACTTGCTTGTACATTGTACATTAAAATCACTAGTAATATAAAATGTGAATGTAAGTTTGTTCGATACGTTATCACGCTAAAACTACTGAACCAATCATCATGAAACTTTGTACACATATTCTTGGAGGTATTAGAAATAACATACATATGATACTTTTTATTAAAAAAAACAACAGATAAAACAATTGCTTGTCAAAAAATCTCAAGCTACTTCAACGCCATCTAGCATTCCTAAAATGAAATTTCTGAAACATTGTATGTAGTTATTTTTAAAAATTGATAATCCCAGCCAAGCAATAAAAACTAGTTATCATATATCTATTGTAATGATCTCTGATATTTATTAAATGGCTTTAATGCGAGCGAAGCCGCGGGTAAAAACTAACACAACTATAGTGAGGAAACCAGGAAATCTGATTCAAAAAATATTTCACATATTAATACTTATACATACATCTATAATATATAATAGCCTTGTTTTTAAATTAGTTTAAAATAATTCAAGTAATAATCGTTAGAAGAAGCACCAAGGCCCTACCAAAAGCATTGGAACGTTTATTATAAGACTGAATCCAAACTATTTGTCTTCAACAATCACGTATCAAATAAATTCCAAAACGTTTTTCCTTTATTTTTTCACTAACACTAACATTACAAATGCCATTCAGTCACAATCGTGTCAAAATCATTTCTACTCGCATTACGTCTATAATAAAAGTACGACCCCGATTCAATCGCGACGGTTTATATGCGTGTTTTGAATATAAATCGACCTTATGTATACTGTGCTAAAGGGATGTGCATATTATACTCGATTTTTATAAATATCGATTTTATTAATAAATACGCACCTATTACCTTATAATTAATGTTTAGCAATATAATTTTTGTAATAGAAATCACTAACTTCTATGAGTACCTACTTAAAAAATACTGATGATATCTACGAGTATATTATATGTTTATATTATGTAATTAATTAAGAAATTAATTTTCATATATTATTTTTAAACCAAAGAAAATCTTTTATGAATAAACCCAAATTATGTTAGTGTAATGATAATTATAGAAACCGATATGTGTATTATCGATTTTCTAAAACATCGTTCGAATAGCACATCACTATATGAAATTGTATACTTTTGTCAAAAAAAGGTAAATGTAATCATTGCTTTCTACCTTCACGTTTGGATAATAGGGTATGGTCCTATGGAACAGGTAAGATTAAAAAAGTCGCCGCTATACGTAGTAGTATTTATATAGATTATAGAAACGATCGTAAGTTTGATTATTGCGAAAGCAAATTTTGGCACTTGAAGACGTTTTCGAGTAACTTTAGTTACAGACGGTTAGTCTAATAGTTCGCTAGCTCTTAGACTAATACTTACGCATACATCTAATGAAAAATTATTACCAAGACTGGCGCTATGCAACACAACTTCGCGCAGTTTTTTTAGTAAGTTAAACGAATACCAGGGGTTAAACTTATAAGTAAATCAAAAAACTCTGGGCTAAGCTGGACCATGTTAGGTATATTTTAAAGGCTTAAAATTGAAAACTCTCAGCTCTCAGCAGATGTATTTATTTTTAATAGCGTTACTATTTTTTCATTATGTAAGCCACTTATTGAGAGAAAAGGTTATTACTATATCTCACTACAATTTCTTCGCTAGCTTAAAAAGAAAATTCATCAGTTTTAAAAAAAACTGTCAAAAGACATGTTATTTTTCGTTTTATTTAGCGATAGGGGTGTATGAATTTTTCAATTTTCTAAACCAAAGGAGTAGTTAGCATCAAAGTGGCCAATCGACTATTTTTAATTTTACCATTACCATTGTCACATAGAATGGAGAAAATATAGATTAAATAGATAAAGATAAGATAGAAGATAAAAGAAAGTTTTAACTAGGATATAAAAATATTTCAATATATTTATACGTATCTTATTCACGAGCTTAAAATACCAACTTATAGATGTGAAAGCAAACCACAACAGATAATCATTAATATTTATTCAAGAAAATAATTTCACAATTGACAAAAAGTTACAAAATATAAATTAGTTGGACGGAAAACTAATTACAAAAGTCTTAACCTAATGGCACTAATAATTAAAATACAAACATATTAAGAGAAGGAAATATCTTTTAACTAATAGAACAGGATAGATTATAACAGTAACAACTATTCAAGTCATAAAAAAGATAATTACGCTTCCCATTGTCGTTCTACATTTTTATATAATATCAACTCCTACGATATGAATAGAAGACTTAAAATAAATAGGAAATATCAGCATTTTGTCGCACTATAATTAATTTTATCCATACCATTCTAATTGAGTCGCCATTTTGAAAAAAAATAAAAATGGCGGGTAGCTAATGTCAGCTCTAATTCAAAACGACATAATAATAACCCTTTTCGGTTTTATTTTTCTATTTATTTCCTATAGTTTGTCTAATTTATCAGAAAATAGTTTTTCCGGACTTTTAAAGCTAGATTTTATCTTTATAATACCATTTCATATTTTTTTTTTGCTTTTGCTCTTTCCATCTATCTTATTCTTTTAGTTAATAGACTATACGAAGTGTATACACTATATTTAATTTTACAAAGTAAGTAAAATTCAAGTAAGTATATTGAAACTAAAAATTTAATTACATTTTTGCATTTATGCCTATAGTTAGAGAAAAAAAAATATATCAATTGACCTAGTATTAGTTCCACTTAGAAGTATATTATTATTTATTTTATAGAAAATCTTTGAATTATTACTTATTCAATAATGAAAAAAGTTACTTCTATTAAAAATAAATTGAGCTATTTATTTTCTGCATGAAACAGGCAACATTGAGCAGTAAAATTCCAAATTCAAACTCAAAAGACAAACATACTAAAAGATTCATATAAATTGGACGTAATCATTTACACTTACAAATAACATTCAGCCTTAACACTTAGAAATTAAGTACTAAAATATTATTAGTTTAGTTTTTGTTGCTTTTTGATTCACTGTGAAAATATTCAGGTGAATCTCATTACAGATGGCGTCACTCATGTTTAGTGTCAGTTATAATGTCAAAAACAAAAAAAAATCAAATAGAAAATAATTTTCAATTATTGGTTTGATTAGTTAATTGAGGCGTCTATTTGTAATGTGGATATAAAAACTTTTTACTAAAGGTATATGAAATTATAATACACAATTTTTAAATTTTATAAGGCTGTATGTATACTTTTGATATTAATATTGTAAAATTTTATAATTAAAATCATATGTCATTGAAAAATTTGAGCATTTGTTTATCACTTTGCATAGAAATGTTAAAAATCAGATCATTCAAATTGAGTATAACGGTATTTTTATGCTTGCTACCTCAGAATAATAACGCATAGAACAATACTTTCATACCGCCCAATATTGAAGCAACATTAGAATGAATGTGTGCGTAAGTGTCACGTAATTACAACCGAAGGCACGCACACATACAGCTGAGTAGTAATAAGACTTTATCGAGACGAGAAACGTATTCAGCCTTAAGGCCGCATTGAAATGGCTTCAATTCGCTTGGGCCTATTCACCTTCTAAAGCTTGCAACTATCAAATATGGTAATAACCATTTATTATTTATAAATGGTTACTTTGCATAATTTCATAATATGTTTAATGTTAAGGAATTAAAATTGTTATTCTACATGTAAGAAGCCTGAACAGAACGACATGTTCATTTTCTTTTTTGAACAAGTTCTTTGAATAAAGATTGAAAAAAAAAACAATCTACATTTTAAAACTTAAAGTTATACAAAAAAATACACGTATATAAAGTTAAAACTATGTATACAAAATAATACTTTTAGAAAATACAATACTAGATACAAGACCGAAACTAAAAAACAAAATAAAGTATGTTATACATAAATGCATTTTCTCTTATTGTATTAGAACTTTTGTACATAATTAGTATGTGTTTAAGTTTTGTTAATATTGGGGTTGCCAATTAATAAAAATGTAGATTATTAAAAAAATTAAAGTTATAATTTTTTTAATTTTTAAAATCACACTTCCTTAATGCTCTTTATTCTTATCCCAAATTAGATATTTTGTAACACTTAAATTATGTTTTTAATACTTTTTCGTATAAGAACAAGAACATTTAAGTTTGAAAACTGTCTATTGACAACCATAGAGTTTGTAAGATAATTAAATTTTATTTTATAAAAAATAATAAAAATAAAATAATTATCGACCCTACAAAATAATACTATAATATGTTCGATAATAATTGTACAGACTCAAATAAACATACATTCTTTCATCATTGGTGAGATAACCGGCACGAATGTGATCATAAATCACCGGTATTGAACCGACTTAAAATATAAATAAATTCTAATCTGTTATGTTCAATATAAATTGATTTTAAGTGAGTTTAGATATATTCTATAGAATTAAACATAGCCTTCTAGTTATGCAGAATAGAGGTATAAGGAGTACTATTCAGTGTACGAATAAGTGTCCGTAAAAACGCGTCTATTAAAGGTGGCGCTGCGATAGCATAGGATAAATTAAAAAAAAGCGCCAAAATTATTGAAAATAAGATCGAGAGATAAATAAAGATCGATTTCTGCCTAATTTATGCGCACTTTTCAAACAAAATATATCGTCGGATAAGAATTCTAAGCTGCTAACTCCCATTTAACTATTTGTCAGAGATAAGAATTAAAAATTATTTAAAATATTTAAAATAATTATAATTCAAAATAACTGCAATATCTAAATTCAAGTTAATAGATATTGTATTAGTACCTATTATAACATTGGTTTTTTTTTCTCATTCATTTGTTACCAAGAAGTTAGTTTAGCTTAAAATGGAGTTAGCAGCTTAGAATAATTAGCCGACGAATTATGTAAGTGTTAAAATATTTGAACTCGGCATAATTCACTTTGTCTACAACAGCAATGTTCATTTTATCATTTTTCATACGCCAGCGCCATTCTGGTGCGTTTTTGGACTGTTATTTTCCGCTTTCAGTATATAGTATGAATATTTTCCAACTTGTCTCTTACATAACATTCGACTCCTTAAAACTCTACACTCCGTACATCTAGTAACAAAAAGAAGAAGAGAAACTGACCTTTACGAAAGATGGGGCATCTTTCGTAAAGGTCAGTTTCAACAAATTTTCTTCTTTTCAGCAGAACTGCTCCAAGAAAGTGGTAGATTTCACACGGAGATACTGACCATTATAAAAGAAAAAAGTTGATGTTACAAAAGCACTGAACATAACATCAAGAGAGATTCTCTAAGTAGTAGTAAGTTTTAGTGTCACCTGTATATTAAAAATCTTAACAGATGAGTGAAGTACGATCTTACTTCGGATCTTAGACTATAAATTTTACTAATACAACATTATAGCTCCATTGACCTTCTCTTCTAAGGCCGGCGCGATGGTATCTACGTCACGTCCGTCTGTCGCAGCTATGAGAATACATACGTTATTTACGAAAGCTGCTAACGAAGCTGCTACTACCAACCTGAAAGTAATAGATAATTTTTAGTAAAGAAAGAAAAGATAAGATATAATCTACATTTAACGTCCCACGACGATCGGTCATAGACCAACGGCCAACGTGGCCAAGTGAATAAATAAATATGTTGGGACATTATTACAACAGCGCCATCTAGTTCCGTGGTAAGCTACGAGGCTTGTGTTGCGGATACCAGATAGTTGATATACTACACATATAAATTTTAAATACATACATGTTATAAAATATAAATATAAACACCCATTGACTGGAGTACAAACATTCGTGCTCAACAAATGAATGCCCCCAGCGGGACTCGAACCCGCGACCGCTGGCGCAGAAAATATGGTCACTACCAACAGAGCCAAACGTGTCGTCAAGTGGATACGATTTCTAATGCAGCTTCCTTTATCATATTTAGATTAGGAGTGATAATGTATGTTCAAAATATTTCGCTAGTGAAAATATAAGTGATGTGACCGATCCGTAAGTCTGTCTGTTAGTGGCCTCTCATGAACGGTAATAGGTCGAGAATTGAAATTTTTGAGTATTTATTACTATTACCATTATAACAACAAATAATAAATAAAACTATATGGCTTATTTTAAAATTGTTGCCATACAAATAAAAAAAATCGTAGATACACAGTAATTCAACACAAAATTGAAATCGCAAGCGATGTTATAAAGAAATATTAATTTAAAAGCTTAAATTAACATAAGTTTTTACTAGGCTATATTTATATATTATTTAATTTATATATTATATTTATATACTTTACCAAAAAGACAGTCCTAAGTCAGCGGTCATGGCCGAAGACCAGGTGTTGGCTAGATCTTCATCTGACATGACGTTGTGTTGCAGCCTGAGGAAGAATTCCGTCAACCACACCGCTATCGCACCCAAAGTGAAAAGCACTGGAAAGAAGACGAAAATGCTAAATATTATTGAAAATTTTCACAGGCAGACAAAATGTATGGGCGGAAACAAAAATTAAAAACTGTATGTTGGTAAGACTTATGTACTAAAATTTCTAATGAACGGCATACATTTACAGTTTATGTTTAAAAAATCAAGGGATTATTTTATTAGTCTGTGGCATTTTCATTTCCATAATTCCCATATAGGGAAACTTCAAAGTGATTGAATTTAGAGATTAATACATCCAAAGAGCTGGTATACATTACTATGCAGAATAAACTATTCGCCCTAAGTGTTTCAAATACAACATGCATACCTATTATAAAGAAAATATAAAAATGAATTTACTAAATACAGCGGTTTATTTCGATGTTCGACACATGTTGTAAAGTTTCGATATCTACATATACTCCTGTGGAACTGACCAAAGTCTTAACCTTTATATGTCAATATACTTAATGAAACATTATTTTTCTATAATCTAATAATTCAATTATTTCCTTTAATGGCTTCCAGGAGTGCCAGTTGGGCACAGTTGACTTCGCCAATGTCGCGTAGAATGGAGAATACACGTTATATATAAACTGATCGGTGAATATGAAAAAAAAAACAAACACTAAGACGTATTACATGTAGGAACGGAGCGATTCGTTGTAAAATCAGGACCTACAACAAACAACACAATATATACAAAACTATAAAAATAATAATAAGTGTTAGGACTACAAGTAACATATTTACAATATATCTACAATTTAATTTTATTATTTTTAATATATGTACACAGAAATCTACATAATGGACTAAACACAAACATCAACAAACAATTAACATTGATAGGACGGGGGACTTTATAAGGAAGGATGTCATAGATAGGATACAGAAGTTTAGGACAGTTAAAAAGGATATGGGAAGAGGAACCTTCGTCAAGGCCACATTCACACAGGGAGTGGTCCCTGACTCTGATCTTTGCCAAGTGCACAGGAGTACATGCGTGACCAAGACGTAGACGACAAATTGTCGATATAACCCAGCGTTCCACCTGTTTGCACCGGGAAAACCATGGGCGTTTCGGGATCTCAGGCTGGACTGCAGCATAATGTTTACCCTTAAAAGATTTTGATGAGTTCCAGTTGATTTCCCAAGATTTATCTAAGTGAGATTTTGCAATAGATAAAAGATCCTGCGCTGAATTAGTAAAATGATCTAGTGACCCGCACTGCACAGCAGCTTTGGCACAGGAGTCAGCCGTTTCGTTACCAGGAATCCCAGAATGACCTGGAATCCAAACTAGTGTGACCGCTAAACTCTTTTGAAAGCACGAGTACAAAGCTTCGCGGATCTTCAAAGTTATGGAATTTCTCGATCTACTACGAAAGGGGTTTTCTTTAATAGCCAATAAGCAGCTTAGTGAGTCGGTAAAAATAACTGTATGTTTAAAATTGTGGGAGAGGGTAAACAATATTGCTTCTAATACGGCAACAGCCTCGCCTGTAAACACCGATGACTGGGGAGGGCACTTAAATTGAAGTATAATTTTGAATTTTGGAATCCAGCAAGCTGCACCAACACAGCCTTCCTTGGGTAGCTTTGAAGCATCCGTAAAGATGAGGAGGTGATCCGACCAATTTTGACGAATTAGTAAGTTGAATTTTGTGTTGGTGTCAGGTGCTCCCTTGGTTAGACCACTTTCTGTAATTATAAAAGGAGACATAACTAGAGCATTGTAGGAAGAGCAGAAGATAGGATTAGTAGGGAAACAGGACATGGGATGTGGCAGGTTAGTGAATTTTAGGAAGCTTTGCAGTAAAAAGGATGATGGCTTGTTCGCAGGGCTAAGCTCAGCCAACTGACGAAGCCTAGGCCATAAGGGGTGAGAAGACAGCTGTAATGCCTTGCCGACAAATCGATCGGAAAGGTACTGGCGGCGGATAGAAAACGGAGGGTCGACACATTCAATCTGCATGGCATTGGTAGGAGAGGATCTCATGGCACCTAATATTAATCTAAGGCATTTATACTGAATTTTGTTCAACTTCTCGGAAGGTGCTTTGTTGAAGGGGTCCAGAACAAACAAGGCGTAGTCTATGTGACTACGTATTATAGAATTGTACAGTAGCTTTTGAGTATAAGGGTGTGCACCCCACCACACACCCGCAACCGCTCGAAGAGCATTGATGCCTTTTTCGCATTTTCTGCTGATATACTCTGCGTGAGCAATTCCGTTCAGTCGTTTATCGATTATTACGCCTAAAAATTTGGTCTTATCAGTCAGATTAATAATTTGATCCTCATAACGAAGATCAAAATTTGGGACATATCTTTTTTTTGTAAAAACAACAGCCTGACATTTGGACACCGATAAAGACAAGCCGTGTTCCGAGAGCCACTGGCCTAGATAGTGCAAAGCAGAGTTCAAACGAAAACTAATGTCCTCTACCGACTTTGAACTGCAGTAGAGAACGATGTCATCAGCATATTGAAGAATGTTGCAAAAACTATTAACAGACAGTTCGAGGTCATATGTGTAGATGCTATATAGCAAAGGGCTGAGGACCGAGCCTTGAGGCAAGCCTTTCCAGACAAGCCTGGGCGGAAGAGTAAGTAATCTATGTCTTACAGAAATAGTTCTACCGGTCAGCAGATTACATATGAAATGTGTCAACCTCGGCGGTAAACTCAGCTGTTGCATTTTCTGCCTGAGCAACGGAAGATGAACATTGTCATATGCAGAAGCAATATCAAGAAAGACACCCACTAAATACTCTCCTTTTGCATGGGCTAGTCGAATGTCTGTTGTTAAAATGCTGAGACTATCTGTAGTACTTAGACCCTTTCTGAAGCCAAACTGAGAGGGTGCTAAGATATTTCTGCTTTCCACTATCCATTCCAGTCGGTTTTTTAAAATCCGTTCAGTAACTTTAGCTAATGTTGAAGATAACGCGATAGGTCTATAGGAATTCGGGTCAGAGGGATTTTTACCGGGTTTTAGGATTGGGATGATAATCTGGGACTTCCATGCTGCTGGTGTAATACCCGATTTAAATATTGCATTGATAAGTTTGAGAAAGTATCCTTTAGCTTTCTCATGCAATTTCCCAATAAAAGAGTATGGTATACCATCTTCACCTGGAGTGGTGTCCTTTAAACCCGTTAAGCAGTTTTCAAGTTCTTCCAAAGTAAAAGCGGAATCCATATCACCCAATGAACATCTCAGAGCAGAAGTAGGAAAAAGATTGTGTGAGGGAACAAATGGAGGGGATAGCTTGTCGGCAAAGTCATTAAGCCATTCCGATGGATTGTTAGAGCCCTGATGAGGGACACCATCAAGAGCCCTACGGAATCTTTTGACTTGTCTCCACACAAGACAAGACGGGGATCGAGGTTCAAGGGACTCACAGAATTTGATCCAACCAAGTTTTTTCTTTTTATTAATCAATCTCCGAAATTTTGCGTTGCTGCGTTGATAATCAACAAAGTTCTCAACCGTCATAGATGCAGCATATGTTAATTCAGCGAGTGTTCGCCGGTTAACAAAATCGCTGCATTCCTGATCCCACCAAGGATTGGAAGGCAGCTGATCTTGTGTATGGTGTTTTTTTGGAATATATAGGTCAGCGTTTAAGGAAATAGCTTCAAGGAATCGGTCGTAGCAAGCCAAGACATTCTCATCACCTACAGATTCGGGAAGGGAGTCCATCATACTATCAACCGAGCAAGCATAGTCTAACCAATTTGCTTTTTTTAAATTATACGGAAGCAAGGGATTGGAGGGACGGGGAAGAGGATGTCTGTTATTTAAAGAAACTAGGATGGGGAAGTGGTCACTACCATAGGAGGAGGATAGGGTGTTCCAGGAAATTAAGGAAGACAAAGATGGGGAAGCTAGGGATAAATCTACTGCAGTTTTAGGATTTTGGTTAGGATATACTCTGCGGGTTGGTGAACCATCATTCAGGATACACAGATTGAGGTCATCTATCACGTCCACCAATAAAGGCGAGAATCTATCGCAAAAGTAACACCCCCACAAAGTGTGGTGAGTATTAAAATCACCCATAATTAACACAGGACTCGGAAGGGAAGAAATGATAGACTGTAGCTCAAGGAAGACGGAAGAAGAAGGATTAGGGATAAAGATAGATAGAAATGAAATATTGAAAGCTCTTACAGCCACAGCATTAAACTGTGAACTATAAGAGGGAAGAGTGATTAGGGAATATGGAGTGGAGTGCCTAATAAGAATGGCACTACCCCCATACCCGTCACTTCTGTCATCTCTCAAACAGGCAAAACCCGAGACCCTAAAACGGGAGCCAGGAATTAACCAAGTTTCAGAGATGGCAATAATGACAGGTTTATGCAGGGCAATAATAGAAAGCAGTTCATGTTTTTTAGATCGTACACTTTTACTATTCCACTGAAGAAAGTTGAGTGGGGCCATTTTTAAGGATGTTAAAAATGTGGAGGAAGTTTTGGGCAACGTTGGACGGTAGGGGAATTTCATCACCAGCGGATATAATTGAAATTAAGGTTTCAGTTAAACTTAGTAATAGGTTAGATTTAGAAAAATCATATGGAGCATCATTAGTAATACCCAAGGCACAGCCATTAGGTAAGGAGGAGGGACAATTGCTAGTAATAGCTTGGTGAGCTTGCCTATCAAATCCTTTGGCAAGGGGAGCATGGGGACGTGGGGAACGGACAACTGTTTTGGTATAGGACTTTTTGATAGGATTCTGGGATTTACCAGGGATAGGCTGAGAGAAAGATGAAGGAGGAGGAGAGGAGAACATTTCTTTTGCCATATCAGCATAGGAGCGCCTAACAGGAGGAAATCTGGAGGATGCTTCCATATAGGAAATGTTGTCTTGCGACATTAAAGTTTTAATGTTTTGCTGCCTGACAAATTCAGGGCAGTCTTTATTAACAGCAAAGTGACTTGCAGAACAGTAGAGACAAGTAGAGATCTCTTTTAAGACATTACATGAATCCCCAGTGTGAGGTTGGGCACACCTGTAACATCTTGGCTTCGATCTACACTGTGTTTTGATGTGGCCAAAACGACAACAATTCATACACTGAATTGTTGGTAGGTTATAGGTAACTATGGGCAGTGAGGTGTGGTAGGAATATACTTTAGGTGGTAGTACTTGACCACGGAAAGTTAAAACAACTGATTGAGTTGGAACCCAGGTCACATTGCCTTCACTCACAGTCTTACGATTTAACCTTCTCGCCTTCAACACCTGACCACAGCCAGAAGGTAATTCAATAGAGGACACAAACTCTTCCATTGCCCAGTCTACAGGCACTCCTTTCACTAGGCCCATTCGGGTGACATTAAATGTTGGAATACTTGCGACGAATTTGGACAAATTTAAAATAGGGTTCCCTAAAAAGTTGTTGGCAGCTACGGCTGACGAGAATTGGACTTCAATTTTATTACGTCCTACATTTTTAACGCCATCATTAACAATATTTTGAATTTTGTTATGGTGCAAAAATTGACCGAATTTTATCGCCCGGATGGTAGTACCTGCCGCAGGGTCTGGAGTCTCACGAGACACATAGACAATAAAAGGTCCGTTGTCCTTCTCTGAATAGAATTTAGGACCGGAAAGGGATGGGTGAACAAACACATGTTGGATAGAAGGAGTAGCTGACGCTGGGTCAACAATAGTTTTTTTAGTTTGATCTGTAGTTTTATTAAATACTTCGTCACCTTGACGCTTTCGCGATATGTTTACATTTACCGTCGACCCGCCAGGATCAGGCGGATCAGGCGGAGGATCAGGTTCCATTTTACACAAAAAACACTATATACAAGTACAAATACAACACACACACAACTTACCAATACCCAACACCAAGTTAGTAATATGATATTTAACCAAAATTACAACAATATTCGCGAAATATGCAGACAATCACGCACAAAAAACAAACACGTGTGTTAACCAAAGCTAACGCAAGCGAAGTCCCTATAATCTAATAAAAACAAAACAAGAACAAGTTTGACACAATGTTTGTCATCTCTTTAGAAACAAAAAGTGATAGAAGACATGGTTTTTCTAAGAAAAAAATCTATTTAAAAATGAAAAAGACTTACCAACAGCCCCATTACATATTAAAAGTGGTCGCGGAGAGCATCTTGTCTTTGCTGCAGAGCCTAGAGCCGCGAGTATACACGCGCCGACTGAAGCCGCTAACGCTACTGCTAATTGTGCGGCTGTTCCACACCATGCCCACCGCCGAGCTGGATGGGTGCCCGCTTTTACTAGAATTTGGAAAAATTATAATATGATACAGTGTTACAAATGCGGTTTGTATATTTGTAGGTTTGTTTATCTTTCATGCTAAAATAGCTGGACAGTTTTGGATGAATCTCAGTACACAAATAGATTATAATCTAGTGTTATAGGCTACTAGCGCTACTGCTACCGGTGGGACTGGTTCACACTAAGCCCACAGACGAGCTGGAGCCGTACCCACATATACTAGAATAAATAGAGCCACTGTTAAGATTCTCGCCAGCTTTTCTTAGCAGAACTGCCTTCCGAGCTGGTTATAGCTTCCTCGAGGGCGTATATACTGACATCTAATATAATTTTTACTATTCAAGGTGCATTAAAGCGTATTTGAATAAAGTGTAATTTGATTTGGCTTGGATAATATTTATACGACTACTTTTAGTTAACTCCACTACTTTTAGTCATAAATTATAAAAGCTAAAGTTTGTAAGTGTCTACATTTGTAACATCATGCCTATAACAGATTAAGATAAAATTTAGTAAATCATTTTGTCTTTTGATTTTTTCATGTTGTGCCGACCCCACATAGCGTGGGATAAGGACAGGAAGAAGAAGAAGAAGAAGATTTTGTCTTTTGATGTTTTTTAAAGTTTGTCGGCTCTATGATTTTCTGTGAAAGACGTAAATTACCATTGTATAAAAATCAAACTTACTGCTTAAATCGTGGGGCCTCCATCCATATCCAAAATTTAATTCCTTATGGCCTTCAAATAAGCCAAAATTAATTCGTCCCTCCGATTCTAAGGGATTGGACACCCGTCTCGCCCTCGCATCCACCCAGTGCGTAGTTCCCAAAGACGCCACAATTAAAGCTATGCACAGACATGATCCGAAAAACGTCGCAAAGATCATAGATCGTTTAAACAAATTTAGCTTCATTTTGGTGTGGAACGAAAACCCTATCAGTTATGTCACAGTCACATTTCAAGCTGTATTTTACCACGTTTTCTACTAAACGTTCTTACGAGTCCATTGTAGCTTATCATAATAGTGTCTTCTTTCTCACGCCAAAGAAAACCTGCAACAATACAGAAAATACTTAATAAGTGCTTATTTGTTGTCAATGTCAGTAAATTGGCTTTTTACTAATACTTGCGTTTGAAGAGCTTCAAAAGTATGAGAATATTATATGACAGTATATATGAAAACCTATAACCCTGAACTCGAGTTTTATTTACTTCCGATAACAAAATCGATCATAGAACTAATGTGTAAACATACTTTTGAAATAGATCGTCACTGTTGATAACAATACAGTGGCTTTCAAAATAACTTTTAAAATTTTAAATTTTAAGACAGGCATGAAATATACATTAATAACTCAGTAGTAACACGCTCTCTTGGGAATTCGAGTGAAGCGGGTTCTAAGCCCGGGTTCACATCTCTGATATTTTATGAGTGTATCATTTTAACATTATTACCACTTGTCTTACAGTGAAGGAAGACATTGAAACGTGCATGTCTGCGGTAACTTATCAAGGTTTTGAAAAACATGTAAAATCTGCCAACCCACTCTTGGCCAGCTAGTAAGCTGATCTGATAAAGTTTGGGCCCAGCAGTGGGAGCTTAAAAAAGAGGACCAAATAACTATACAAATTATAAACTTTTATTTTTCAGAGTAGAGCAGAGTAGGGAGTGGTAGCCCAGCGGTAACGCGCTCGCTTGTATAACCGAGTGATGCGGGTTCAAATCCGGGCACCTCTGATATTTTCATGTGCGAATCATTTCTATCCTGATTAAGACTTGTCTTACGGTGAAGGAAAACATCGTGAGGAAACCTGCATGTCTAAGAAAAGCAAGTTCTCGTTAGACATGTGAAGTCCGCCAAGACGCACTAGGCCAGCGCGGTGGACTATGGCCTGATCCCCCTCGTACTGAGGGAGGCCCGTGCCCAGCAGTGGGACGTAAATAAGGGCTGATGACATTTTTCAGATTATACGACCACCCTTAAGATAAAACGTGACGTTTATAAACAAAACACTCACACAAAAATCATTCATTTTTAAACTTGAAAGAAATTTAAAAAAACATAATACCTATCTCCTTTAATATGAAACATCGTTTATAATTTTACTTCACTAAAAGTTTGAGGACCGCTGTGTTAGGCAAGACTTCTTTGTTATATAATAAAATATATTTTATTAATTATATGCTTATTAGCAAATCGACAATGTGACAAAATTATTTCTTAAAACCGGTTTCTCAACGACGCGGACGTCAATACTACACGTATTTATCACATCACTGTTACGTTCCATCTAGATAAGCACGTACATAATCGATCAACGTGTACAACAAACACTACAATACTATTACGGAATGGTACCTAGATTAAAAGATCTACAATAATCTATGTACCTATGTAATAAAATTCTAACTTATTCAATATATAAATATTTACCCACCCTCGCTTAGCTCGGGTTCATCTCTAGATTTAGAGCGAGCGAAGCCGCGAGTTCCGCTGGCTTAAATTTCCAAAATAAAAGTAGCCTAAGTTACTCCTCATTACATTAGCTATCTGCGAGTGGAAGTCCTGTTAAAATCGTCCCAGCCGTTTCAGAGATTATCCGTAACAAACTGACAGAGAGACAGACAGACACAAATTTTAAAAAATGATTTTTTTATTTTTAGAACCGTATACTTTCAATTTTCATATGCATTTAGTGAAAAAATGATATATGGTTAACCGGGAAAACATAAAGGATACTTATTACAGGAAAAATATAATCTCTGCATATCTAGGTATTATTAAGTGTTTAAAAGTACCTAGGGCGAGGCATCAGCAGAGCGAGTCATTAGGCAATGAATATCTTATGTATTTTAAACGTATTATTTAACTAGCAGTACCCGCGGCTTCGCCCGCGTTAATTTTTTAAATATTAGGAGTCAATCCCGCGGGAACTTCGGGATAAAAAGTAGCCTATATGTTATTCTGGGTCTTCAGCTACCTACATACCAAATTTCATCGTAATCGGTTCAGTAGTATTTGCGTGAAAGAGTAACAAACATCCATACTCACAAACTTTCGCATTTATAATATTAATTAATTAATTAATAAAGTAGGATGTATTATTTAATGTACCAGTACGTATATGTTTTATCTATTCGGCGAAAAACCGCAAGAATGTCTGTTTAATAAGATATTACAACATTTTAATGCATTTTTAATGCATAAACTTTGCTAAACGTATAAATATCTATAATAATAGTTTTTTAATTGTTAATGTACCTAATTCGCATCAAACCATTGTAATGAACTTGTAATGTAACTCACGGTTTTCGAAGTTTTCCCTCTACTTGTGCTATAAGGTCTTTCGTGAACCTAGGTCGCATACATAATAATGTAATGTAACTTGTATGATCTACATTGTACAACGTACATACGAGTATATAGGTACACAGTATGCGGTAATGGCCGTAGCTAAACTTTACTTAGAAATATTAAATTTTTTTTTTATTTACAAGCCTAAGCATTAATACTTTCACGCCTACCTTCCTTTAGTTTGACGACACGTTTGATTCAGTTGATAGTGACCCTACTTTCTGCGGCAGCGGTCGCGGGTTCGAGTCCCGCTGGGGGATTCATTTGTTGAGCACGAATGTTTGTACTCCAGTCATTGCTGTTTAAATTTATAATATTTATGTATCTAAAATGTATATGTGTAGTGTATATCAACTATCTGGTATCCGTAATACAAGCTTCGTAGCTTACCACGGAACTAGATGGCGCTGTTGTAATAACGTCCCAATATATTAAAAAAAATAGTCAAGGTAACAGAGAGATATAAGAACGAGGATAACTTGGTCACATCACTAGTTTATATTCAAGTCGTTCAAATAATGTTATAAAGTTTAAGTTAGTTTAGATATAGCAAGTACGGTTATAGGAAAAGGAAACGGCAAGATTTTCGAATCTCGATATAGGTGGGTAGATCTTATGCAAGTTTTTCTGATGTAAGTGGTACAACTGCAGGTCTTTAAACTCACAGATTAGAGACAAATACTTATTTGTTATTAAACTTGTTAACTACTAACTAGGTAGTTATTACTTCTGGTGTTGCGTATTTTCATGTTAAAGTACTGTATTTAGTAACCTAACTGTCGCACTCATAGTCACTTAATGAACCATTAAGTCGTTCTTTAGTATGGAAATTCTCGACTTAATGGTTCATTAAGTGACTAAGTGTGCGTCGGTAGAGCCAATATCTTGATCGCGGTTAATTTTGGAGATAATTTAGTTTAAAAAATATAAAAGTCCAACTTTTTAAATATACTGTTACATATACTCGTATGTAACATGATTTTTTTTGGAAAATCTTATTGAATTACTCATTATTATCGATATAGTCTATCTATAGTCTATAGTCTATAGTTAGAATTTTTGTCTGTCCGTAATTAGTATGGACAGATTTTGATGAAATTTGGTATTATATGAAAGCTGGTTATCGGGGTCAACATATAGGATACTTTGTATTGCTGGAAAATATTTGATTGAGATCAATATACTAATGTATATTTAATTTAAATATATGACAATATGAATACAGTATAGTTCACTGAGACACAAGTAAACGACAAGTAACACGACACTGCCAAGGTCTTAAAAGCCGCTCATTACATGTTAATCGACACTTTTACCTACATTATCTATAATAATATTATAAAGAAGTAAAGTAAGTTTGTGTGTTTGTATATTTGTTAAATTGTAAGGGGTAATCTCGGGATCTACTGAACCGATTTTAAAAATTCTTTCACCAATATAATATAATAGAAAGCCACATTATTGCTGAGTGTCATAGTATATATAAAAAACCGAAAAATAAAAAGGTTTTTACGTGGTAGTCCGTATTGCAAAGTGAGTCGGAGAAGAAACGGTCGAATGAAAGCGTTTCTTACGCGATTATATATGGAAATTACGTCATTTTTAAACTATACTAAAGAGGTTACAACTGGGGACGAACCCGAGCGAAGCGAGGGTGAGTCGCTAGTATAATATAATTCTAAGTCATTATTATCCGAGATTATTTTTAGAATTATTGTCTGTCTGTCTGTGACCGCATTACACGAAAACCACTGATCAGATTTTAATGGAATTTGGTATGATGACATCTAGTTTCCCGGGTCAGGACGAAGGGTACTTTAAACTGCTATAAAATATCTTATTTCTGAGAAATTTCAACAAACTTTGAAAACGGGCTATAAAACATTACTCGGTACGTGTATCTAGGAATTTGGTTTCTGGTATTTAGAAGGCGGGCGGAGCCGCGGAAAATACTAGGTAATTAATAATTATAAAAACACAACTTTCTATTGTTATAATCAACTATTTGAGAAACAGTAGTTTTACACAAATATATCTTTACACTAACACAGTGTCCTACGTGGACGACTCAACGCGAACGCGATTGCGAAACGATCCGATGCGAATTTAATGTGGTGCGGAGCGATGCGGCTACGCTGTCCTACGTGCGCGCGAACCGTCCCCTCCGCGCCCTCCGCCGCCGTTCAGTTCAGTTACATTAAACATTTGTCATGGGCGGACGGAAGCTAATGTTGTTGGAAAATTCATATCTATACATATAATAAATCTGTAGAAGGGTCAATTCTGTACATTGAAAATATTGAAAAAATAAATAGCAGGGGGTGTTACTGGATCGATACCAAACCCAAATATGCGATTAAAAAAATTTTTGTCAGTCTGTCTGTCTGTATGTCTGTATGTTCAGGCATCACGTGAAAACTAACGGTTCGATTTCGATGAAACTTGGTATAATTATACTTTATTATCCTGGGCATAAAATGGGATACTTTTTATCCTGGAAAAATACGTAGAAAAAAACAAATCTTAATTTTTATCATAGTTTGATTTTATCCTGTAGTCCACGCAATCGAAGTCGCGGGCACAGCTAGTCTTAAATATGAGATATTGAAGAAGTGTATAACTTTTATTCCTTTTGTCCCAGAATGTAGGACGTTCTTGGATAGCATTAATAAGAAGTTCTACTTCCGACATTAATTCAACAACAATTTTTGCTTGAAAAAAATATGGCCGACGCGTCCACTTCGCGCGAAAATATCAAGCCAACTGATCGCGTTCGCGTCAATTCGCGCCGCTCCGCACCGCACCCCACATGCGTTTGGTCACATAGGCCACTTCAATAGGTTTCGAATGTTTGTTGTTTTCGCGCCGTGCCGCGCCGCTTCGCGTTCGCGTCTAGATCGCTCACGCAGGACGTCGCCTAACTCAAACGTTAAATTTAGTATTCAACGTACGCAGCTTCAGAATTTTTCAAGAAAAGTTCTTTTAGATAAGACGTCATACATAACCTCTAGAGATCGGAAGAAAGGTTCCTCCATCAAAAACATTAAACATTTTGGCAACATCCATAGAATACATATTTCTATTTGTAAAGATCAAGGACGCTCCTAATATATTATGACTAGAAATTTCGAAACTTACTTTTCTATTGATAACTGAGCAATATTTGACCGAATTTAAAAAAGAGGGAAGAGAAAAATTCAATGCCGTTATATTTGTAGGTACATATTATAATAAATAATAATTAATATGTTGATATTTCGATATCTTAACTCATTGAAAAAGCTTCGCACAATTCTTTTTATTAATAGATTATAATTTAAAGTTCAAGGATCTTTACAAAATCAAATTATACAGTTAAAAGTAATTCTATAAGCGAAGTAGAATATGTATACAATAAAATGTAACTAAGTTACTAGTTTTGGAAAATCTTGTGTTTATCTGTCTGTCTGTAGATGAACTGACTAAATATGCCATAGTATAAAGATTATTCATTCAAACTACGAAGAATACATACTGTGGAAGATGAATAGGAAAGAGGACGTTAGAGTGGGGAGAAAACTATAAAAGTCGATGCCTAACCGGCATCGGGGGGGTAGTTGTGTTTTGGCACTTGTCGCGGTAGTATTGTTAGGTCGTTACTCTGTTTGTTTATTTTTTAAAATATCATTGTTGGTAGCTTAGTTGTCTTTTTGGTTAGTTTAATTGTGTTTTAGCGTTTTCAGATACTTAAAAATTAAAATACATTGAGGTTGATTTCGTAAGCTTGTTTTTTTAAAAACAAAAGCTCACTTCCGGTCTAAATTCACAAGAATACATATTATGTTAAAAAAGAAATATGACGTCAAATATTTCGACCTAGTGACCTTTGCCAGCGCCCACACTCGACCTTTGCTTCATCTAAACATGCTAATTACTCAAACAGTATAAAAATAAAACTAAAATTCCCAAATAAAAACTATAGAACTCGTAACATACTAAGAATTTGATTATATTTTAATATTTTGCATGAAAAAGGACATTTAAATAATTATTTATTTACCTTTAGCTCTTGTGTTTGAATAAATAAATAATAAATACGAAGCTTTTGTAAACTAATCAATTCCGCATTTATAAATAGTATTTCGACATCATTTCAATACGCGATGTATTTTACAGCAAAAGGCAGAAAATCGCATTGATGTCATCCTAACGGATTTCCGCCACGACGGCCGCCAACTTCCCAACGCGGAGTTGTGACCAGACTTTCTTAACAGAAAGATTCAACAAGTATACTTGGCAAGGCCCTGGACTCGAATCTAAGACCTCCGGAGTAATAAATAATAGCATGTAAACAAAATGCTAGCCGTTGCATCTCTGAGGCAGTTAAAATTCAAATTCGCATAATTTACATGTCATCAGCCCTTTTTACGTCCCACAGCTGGGCACGGGCCTCCCTCAGTACAAGAAAGTTCAGGCCATAGTCCACCGCGCTGGCCTACTGCGTGTTGGCGGACTTCACATGCCTTATGAAAACTTGCTAGGTTTTCTGAGACATGCAGGTTCCCTCACTATGTTTTCCTTCACCGTAAAACAAGTGGTAATCAGGATAGAAATGATTCGCACATGAAAATATCAAAGGTGCGAGACCCGGATTCGAACCCGCATCACTCGGTTATACATGCGAGCGCGTTACCGCTGGGCTGCCACTGCCTTTTTATAATTTACATACCATTAAGAATTCTGATAAGATATTAACGATTCATTAAATGGCAAATGAACTAGTTCGTGGTTATAAAGATGACCATTAAAAGATTTCGAACAGAGGTCGTGTTTCGTGAATAATGTATTACTTACTTGCATTTAATGCTATCATACAATCAATACTTGCTTAGTTATTTGATAGGAATTGTACTAGAAGTCTTTCTACTATTAATAATTAATAAAGCGGTTAATTAATCTGTTCTCATAAATATTCATACATAAAAAAAGTTGAATTACCTATTACTGAAAAGACCAAAGACCAGTCAGACCAAAGTTTAGCGTCTCACAAGTAGTAATAATAATTATTGTAGTTATTTTTCTCTTAAATACATATATTTTCTTATCAGGGACAGAATACTTTTACGTATGTAAAGATCAAACGAATGAAGAAATGTTCTTCTTCATTTGGCGGTGGAAATGTTGCCTTTAACTTGAGATTCCATATAGGTTATTCTAAGATACGATATACGAAAACTGCCAAATAAAAAAGTTTCTATTAGACTTATAAAAATTATGCAAATATAATGACTTCCCCGTTTAGTATAAAACTACCTTTTCCGATAAAAACGTGCATTAACATGATATATGCAAATAGCCATTCTTCCACTATGAATTGTAATTTGTAGAATGCTGGGAAAATGCAGTTGTAGATTGCGTGCCTTAGATAGCTTGAAGAAAAGGCAACATGGCTTTAAATCAAATATTTCTTGACTATAAATACATTTTTTATAAATACAATAAATACTTTTTTTTTATTAATATGGAGATAAGTTTTATCAACTAAGGCCATAGTAATAATATTAAAATAGGTAATATTCCTAATAATAATGAATAAAAAAATAAAATAAATTTATTTACCTTTCCGATTTTAACGGATTTATTTTTGATTTTGGTATCCCAGGATATTTCTAATATTTTCCAGCAACCATAGTCATGGCAGACCATAGTATAAGAACATCGTTTAATGTAATACGTAGTGTATTATGAATCGGTTGTCATGAATCATCAATCACTTTATTTAACAATCCGGTCAAACCGAAAACTTAGCTGGCTGTTCACATTTATGTAAGTCTGTTTCACACGATTCGACCGAACTCGGTCATTGCTGCTTACTAAAACTAGATCATTTAGACGAGACATATTGTTGTAGTAAGTATAAACACTCGATATCGATTTGTGCTATATAAGACGAGAAAATATAAAAATAATTATTAATAACTTCTCGACTACTGAGCAGTACTTGACAGAACACCCTAATAATTATTATTAACCTAACCTGGGACTCAAACCGAGTAACTCCAGATTTCCGTAGCCTAAATGCTAAATACTAAACCAAGGAGTTTGGATGACCAATACAAAAATTCCAACTAAAGACCCAAAAACGTTAAGTCATTGGTAGTTGCATCAACAGATAAAGGCATATCCGGAATAAGCCGACCACAGACCTGTTTGTAGCATCACAAACCTACTATTAACATTCTTTAGAAGTGCGTGCGATTTCACCATAAAATCATGTCGGGTGTTTTATCTATGACGATCATTTACTATGATATATACTGTTCCTCGAGCTCTCTTGATTAATTACTGTAGTAATGGCTGTAACTGTTGAAAGTAGCTTTTGTTGTTAGTTCGTTTTGTAGGATATAGCATTTGTTTTCTTAAATATGGCCTCAAAATTCTGTTGTTTTGACGACACGCTTGACTCAGTTGATAGTGACCCTACTTTCAGTGCCAGTCGTCGCGGGTTCGAGTCCCGCTGGGGGCATTCATTTGTTGAGCACACACGTTTGTACTCCAGTCATGGGTGTTTATGTTAATAATATGTACGTATTTAAAATTTATATATGTATCAACTATCTGGTATCCGAAACACAAGCCTCGTAGCTTACCACGGAACTAGATGGCGCTGTTGTAATAATGTCCCAACATATTTAATTATTTATTTCTTTTATTATCGAGAACGTTATTTCTCAATACAATGGGTGGAGCAAAATTATTATTATGACCGTGTGACATTTTTTAAATATGTTAAAGTAGATAATAATTTAAATCTTTTGATAAAAGGTTAATCATATTTTAGTTAAAAATTGTTTCACCTTGTATTTTTTATTTTTCCATCTATTATTTTTTCCCACAAAAATAAGGTATACTTGTCCATTGCTTTTTTTAAAGCACATAAAATATAGAATTTTAGGTGTATTTAAGTGTACTTTTTAAGTGAAACCCAATTATAATATTAAGTATCTTAAAATGTATTTATTTTAGTTTCAAAGTGAAAAATTCCTATACTAACTTTCAACTTCAACGTGAACCAATCAAAGCATCCTTTCGCAGAGCTTGATTTCGTTAGAAAAACTCATGTGCAAATGTCATACATACTGAATCAGCAATGAATCTGTTTGTCGTCAATTAGACAGCTTTAGAGTTTTCTTTACTGGACATTTTCAATTTAGATTAACACTATACCACAAAATATTATGTATATCCAAAAAAATAATGTAAAGATTCGTCAATTATTTTTAAGTAAATATAATTAATATTTTCCTCAATTATTAGTCCAAATCCTGAATTGAACCAGCACTAATAGTAGTAAGAACAAAAGCTTTTCTACTATGTTCTAGTTTTACCGTTTTACCTCTACTCTATTTATTTAATAATTGAGAAAGAAGTTATTACTAGAGTCCATTCATTTTCATTCAACCAACAATACAGTTTCTTCTTAAGCATATCTACAGTCACGTTACATAAGTAAAAGCAAGAGCAAATTAACTAAAAAAACTTTCATTATTGACCTTCAAACGTAGTGTCCACGCAAAAACGTACAATGTATACAAACCTTGTACGAGTTCATACATCGATATGTAACGGCCAGTTCATGGCACGATGAGCACGACTGCACCAGTTATCATGGATCACATTTATCTGTTGATGTGTGTTTTGCTGGATATATTACTCGTGGTTAAAAAATTAAATCTACAAAGGCATATGTAATCTATATATTACAAGTCGTATAATAAATATTTAATTTTTAATAACAAATATTGAGATCAATAATTGAGATTAAAACTACCCTATCTCGCAAGTTGAACCAAATTACAGATGCTTACAAAATTTGACGAAAATTATTTCAGTAGTTTAGGAGTCCATCGCGGACAAACAACGTGACACGTGATTTATATATATTAGATTATCCCAGATGTCTTTACGTAGCTTTCTCGAATAATTTGTACGTGTTACTTTATTATTACTTGAAGGCAGTGGTAGCCCAGTGGCAATGCTCGGTTGGGAAACCGAATGTAGTGGATTCTAATCTCGGTGTCGCACTTTTGTTACACTTTTCTTACGGTAAAAGATTAACTTACAATACGCTATCCAAAATTAGGAATTAAAAATCACCTTTCTCAGAACCAGACATCAAGGACGCAAATATCTTCGGAATAGATTTAAGCGAGCGGAAATCGGTTTTCTCGTGAATACAAAAGGTTTCTCGTGTTTTATATATATGACTTACACATTATTAAATACTTCTATACTACTAAAATTTATTCGCATTTGATAGTATAGTATAAGGAGAGAGGCCATTGAAGCCAAAATCAGGAGTGTAATGTCTGATGAACTTTACTTTAAACCAGGAAATTTAGACTAATAATATAGAATAGCCATTCTTATATTATGTAAGGCAGTTATGTAGAATTTAATATCCAACATAGCATCTTAAAAAATTTTGGGTTACAGTTAACATTTTAAAACGTTAATCTTAAAGTTATAGTCGTCCATAACCGTTAAGGTGCATCGTAAAATATTACACCTTAGGCGGATGTAGTATTGGGTCTAAAGAATTCATCTTAACCACTCACAAATATCACTTACATCCTATATTATTATATAATATCTTTAATATAAAACAAATGACAAAAACTATGGATTCGGTTCTTATCGATTATCATCGATTATCGATCATTAGATCGATAAATAATAATTATAATTTCAATGACTTTTTAAAATAATATTTGAAAAATATTTAAGAGCCAAAAACTTTCTGAAAAGAATCTAAATCTGCTTTGATTATTGATCCGAGACTGAAGCGACCAGGACCGAGATCGGACCACGAACGGACTGTGAACGGCATTAATAATATGTAACGACCTTAAAGTAGCTGTAATAAAGATATGTTATTAATATTTTTTCAATGTTCCATAAGAACAATAGTATATTATATTGGTCGCTTGCGCAATTTACAGTAGAAGCATAAAAAACTAAAGAAGCAAACCATACCAGTCTCAGCTGACCTCAATAAGTGTTACGTATGAAGTTAACAAACAACGGTTAAAATCTAATCGTATCGATAATTTTTAACTGTTATGTTAACTGTGAGCGAACTAGCCATGGAAAATGGGTAGAACTGACCGTTAAGCAAAATATGACCAATATGTTAAACTATTATAGATATCTAAATACTAGATGTACATACATATTATATATCTAATATATTAAAATCTCGTGTCACAGTGTTTGTCATCGAAGTCCTCCGAAACGGCTTGAACGATTTCTATAATTTTAAGAATCATAGAAATCGGTAGTTCTGAGAATAGGTCGTAGGTCGTATATTATATTAGGTAAAAAGGGAGGTATTGCAATTGAAGGGTACATGGGCAAAACAATGAATGTCACATAAAATTTAAAAAGTTGAAAAGTATGGGATTATAAGATTTTGCCGCGTATTATAGATTGCAATGTTAATAAAAAAAAATATTTTGTGACATTCCTTGTTTTGCCCCTGCTGCTACCCTTCAATTAAGGTACTACATTTTTTTCAATATAAGTGGTAAGTACGAATAATTTATTAATATGTAAGAGAATTAGGTTTCCGTCTTTAGAACGCGGGCGGAGCCGCGGGAGTTGCTTGTAATACCTATTTTTGTTATTATAATTTTAGAGTAAAATAACCTTTTTGACATCCTTTTTCACTACGTAGAGGTTTAGGTAGTTCACCACGATGGGCAAATGCTAACTTTGGCGTATTTCACATATTATTTCTTTACGATATTTTCCTTCGCCGTAAGACAAATGGTAGTGGAAAATATCATCACTTATAAATGCATATGAAAGTACTTATATACGCACGGCACCCACATCAAAAAAATCACTTCTTAAAATTTTTGTCTGTCTGTTTGTTCCGGCTAATCTCTGAAATATCTGGACCGATTTTGACGGGATTTTCACTCGCAGATAGCTTATGTTATAACGAGTAACTTAGGCTACTTTTATATAAAAATCGCTTAATTTATTTAACTTACGTTTAGCGAAGCGGCCGGGGTTGCTAGTAATGAATAAAGATTAAATACCAAACATCACGTGCAATCATAGATCAGCATCACACTCCAATGCCACGCCGAGTTTATTAGAATATTTAACACATTATGTACCTCATTACCATATTATAGGAATAATGTATATTCTATGTATAAATGTGCCAATGGCAAAATGTTGTCAGTTATGTCTAAAAACTACTAAATAATAAAATCTCATGTCACAGTGTTTGTTATCGAACCCCTCCGAAACGGCTTGACCGATTTTTATGAATTTTTTATGTAGATATATTTGGTAGGTGTGAGAATAGGTCGTAGGCTATTTTTTATTCCCGTAGGTGATAAGGGATCCTCTCCAGATTTTTTTTAAGTGATAAGAACGCGGGCGGATTCGCGGGATTTGCTAGTTACTAAATGAAAATGAATACAAACACGTTGTTTACGTTCTGCAATAAATAATTCCTTTATCATTTTTATCACTATTAGTAGTTTTGCTAACACTGCAGTGCACTGTCTATTCTGTGACCGCATCACGAGATGAACTGGCCAGATTTTGATGAAATTTGATATGATGATAGCTGGTTTCTGGGTTAACATATAGAATACTTTTTAATGTAACAATATTTCATCTTTGAGAAATCTAAACAAAATATTAAAACAAATACAGTAAGGCCTAGAGTTATAACATTTATGTTACTGTTATAGTTCTATTACAAAACAAAAGGCAAAGTTAAAATTCATTATATTTACAATGACTACACAAAGGAAAGTTCGAATAAAAATAGTTAATCATGAAAGTGAAAACGTCCTACAATAAATCATAATTTATAATCTTTTAGAAGTTCATAGTAAAATACTAACAAACAGATTTTTTTATTTCATACGGACGCTTAGACTAACCGCCGCACTCAGAGTCACTTAATGAACCATTAAGTCGAGAATCTCCATACTAAAGAACGACTCTGAGTGCGGCCGTTAGTATTATAAATTATGTATGTTGCCTATATAAATTAACATTTTATGTACATTTATAATTAATACGAGTTGGCATGCCTTTAGTCATTAACCGGTTTGCTTATCAGTATGTCGATATACAGTATTGCATAACACAGTCATACTAAACTGGTCTAATTTTAAATTAAGATATCAATCTGTAGGCTCTATTTATAGACACTTAAGTACCTAACTAGACCTAGATTTTGCAATCGTATTTTTCGATTAATATACTCATAGTTAGTGTGGAAGTTAGTTTGTTTTATACCTATAATATATTATTTGATGCCTTTCTTATTCACATAAACTTGACACGGTACATAAAGTTGATTTCGAGGGATTTTACATTTAAGACATTAATTATGTTAAACAAGTATTTAGACAAGAAAAAATATTAAGCCAAAAGAAAAAAAATCTACAAAAACAAACATACACACAGATATGTAACATAGATACATATGTATGTTTTTACCTAAATACATTATATAATATTAACTCTTCGCAGGAGTCACCTACAACAATGGAAAAACTAGATTTTTAGCACAATGCATTGTAATGTCTGTCAAAATCTAAGCAGTAGTAGTAACAAAATTAATAATAAACTTAATTTTCCCTTAAAATAATAAGTACTACCTCCATTTACATATCGCGCTGCTATTCGAAAGTGAATTACCATACTATATTTCTTTTAAATATGCATAAGCCCCATTGTTCGTCTGTATAAAGAATTTATATCAATTGTGGTCGGCGAAATTTAGTCGCTTTCAATTTTAGAGTGGCTATCAAAATTGCTTGAAACGCGACGCGACGCGACGGCAAAATTACAGAGTTTTCTCTTGTAATTCGTGCCGATTATGGTGAGGTTAAAGCTACAATGAGATAATATGCCTCGTAAAGCAAATAAATGGAGCCGTCTAGTTTTAAATTGCAGTACAATAGTTTAAAGTTGGTTTAATAGTCTTATTCTGTACCATTCTTATTATATGCACATTGTAAGATATAGTTGTTTGATTATAATATACTAGCAGTACCAGCGACTTCGCCCGCTTTCATGGTTTAAAAAAGAAGTAAAAAAAAAAGTATCCTATGTTACTTCTAATACCTCCAAGAATATGTTTACAAAATTTCATGATGATCGGTTTAGTAGTTTTCGTGTGAAAGCGTAACAAACACACTTACATTCACATTTATAATAGTATAGATTTACTTGTATGTTAAGGTTTTACTTTTTAATTATATTTTTCCTGTAAAATCTTAACACAATAAAATTTTGAGTCTAATCTGTACCTTTAATATTTTTTGGGAAAATCTTATTGAAATACCTAGTTATTATTAGCGATATCGAGGCCGAATCTATAGTTTTAAGAATTTTTGTCTGTCTGTCTGTCTGTGACCGCATCACGAGAAACATACTCACGAGACAGAAGAGGACAGGTTTTGATAAAATTTGATATATTTTTTGGAAGCTGGTTATTGGAGACAACATAAGTATAACTCTTACTGCAGGAAAACATCACATCTCTGACTGAGAAATCTATAATAAGTGTTAAAAATTCCGAGTAGTTAGTTACCTATGGATCGAACCCGAGCGGAACGCGAGTCACTAGTTGTATTATATAATATGTATATTAAAATTTAAAATACAATGATATGTGTTAAAGTTAGGAAGCAGTATACGTAGACGTAATCCTATGACACTTTCAACGAGCGTAAATAAACTTGTTTGACACAGTTCGCTCTATGTCGTATTCTTTTAAGGTTTTCTTTTAACATGTACTTGGACAGTGTAGAATCGTAGATAAATGCTTACCTAGCTTAATTTTAGCCATTTGGCTAAGGAACTTATATTTATAAAAAAATATGATAACTGCATTATTTTCATTAATTTTGAGTTATCAATATAAGAAAAAGCAAAGACAAAACTATTCATTCGTTTTAAGAAATAAAGTGTTAGCTAGATAAGTAATTTCTTTACAATCCTCAAAATTTCATAACTTAACATGGTACAAAAAATACATCATCATTTTTTTATTAAACTCTACAACAAATAATACAAAGAAAGTGTATATAATTCATATTAATTAAACTTGAAAATTCATAATACAAAATATTTAACCACTTTGATCGATTAAATACCTTGAATACGACATCGGTCATGGCTAGAATTATCGCTGATGTTTTAATTGGCAGCATTCAGAATTGTTTTGATGAAAATAGGATAAACACTTAGATTCGATTGATCTGTGAAATTGTGTGCATAATCGATAATTCGTTTGAGAACAACAAATTTCTTTTAACATTATACATTTTATTAGTATCTACTAATAAACAAAAAATAAATTATTTTTAACAAAAAAACAAAAACCGACTTTCAAACTTACCTAATAAATCTAAACTAAAAAGTAGAAAATAATACTTTTAAGGACTCTGTTAATTTCGGAGTCGGTGCCAGCCAGGGCCTCAAGTCTGCTATTTTACATGCAATTGTCATTGAATTACAATGCAATTTTAATTCAATTACCATTGGTCCAAAATTTGACAAATTTACAATGGTCGATCAATGGTCTTGTCATTGGATTGTAGTTGAATTGTAGTTGAAAGGGAATCGGTATTGCCATTAGCAAAAAGCGTTCGCCGAAATTAATTTTAAGCTAGTTTCAATTATAATATTATATGTTATTAGTTTATGTTTTAAAGACTAAATATTATGTAAAATGATCATAAAAAGCCAAAAAGATAAATTTTAAGTGCAATCTAAAAAATAAAACTAATAATAGTAATTTTTGAGTTTATTCATTTCATACAAAAATACAAATCTATCCTCTTTATAATATTATTATAGATTAGTATAGATTAATATGAACATCAAGTATACTTAGACTATAGTATATTGATAAGTAATAACTATACTTATAAAACTATACTTTAGTGTTAAGTAATGAGTGAAGCAATGGTTCACACACTTCACAACTTAAGAATATTGGTTTATAAATAAAATAAATAAATAAAAATAGCCTTTTATTACTGAAAAAAATTAACATTTATACATTCATTCATTGTATTTTTGATTCAACTAAATTCTTTTTTAATATTAATTCACAACATTTCACATTAATTTACCTTACATTATTTATTTGTCTATAACTATTATTAACATTAATTCACAACTCTTGTTTACATAGTATTTATAAATAGGATAATAATGCTAAACTTATTTTATTAAATTAAATACAATGTGGTCAGTTCTTTTTGTTATAATTATAGGAATATTATATTAATTATAGGAACCTATGTGTTTTTGTTTACAACTTGTTAATTGAAAATTAAGAAAAAAAATTTTTCTTTAAGAAACATCTTTAAGTTTATTCAAGTATGTAATTACTTAACTTATTTATGTAAATAAGATATTACAATTAAATAACAATTTCCTCATTATAATAAGTTGATTACTATTATTATTATTGATTCAGGTTTTCTTTACTTGTATCGGGCTGAAGGGTTTGTACCATATCCTTTCTCTTTACTGCTAAGTTCATAGTATATTTTGGGTAATTGACCTTTGTTTCTGTTTGGGTTTAGAGATACAATTTTATCATATTTTAGGATTACTTTTTCTCCTTGTTCCCTTCTCTGTATTCTTCTAGTAGTAGCTTCCTTTTTTCTAGTATATCTGGTGGAATATCTTCATTTATGTAGATTTCGCTTTAATTTCACTTATCACTATTCACTTGACAGTAGGTTCGTACTTTTGAACTTTTTTTGCATATCTTCTTCATTCATGGCAAGAGATGATATTTCTTTGGACGTAGTAAAGTATTTTTATCATTTTTATACACTTTTCTTGCATTTATAACTACTTAAACAATTATAATCATATTATTTTAACGAGACCGTGATAATATTGGTTTAGGTGACAATATGCAAATTGCAATGACAGCACAATTGCGCATGACGCATCAATGGTAGTTCAGTGGCGTTCCATCGGCTTTAATGCAATCACAATGACAGCACAATTGCACATCAATGGTAGTTCAGTGGCGTTCCAGTGGTCATTAGAACTGTCAAAATATTAACAAACTACGCAATTCATCCGATCATTGACTTGTCATTATGTACGGGACTACCAATTGTTTGGAAATGTATCATTGAAGAGTCATTGAAGTGTCAGTGACAAACCATCGGAAAACCATTGAATTAGTAGACTGCAAAAATTGCAAAAAATAGCAATTACAATGTCATTGAAAGACAACTGTGACACAATTGTAATAGCAGACTTGAGGCCCAGGTATTTTGATTATGTTTACAAATTGAGAGATTAATCGAATATGTATCTATTTAGGGCTATTTTGCTTTGACTGGCACCGACTTCAAAATTAACAAAGTCCTTAAAAGTATTATTTTCTACTTTTTAGTTTAGATTTATTAAGTTTGGAAGTCGGTTTTTGTTTTTTTGTTAAAAATAATTTATTTTTAAATTTTTAGCGGAAAGTAGATACGTATTGTGTTAATGACTATAAAAATTTACCTTCTATTATGAGGTAAACCTAATAGCCTGAAAGTATACAACTATCGGTCCATAATTGCGTATTATATTGAAAGAATTTTCTTTAAACTGCTAACCGTTGAGGAGTTGTACCTTCCATCATCAGTTACAGTACGTGACTCAAATATCCATATAGCCTATAAAAGATTCGGCCGAGCATCGTTAATTTGCTCCTAAAAATTGAAGAGTTCCGATACTTTATCATGGATCCCATCATCAGAACCTTACCAAACTCTCATCAAACTACCCTTGAAGTATATCCTTTCCATTAAAAAAAGAATCATCGAAATCGGTTGGCGTGCTATTGAGTTATTCGTTCATTTGTCGCGCAAATACTTAATGCAAATTTAAGACTTTTATGGTTTTCTCATGGATGCCATTGTCAGAACTGGAAAATATTTAAACGTAGGATAATTTTTATTCCCCTAGGTGATAAGGGTGGCCCGCTCCAGAAAATGTATTTTTTATTTTTTTATGATTTGGCATTAAAAAAATCCTTATAACCCTAAATTTTCGTCCCGCGGGCACGGGCGGAGCCGTTGGAATTTCTAGTAATACTATAAAATTCTTAGTCTAATTTGTAAATTAAATATTTCTTAAAAAATCTTGTTGAAATAGTCATTACACAGAGGCCGAATACTCTTGATAATTTCTTGAAATATCTTGTGTCTGTATGCCACCGCATTACGAGAAAACCGATGGACATGGATACTTTTTAGTTTTTACTCATGGAAAATATTTCATATCTGAGAAATGTGCATTTACCCTTAAAATATACGTAAAAAAAATTAAGTCATATACAACTATCACTGGACGTCGCGAGTAGGTACATTTCCCGAACAAGATAATCAGCATTTTTCATTTCGTATAATTATAAACAAACGCGTTTTACATTAAGGGTCATTTTATAATGAGTAATGCCCATTATATAAACTTCCGTAATAAATATGAGGGAATTCAAACCAACGCGATGCCAAACAATAGTAGCGCGGAACAAAGGTGCGACGTAACGTTACATTACGAAATGTGATGAAAAATTGTGTAGGGCAAATACAAAAGATAGTCAAACGATCAAAATTAAGTAAATGGCCTAATTTGATTATCTTACTTCTTACTAATATTTACTTATAAACTTAAGTTTAGATGTGGGTGGTTGTTAGTTACTTAATCAAGCCAGAACGGCTGAACGGATATGGATGGAATTCCGCACATAGATATAGTGTGGAATAGCACATAGCCTACTTTTCATCCCGAAAAAAAAATGAACGGATACCGTGCGTTACAATATTAGTAGTCCACCCGGGTGACGCCGCGGGCGTTCACAAGTATTGCAATATTGTAGTTAATTAATTAAATTGCCTAAATGTTAATTAAAGACATTTTTTGTAACAAACATCTTTACATTTTTATAAAAACCATTACACACAAAAACTCATTCATAATTGAGCTCTCTTTCTTAACCATTATAAAATGACAATAAAAAGGAAAAAGCTTGAAACTAATATCTAGAAAAAAGCCTCCTCTCAAAACAAGTCTAGGTACTTTATAACTAAACGTTCTTACAATTAACATACCACACATAGTTTTTCTCCATGTGAAAACACCGTACTCCCATAGATCGAGTACAATCGAGCAATTAAAGCGAGATGTTTCATATTATTCATTCTAACAATTTCACTGTTCACTTTCTAACACTGTAGCCGTGACTCGATTATAATTCAATGATATGATACAACTAACGACAACAAGGACTGAACTAGGGTTCATCTAATATATAAATAAAAATCTCGTGTCACAGTGTTTGTTATCGAACTCCTCCGAAACGGCTTGACCGATTTTTATGTTTTTTTTGTTTATATTTGGTAGGTCTCAGAATAGGTCGTATTTCTTCCCATATTTCTTAAAGATTTGACTTAAAAAACACTCATAATCCAAAACTTTCATCCTTCTACCAGAAGTTCTTATTTTTTAATAGCAATTAGAACGCGGGCGGAGACGCGAGAATCTCTAGTAATAATATAGTAATTTGAACTCCAAAAGATCAGGCACAAATAAGCTTTGCTAGAGAAATATTTTTTTTTGTTTCAAATCACAAAAATCATTTCACAAAACATATTTTCGGAGATATCGTGTAACAGACACAAAATAATATACTTATTACTATACTTATATACTTATAATAAATATCGGTTCTCAGTCTCAGCAAAATTTACAGAGGCTACCAAAATCCGAGTTCACAAAAAAATATTATGAACTCGAGCAATAAATATTAAATAAGTATGCCATTTTTTATTACGATTTACTTAAAATTTTTAAATCATCTAAAATGTAAAAAAATTTAATTTTTTAATCCGATTATTAAAATAATAACGTTTTTTATTGTCCTCTGAAAAGTGCACTTAAACGTAGGGACCTAGCTAGCGGACTTGCAAATTAAGGTAACGATACTCGTATAATATAGGAAAGCAAACCAGCAGCGCGGTGGACTATGACCTTATATGCGTTCGTAGTAGGACGTAAAAAAGGGCTGAATACATGATATCAAAATTCTGTCAGTAAAATCTTTTCCATTAAAAATAGATGATGTTTAATGTTAATATAGCTAAATTCAAAAAATATTATATTTGGTTTCAATATGCTTAAATAAAAAAACCACCTAATTGTATGGTCGGTAATTACCGGGTCAGGGTGACCCTATTCTAAAGTACTCCGTGTTCGTCCATATGTCGTGGCTCGAATTTAAACAGCCATGTCTTCTGAACCGTGAAAGATATCCGGTTTGCAGATCATTCATTCATTCAGCAAACTTTTTATAATGTAGCATATAATGATGCAATTATTCAAAATACACAACATTATCATTAAGATAACAATGTTAATTATTTCTAATTAAATACCAAGTATCTACATCACAAATTCAATTAACTTATTAATAATCAGTCAAAAATACAAGCAAACAATTTAATGACTGAAAGATTAATATGCAATATTCAGTTTTGCATATAATATTATGTATTATGTATGTTTTGATATATTATAATATTACATTCTAGATTGTTATATTTGTTATAAGTATTAGTAATATTTTGTGTGTAACAATAATAAAAATAAAAATTATGTATATATTGGTTGTTGTAGACTTTACAGAAATGAGTTTTTTTTTCACAGTAAAAGTATCCTTCATTTTGACTCTAATAACCAACTATTTTCATATCAAATTTCATCAAAATCTGTCCAGTAGTTCTCTTGTACATAGGCAGACAATTCTAAAGACTATACATTTTGCCTTCATATTGATAAAACTGACTAGGTATATCAATTATCAATAAGATTATTCAAAAAATATTTAATATCAGATTCAACTCAGAATTTAATTATAATTCATATGTATAAATTTTATTAATCCAACTACTTTCCTTTTACATTTATTTTAATGTTTTACTGAAGTTTGTATTTTTTTTTCATCTAAATATTATTAATTTATATTGAAAAAACATTTATATAGTAACATCTCATAACTTTAAAACACATTTTTTTTATTTTTCCCCAATTATTGAGCAAATCTTATGACTTATATCTTAATTGTTCCTAAGTATGTTGTGAGAACCAAAAATTATGGAGCAATGAAGACATTGTTTTTGTTTGAGATCTTTTGAAATAGAAAATTTGACAATACCAGATTAAATAATAAAATAAATTGCATATAATAATAGGTATTTCCTTCAATTAATCTTATAATATTTTTTTTCAGACTGCATATACTCAGTCAGTAACATTTTAAAAAGTTTTCAAAAAGCAATGTAATTTGAATTTTAATACTCTACAATGATTATTTGGGCAATTCAAATTTATGATTACCAACCGTAAAATAAGATTATAATTTAATGCTATAAATTATACAAATCGGAAGTTTTATAAAAGTATAATAACATTTTGTACATACACAAAAGTAATAAAAATATGAAAGTGGATATCCTTTTCGTTTACCTGTTATTAAAGCTCCACTGTTTCACGGCCTTGTTTTCTAACCAGGATGTAAACTTTTAATTTTCAACCACACACACTAACTCACTCGTAACTAAATAGTTAAAGGTTTAATATTCCTATCGTAACTTCATTTAATTTCTTCAAAATACTCTTAACATAGTTTTACAAAAGTATTAAAACACCTTACGTTTACATTTAAACAATGCAAATTATTATAACTTTCGTGGCGCACGCGATCACAGAATACAAATGAGACACAAACAGCTGTCAGCTGCCAACTTGACACTGACGTCTAAAATCTAAATGACATCCCCACTTCAAAGTGGAGACAACAGATTAAATTAAATTTAGTAATAAATATTATTACAAATATACCTATTAATTTATATTTATATTTCTTTAAAATATTTTATTTGTAATATTATATTATAATAAAAATATTTTATTTGTAATATTATATTATAATATTACAAATAAAATATTTTAAAGAAATATTTTATTTGTATTTTTTCGGTTAGCATTAATTGTAATGTACAATAGAATGTTATCGAAAACAAAATATTTCTAAAATATTTTATTTATTAAATAGGGGAAGTGACCCAAATATTGGCACTTTAAGACATGGCTATTAATCAAATGAATGTTGAATTGTCTTTAAACTATTTATGTCGATGTTTATTATGTTCTAGTATTTCCAATATAATCTAATTTTAAGATCATACGCTAAAACAAATCTATTTTGTCGTATAAAATAAAAAAATAAGATTGTGTATGTTTTTTTGGAAATTCCAATTATTGCCACCTATAATCCTAATCATTGACACAGTTAATGCTAATTATTGGCACTTCTAATTCGTTTACTAATTCTACTTTGTCTTTAAATATAACTATCGGTATTTTCGTAAATTATAATTTAATTAGTAAGTAGGTTTTATACAAGGAATAGTTCTCTTCAAACAGTTAAAATCGTTACCATACTATACTTTAAGCATCATACAATATTAAGCAAGTACACTCATTCGGTCTCTAATTAAACGAGCATAATTAGAAATGTATAATCAAATTGACTTACCTTATGAAATCAATAACAAAATCGGTTTTCATTCACAGCGAAATTTTCAGCGGCTACTTTTGAAAGAAGTACAACGACATCAAAGAATTAGAGTTGCCAATTTAATAATGCAATATTACTACTAAAATATTGTTATTGTTAACATTATCTTGGGCCAAAAAGAACCTTATTATTATAGTTTAAATGCATAAGTGCCAATAATTGGGTGAATGCCAACATTTGGGTCGTTTACCCTATCTATATTTGCCTTTAACCAATGATATTCCTTTAACTATTTATTATTTTAAGAATCTTTGTCTGCTGGGTTAAGGGTAAATTTTGACTAATTCTTAACACACAAGATCTTATTTTCACTATTATGGATTAATATCTTGAACAGGATAAATGTGAAAAGAAAACAAAAAAAATAACAAGGAAATTTTAATGAGAAACAAGTTTTACTTCAAAATAATCAGCACAGGAATCAGTATCACAAAATTAGCCTTATTAATCAATAAGGCTAATTACACATTAAGCATTTTTTTTTATTTCATTTACACATAAAATCTATTCTTGAGTAACCAAATGCTCTGGTAATAATAAACTATAATATATTTTTAACACAATATAGGTAATTAAGCACTAGCTAGTGCCTATGATTTGATTAAATAAAAATAATGGCCACTATGGTATTGAAAAATCATATAATCTTACAATACTCTGGAAGCCCTGCATAAATATCAAAAAATTGTAGTATTTAAAGTTTTGTAAAAATTACTTATTCTTTGGTGGCCTAGCACCAAATATACTAGAACCAACACGGACAGTTGTAGCTCCTAGTTCAATCTGAAAGAAATTGTGATTGTTATTGTGTAATTAATTATATTTAGCATACAACAAAAACAATGGATAAATAAAGCAATACATACAGCATGTTCAAAATCTGTTGACATCCCCATAGACAACTCCACTTCATTAATATCCAATTTCAACTTTTCACACACATCCTGTCTACATTTGGCAAGGGTTATAAAATCTGGGTTTGGACCTAAAGATGTATCATAATCATATTGACCAATAGTCATAAGACCTTTAAAATTTAGATTTGAACAATTCTTTAAAATATGTTCAACTAAATTTGTTGTATTTTCAGGTTCAATGCCATTTTTAGCTGAAAATGTTAATATTTAATAAATGCTGCTTTTGTTTAATATAAGTTTTGCATAATATGATACACCCAATCACACAATATGATTTTTTATTAACAATAAAGAGTTCATAATTAAATATACTACCTTCTTCTGCACTTGTGTTAACTTGCACCATAATATTCAATCTTTCTTCTTCTTTTCTAAATTTAAGCCATTGTTTATTCAAATTGTCAGCCAATTTCTGGGAATCAACTGTTTCTACTATATACAAACTTGGTGAGCCTAATAATTTGTTTATTTTATTTGTTTGACAGTGGCCTATAAAATGCCACCTTATTTCTTTACATTTCTCTAGAATATTTGGATCACTTGCTTTTTCAGCAAGTTCGTTAACATAGTTTTCACCAAAATCTCGCTGTCCTGCTTCATAAGCTTCTATGATTAGGGGTACTGGTTTAATTTTTGACACAGCCACTAATTTTGGAGCAATTTGTGGAAGATCCTGCAACATTGAAAAAAATAACTCATTATTTCATAAATAGGTTTCATTAGACGACATTAGTGAAGTTTATTATGAAATAATAATATTAACAGTGATTTTATTATAATTATTTTAAGTGATGTAATTAAAAATTACTTTTATTTGCTTTGCAATAAACATTATATACAAAGACGATATTATTTTAAATACTAACTTTGCTTCTTCTAGCCACCGCAGCTTCTATTTTAGATAAGACTGATTTTAGGCCATACATTATGTCTACTTGATCGGCTTTTTCATCAGACATAATTTATTATTCTATTCTTGATAGCAAAAGTGGCAAGTAGTGTGGGATATCTGACGTTTCTTATCAATAAAATTTATTGTTGAAGATTCTCTTAGTCTGAGTCATAGAGATATATTGTTATATCTCTATGGTCTGAGTTTAAACTTTAAATTCAATGTCAAAGAGATTATAGAAACCACAGATGAATAATAAACTTAGAAACACATGTTTTAAAGTATATTTGAACTAGCGATGGGACTCGAATCGAAAATTAATATTCGAATCAATTCGAATCACACGGAAAAGAATTCGAATCATGATTCGAATAAGCCAGTGATTCGAATTGATATGATGATTCGAATGATTCGAATCAATATTATGATTCGAATCAATGCGATGATTCGAATCAATACGATGATTCGAATCTTCGAATCTCTCTCAAATGGAATATTTTTCTCCCGTTTTTGCAACATTTTTCGTTGGTGCTCCGCTCCTATAAGTCGTAACGGGATGTTATATAGTCTATAGCCTTCCTGGATAAACGGACTATCTAATACAAAAAGAATTTTTCAAATGGAACCAGTAGTTCCTGAGATTAGCGCGTTCAAAAATAACAAATTGTAGTACATTTCGTACAATATTCTAGGTACTACCACAGTATAAAGAATAGACCCAGTGGTCCAACGCCTTTGAAATCACGCGAAATACCGCTTTTGTGTAGGCATTTTTTTTTTGCTGCAGGGTTGTCACAATATATAAATAAACAAATATATATATTATATCATCAGTTCTACATTTGTGTATTCGTAGTATGAGTATATAAAAGGATGTCAGGAATAAAATGAAAAAATATTGAAGTATATATGACGAGTTTTATTGTAAACAAATATAAAAAAAACGAATTAGTTAGCTAGGTTAGTAAAAAAATACTGAGATACTGATTCTATTAAAATCTACAAATGTGAAACTGAAAGGTATTTTTGACATTTGGATTTACTAGTTTTCAGAGTGCGATTGTTGAATTTGACGGTGTAGTGAATTCTCATACGTAGAAACAATTTTAATAAAAGCCAGTTCGTAATCGGCAGCCCCAAGGACCATGGACTCGATCAACCAATATTGATTTTATCAAAAAAATCGCGTCCGCCATCTTGAATCTACACAAAAATCTAGTAATATGTCATATTCATAATCGGCGACCCCGAAGACAATGGACCCGAGACCCATATTGATTGTATGAAAAAAATTGCGTCCGCCATCTTGAACCTTAAAATATATTGTCATATTCGTAATTGGCCCGAAAGTGTTATTTTGTTAAAAATAATTTATTTTAAATTTTTTATCTACGTCCATTTTTCCACCTAACTCCCTGACGTTAATGATTATTAAAAAAATACCTTATATTATCAGGTAAACCTAATAGCCTGAAAGTATGCAACTATCGGTTCATAAGTGCGTATTATATTGAAAGAATTTTCTGAAACTGTTGAAGGTACAGCTGTACATTCCATCATCAGTTACGGTACGTGACTCAAATATCCGGATAGCCTATAAAAGATTCCGCCGAGTATTGTCAATTTGCTCCTAAGAATTGAAGAGTTCCATTTCTTTGTCATGAATTAATATTATGTTGTTAAACGAATATAAACAAAGTAGAAAGTATGAAGGCATAAAAAATAATGATACACATAAATAAAGAAAACACAAAAATCAACAACAATAAATTAAAAACAAATCAAAAATAATAATAATATTAAATAACTATATATAGACTATACAATACATATTAAATATGACATAAAAATGTATAGCCAAAATACAAGAAGCTAATGCTCAAAAGGTAACATAAATGAGATGTCAAATGACTTATGACATTGTCAATGTCAATTATTTATAATTGTTAATAAAAAAACTAAATGGATAATATAAAAGCAAAACGTATAGAGACCAAAACTGTCCTAACGATAAAGAATGTAGAAATATAAAGATTAATCAGTTTCAGTTTCAATGGGGTGCTAAAATTTTTTAAAATAATAATTAAATTTAAAAAAATATTTATTAAAAAATCACAGGCGACCTAACAAAAATGATAGTGGACCTATCTTGACCGAACGTAGACCTATCGATTCAGGCCATATTGATTTCAAAAATCCTTCGATGGGGTGCTAAAATTGTGTCGGTCATTAATTTGAACTAGCGGACCCGACAGACGTTGTTCTGTCCACATATAATTTTTTTATAAACTTTTCCTCCCGGTGAAATGTTTTATTACGCATTCGCAAAACAACATTAACTTCGCACCTCCCAGTATGTATTCGCTGATTTAATTACCATTGCACGCACCATGGCAACGGTAATAACATGATACGCAATGATATTTTAACTATAGATATGTTATACGCTCACTAAACAACCGAAAAAAGTGTTCCGCGCTGCACACATACACACTTTTCATTCAAGGTACATGTCAAAATGATAGAAAGAGGATAGTCGATAAAATCAATAAGAAAAAAAGAGACAGCTAATGTTGTCAATTACGCGTCAATGTAAACAAACATTAGTCTAGCGACCGATGACATATCAGAATATTAGGCAAATAATTGAAATATATTAATAAATCGAAGTATACTGCGTTCTTACATGTGGTATGAGATCCCTTGTGTTTTATTAACTTTGGTATCATAATTGGTGCATTTCCTAAATACACAGGATGGCATTTTTTTTAATTTTGTAGCAGCGTACCACTCGTCGCCATGCGGTGACACAGACTAAAGGCAATACGTCCTAATTAGGATGTTTTCGAGTTTTCACGATTGCGCGCTCATAACATATCTATAGTTAAAATATCATTGATGATACGTCAAACGCCATTAATGTTATAAAGATTTTTTTTTTATTTCTTTTTTTTCCCGCACAACTTTCATATTTATTCACCTTTAAAACCATCCCTGGACTTCCACAAATAATTCAAGACCAAAATTAGCCAAATCGGTCAAGCCGTTTTCATGCTATGTCGTGACAACGGAAAACGGGTTTCATTTTTATATATATGACGGCGCACTCAGTGCGCCATCTGGATTCTGGAGATGTTGGGTAAGCTTATCGGATAAGAGTGTGAAATCAAGCTTTGACAGCGCACTCTTGTAAAGCGTCGAAGCGATGGTAGCAAGGTGATACAAACTGGCATGTTTTAAAAAGAAATTAAATTAGAGAACTATTTGAAAGACAAAAAGGGGAATGTCAGCAGGGGGTGGAAACTTAGAACATCGACTACAGATTAAAAATTAACAGTGTCATCTATTATCTTACACCCTAAACATTTGCTTAAATTTATTAGAGACTATAAGTCGTAGCACGAGATGACGCTACGGTCGTATCATCAATCCTGCATTCCAGTACACGCATACCAAATAACTTTGCATGCAAAAATTACTTAATTGTAGAAAAAAAATGCTTAATGTCACATATAAATGATGCTGTTTGTTACTTAAACTAACAATTTATATATTTGAATCGATATATATCATTATCGTTTTTTACTTAAACATCACATCAAAAAAATTATAAATTTAATCAAATGCGTGAACTGGATTACTTGCAACACTGCTTTATCGACATTTGTGATTTGACATTTTAACGTTTCTATGGTTTCAATTTTATTATTGGGAATATTTAAATTATTTTTTTGGTTTATTTTTGTGTTGTGATATTGACACTATTTTTAATTAGCAGTAAAAAGGACGCCTTACTTTATATTGATCTGTGACCTATTTACGTGCGAAAAACACAAACAAAAGTTAAAAGATGATTTTGATGACAATTCTATAAATTTATTAATTTATAGTTGGTGTTGGATAATCAATCGAATTTTATGTGGCAAAGTTACTTATGATAGGGACGGTTTCTGCAAAATGAGCGCTCAACTGTATTACGCTAAAAATAGACACAATAAAGTAAAAAAAATATTTTCTTGTATTATTTATCACATAATAATAATAATAATAATACACTTTATTGTACACCAAAGAAAAAGAATAAAAACACATACATAACTAGTTAAAACTAAACAAAGATGCACAGCAGGCGGCCTTATCGCTTAAAGCGATCTCTTCCAGGCAACCCAACAACCAGTCAGAGGAGAGTGGAAGAAAAACGGTAGGCGGTGTACTTGCTACATTCGAATTTTGATATCATACAATACTATAACATATATAAATACATATATACATACATACATACATACATACATACATACATATTTACATACATACATATACATACATACATATATACATACATACATATATACATACAATATATATACATACATACATATTATATGAATATACACACAAATGCAAATAGACATACGTTGTTGTAAAAATCTTTAAGCAACAAAGCACTAAAGTGACAGGTAATATTCTTTTAATAGCATCTTAAATTTATCTAGACTTTTGGCACTTTTTATTTCTATGGGAAGCGTATTCCAGAGCCGAGCGGCTTTTATGGTGAATGAGTTAGAATAGACACAAGAAGAGTGGGAAGGAATTTTAAGGACAAGGTTATGTGCAGAACGAAGAGAGCGATTATGAGAGTCTTTAAGAAATTCAAAGCGCTCTTTTAAATAAGGAGGACTTGAAGGATGAAACAGTACACAGTAAAGAAGATGAAGAATGTGAGAATTCCTGCGGAAACGGATAGGAAGCCACTTGAGTTTTCTGCGAAATTCAGAAACATGGTCGTATTTTCGAAGGCCAAAAATAAACCGTATACAAAGATTTTGAAGTCGCTCAAGTTTATTTAAATATTCTTCTTTTATATCAAGATAACAAACGTCAGCATAATCAAGAATCGGTAACAGAAGAGAATTTGCCAGCGCAATTTTGGTAGGTATTGGCAGGAAATTTTTTAATCTACGAAGCGAACCAACTGCTCCAAACAACTTTCGGCTCAGCTCACTTATTTGCGGTCCCCACGATAAATGTTGATCAATTAATAAGCCCAGGTTCTTAACTTTATCAGTGAACATAATTTGTTCACCATTCAGAGTTATAGGTGGTATATGCAAATTTTTAACCTTATATATTAGTCTTTGGCTGCCTATAATGATTGACTGAGATTTATTAGCGTTAATATTGAGCCCATATAAATTACCCCAAGATGAAATCAGTGATAAATCCTTATTAACATTGTTAATAGTATTATGTAGATTCTCCACAGTTGTCATGGCATATATCTGCAAATCGTCGGCATACAGGTGGTAGTGAGAAGAAATTCGTTGAGAAATAGAATTAATAAAAATTGAAAAAAGGAGAGGAGACAACACGCCACCTTGTGGAACACCAGCATTGATTGTAGACCATTCAGAGTACGAATCTTCAATTCGTATACGCTGCCGGCGATCACACAAGTAACAACGAAACCAGTCAACCACCTCAGGAGATATGTTAAGAGAAGCTAGAATGGCAAGTAAAATGTCAAAATCTACTGTATTAAAAGCGTTTGAAAAATCTAATAATGTTAATACCGTAAGCTTTTGGTTGTCCATGCTTTCTCTAATGTCATCTGTAATTTTAGTTAGCGCCGTAGTTGTGCTATGTCCATGACGGAAACCCGATTGTAATGAATTTAATAAATTATTTTGGTGTAGAAAAGAATTTAGCTGCTGATGCACGAGGCGCTCTAGGACCTTGGATAGGAAAGGAAGAATTGAAATGGGTCGGTAGTCAGAAAAGGATGTTGGGTTGGATTTTTTTGGAAGCGGAATAACTTGGCCATCTTTCCAGGACGAAGGAAACTCGCGAAGATCAAAGGAAGCATTGAGGATAGATGTGATTATAGGAACAATAATGTTAATAATAGTACGACGTCATCACCCCCACATGATAATTTAAGTAGATCGATTTTAAATTTGTAAGTATAGTGATGTTAATTATATTTTTATGTGATATATATATTTATCATCACTATATTTACAAATTTAGAATCGATCGACTTTAAATCTATTTTTTTGATATCAAAAGGAATAGTTAGTATAGGGTCCAGATTTCCAGATGGCGTTAATGTCGTGTTGGCAAAAAAAACGGTAGAGTGGGCTCTCTATATTAGGTATATATTATTACTTTTCTCTATGAATGTCAGATTTGGACCGCTGATGCACCACGTATCATCGACGAATTACTTATATCCGAATAATGGAACTATTATTGATAATATAATGTTTTAATGTGTTTACGTTGTACTTAGTTATGAGTGTGTTAAGTTAAATTTAGTAATTTATGCACTGTGTTTCCCAAAAGACACTAACGATCACGCCCACATCTACGACCTACTTCTGATATTAGCCGTCCTGCGCTTATATATATTTGAATAATGATAGTCTGTTCGTGTTAAGAATGCATTAAGTTGTCAGTGCAAACTGCAACTATAGGGTAAAGGTGCATTCACAGTTGTCTCAAAATACTACTACTATACTGTCCACAGTCGGATTTAAATCACACTGTTTAAAGTACTTAAAAACATTATATATTAGTTTTCTTTCTCCGCTGCATTACCGAACCACTTATTCAGACGAATAGGTGAGGTATTTTTAGCGGGTGTTGTTGGTCGTGACGAGAGAAAACACAAATGAAAGTCTAAATATCGTCACTTAATAAAATATTATATTGCAAAAGTCAACACACACGTAAAAATAGTTCAGAAGGAGAAGTTTAGGAAGATACACAGTAATACACACGTTAGAAGTACAAACACAATTAGTCCACATACAAAAACTAACGAAAACGATTAAATTATATAAAACAAGTAAGTAGCATCAGCTGGTAAGGCGTCGACTGGTGTATGTAACAAAAATCATAAGTAGCCGGTAGGAGAAAAATAAATGCGTCCCGCCGTATACTACGGGTTTCGCGCGGCTATGCTTATGAATAAAAATAAATATGATTAAATATTAATTTATAAATATAAATAATTAAATATACGTGTTGTATGTATGTAGGTGAGTGTATATATGATATTAATACGTAAATTAAATATTAAATAAATTATAAATATTATGTAAAGTAAAGTTAATATATAAATATGATAAACTAAATATATTACGTATAAGTCACCTACATCACTCCCCCCCAGAGGCCGTGTCTACGGACGATAATAATCCGGGAAGTGTACATGTCTCCCGGAACGAGTTTTGAATTTGGCAGTTGTGTCTGGAGGTTTCTCAGGTGGTAAAATATCGGCCTGTGGTGGTGGAGAAGATAAGTCGGAGGACAGTATATAGGCCGGCTTGAGGCGGTCTATGGTTACTGTCTCGTCCCTATTTCCAATACGTATTGTAAACGTTTTAGCACCTCTTTTGAGAACTTCGTATGGCCCAGTGTAAGCGGGCTGAAGTGAGCCACGTAGCACTTCATCCCTAAGGAAAACGTGACTACACTGGGCTAAGTCCTTAAATACGAAGGATTTGCGAGATCTCGAATGGTGCTGTGGTGGAACTGGACGAATGTTCTCGGCGAATGACTTCATCCGGGCTGAGAAATCCGTGATGTCGGTGGTGTAGCCTGCGGAGTTGTGGCCAAAAAATTCGCCAGGTAGGCGTAATGGCTCACCGTACACCAACTCAGCGGATGAAGTCTGGAGATCTTCTTTGAAGGCGCTCCTAATGCCGAGAAGCACGAGTGGTAAAGACTCGGTCCAGTTTGCGTCAGCGTGACAGGTGATTGCTGCCTTCAACTGTCGGTGGAATCGCTCCACCAAGCCGTTGCACTGTGGGTGGTAAGCCGTCGTCCTACGGTGATCGAAACCGATGGACTTTGACAGCTGTTCAAATAGGGCCGACTGGAATTGTCTGCCTCGATCGGTGACGATCTCGGTAGGACAACCATATCGGGCCACCCAACAGGAAATGAACGCTTTGGCCACTGTTTCGGCGGTGATGTCGGTAATAGGCACAGCTTCAGGCCATCGCGTAAAGCGATCGACGGCTGTGAGGCAATACCGATAATCACCAGCAGGCGGTAGCGGTCCGATTAGGTCTATGTGGACGTGTTTGAATCGCGCCGAAGGTAAATCGTGCGTACCTAAGGGTGAGGCAACGTGTCTAGTTACCTTCGAGCGCTGACAAGACAAACACGCCTTAGCCCATTCACGGCAGTTTTTCCGCATCAGTGGCCAGACGAAACGTTGAGCAACGAGTTTGGCTGTGGCATTGGCGCCAGGATGGCTGAGCGAGTGAAGGCAGTTGAATACCTGCTGACGCAGTTGTTGAGGGACGAAGGGTCTGGGCGTCGGTGTACTGACGTCGCAGTACAAGACGGCACGACTCCCAGGAATACTCGTCCTGGCTAGGCGAAGAGAAGAGTCGCCTTTGAGATGCTCTGCCAGCTCTGGATCTGTGGCTTGATGTTTGGCCATCACTTCAAGATCAACTGGCACCTGCAATTCATCCACGCGCGACAAGGTGTCAGCAACCAAGTTGTCCTTTCCTGCGATGTGGACTATGTCAGTGGTGAACTGCGAGATGAAATCGAGGTGTCTATACTGACGTGGCGAACAGTTACTTTTCCGCTCGTGGAAAGCGTAACATATCGGCCTGTGGTCAGTATAGATGGTGAAGTGAGTGGCCTCTAGCATGTGCCGAAAGTATTTTATACTCTCGTAGATGGCAAGGAGCTCTCTATCGTAAGGAGAATATTTCACTTGCGATGGGCTCAACTTGCGAGAGAAGAATGCTAGCGGCTGCCAGTCTCCATCCTTTAGCTGTTGCAGGACTGCACCTATCGCCGTATCGGAGGCGTCAGTGACTAGTCCTAGCTTAGCCGTTGAGTCTGGATGGGCTAAAAGAGCTGCATCACAAAGACTTTTCTTGCAAGCCTCGAATGCAAGCAATGAATCCCCCTCTATGACGACTGGATGGGAAGCTTTGACCGATCCGGTCAGCAAGGCATTTAATGGAGCTTGAATTTTAGCGGCGTTGGGCAAAAATCGCCTGTAAAAATTTACCATCCCCAAAAATCGTCGGAGTTCTCGGACGGTTTTTGGAGGTGGGAACTGTGAAATAGCCTGTACCTTGCTGTCCAGAGGCTTAGTGCCCTTTTCAGAGATTTGGTACCCTAGAAACGTTACCTCTGACGCGCCGAACACGCATTTGGCAGTGTTGACAAGTACGCCATACTGGCGCATACGTTCGAAAAGCAGACGTAGATGATCTTCGTGTTCGCGTACTGTTTTACTAAAAATCAAAAAGTCGTCCAGGTAGGGGTAACAGAAATCGAGTCCGCGTGTTAATTCGTCGACAAATCTCTGAAAAGTTTGACCGGCGTTCCTAAGTCCAAATGTCATGTAGGGGAATTCGTAAAGACCGAAGGGTGTGGTAATGGCGGTCTTGGGAATATCTTCTTGAGCAACAGGGATTTGGTTATAGGCCTTAACTAAATCTATAACTGAAAATACGGTACAACCAGACAGATTGTGTGAAAAATCGTGTATATGACGAATTGGATACTGGTCCGGTATTGTACGCGCATTAAGTTGGCGATAATCGCCGCAAGGGCGCCACCCGTTGTCTTTTTTAGACACGAGGTGGAGCGGTGATGCCCACGGACTGTCGGACGGACGTGCGGTACCGTTTGCTAACATGACGTCGAATTCCTCTTTTGCAATTTTTAATTTGTCAGGGGCGAGACGTCTAGGAGTGCATGATACAGGTGGACCTGGTGTAGTGCGTATGTGGTGTGTAGTGTGATGCTTTGCAATTCCCGGAGTACCAGCAGGGCGTGTTATTTCCGGAAATTCGGCTAAAATTTTATGATAACTACTATCACCTATTGTTACCTTAACACTAGATACATTATTTCTTATATCTAAATTTGCTACAGTGCTGACATTGGTGAGGCTATCGATGAGTTTTTGTTGGCTGACATCAACAATGAGGCGGTAATGTGATAAAAAATCTACACCTATAATAGGTTTTGTGACATCAGCTACGATAAATTGCCACGGATAATTACGACGTAAGCCTAAATTAAGATTTAATTGTATATAACCGTAAGTATTAATAGCAGAACCATTGGCAGCACTGAGCTGATAGGAGGTTTTACACCTGCGCTCACGAAGCGCGGAAATAGGGTATACACAAATATCACTACCAGTGTCTATTAAAAATTGTGTTTTACTGCTGCGGTCCGTGACAAACAGACGACCTGTGCTGGAACTATGGCAATTGCTGGTCGTATTTACAGTGGGGCTCAGGGTATTTTTCACCTTAAAGTCGCAAGGCTTATTGCATCTGTGTGCCTTGCTTCCCTGTCTCGTGTGGTACCAGCAGATTGGGTACCTGCGATAGCTCGACTGGGAGCGGGATGTAGAGCGTCCGCACCGACTTCCGTCTCTGCGACGTCCGGTCGGTCGCGAACTTTTTTTTTTTTTTTTTTTTTTTATGGGACAAAGGGGGCAAACGGGCAGGAGGCTCACCTGATGGTAAGTGATCACCTCAGCCCATGGACATCTGCCACACCACAGGGCTTGCAGATGCGTTGCCGGCCTTTCAGGAAAGGGAGGGAGGGAAGGAGGAGTGAGAAGGGAAGGAAGGAAGAGGGATGGGAAGTGGGCCTCCCGGACTCTCACTTACCGGACGAAACGCGACAGCATAGCTGCCACTTCACGCCGGTCTTCTGTGAGAGAGTGGTACTATACGGGGCGTGCCGGCCCATTCGGCTGCTACCCGAAGGTAACAAGCATGGCACTACCACTTTAAAACTATGTTGGCATTGCGTAATCAAAGCACTCACCTGTTTTGTGAGCTCTGATACCTGTCGCGTTAGCTGATTCGCTGGTGTCACTGCTGCTGAAGACGACGCTGTGGGCGGTGCGACGTACATCGGCACCGCGAAGTCGTAGACGCGGTCGGCCAAGTCGGCGAGTGCGTCTAGGGTTAAAGTCGTCTGCGACGCAAGAATTGGCTGGATGAATGTAGGCAGTCGGTTGGTCCACATGGTTCTCACGGAGTCCTCGGGAACCTTGGGTTCGGTGAGGTGTTGCAGGTGACGCAGGAACTGTGATGGCTTTTGAGTGCCGAGCTGTTCGTGACACAATAGCTGCTGCTTAGCCTTGTTTTCATGGGATGCTGTTGTTCTCTTGATAAGGTAGTCCTTTAATCGTTCGTAGTCTGGAGGGCCGGTGAGAATGTCCTCAACCTTGGCGGTGTACTGTCTATCGAGTGTAGCCAATATGTGGTAGAATTTGGTGGCATCATCAGAAATTCCAAATAATCGAAACTGACCTTCGAGTTGCGCAAACCAGATAGCGGGTTTTTCTGTTGAAAACGGCGGTATCCGGATCTGTGAGGGCAGCTGTGGCGATGTAGTATGTGTAACAGGCGCGGCCATCTTGGCGCGCAGTCGACACAAAGTAATATGACTTTGCGATTTTTTCATATTTTAAATTCTCCTAGGTGTTCTATGCGGGGTCACCAGTTTAGCGGGTGTTGTTGGTCGTGACGAGAGAAAACACAAATGAAAGTCTAAATATCGTCACTTAATAAAATATTATATTGCAAAAGTCAACACACACGTAAAAATAGTTCAGAAGGAGAAGTTTAGGAAGATACACAGTAATACACACGTTAGAAGTACAAACACAATTAGTCCACATACAAAAACTAACGAAAACGATTAAATTATATAAAACAAGTAAGTAGCATCAGCTGGTAAGGCGTCGACTGGTGTATGTAACAAAAATCATAAGTAGCCGGTAGGAGAAAAATAAATGCGTCCCGCCGTATACTACGGGTTTCGCGCGGCTATGCTTATGAATAAAAATAAATATGATTAAATATTAATTTATAAATATAAATAATTAAATATACGTGTTGTATGTATGTAGGTGAGTGTATATATGATATTAATACGTAAATTAAATATTAAATAAATTATAAATATTATGTAAAGTAAAGTTAATATATAAATATGATAAACTAAATATATTACGTATAAGTCACCTACATATTCATTTTAAAAACAAAACACAGGCGTGCCTGTTTACCACAAAAGCAAAACAGAGTCCTTTTACCTTGACTCCTACTTTCCGAAATGTACCTCTGGTATACACTGACCGCCTGCAGTTACTGGGGATGGACATGAACTATATGGGCGGTTCATATAGTCTAAGGCTAATGTAGCAGCGAGGAAAGTTGGCATCCTCGCAAAGGTCCGACAGTATTTCACGCTGGGACAGCTTCTTGATTTATATAAAGCTCAAGTCCGGTCGTGCGTGGAATACTGTAGTCACATCTGGGCTGGTGGTACGAAATGCCATCTGTCAGGATTGGACTCGATTGAGAGGCGTGCGCAGAGGCTTATTGGTGACCCTACGCTGGTAAAATCCAACTTACAAAGCCACGTTCATCGACTTAGGGTTGCCAGCCGTAGTGTATACTATAGGTTGCATTTCGGAGAGTGTGCGCTGGAATTACACGACCTAATTCCCCCATCCCCTTTCCATCATTGGAAGACCTGACGAACTGCTGGTTTCCATCCTTATGTCGTAGACATTCCAGCCGTCCGGACGAAGCGTTTCGCTATGTTATTATACGTGCGGCTAAGGATTGGTACAGCCTGCCTGCGTCAGTGTTTCCGTCCGATTACAATATGGGTATCTTCAAGGCTAGAGTGAATAGGTGGCTACTGAATTAGTGCGTATTACCATCTCCGACTGCGTTACCATTTACCATTAGGCAGAACGTAGTCAAGTACTAATTTAGAATAGTATAAAAAATATAATTTATTAACAATCAAAGGACAGGCACAATGTTGCGTTCGAAATATCTGTGCCTTTAACTGGTCACTGTGGACGCGACTTTCTAATTAGAGAAGATTTCATTGATTGCTAGGCCGGTTAATAATGTGTCATTTAGTGCATTTTTAACGCGAAAGAGGAATAAAATTTTTTAACTTGTGTTACAGTTAGAATTTTCAATTGATCCACTTTTTGATGTAGGACCCTTTTTGTATTTTACTTGCATAGTTATTACGAAATAAAGATTTGTATTATTAGAATAACGATGAACGATATAAGTACTATTGATAGTAGACCAATTCATATAACATATAAAAATAGGAAGTTTATGCACATTGCACCGCTCACGAGTTTGAAAACAATCAAAATAAACTTTAATCAAAAACACTAGCACTTTTGTACATTGCTCCTCTTTTATGGTACGTTTCCACGCTTGGCAAGCCTCGACAAGCGCCCACAAGCTCCTAGCATTTACAAACGCCTAGATGCATAGAGTATATTGCTACATATATAATTAGATGCCATCTACATGCTTGCGAGTGCGTTACTGATACTTTGATCTGTGTTCAAAGACCGACACCAGCCGGATCGGCGGCAAGCTCTCGCAAGCTCACGCAAGCCACGCTAAACACCCGTCTACACGCTTGTGGTTTGAGAACAATTATCGAGGCTTGCCAAGCGTGTGCACGCATCATTACGCTCTCCGATTAAAAAGTTTTCTTCGGGCTGAACGGATCTGAACTAAATTTGGCCCAGAGATTGATTAAAGACTGGAATGGTACACATATCTTTTTAATTTTTATCCTGGGAATATGTACAGTTCCCGTAGGATAGTTTTTGTTTCTCAGTCTTTTTGCTAGTGGAAACTAAAATTTAATGATGGAAACATTAGTGTATTAATTTTTGATGTAGGCATCACATCATTGAAACGTCAACATACGTGATTGATTTTCCCATTTGTTTTGTTGCGTTTTTCCATTACGGAAATTCTAATTTTCTAATTACGAATGTTTAAATAATGTTTAAGTTACTTATTTTATGCTTTGGCTGATAAATAAACAGCCATGAACGTGTTAGAGAAGGCGGAGAAGGCATTGGAGTATTTAAAAAATAGTGAAGGGATTGCCAAGTAAGTGTAGAAATATCCGGCGTTTAAAAATTCAGATCTAAGTTCATAATTTGACTTACTAAAAACTGTTATAGTTTATACATCTCATATTTTTCCTTCAATTGTAATTATATCCTTTTAAAGTGCTAAGAAATGCGTTAAAGCATAAGTAACGGACAGTAATTTTACAGTATTTTGTGTCAATGTTTACAATATTATTAGATAATACGTTACTACATGTGTAATATAATTATTTAATTGAGTAATTTACACATTTTTAGAGGCCATGAGTTACAAGCAGCTGCAGGTACATTAGGAAGATGCCTAGGAGCGCTGGGCGGTCGGCAAAACTGCGCTCGTCATTATGCAAATTTATTACACTCTGCTATTCCTACTTTGTTAAATTTGGCTAGTAACGAAAGTGTAAGTAATGTTGTATGCTTCACAACAATTTTAAAACTTACCAGTTGTTAGATTGTAATAGTTTTATAAGAAGTGAAATATATACATTTTTTAAAATTCATTTAATGGTTTAATCAAAAAAAAAAATTAGTTCTCATGAAATTTTTGTCTAGGTAACATAAGTTTTCTTTTTATATTCATATGAAATTAAACATTTGCATAGGATACAAAGATGGCTTTTTTAAATTTAAAGTTTGAGGCATAAGTCATGTCATCAGCCCTTTTTAACGTCCCACTGCTGGGCACGGGCCTCCCTCAGTATGTGGGGGATCAGGCCATAGTCCACCGTGTTGGCCTAGTGCGTGTTGGCGGACTTCACATGTCTTACGAAAACTTGCTAGGTTTTCTCAAACATGCAGGTTTCCTCATGATGTTTTCCTTCACTGTAAGACAAGTGGTAATCATGATAGAAATGATTCGCACATGAAAATATAAGAGGTGCGAGACCCAGATTTGTACCCACATCACTCTTTATACAAGTGAGCTTGTTACCCCTGGGCTACCACTGCATACATGAGTACATTTAGATTTAATTTTACAGGCAGAAGTTCGTTTACTTGGTGACGAGGCATTAAATAGAGCTGTAGCTGGTGGGTTTGCCTTTCACTCATACAAAACTAATATTGTATTGCAAAACCAAATAGACCCTACTAAAAATGCAAGGTAAGTTCTTTTTTCTTAATTATTATGGTCTTTTATAAAATATTTGTATGGCTATTATGATATCATATTTATTAATATGTGAATGAAATACATTCCATAATCCATTCTATTATTTTCTTGCCTAATATAACTCAGAAACAGTGACAAAGCTACTCTATATTTGGAAAATCTTTAAATAAATTATCTTTCTGTTTTTTTTTGATTTATATTTATTTTTGGTTACCAACTTATGCTTTACAGCAATCATAGTCATTGAAGATATCAATCTCAAAAATTTGCATGAATCTAAGAAAGTTGAATAACAAAAAACTTTTTACCTTAATATATTTTCATTTGAAGCTCTTGCTCCTTTATTTTTCTTTGTTCCTATTGTATCTGCAATCAGTGTCTACTTTTAACCAATTTTTTGAGTGGACTTGATTGTCATTACAAGTGTGTCTTCGAGTGAAGACATCTCCTCATGGAGTCAATGGTTCATGTTGGTCGAATAATTATATTATGTCCTTCCTTTTTAGCCTTTTTAGATATTTTTGGCGTGTTAAGTTTGTCGCGAGCGCATTGGGATGGTTCTCCAGTCGTTTTTTATATTTAATGGACATCTTAGTTATTTCATCCTTAACTGTATTCATTAGCTTCCCTTGCTACTAGCAGCCAATTAATATTTGAAATTATGTTTAGATGGATCAGAGCAGCTCTTTCCCGTATATGTCTTGGAGATTGCTGGCTTCGCCCCGGAGTGGGTAAAATTCGAACCCAAGCTCAAACATTATTTCCAAAACTAAGCCAAATAGTGCGTCAGACAAATGAAATCCAGTTAATAGTTGAGGCATTAGAGAATAATCTGCCCAGGATATTGACTGCACTAGCAGAATATACTACTGATGAAGAAATTTTTGGTAAGTATTGAGGATATTATGTTTTTATTAATAAGATGATTTGGAAGGAACTGTTATGATAAATATAACCTTGGTTACTTGCTTCTAGTAGAGTATTATGCTTACTTTTTTGTACTATGTAACAGATTTTGATACTTTTAACAAAATTACTATTTTCATCAAATCAATATAATATGTATATATTAAAACAATGAAGGGTATAATTGTTTTTACCTAAACATAATAATTTTTAAAGAGGCCTATTGAAATATAAAATATTATAATAGAAGTTATTAGTATTAAATATATTTGCATTAATTTTTATTTCAGATCTATCCAAAGCACTGCTGTTACATGTGGAAAGTATCGAGCCAGCAGTTCGTCGTGGCATATCTAATTGTGTTGCACATTTATGTTCCCACCGGGAACCTTTACTGACTCTTATATTGGCTAAAGTATATGGTAAGTTTCTTATAGTTAACCGACTTTTAAAAAAATATATTTGTATTATTATCACTATCACTACTATATTTAATCACTATGGCTAGGCCTTAGTTTTGGTCGCATAGGACCTAGATCATATGATTTCTTGATGTTATTATATTCCTTGCAAAATTGATTTAATTGAGTAATATGTAAATAAATAATGTAAAAACTTTGCTATTTGGATAATCAAATTGAAATAATTATTATTATCTGAACAGATGCTGAATCTATAGTTTTTTCAATTTTTGTTTGTTTGTTTGAGAATGCAAGATAATAGATTTTCAAGGAATTGCTGATTTACTAGAAATTATATCTATGAGAAATCTAAAACAACCGTTACGTACTTGACGAACCCGAGCGGAGACAGAGTCAATCGCTAGTTTTTATTTATTTTTTAGTTTAACTACTACATACTAATTTTTTTTCCAGAAAAATTATGGCCGTCGACAGCAGATGACACAGTGGTAATCGGATGGTTTTGTGTCATCAAAGCCATCTTTCAGATAAACGATATAACGAAGTTTAAAGAGAACGATGTTTTTGGTGTACAGGATTATTTGGAGGTAAGCTTTGATCAAGTTATATTAAAATATTGGTAAAAAACAAACTTAATATATGTTCTTTTTGTATTTTTTTGCATATACTACTAAAACTCTACTCTATAACTCATGTAAACCTATGTCCATTTTAACTTAAGTACATATTTTCATGTCTTACATAAATAATCCTCTATAATTAGGTGTATAACGTGATTATAGAATCATGAGTACAAGAAAGTCGAGAAAGAAAAATCTAAATAAATAAATCCGCTATAAAAACCTAAACGCGCTCGCTTATATGGTTATATGCGAGTGATGCGGGCTCAATCGCACCTCTGATATTTTCATGTGCGAATCATTTCTATCCTGATTACCACTTGTCTTACGGTGAAGGAAAACATCGTGAGGAAATCTGCATGTCTGAGCAAACCTAGCAAGTTTTCGAAAGACGTGAAGTCCGCCAACACGCACTAGGCCAGCGCGGTGAACTATGACTTGATCCCCCTCGTACTGAGGGAGGCCCGTGCCCAGCAGTGGGACGTTAAAAAAAGGGATAAACGGTATATCAATTGACCTAAAGTCTAAACTTTATTTCAGTTATACCAACTGTGCATCCACTACGTGGAGCACTGCGCGGAGCACAACGCACAGAACGCGGTGCTCGAGTGTCTGTGCGTGCTGCTGGGAAGCGCACGCGGCGCGTGTCGCGCGGCGCTGCAGGCGCGCCGCCCCGCGCACGTCGCGCTCGACAGGCGGACGCACAAGAGGAATATGAGTGAGTTTGTGCATTCATTCGTTCCTCCGTTCATTCATTCTTCGATCATTCATTCATTTCATCATTAATATTTTTGTTTATCTATTGGGGGAATGTGAGTGAGTTTGTTTATTTTTTCATTCATTCATTCATTCAACCATTCATTCAAATTAGTGAGTTTGCTTATTAGTTCGTCGAATCGCCGAATACCGGATATTCGGCGAGCTACGAGGCCGGAACGCTGGATATCCGGCCGCCGCATACCCGGCCTTATACCCGGCATAGACAGACGGACGGTTAGTAACATTTGGAACCATTTTTGTATGGAACCCTAATAAGGCAAATTAATCTCAGGTTACTCCAGTGCAATATCAGCTCGTACAATAGCGAGTGTGCCATTGGACTCCAAGGATACGGAGATATGCTTCACTGGTGCTTTGCAGCTGGGCAGCTTGTTGCAGCTGAACTCGCATAGTGGCAGCACTGATGACCTCGCTATACAGGTATGGGGTATTGGTTTTTTTTTTGGTTTTATTAGTGAGTGTTAGTGTGTGTGAGTGTGTGCTTTGAATCACTTCTATTTGGTAAGATATGGAAATATAATTGTTTTTGGCTAAATTTAAAAAGGTAAAAACGTGTTTAGTATTATTGTTGTTTTACTCGTATGTATTTTATGTGGTATTTTTGTCTTGATTATATATATGTATCTTTATATAATAAGATTCTTCTGTGCGTGTGTATGTAATTGAACTCCTCATAAACGGCTTTACCGATTTTGATGAAATGTTTTGTGTGTGTTCAAGTGGATTCGAGAATGTTTTAGATTTACAATTCGGTCCACTACAAAATGTATTTTTTGAATTAATTAGTTATTTATACATTTAGACAATAAATGACATGTTATTCAATTATAAATAAGTCGTTGCTAGGCAACGTTGTTTTGCGCATGCGTACAGGACAACGTTTGTCGGTTCCGCTAGTAATATTAGAAAATTCTTACTTAGTCGAAATTGTGTATTGAATATTTTGTGGAAAATCTAAGTGAGATAATCATGAACGATACAGAGGCCGAATCTAAAGTTTTTAGATTTTTTTCTGCTTGTTTATTGTCTGTGACCGCAACACGAGAAAACTATAAGCTAAATAATATATAAAATAACGAAGATAGATGGTTATCATAGTATATAAATAATCTGAAAAACGACGCATTTTTAGCTAGTAAAAAAAATAAAATATAAATTCAATCTCCATGAATGTACTAATATTTATAAGTCGTTTTAGTATAACTTATAAAGTAATAATAATATAACTTTTTGTTTTCTATACTTAATAATATTATAAAGAGGAAAGATTTGTATTTTTGTATGTAACGAATAAACTCAAAAACTAAAGTAAAGGGTTGAAATAGGGGATTAAAGTTTGTGTGGAAATTACGTCATTTTTAAAGCTAGAAGTTTGAAACTTATTATTTAGGCTAAACAAGTTTGATTAGATATAAACAAGTAAGACATTCAAAGATTGTGAAAATTGTATGCTAAAGGGGGTATCTAAGGACGAACCCAAGCAAAGCGAGGGTGAGTCGCTACTCGCTAGTCTATAAATAAATGCAAAAGCTTGTGTTTTATACATATGACCTATGTTCTCACCAGACGCCGGACTCGCCGCAGAGCGAGCCGGGCCTGCACCTGGCTGATGCGGAACAGCTGTCTCGAGAGCTGACTGAGAAGCTGCAGGAGTACGAGGATGATGGTGATGAGGAGGTGGCCGTGAGCCGGGATGGAGGGTTGAAGGTATGCTTCAGATTGGGCTTTAGTGGCTTTTGCCTGCGGTGTTGCTTGTTTCGTGTTTTTTTTTATTATAATACTTTTATTTTTAAATTAGTCTATATAATAATAAAATTCTGTTAAATCAGTTCAGTACTCAGTACAAGTGGATTCTATTTATGACAATAGAATCCACTTGTATATTAAGGTAATTAGTATTACTTAAAAAATACTCATTCTAAAATAAGTAATCTATAAATTCTATATACATAATTATTCTACTTTATATTGTCAATGTTACCAATGAATTAGTTAAAACGAGCAACACTGAAATTTGATTGTCTTTACTATTTTTAATATTCAATTTTTTGTAGGTTAATATTGGATCTTCAACAGATGATGATGTAAGGTTAAAGTACTGTGGTCGCTTGCTAGTAACTAAATTTCTTCTTACTGGCAACAAAGGAGGTGTTATATCTGACAGGTAATAAAATATACATATAAAAAACTGTAGTGTCTATTTGTTACAGGAACATTACAGCTTTTTATTAAATGCATATGAATTATGTAATTATATATTGTAAAAAAAACATAATTTTTAATATTTTTGTCTGTTTGTTTGTTCCCACTAAATGGTCATATGGCTGAATAGATTTTGACGGAACTAACTGGCAGACAGCTGCGTTTTAAGAGTGACTTAGGAGTAATTACAGTTACTTTTATTTTGGAAGAAAAATAGGATGCTGCTTAAAATCTTTATATATAATAGAACTCTGACTTAGTCGAATGTGTCGAATGTACATTGAATTTTTTTCCGGAAATTTTTATTGAAATAACCATTATTATTAACGATAAAGCGGCCAAACCTACAGTTTGTACGATTTTGGCCTGTCTGTCTGTTTGTGACCGCATCACGTGGAAACCATTAGACAGATTTTGATAAAATTTAGTATAACCCGCGCAGATAAAGAATGGATTCTAAAATGGCGGCGGGTACTTATGGTACGGGTGGAAAACCAGTTCTCAAACTTCGATTTTTATTATTTTTATTGACTTTTTTTGTTATAAATTATTCTTATTTAATATTATTAATTAATAATAATAAAAATAATGTCAAAAAATATTAATAAAATAAATAAGGAGCCAGGGTACATATAATACTAAATTTTAAAATTTGTCTATATTAATAATTGTGACATATCAGAATCTAATTTGAAAACTGGTAAACACTTTCATTATCGCTGTTCGTGTGAGTATAGACACGATAGAAAGTGAGCGAGAATGCATGCGAGCGGACGCAAGTATACACCATTTAAGATTCCTTTCTTTAATGCATCGGCTTATAGGTAGCTGGTTATCAAGGTCAACTTAAAGGATAGTTTTTACTGCGTGAAAATATCTAATTTCTGAGAAATTTATTCTGGCCGATAAAACATATCTACAAACCGAAGCGTCGAGGGTAAAGCACTAGTTTTAGTGGTAGCAAAGCCTATGAAACATATAGTCGGCCAACGGACGTGACAGCCCAAGCTGCCATACTTTAATGACGTCTCGTTTGGCTCAGTTGGTAGTGACCCTACTTTCTGCGCCAGCGGTCGCGGGTTTGAGTTTTGCCGCGGGAGGCATTCATTTGTTGAGCACGAATGTTTGTATTCTAGTCATGGCTGTTTATATTTATAATATGTATGTATTTAAAATTTATATATTATGTGTAGTATATCGACTATCTGGTATCCGTAATACAAGCTTTGTAGCTAGCACCACGGAACTAGATGGCGCTGTTGTAATAATGTCCCAACATATTTATTTATTTAATGTCCCGAGCGAGTGTATGGCGGCTTGGGCTGTCACGTCCGTTGGCCGACTATATGTTTCATAGGCTTTGGTAGTAATAAATAATCGTTTAAACTATTGCTAATAATTCATTATTGTTTTTAGATCAGTTCGAGTGTCAGTAAAGTCATCGGCACTATCATGTCTGTCGGTTATACTGCAGATATATCCGCAACTTATTACATTGTACTTGGACAAAGATGCCGATTTGAAATTTATTAACTGTTCAGGTAAGTGCTGTTTTGTTATTTTCATTTATATGGTTTTTTTTTATTAGAGGTAGTGGTAGCCCTGTGGTATCCGAGAGATGTTGGTTCGAATCCTAGTCGCGCACCTCTGATATTTTCATGTGCGAATCATTTCTATCATGATTACCACTTGTCTTTAGCAAAATGAAAGGAAAACATTCTGAAACCTGTATGTCTGAGAGAACCTAGAAAGTTCTCATGCAAAGACATGTGAATTATGCCAAATCGCTCTAGGCCTGTGTGGTGGAGCCAGAGGTCCTAGACAACCGGCATTCGCTATGAAGCGATTCAATTTCTACAATCGTCATAGCTAGTTCGCTAGCGTTCTATCAAGAACATCGACCAACTAAGCGAAATCGCTTGTCAAAGTGCCGCTTGGCTAGGCATTTGTATGGAAGCAATCGTTAGATGTTGTCGATTCGTTTGATGGAATCGAAATAAATGTACATTGTCTACCATAAATCTATTCGTTGATAACAATCACGTGACATATCTAAAGCATTAGTTAAACCCATACATTTATATATTGTTACATTGTCTAGGCCCTCTGATCCCTCTCGTTTTGAAGGGCGGTAGTGCCCAACAGTGGGACGATAAATTGTACGTTATATAAAATACCTACATAAAATTTGTCTCCATCTTTAGGTTCATCAGAAGGTACAGAATCTAACCCAGAACACGTAAATGAATTCATATTAGAGCGAAACGTATGTTATCAAGATTCTATAACAGAATCCCTAAGTCAAGAACTCCTAAACCGTAGTACGGACAGCCAATCCCAACAATACAAAAAAGATAGTAAATCTCTAGAAAAATCCACGGAAAGTGAACTAAAAAGCTCCAAAGACGTACAAAGTACGATCTTAGATAGTAAAATTGGCAAGGATTTAGTTGGAAGCGGTTTTAGTGCCGATAGCACTAACCCTAATATGACAAATAGTAATTTCACATCTAACTCGAATATGACGGGCAGTATCGATCACATATCGACTGGTTATCCGATGTCGAGTAGTGGCGATATACTATCGTCTAGTATCGATTTAGACATGAAGTTCGATCATTTCGGCGATTCGCACATGGAAATCGATACTGAAAAAAAGCGCGAGTTGAAACGTATGGAGGAAGTCGATAATGATGTGGATATCGATAATCATATCGATAGTAATATCGATTCGGAATTCGAGTTTCAACATATGTCCGAAGTTTTTTTGTTGTTCGAATGTCACAATGATCCGCAAATTCGTGGTATGGTCAGAGTTTGTGTGGGGAATTATTTGGTGGCAGCGTTAGATATGGCTCATGGCGATTACAATAGATGGAGGAACTATAGCTTGCTGCCGAAGGAAGTCAGTGATTGTATCACCGTGGAGAAGTTGATGGATATTATATTGAAAGTAAGTGGTTTGATTCAAAATTAATATAGATAAGATAGCTAAGTTACTCCTTATGACATTAGCTATCTGTGAGTGAAAGTCCCGTCAAAATCGGTCCAGCCGTTTCAGAGATTAGCCGGAACAAACAGACAGACATAAAATAAAAAAAATATTTTTTGATGTAAGTACCGTATATACTTTCATATGTATTTCGTGAAAAGCTGTTAATTTGAAATTACAAACAGACACTTCAATTTTATTTATATGTATAGATATACAGATGTACTGATATTTGATACATTTAAGCGATTACTATAGATTCCCTAGAAATGAGATATTTTCTTGCAGTGAGAAAACTACTGTACAGATTTTAATGTTTGGGGTGATGAAAGCTGGTTATTCAGGTCAATATAATATAGGATTTTTTTTCATTTCTGTAAAGTATCTTATCTATCAGTAATCTATAATCACCCTTATAGGCTATAACATAGAGTACTATATAATAAAATCATATGTTTTTTTACTAGGGACTTGCAGATCAAATCCATTCAACAGTGAACCATACGCTATCTACATTAAGTGGGATAGCAAGGTCTCTCTGCGCCAGCCTCCACTGGACCATCATCAGCGAAGTTCTGAATTCTCTCATCAGTGTACAACACAACAGTTACTGGCTGTGTAGAGTCAATTTAGCTAAGTTATATGAAACTATGCCTTATAAGAGGTGAGTGTTGTGTGGGAATCAGGAAAGAGAGGGTTAATTCTAAAAAAAACTATATTTTTTGTCTGTGGGAAACACAATAAATCGTTTAATCGAGTCTTTCTGTGAAATTTGTTTGTTGGCTAATCCTTAAGTGATACATCACAGTACAATAATGAAGTAGAAAATTGTAGACTCATAAACGGCCTACACAAAGTAAAAAAGGTCTTCTAAAATGCAAATAATGCGAATTCGTCCTTAGGTACGTTCTAACGGTCAGAAAAAATGTGCAAAAATAGATATGATGAGTGGTTATGGGTTGTATTATAACGTGTTTTTTCGTGGGAATGAAACAATCTCTTGACGTAAAAAGCCTATACCACTCTTCAGTTCCCAATTCATTTCTACAATCTATACATATAGAATCAAGTCAATCCGTCAGTCTGTTTGACGTGAAAGAAGAAAACAAACACTTTCACAATGATAATATATGGATACTAAGGTTTTTTTTTATTTTCAGACTGTTCACTCTGCACCCAGAATATTATTCAAGGGCTAAACTAATAATGGATGCGTTGTTCCATTTACTATCAGATCAAGACCAAAAAGTACGGTCAGCCGCCTCGCACGCTATTGCAAGGTAATGCTAATATAGATGCTACGATATTTTATTTTGATTTCGTTACTATTGTTTAAATTTAGCTATAAAATGTATCAGCATAGTCCTAGCTCAATACAATGCTCGTTTGACAAACAAATTAAAATCCGGGTATTGCACTTATGACATTTTCACATGCGAAGCATTTTCAACATGCTTACCACTTGTCTTACGGCGAAGGAAAAGATTGAAAACCTGCATATCTAAAAGAACCTAGCAAGTTTTCGAAATACATACAATTCCGCCCGCACTTGACTAACATGGTGGACTATGGCCTGGTCATTAAGAATTGGATGTAACCAATTGGATGTAACCAATTGGGTAATTGATCATGTTTTTTCAGGATTGTACCAAAGATCTATCCTCCTCGCAAAACCACACCAATAACAATGATGGCTGAAATATCAAAAGAACACAGTAAAATATTCAGTTTTGACACACAAGCCTTGTCTTTAGAGTTAGTGAGGGATATATACTTCTATAGCGATATTCCTGAGCAGCTGAAATGTGGTGAAATATTAGATAATAGTGACGGTCTTATGGCAATTGTTGGTGATCTTGTTGGAAGGTTGATGGCGTCCAATTGTAAGAACTATTCGGTATGTATGGGTTTTGAATGGTTTTTTTATGGAGAATAGGGATTCCTTGGTGTATCGTATACCTGAGCGAAGCGATGGTGTAATTATTTTGCATATTTTAAAATAAATTGGTAATGTTGAAGTATTAATGTATATTTCAACTTTTATTTTTACACTAGCAATTCTCGCGGCGCTTCGCCTGCGTTCTGAACACGGAAATCTAATTCTTTTATATATTAATAAAATATTCGTATACGACTTTCACTGCTCGCTGTAATATAGAAAAAATGGCAATACTTATTAGATAGGAGAATGAAATGTATCCTACGACCTATTCTCAGACCTACCATTGGTAGTTGGTAGGCTATTAAGTACCAACTATAAAAAAAAATAGATCCGATCATAGAAATCGGTCAAGCGATTTCGAAAGAGTTCGATAGCAATCATTGTGACACGAGATTTTTATATATTAGATATTTTACTTCGTGCATTAAGTTAAAGTCAAGATACTTCCAAAGATCAGTGTCTTAGCTTCTTTCTAAACTAAAAGCTAAAATGTTAGATTTTTTACCAAAAAAAATATCATATTTTTCCAGCAAGGTCTCATAGAAACCCTACAACAAATATGCCGATTATGGTCCCCATGGAAGCACACAGACGCGTACACAGATCAGGGTATCCTTGGCTTTTGTTTGGATACATTGGACTATTGCAATGAGAATGTAACAGTGAGGAGCATGTTGCTTGATATAAGCCGTTTGGTTTATCCAGGTAGGAATACAGCTTAATGAAAGAATGTACGGAAGGATTAACTTAGAGAGAGAGAGAGGGAGAGAGAGAGAGTCAGTGAGAGAGGGAGAGGGAAAGAGAGAGGGGGAGGTAGAGGTAGCGAGAGGGAGTGAGAGATTGGGGGAGGGAGAGAGGGAGGGGGAGAGAGAGGAAGGGGAGAGCGAGGGAGGGGGAGAGAGAGAGAGTATTATATTGAGTATTGACTGATATATGGCGATGATTGTGGAAAATATCGGAAAAAATATGTTAAGTGCCGAAAATATTTAAAATTAAAATTGGATGACTTAAAACATTCGTGCTCATTACACAAATGAATGCCCCAAGCGGGACTCGAACCCACAACATCTGGCATAGCAAGTAGGGTCAGTACAAACTGAGCCAAACGTATCATCAATTACAACTTAAGTTTTTGTATGTATTTTAGTTGAAATCCACAACATAATGCGTCATAAAACATCAAACAGAGATATATTTGAGCGAGACACTCAAGATATTAAAGATAGATGGCAACACTTAGAGAGCGAGAAAGTTGCCAGTTTAGCCGAGAAATTCCTACAAGTGACGTTGAAAATGCTCAATGTACTAGTACATTTGATAGAGGAAGTTAATCCTAATGTACATTTAAATAAGAGTGGTATTGCGTTGCCGGGGAGTCCTGTACGAAGGAAGACACAGGGTAAGTTTATTTATTCCATTTATCTATAGATAAATATAATAAAATTTTTATTTAAATCTTTACTTATTAAAACAGACCTTATTGATACGTACACAGAATCTATAGTTTTTTGTCTGTCTTTTTTTCTTTTTTTTTTAATATTTATTTTTATTTCTTTCTTTTTTTTTTTTTTTTTTTTTATTTTATTTTATTCGGAAGACAAACAGTACATTAGTTCCTTAAAAACAAAAACAGAAAATCTATACATATACCAATTAAGTCTTCACAATTGTTATGGCACTGTATTAGCTTATTAAATTACATTAAAAAACAAAACAAAAAGAAATTAAGAAAAAATCTACGTGCAGCTACTAATTAAATTTTTGGAATTATTTAATGACAGTTGAAATAAATCAATGTCATTAAATATTTCGTTATGCGATTTGCAAGAACGGTATAAGAAGGCATTTCGAGCATAATTCGTTTTTAATAACGGTAGATAAAACAATGATAAATTACGTGATTGAGGACGAGGACATCTTAAGTAAATATTACTCAAAAGAAATGGCGAATGTACAAAATTTCTGATGATTTTAAATAGAAAAATTTCATCCCTTTGGCGTCTGCGATTTTGTAGAGATACTGCATTAGGAGATTTCTGATTATTTATTTTTGATCTAAATAATAAATGCTTATTAAATTTGACCTGGATATTTTCAATTCTATCTATATATTTTTTGTAATGTGGATTCCAAACGGTCGAAGCATATTCCAATATGGAGCGGACAAAGGCGTTATAAAGAACAATTAGAGTAGAATTGTTACGAAAATCTCTTCCCATTCTAAGTACAAAGCCAAGCATGCGAAGTGCCTTACCAACAATGTGGTCAATATGGCTAGAGAAAGTAAGCTTATGATCAATAAATACACCCAAATCTCTAACCTCTGTAACACGTTTAATTATTTTATTATTCAAAGTGTAGTCATTATTAAGAACTTTAGTCTTACGTGAAAAACTTATGACATTACATTTTTTAATATTAAGAATAAGTCCGTTATTATTACAAAATTATTATTTTACTATTGATTTCCTTTTGTTTTTTTTTGTTATACTTTCTGTAATTGGCTTATGACTATTGGCACAAACATAATAATATTGTTAATTATTTGTTCAAACTTTGTAGATTTATCGAGGACCGATGACATACACTAATTTGATAAAATTATTTCATTTTTCAATTTGCAAAATATGATTTTTGCTACAAAACAAATAATAGTTGTAAAAAACTAAAAAATCACGCTTTTATAAATAAACTGAACTAAAAAATCAAAAATAAATAATAGTTTAAAAAAACTAAAAACACGCTTTTTATAGAAAACCAAACTAAAAAATAGGAAATAAATTTTAATGAATTTAAATTAATTATTTGATTTTAAAAAAAGCTTGGGATGCTTTTTAAGATATTATCAAAATGATAATCACTCTACTCATATCTGTCAATAAAATATTTATAACTATTGACACCATGCACCCCACGCTTTTTTTAAAATCAAATAATTAATTACTAGCGCAGGAGCTTAGGGGTACTGATAAAATATGTCAATAAATATTTCTCTTTTTTTTTTGTCTGTGACGGCATCACGAGAAAACAGTGGAACAGATTTAGATGTAATTTTGTATGATAATGACAACTGGTATCCGGTTCAACATATAGGATACTTTTTATTGTACCAAAATATTCCATTTCTGAGAAAAGTACTATCTTGTAAATCGTATCCAGGGAAGGAACCGAGCGGATCGGGGATGAGTCTCTAGTTTATTTTAAAAATATTAATGACGTAGGCAAAGTTTGTAAGATTAAATGTACCGGAAGTTATAGACTTTTTTTTATTACGACAAAGTGTTTAGTGTTAGAAATATTACACAAGGTAACTATCGACACTCCCAAGTGAAGAAGGGGTAAAGCGATAGTTATATAAAATTTTAATTATTTACTGTAAATGTAAAGAAATGGTAATTTTATTTTGTTTAGAATCAATGCCACGGAAGAACAGCACCCCAACAGATTCGGAAGATAAGACGTTGAAAAAACGACCCGTACCGGCAACTAGTTTGAAGGCCAACTTCTCTGGACACTTCTTCAATGAACCGTTCTATATGAAATTGTATGAAAACCTGCGAGCCACGTATTCTAATCATAAGGTAAGTTTTTTGTTTGCTCTTACCAGCTTTACTCACACCGCAAGCATCAATGACAATATAGTAGCTCAGTGGGAACGAGCTTGCTTTGTTATAGAGGTGAAGTGGGTTCAAATCCTGGGTCTCGAATTCTGAGTTAATCGAAAAACTTGATATTGATCGTCCTCGCAATGAAAGAAGGTCTGCCCCAAATAGTGGGATGTTAAATACAGTATACAGTAATATCTTGTCAATTATTAAAAAAAATATTTTTTTTTCTATTTTAGCTCTATTTAATATTTTTTAAAATTCCAGATAAATCTAGATCCAAAGACAAGTATTTTCCACGAATTCCTACAAACAACGTTAAATTGTCTCGCAATACAATTAGAATTGTCCACTGAAAGGGAATTCGGTGCTGTCACAGAAGAAATACTATTCTATCTAAAAGTCATAATGCCTCTATGTCCAGATTTAACAGTATACAACATAACACAACTTCTGAAGTGCCTTTTCGGCACGAACATGATAAATCAGTACGCAGATTTTTTAAGTATCGCAGACAAAAAAACGATATACGAAAAACCGAATTTCTTCCAAGACATTATGTTGGTTAATTTGGGCAATGTCACAGATGATGATAAAAGCAGTATAAGTTCAACATCTAGTCAGAAATTGTCGTTGGACACCAAGAATCCCAGGATGATGGATGAGAGGCATTTGCTAATGATGATGGAGAACTTCTCCAAGAATCGTACTGATAGGAAATGGAGTACGAATAAAAAGGAGTTGGAGAGATATATAAGGTTGTTTGAGCCGGTCGTTATTCAGTCTTTGAAGGTGAGTTTGTTTTGGGATATCTTGTAGGATAGCTATGGTGACAGTCTTTTCATGTCTATTGTATAATAAATTGGTTAAAATGGATAGTTTCGGGATTTCAGAATAAAGGCCGATAGACAAAACATGTTTTGTGTTACAAGTGTCATATATAATTTCATATACAACTTAAAAGCTGTTATTAAGACATTAAAAACAGACAATTCCATTTTATATATTTGTATATATAGATATTCGGTGAAATTTATTTTTTTACCCACTTTACGGATTACCATCCTTACTTTTAGCAATAAAATCATACAATAATACGTCTCGCAACTATCTTTAAATATTATATAATAAAAACCCTATTAAATATGTAATTTCTTCCAGAGCTACACAATGCAGAACGACATCCCCCTGCAGTGCGCGGTGCTGCGGCTGCTGTGCCAGCTGCTGGCGCTGCGCGTCAACTACTGCATGCTGGACAGCGACCAGGTGTTCATCGGCTTCCTCATGCGCCAGCTCGAGCTGGTGGAGCAGCATGAGATACCGTGAGTGGATGGGTTCTTGGGTCATTGGACTTTTTTTGTAGGTACTAGGGTAGGCACTCTTTAACAACTATATGAACTTTGGGATGTCTAAAATCTTAGGTTTTTGAGGTCATGATTGCTGTATCATTTGAAAGGTCAAGAAGCGAGAATTAAAAGTGGCGAAATCCGAAAAGTTTTATTTCTTTTTGGTGTTGAACCTGGGCCTATAGCCAACCGGCATTCGTTATGAAGCGATTCGATTTCTACAATCGTCATCGCTTAAACGCAGCGTATGCATCTTGAACTTTAAATCACTAATAATTGAAATGAATGTACATTGTCTACCATCATCTATTCGTTGACAACAGATCACGTGACATATCTAAGGCATAAGTCAAACCCATACATTTTGGACTTTTCTACTATCGCTTTCGCTAATCGATTGTTACTTTGTCTAGGCCCCCTGGTGTGATAGAATTTATCCGATTATGACAAAAGAAAAGGGTTATGATTAAAGCAGTTTGTGAATGCAAATTTGTTCATCTGGCATGGCGTATCTAAACTATTCAGACTATATTTGTAGTATGAATGTTAAATAATTTCATAATTAATAATAAATTGAGAAATACATTAATATTTTATCTTTTAGGAATTGCTGCGAGCTCGTGAACAGCATACTACAGTTTCTAGTTCAGCTTTCGTCTTCCAAACACCACACGAAACAAATTATTGAAATACCAAAAGTAAGTGTTTTGTTAGCAACTTCCACAGATGTAATCCATTCGATTAATTATCGGTATCCCGTTAAATGACATTGTAACGATATGATAATCTTTGCTTGATGCTGCAACGTCACATGGCTTTTGCTAGATACTCAACCGTTTAAAAAAATGAAATAAATATTTCTTGTTTCTCGGAAACGGCTCTATGTTTTGCTGTTTAACTTTAGCTACGTTTAAAGGTATACTTTGTGGAAAGAAAATATTTATTTATTTATATATGACGCCCACGTCATTGTATCATATTTTTAGACAAACCTTATAGCCTTATAAATGAAACTATCTCTGATGATGAACTATATCATGGTCACGGGAGAGACCATGATTGCTGTAAAGCATTCGAAACGTCGGGAACTAAAAATCAAAATAAATCCGCGACAAAATCCGAAAAGGTAGTTTCATTTATAATGTCGAATATTTGCGTAAGCCTAACAAAGCCTTTTAGCCTTGTTTGGTTCTAAAACAATCCCTTGCAGTTAATCCAGCTGTGCGACGGTCTGATGGCGTCCGGCGCGCAAGACGAGTGCATCGCGGGGCTGGAGCCCGTCGCCGTCCGCGTGTTCAGCAATATGGGCGGTATGTGTTGGGTTTTATGTTGTGTGTGTGTGTGTGTGTGTGTGTGTGTGTGTGTGTGTGTGTGAGTGAGAGTGTGTGTGAGTGTGTGTGAGAGTGTGTGTGTGAGTGTGTACGTGTGTGTGAGTGTGTTAGTGTGTGTATAAGTGTGTGAGTGTGTGTGAGTGTGTGTGTGTGTGTGAGTGAGTGTGTGAGTGTGTGTGTGTGTGTGAGAGAGTGTGAGTGTGTGTATAAAATGTATATTATAATTTATTTATTTAATATATTTTATTTTAAATATGTTTTATTTTAAATAATTTACAGAAACCGTATTTATAGTTTTTGGAATTTAAGTATGTCTGTCTGGGAACATATCACGAGAAAACAACTCGACAGATTTTGATGAAATTTGGTATAAGAAAACTGGTTACCCGGGCAACATATGTAAAGTATTTTTACTGGGGGAAATATCTTATCTCTTAAAATGTATACTAACCATTAAAATGTACCTAGGATGTAAAGAATATTAATGATATTTCTTTTATTTAGGTGGTACTGTGTTAGGCAGGGCCCAGCAACAAGAAGCTCAAGCAACTAGAGAAGTATTGTTCTACATGTTGCAGAAAACTATGCATCAGCCGAAAGTGAGCAAACTTAGTATTAAAATCAATTATTCAAATGGAATACATGTTCTTATATATTTACATTAAAAAGTTTTTGTAACTTTAAGTTATTTTTATATCGAACTTAATAAAACTTTGAAAATCGTAAGAATTACATTTAAGATTATTATTTCATAATTTTTCAGAGAGAAAAAAATTGACATATAGATATTATTTTAGTATTTTAACCTTAATCAAATCATACATATACCATACATACAAATAAAAACTAAAATCAAATCTAATATATCTATCTCTGTCTCTCTTACACAGGTTCTAGAACTAGTATCATGCGTTCTCTCTCTGTCACAAGAGCATCCAGAGAGCTACTACCGTTGGTCCGAACTCGCAAGCGACACGCTTCTGAATCTCCTAAGCGAGAGAAGTATAGAATGTGACTCGATACTCGCAGTGAAGTCACTCGAGAAGCTCTTACAGTCGTTGTATCGAGATGTGTTGTTGGAGCAAACAAGAGTGGAGGTGTTGTTGAAGATATTGTTCAAAGCTCCGCCTGATCAGGTCAGTTAATATGTAAATGTGAAATTAAAATAAAATGGGTAATTAAATATTTTAAATAGAAGATATAGTCTATATTTTGTCAGTTTATTTTGATTTTTGGTTCTTGACATATCGAATACTTTATCCTTATTACGAATTATGGTCGTGGGAGAGACTGAAGGGAACCATAAAGAGTATAAACCCACGAAAATATCTAAAAAGATAGTTTCATACTAGAAAAAAATGACAAATATTCGCGTAAATCTAAGAAAGTATTGTAGTATTATAGTAATATACTATATGATAAGTAATTAGGCTTATGCAAATACATTGTTTTTTTTATTATTTTGCAGTTTTATTTAGTTTTGTTCTAATTGTGACGCAATTCGATATCTTTGTGCGCCGTAATATTGCCATGTGATTTTATTTATTATTAATTTGCTAGATAATGTTAAAATAATAATTAGAATTGATTTATTAATATTAGTAACTAATATGAATTATTTTTTTTTATTTCAGCAAACAACTCCAAGAAAATTAAAGCTACGATATCTAACAATAGTAATGGTACTTTTACGTAAAGTCCTAATTCTGATACCCGAGACGGAAATACTTCTCTCAATAAATTACCTAAAGTCCACCTGTATATCGCCCCAGTCGATATTTTTCAACGTAAAACCCAACATAGATCCACTAAATGTTCAAAATGTGAACGAAAATTGCGCAAATTTATCACCGGATGTGATTTTAGTGAGGTTCCTATTCAAGACTTTGACGTATGCGATAATGGAGTTGGACGACTTTCAAGCGATAATAGACGTTAATGATGAGGACGATAAGGATCAGAATAGATTGTTGTATGCTGTGTGTGTGAATATTATAATACAAGCCAAGTTTATGTTGCATTTGACAAGTGAGTATTGTTTATATAATAAGAAAATAATAAAATTGTTATTGAGTCGAATCTGTTCATTGATTAGTTTTTGGAAAAACTTACTGAAATAGTCATTACTATCAGTACAGAGGCCAAATCTGTTTTGAGAAATTTGTGTCATCGTAAGGGCCCTTGTAAACGTTTGTAACGTCTGTGGCAGACGAGATAAATTTATCATGTAGGTACACGACAAGAATTTATTCAGATCTAGCCGCGATAATTTGTCTTATCTGCTCAGACACGAAAAATAGGAGCGTGTACCCGATAAGAATGTTTTCACGCAGTCGTGTGTAGGGTGCACATGTTAAGTTTGTAAGTCTGAGGTAAACTTTATTATCATTCCAGATGGCTGTCTCTTCCCTCTAACAGCTAAAACAGCTCAAACAATACTCCACAACGAGCAGAGTGGCTTCAACACAGGACTTTACAGTCCGGAAGAAAACATACCCCTGGATACTCTCAACTTGATATGCTTGAAGTCGGCGAATAGAATACCGTTGTTGACTGTTCATTGGTCGCATTTGTTGATACGGTGAGTTGATTGGCTTTTAATATTTATCTGTGGCAAGTAAATTGATATATTGATCAGTTTAAAAAAAATGGTCAACTTTTTTTTTTACAAAACCGCTACTGATATGTATCTGTGGCAAGTAAATTGATAATATATTGATCAGTTTAAAAAAATGGTCAACTTTTATTTTACAAAACCAGTATTGAAATAGTTATAGCGAATGAGAAAAGACGTCTGAAAAGCGGAGCTATTAAAATTGATAATTAGAGTAATCGCGGATTTCTATATTCCATGTTTCCATATAGAAAAAAAACTTTTTTTTAGACTTCTCAAGTTATAGACCAATGAAACTATCAAAAAGACATTTATATTTTTGAAGGAACTTGAACAATTTACATAAAATGGCTTTTAAGCTCAAAATTTTATTCATAGTCATAGTAAATTTAACTTAATAAGGCACTGAAATATATCTACGAAAATTCGCTAATATACATACTTTTATTTAATTAGATTTAGATATTATTATCTCATTGTATGATAACTTAAATACAACTGACTAACTAACTAACAATTTAACTCATATTCCAGACTAAACTTCCTCTCGCACAAATACTGGCAGAAGCTGATAGGTTTCGCACGCAATCTCCCTCTCAGCGCCGACAGTGGCGACACCACCTTATTACGAGTGGATGTTCTACAAACTGCCTGTGTTATGGCTTATTGCGAATATTTTGTAAGTAAATTAGGTTTTATGATACGACTAAAATGATTCGTTTATATTTCGTTTCGTTAACTTCCAATTACTAGTGAAGTGTAAGTGAAAATTACTGAGGTGTGACATATTCTCGCAGTGCAAACTTTTTCTACCAAACGTGGTTTTTCTACCAAATTTATCGAAATCTAGTCAGTGGTTGTCTCGTGACGCGGTCACAGACAGACAGACAAGATTACTAATACGTATGGATTCAGCCTTTGTACTGATAATAGTTAATATTTCTATAGAACGTTATCCAAAAAAATTTTTATATACAAATTCGAGAAGTTACATTCTTATTATATGTATAGATTATAAGATTATATTCGACGACACGCTTGGCTCAGTTGGTTGTGACCCTATTTGTTGAGCACGAATGTCTGTATTCTATTCATAATATTTATGTTTTTAAAATCTATATATGTGCAGTATATCACCTATCTGGTATCCGTAACACTAGCCTCGCAGCTTATCACGGAACTAGATGGCGCTGTTATATTAATATCTCACCATATTTATATCTTTATTTATATATCCATGAAGTATAGATGTCTGGATGTTTGTTTGTATATTTTTTACTCAATCAATCAATCAGAACGGCGCAACGGGTATGAATGAATTTGATAGTCTCTAAAAGCGCAAAATATAAGAAAACATAGATTTAATTTATGTATTTTATCCATTGATATACTAGGAAAAAAGGTGTAGATAAGTCATACGCGCTCAAAAAGCGGCACACCAAAACTAGGCTAATTGGCCCACCTGAACATAGTCACGCGTTGACGACGCACTGTCGCGAATTATATTTGTCTCTTTTTCACTGGCGATACTTGAATCATGCCATCCTAATTTGACAACTAATCGTAATGTAGTGTGTTCAGTGTTATTGCAATATTTTTAGTTATTCATGTGTGCGTTAGTGTGCCGTTTTTGAAGGTAGAATGTCGTTTAGGTAACGTATCTACACCTTTTTACTTATAATATCATTGATTTTATCTCATATTATTTTTTACTTTCACAGCATATTTCTGTTAGTTTTTTTTTTTCAAAATGTACGAGTGACACAAACAGGTGGACAACGGGCTGTCGGAAGCGGTGCACCTGACGTGGCTGCTGGTGAACCGCGTGCACGTGCTGGTGGCGCAGTGCGGCGAGCGCGCCGTGCGCGGCCTGCTGCGCCGCGTGCGCCGCGCGCCCGCCGCCTCCGCGCTGCTGCTGCAGGCCGTCGCCGCGCGCTGCCAGAGCTGCTTGACGGTGCGTCACGTGACGTGACGTGACGTGACGTCGAGTGTGTCATGACGTGACGTAACACGCGTCGTGACGACTTTGTGATTTTAAAAAAATAGCAAGAGTGAATAGGTGGCTACTGAATTAATGCGACTTACCATCTACGACTGCGTTACCAGTTACCATCAGGTGGAACGTAGTCAAGCACTAATTTAGAATGAAATAAAAATAAATAAATAAAAAAAACTACTAAAAGTAAATTAAATACATTATTATATTAATTTTTTTATATGTATTTTTTGTATGTACTAGCGACTCGCCCTCACTTCGCTCGGGCTTGTCCCTAGATTTATTGCAAGGGAAGCCGCGGGTTCCGCTAGTTTACAAATTATATACTAAAACCTTTCTCGATAAGCACTCTTTCCATTGGTGAAAACAGCATGAAAATCGGTGCAGTAGTTTTTGAGTTTATCGCGAACACACAGATAGATAGACGCGGCGGAGAACATTATTTTATAATAGGTGATAATGTATATCGATAATATTTCTTAGCTCTTTAGTACTGTAATCGTATTTCTTTTATTTCAGGATGAATTCGCACTGAATACATACAAAATACTGTCATTATGTCACGAGAGTCAGTCCGGTGCTTTGGTGTTCTTCATATGTCGTGTTATAGGAAAATTAGAGCCCGCCATTGCGACTAGGTATGTGTACAATATATATCAACCTGATTTGAAATTTGATATAATTTGGGATCTCCTTTTAGTTCAGTCCACTCCTGGTAAACCAAGTGTATAAAAATTTTGATTTATAAGAGTGAAATGTCAAAATTTAGGACATTTACATATGAATTTAATTTTGAAGATCATTTTATATATATTATCAAGAAAGTTATATCAAGTCTCCCTGTTCTTTTCTCAGAATAATTATTTTTTTTATACTATGGTGGAAAAAATAAGGATTACATATTAGATGTTAGAACATTAACACAGATCATTTAGTTCAATGATAAGCTACAAGGCTTGTTATAGATTTCAGAAAATACATACATACTAGAAATATAAATAACAATGACCGGAGTACAAACATTCTTGCTCGTCACATAAATCAGAGTCCCGAACGGGACTCGCACCCGCGACCGCTGGAACAACCAATTGAACCAAACGTCAATATTATAAATAATGTTATGTAATATCTATGCAGATTCTCAAAATTAGCGATAGAACGATGTAGATTGCTAAAGGAGATGTCACCAGAAGATATCAACTCGCAACTGTCCAAAGAAGACGTGCAAGTTGCGCTAGAGTTGTTACAGAGGGACAAAGTTCATATACGGTGAGATACTTTTGTATATTTGCTTACTTATCTGTCTATTTTTGACGTGATAACGTCTTATAAATTGATGAACACCAGCAACACACATGAAAAATAGTAACGTTCCGCGTAACGTTCCACCTGAGCCTGTGCGTGCAAGCGAGAGCGCGCAACAAGCGATAGAGAGGCACGATAAAACTAACGATAGAGAGGCCTAATATAAGCGTTGGCTTGTGACACACATAATATCTCTCTTCTCGCGTGAAATAGTAACGTTCCGCCTGAGCCTTTTAACTCCTTTTTTGTATTACATAAAATAATGATTATGATGTTATCACGTAAATCTATCGTCCGTAAACCGACTTTACAGACAACCAATTTTTTAATTAATTTATTTACTTTTTCATATATTTGTTGTTTGAGTTGTGATGTTTTCACGCAGTAAAAAGTATCTTTTATGTTGACCTGTTTAATAATCTATCGCCATACCAAGATTCTTCTTCAGAATCTGTTCACTGGTTTTCTCGTGACGAGAGAATTTTTGTCTGTGACAAACGACAGATAAACATTTTATAAACTCTAAAAAAGATTCAGCCTCTTGATAATAATAGTCATTTTTAAGTGAATTTCAATAAGATTTTCCAAAAAATGTTTAATCTTTTAAATAAAACTACCTTTTCAGATTTTATCACGGATTTATTTTGATTTTTAGTTTCCGACGTTTCGAATGCTTTACAGCAATCATGGTCACGGGAGAGACTCGCCCTATGATTGCAGTAGCATGCATTATTGAATAGTTTCATTTATAATGTCGAATATTCGCGTAAACCTAAGAAAGTATTAAATATTTAATGTTTAAAATGGTATTTAGGTTTGTCGTCTTGTAACATTTTATAATATTATTCTATATACAGTTATTAAAGTTAATTTTATTTTCAGATATTCAATGCTGGTGATGGAATTGAATGCGTTAGCGTCTTCAGTATTTGATCTGTCGCCATTAGATCTATCTCAGGATCGAGCGATCAATTCTCATTATATAATCACTACCAATGTTGATAGCCACTGGTTACTCAATCAAATAAAAAGCAGGTACGTGAGTTATATGTATGTATTAAGTATTGTTTAACGTCCCACTGCTGGGCACGGGCCTCCCTTCAATACGAGGATAAATGAGAGTCCGGGAGGACCACTTCCCATCCCTCCTCCCGTCCTTCTTCCTCCTCCCTCCCCCCTCCCTCCCTTTCCTAAAAGGCCGGCAACGCATCTGCAAAACTGCAAGCCCGGCAGTCTTGCAGATGTCCATGGGCGGAGGTGATCACTTTCCATCAGGTGAGCCTCCTGCCCGTTTGCCCCCTTTGTCACATAAAAAAAAATCAGGCCATAGTTCACTACATTGGCCAAATTCGGGCGGACTTCACAATGTTTTACGAAAACTTGCTAGGTTCTCTCAGACATGCAGGTTTCCTTATGATGTTTTTCTTTACCGCAAGACAAGTGGTAAACATGTTAGAATTGATTCGCACATAAAATGGAGTCCATGCCCAGTAATGGGACGTTAAAATTGATGATTTTTTTATTATTTTTTTTGAAATTTCTATATTTAACAAAACCAGTATGAATATTGATTTTTTTTCATTTATAGATGCTGTCAGACAGATTGTAACGTACCAAAGATATCGAAACACAAAGACTTAGCTCAATCCCTCTCTAATTTGTCGATAGAAGATCTTACCACAATCATGTCTTGTCCCGAGTTTGACAGGAAAATTCTAAGTGCCTGTTTTAAGATATCTTGCGAAGATTTTACTAGGGCGTTTCTAAATAATATATCAGAAATAGAGTTGAGAGAGAGTGAGTTAGAGTTGCTAAGAGAACAGAGAGAAATAGAAAGAGCTAGAGAAGAAACGTCAGTAGATAGCAATAAGTTGAACGTAACGAATTTACACGTGTTCAAGAAAAGTGATAACAAAGAGTCGAAATCGCAGTTTTTCATTCCCATAATGGATAACGATGTTCAAGAGAAATTCGGTAATTTACAAATTTCGGAGGAGGATACGGAAATTGTAGTGCCAGATATGCCGAAATTGTATCAAGTATCGATATCTACTTTGGATAAATCGATAACCGATGTTCTAAGACTGTTTCCCAAACAAAATAGACCGTTGAGTCAATCGGAAAACTTTAATTTGAATTATGAACATACTGTAGACAGGTATACAAGAAGATGCCACCAAGTGTTCCAAGATAAATTGTTTTACCAAGAATTTATGACTATTCAAACGATTTTGTCTGGTTTTCTCACTAATGTTAAACAAATTATATCGTTAATCGATGACACTGATTGTGATTTAGTCGAAAAATGTATAGAAAATATAATACCGAATACGTTAGCTCGTAATATAGCTGTGTTTTCAGTTGTTTCTCTACAATATCTGTCGTTTATAATAAAAAATAAGAAAATCGTCGAAACTCCCATACCAGCAGATGTTTCCTTTCGTGTCACAAATGTCTCCACAGATAATATATGTGTGGATCACGTGATCTTAGTGACCATAGACAATGTGGCAAAGGCATTGGATTTTAAGGAAATCTGGACGGAATTGAATGTTGAGAGTAATTTTAATAGAACTCAATCGGCCATTAGCTGTTTGTATGCGATTGTGAAGTATTTAGTTAAGGTAAGCTTAGTGAAAGTGAAGTATTAAAATGGATAGAGTAGTAGAGTAATCCTTAAGAGATAGATATGCCTTTCACGGACTTTTCTGTAGACCTACATAAGATACACAATTCCACCGTACATCATTTTGTTATATCTCAAAGGGTTTAGGCAACGTTTTCGTTGAAAGCTCCGTGACGGCTTATTTTTTTTTCCCGACACCTCCAACAGATATCATTATATTTTAGCCAATGTATACAAAAACCTGACAAATTATATATTAAAACCTTCCTGGAGAACTATTCTATCCATTGGTGAAAACAGCATGAAAATTGGTGCAGTAGTTTTTGAGTTTATCGCGACGGACATACAGACAGACGCGGCGGAGGACTTTATTTTATAATATGTAGTATAGTATTTTGAGGCAGTGGTAGCCCAGCGGTAACGCGTTGTTTGTATAACCGAGTGATGCGGGTTCAAATCCGGGTCTCGCACCTCTGATATTTTCATGTGCAAATCATTTCTATCATGATTACCACTTGTCTTACGGTGAAGGAAAACATCGTGAGGAAACCTGCATGTCTGAGAAAACCTAGCAAGTTTTCGTAAGACATGTGAAGTCCGCCAACACGCACTAGGCCAGCGCGGTGGACTATGGCAAGTTCCCCTCGTACTGAGGGAGGCCCGTGCCCAGCAGTGGGACGTTAAAAAGGGCTGATGATGATGAGTATATTTTTTTTCAGGACACAAAACCCCTAATACTAAAATCGTTTATGAAACTACAAGAACCAGGTCCAACACCAGATATAATAGTAACGGGTAACAAACTGGCAACACTGGTGGAGTTTTGGGAAGAAAACTTTTACATGAAGGGCAACACTCATATACTGGGCAAACGATATATGCAAGCCATTGAAAGTCTGCTCATCAGTTTGTCTAAGTAAATTATACGTTTTTTTATGATTTTTCTAATATATTATTAAGCTATGAGTATTTCCGATCTTTTTTTTTAATTTTTTTAAATAATAAAAAAATTGTTTTTTTTATTAATTTTTTTCTTGCTTTTTTGATTATTCTCTTGATATAACTTATTCATTATAAAATGTAATTGTTAATATCGGTTCATGATTTTTATGTTTAAATACATAATATGCTTTATTAGGTAAAAATAATTGATCATATGTGATACACATATTTCGAAACTAAATACAAGTATAGCTTTACAATCTTTTGCTATTTTGCATATTTTTTAAATTAATAATATATGCTTTAACTTTACAATCTATTTAATACATACTATATTTTTTTTTATTTAATAGATTAGAGTTAGTGACAAACATAGCACTAATTCCGCCCCTTGCGTGGTCGTGTGTCGAAGTTAGGACAAAGAAAGAGGAGTTGGAAAAGATAGACTTGCCGCTACAAGCATTACAAGATATGGACGTTTTAGAAGCGTTTTTATTTAGGTAAGGAGAAGTTTGTGATGTTATTAGAATTATATTTAACTCAAGGGAATTATAAATAGATAAAAAGTAGTAACTGAGAAATAAATTTAAATTTAGGTCATTCATGTCATGTGACGTCACAAAGCTATTCTTATATTTTGCTTAAATTTTTATAATTAATAGTAAAAAAGGGGTACTTTTCTATTGTTTTGAGTATAATGTGTTTTCTTAAGTAACATTTAATAACATTTTGAAAATACAGTGTGCTATAAAAAGAAAATGATTTCAATAAAACTATGGTTTCGGTTATTTTGGTTTATTTTTGATATTTTGATTTCAATTTCTTAAAACACTTCTGCAATCATGATCACAAAAGAGTTTGAGTTGAAACACAAACCAAAAATTATTATTCTTTAATTCTGTATACTTATAGATTGCAAGACGTGTTTTTTGTTCGTTCTAACTTCAACTACAAATTTTATAGGATGCAACATGTTTTGGGCAAGGTTTATTAAGTAGGTGTATGATTTATTATAACACTCATACATACACATAAATATATCCATCGCTTTCCATCCCAGAGTGAACCTAACAGGGTGGTCCAACAAGAAGCAGTTCGAGGAGGTGTGGGTGGGTCTGCTGGCGGCGCTGCAGGGCAACGGCGCGCACCGCGCGCTCGCCGGCATCGCGCAGCTGCTCGTGCGCGCCGCCGCCGCGCGCCACGTGCCGCGCCGCGCGCCGCCGCACACTGCCGGGTACGCAGCTGGCAGTTTGTTCGTTCGTTCACTCAGTCAACTATTCACCCATTCCCCCATTCAACCATTCATCCATTCCACCATTCAACCATTTATTCATTCCCCCAATCAACCATTCATCCATTCTCCCATTCAACCATTCATCCATTCCCCCATTCAACCAATCATCCATTCTCCCATTCAACCATTCATCCATTCGCTATATACAATTGGGTATAATGGTAGCATAATATGTACTTTATTTATTTACTCATTCGTTCACTCATTCATTCATTCTCGCCCCTCCACCGCGGTAACACACACATGCATAAAAGGTGAAATGACACGATACACATAAATTAGTTTTTGTAATTGGTTGTTATGCAAACGGTGTCAGAAAGAACGGCTGGATCTGTCAGACACTGCATAAATAAGCCGAACGCGCAGCAGAGTGCACGTGTTTGCCCATACAAAGCACAGACTATTTGGTATGCCGATAGTAGAATACATGCTTTATTTATTTATTTATTAATCCTATCGCTACATACTGCCGGGTATGATGGTGGCATATTATGTACTTTAGAATACCAATACCAACTCTTCCCATTTTGCAGAGAAACCGGATAGCGGTCTTAAATTTCGGGTCTAGCCTATAATATTTTCATGTGTGAATCATTTCCAACATGTCAATTGTACTGTGAAGGAAAACATCGTAAGGAAACCTCATTACACAAATACCCACCAAGACTTCAACCCGCGGCCATTGACACACCAAGTAGGAAAGCACAGCACTACAAACTAAGCCACACATCTTCTTCTTCTTCCTGCCTTTATCACACGCTGTGGGGGCGGCACAACATGCTTCTTTTTCCACTTTACTCTGTTATTCGTCAACGTAACATCCTCCCCTTTGACACGCATAGGATATGCTTTTACACAATCCATCCATCTCTTTTTCGGTCTTCCTCTACTCTTTTTCCCTTCTACATGCATATTTAACATTCTCAAAAACTAAGCAACACATATGGTCAACTTAATAATTATATATTACATTTTTAGAATGCATCGCCTTAGAAACATCCTGGTGGGAACATCAGCGTACAATGACATATTTGAAGAGGTGAACCTGGAACGTGTGCCGTTAATGAAAGATGGCCACTGCGGGTTCCATTTTGGACAGTTTAGTACGGAATATTTGAAATATGCTTCAGGTGAGATGCTATCAATACATATTTAGTGTTTGACATTATAATGTCAAAATTATAGATCTATACATATATACGATACATACAAATACAAATTTCGGCAGGTTTTTTTTTTGTCTGTATGTTTGTTCTGGTTTATCTCCGTAACGGCTGTATCGAATTTGACGGGACTGAGCTTATTTTTTACGAAGCAACGTAGATTACTTATATTTTTCATGGCTTAGCGAAAAACCATGTTGTATGTAAAATTGGTTGATTATATAATATGAAAAATTAAACATTTGTTTGAAGATATGATTGACGAAGCGTCGTACAAAGTTCGCAAGGAAGTGAAACGCAAGAGGAAGAACAAAGAAATAGATGTGAATAGCTGCTTGCAACTGTTGATGGACGTCACAACTGACATGTTGGATCCTAAGGTCCTACTTTGTATTATTTATATTTTTTTTTAAATAAAACACATTATGTTTTTTTAATTTTGACTCATCGTTTGGCTCAGTTGGTAGTGACCCTACTTTCTGCGCCAGCGGTCGCGGGTTCGAGTCCCGCTGGGGGCATTCATTTGCTAATCACTAATGTTTGAACTCCAGTCATGGGTGTTTATATTTATAATATGTATGTATCTAAAAATTATATGTGTAGTATATCAACTAACTATATATTAACTGCCTCGGTGGTGTAGTGGCTAGCATGTACGTAAGCATGTAAGAGAACATTATTATTACATTATTATTATATCAACTATCTGGTATCCACAACACAAGCACGTTACGTAATAATAATAATAATGTCCCAACATATTTATTTATTTATTTAAATATACAACACAATTAACCGCCGAGGCTTTCATACAAACACTCGGATTTGAAAAAATATTTAAGATTTATAATTTTGATATACCCAGTGTTACTCTCACAGTTGCGAAGAATCTATGAAGCCGTTTAGACTACAGAGCGTGCAAAAGAATTATACATGCATACATACATACACTCAAAAAATAACCATTGTTTTCGCGCAGTCGGGTACATACACAGTACACACACCCAATATGTTTTAATACCTACAAAATTACTCAATTTGTTGATAAAATGTTGCATTGAATGAATAAACATTGAATGAATTATTATATGAATGAATAAATGATTGAATGATTGATTGATAGAACTATTGAATGATTGATCGTTGTAACGTGCACTGTGCAGGCGTCCACGGGCATAGCGGCGCGCGTGGCGCTGATCAAGCTGCTGAGCCAGTCGTCGTGCGCGATGTCGTCGCGCGCGCAGTGGGGCGCGCTGGCCGCCGCGCTGGCCGCGCCGCAGAGCCCGCTGGCCGCCGCCGCCGCGCTGCAGGCGCTCGTGGCCAGCCTGCCGGTGCTCAGCTATGCCAAGGTTGCTAGCTTGTGCCCAAAACATATACACTTGTACATGATGAAGTTTAGTTTAGCGGGCAGCAATTCTGTTGATATCTAGGTGGTGTATAAATGAATTTCTGAACGTTATAAAAACATTTGTTATTATGAACTGAGCTGTCTTTCAAATTAAAACAGTTTCCGTCTCACTTCTGTTATATTTATTAATATAATATTCACGGTGCACAGAAGCTGTCAACAACACAGGAGCATCTAAATTACTTTAATCCATAAATACAAATGTACTATTCTATAATTAATCCTTCGAGCCGGACTTACAATACCTTCACTATAACTGTACAACAACTATTGGTCCTTCGAGCCGGACTTACAATAGCTAAACAATAACAGTGCAATCACTTGTAACAGGAGCTATCAACGATCCAAGAGCGTCTAGAACGTTCGCTATCGGCGAGCGGCGCGGCGGTGCGCGTGGCGGCGCTGCGCGGCTGGCTGCTGCTGCTGGCGCGGCGCGGCGCCGACCCCGCGCCCGCGCCGCTGCGCGCCGCGCTGCTGCACCTGCCCGCCGCGCGCGCGCTCAGGTGCACACACACACACACACACTTGGCTGGGACTATAACACTGACCTCTATAATACCACTGGACAGGCTGTTCAAGCGTTTGACAGCAATTTTTTTGTGTCCATTTGAAGCGCCACTAGCGAGAGTCCCGAGAACTAATTGACGTATATTGCAAATGACAGCGAGAAGTGTTTGTTTACTGTAAAGTAATTTTGCATTTTCGTTGGTAATATAACATAAGTAGTAATTACGATGATACGGTTATTGATTAATAAAAATAAAAAAATAAAAATCTTTATTTGAAACAGTTTTATTGATTGTAAAATTTTATTATTAAAAGTTATCGATATTGGCTCGCTGATATCGACATCATTAGTTTTAGTACCACGAACTCTCGCTACATCCGACAGCGCCAAAATGGCGAATATCAAGCAGTCACAAAAGCACGTTGACAACAGACAGTCCAGTGGTATTATAGAGGTCAGTGGACTATAGGAGACGCGACCTTCTACTAATGCTGCATTCCACTAAACGCCCACAACGACCAAAATGCTCCTTTAGTCGTTCCACATAACGACCGCGGTCGTTGTGGTCGCGGCGACATCCTCACTCATGACGTCATGACTTACGCTCACGCGAAACACACGACGACCCATGTCGACAGGTGGGTCGTAGTGGTCGTTGAGAAAATTAGCGGCATTTTCAAAATTCAAGGCATCAAAGATAGCGACTGTGAAACTTACGTTATTTTTTGCGAAAAGAAATATTATCCAAGTGCCGCCGCATAAGTTATTTTAATTACATTTGAACGTAAATTAATTAAATACACCACTAATATTAAATATAAAAAAATAAATTATATTTTTTTTCAATATAAATCGATTTAAACAATAATTATATACTTTACTTGCAGATTATAAACTAACCTCTTAAATCTTTTGCTTTCTTTTTACTAGCTCGCCGTTTGTAATTTGTATTATTTACCTCTACGCTCAAAACGCTCTAAAATCCATTAAACTTGAGTTTACGACAGTGACGCTCACAAGCAAGTGAAACGGGAGAAACTGCGGTCGTGAGCGTGATCGTTGTGAACGCTTAGTGTTTACTTGATAAATAATAAATTAAACACAGTCTAAGATCATTGAAAGTTTATTGATTTAATGATGTAATGATAATTGATGCTAATTAATGATAATGCAGCCGGTTTAATTGCTGTCCGAACGTGCCCTGACTGGTTTAGGTGCGTTTCGAAGTATTTATAACACACCTACTTAAGCATTATTGCTTAGGTGTTCGGTAACAACCTTTGGCCCGAACTGGGATTTTCGTGTTGGTTGGTTGGTACAGCACAACAGTTTACAGTTCTAGGGAAAATAAATGATCTTTTTAGAAATAGCAAAACTTGACTTGACTTTGCAAGACTTGACGACTCGTTTGGCTCAGTTGGTAGTGACCCTACTTTCTGCGCCAGCGGTCGCGGGTTCGAGTCCCGCTGGGGGCATTCATTTGCTAATCACGAATGTTTGTACTCCAGTCATGGGTGTTTATATTTATAATATGTATGTATTTAAAATTTATATATGTAGTATATCAACTATCTGGTATCCGCAACACAAGCACGTTACGTAGCTTACTGCGGAACTAGATGGCGCTGTTGTAATAATGTCCCAACATATTTATTTATTTATTTCCAAGCCAAGAAGACTTGTTATTACTTACTAATAATCTTAATTTTACCCTATTTCTTTTTTTTCTAATTATTTTTTTTTAATTTTACCAATTTCTGTACTTCAATAAATAAAACAAAATAAATATCTCCCACCAGGATATCCTTGCACGAGACGAGCTTGTACTGGGCGATATTGTTTGCACTCGTCGAGCTCGGGCATTCTGACCTCATGAACATCCCTGTGGACTTCATATTGGCTAATCCTAGGCATTATTGTGCTGATTTGGTGGTTAAGGTAAAGACTGATATTGTATGGTAAGGTTTGGATGTGTGTTTGTGTGTTTGTTTGTATGTAGCTCTGTTACAGCAGTGATAGTTAATAGAAAATAGGACTTTGTAGCTCAATTATTACTGGTTAGTTGCTAATGTCTTGATGTTATTGCTCTATCCGGTTTCACAAAGAAAACGGTACTTTTATCTCAAGGTATATAAGTAATTTTTAAATATAGATTGTTATACAATGATATTATAAGTAAAAAGGTATAGATACGTTACCTAAACGACATTCTATCTTTAAAAACGGCACACTAACGCACACATGAATACAGAATAACTAAAAATATTGCAATAACACACTACATTACGATTAGTCGTCAAAATAGGATGGCATGATTCAAGTATCGCCAGTGAAAAAGAGACAAATATAATTCTCGACAGTGCGTCGTCAACGCGTTGGTAGGCCAATAGCCTAGTTTTAGTGTGCCACTTTTTGAGCGCGTATGACTTATTTACACCTTTTTTCCTAGTATATCAATGTTGTTATAATTTTTTTTATTGTTGAGAGTAAAATTTCAAGGTAGCTCAAGAAATTGTCACGAACGATCGTCACGTCCGTGACGTATTTGGTTGCCATAGAAACCGTTGTTATTGTCTGGCAAATTATAAATATGAGATATTTTCCATTGCTATCTTCAAAAATTACTATTTTTTCTAATTTGTTATTGATCTAGTTTAAGTGTAGGTTCATTTTAGCTTTTTCTTATTTTAGGGAATAACATCAATTCTCCGTCAACAAGTGCTGCCAAAAGATCTGAAAAACAACATAATCGAGAAACTGTTGGACAATATGAAGAAGTATTCAGAAGATCATGCTGTACAGATTTTGATGGTGCATTTGTTTTCAGGTAGGTTAAGTTTTTTCAATATTTTTTCAAGTCATTCAATTCAAGTCATTTAGGTTTCTGTTATGCAAATCATTAGAAGCGATTCACTCTACGAGGTTCACTTCGGGTTACTTCCCTACTGGAAAACAAAAACTAATATATCCCATGTAAATTTTTCCGCAATACTAAGTAGGCTATTTTTCCCTGTGCCTTTTGTATGATAATATGTTATTATTAATATGTTGGTACATAATTACAACAGCGCCATCTAGTTCCGTGGTAAGCAACGTTTCGTGCTTGTGTTACGGATACCAGATATTTGATAAACTACACATATAAATTTTAAATACATACATATTATAAATATATATGACTGGAGTACAAACATTCGTGCTGTGACATGTGAAGTCCGCCAACACGCACTAGGCCAGCGCGGTGGACTATGGCCTGATCCACCTCGTACTGAGGGAGGCCCGTGCCCAGCAGTGGGACGGTAAAAAGGGCTGAAAATAATAATAATTTAAATATTTTTATTTCACAGCTGACAGCAAGTTAATAAGTCCAAAACTAGAATCAGATGTTTCCAACATGGATCCCGATGTTCTAATGAATTCAATGGAACGTATCACTTTACTATACAAAGTTCTGAAGATATGTAAGAAAAAAACGAACAAACAAGTAATTACATCAGCTCTCAAGTATTTCTTAAGAGAAACATTACCTCCCGCTGCCACGTTGAGCAGGGTGGTGATAGAGTATCTAGAGATATGTAAAGAGAGTGAGAAGAAAGAGTTTAAGTTGTTGAGCGATAGAGAAAAGTGGGTGGAGAATTCGGTGCTAAATGCTGATATTGTTTTTGAGGTTAGTTTTTTTATTTTTTTATTACTATGACCTTGATTGTAGTCTATTAATATGACGGATATCCGAAGATAATTTTATTTTTCTAATACCATATTCTGATGTTTCAATTATAATTAATTTGTAATGTAATTAATATCTTTTACAGGTGTTTGAGACATCTGTATCGCAAGACCAACTTCCAGTACTAAGCGGGTGGATATTCGAAGCACTATGCCATCTATTAAACGGCAAAGTCTCATCAAAACTGTTACCATATTGCCTCTTAACGTTGCTCGTATCAGCTAGTTCAAACGCTCACTTACGCTTAATAAACGCTTTAACTAACCATATATTTCGTCTAGGTTTCTATAAAACACCAGAAAACGTCCAAAATTGGGGTATTTTTGATGATTTTGCCAACAATTGGGGAAACAAAATGTCGTTTTCGGAACGACGCCTGTTATGTATTGTGGCCCTTCATTCAAATTTTAGTGCGAATCAGTTGGAGAGGTTGAAGGAACTGTGTGAAGGGAACGAATGTTTGAATGATTTGAAGCAATGCTTATTGGCCATTTAGTGATGTGTTGGTTGTGATCGCTTTGGAAATTTAAAATTAAATCGATTTAAAGTTATCGATTTTAATTTATATGTAAATATTGAAGTAGTAGTTCAACTTAGTTTGCTGTAGGTAATTTGCTAGATTTTCTTAAACATATGCTTTATTCGGTAAGACAAGTGGTAATGTTGGGAATGATTCGCACATGATAATATTAGAGGTGCGAGACTCGGATTTGAACCCGCTTCGTTCGGTTTCCAGTAGAACCTCACCACTGTGCTAATACTGCCTTGAATAAAAGTAAAATATATATAAATTAACACGAAATGCTTTAGCTCAGTACACGATTAAACAATATTTTAAAAATTTTAATAAATAATTCATTATTGGCGAATGATATAAAAGATTGAATGTAATATAATATTTTGTTAATATTTTAACCGACTTCATAATGGAGGTATTGAATTTGGCGTTTACTTTCAAATAAATATATTTTTCTATATACATATGAGATTTAAAGTCGCTTATTATTAATATTAGAGCGTTGGCTTGTAATTAAAATATTGCGACAAGTTCTTAATGCAAATATTTGTTTAAAAGAAATAACCGTTTTGTTGAAGATGTTTTTTTATACGTAGTTTATTAAGTTGACTTGATAAAATGATAATATTTAGTGATGTGAAATGGTTATTTTTCATTTTCGTATCGATTTTAATGTATTTTTTTTATACATGTTCATTCCATTTTGCTTTATAAGTTTTATGTTTGAATTAAAATTGTATTTTTTTGACAATACTTTAATTTAAAAACTTCTGGAATTTTTTGAAATATCTCATTTTTTATAAATCTTACAACTATGGAGTGTCGATGTAAGGAATACTATCTTATATGAGAGACAAGTTAAAAAAATGTCCATCTGTAAGCAGGAAAAATAGTTAAAAAAACCAGGTATTATATGAATTTAGCTTTTAGCGGAGTTTTATTTTATGTATAGATGTCGGTGTTATGGGTGTGTATAAAAATAAAAATTTAAAATATTCTATTCACCATTAAACTATTACAATGTTTACTGAACCTCATGTGTTTACCAGCAGTTCAGAAAAAAAGGCCTCAGACCTATGAAGAAAATAGGCAAAAGAAATTCAGCGGGAGGAATATTATTATACTGTCTTATAAATCAAAAATTTAAAACTTAAACCCGCCATATTTATGCTACTTTACTAATCAATTTATTACACTTCACGCAACTTCACAGACATTTTATACATGCACTTCATACATCACACAAACTTTGAACTCAATTTTCTCGAAATTAGAATTTTGCAAAATATTACATTCATCCCTTCATGTCTTCAATTGTTTGGAATTGACGCTTTTTGACGGACACTTTAACTTACACAATATAGTACTCCTTACTTCTACCCTCCATAACATGGAGGTTAGAGAACAGGAGGACGATCGCCCTAGAATGTAGTGTCTCAGGAATATGGACAAACTAAGGAGGCGCTGCGATCGCTAAGTTGTCTCAATGCCTAACTTCACGTTGTCTCAAAACTAACTTCATCTACTTGTACTCATAAACAGCTAACTTCACAGATACTACTTACCGACTGCAGCGCGTTATAAATTCTACAAATTTTCAGGGACACGCAGGTAATGCTTTAGTATGAAGCGATCGTCCTCCTGTTCTCTAACCTCCATGCTCTATACTTACAATAAAATATAGCAATACAATGCAATAACATCGACAGATCACAGATTAGAAATTAAGTTTAGAATTAAAATTGAATATTTTTCAATATTTAATAATTGTAGTACAAATAAATTGTAATTAATGAGGCCTTCGCCGTTAAAGAGCTGTAGAAATGCTTGGAGTTTACGTATCGATATATTGCACTTAAATCTGATTATTTCGTTAAATAATTTCTTCAAATCGATTATTCAGAACATATATCGATATAATCGATTTTTTTCTCTAGAGGAGCAAAATTAATATGATTCCGTTAAATGTTTTTTATCGATTTTCTTATATATTATTCGTCATTTGTTATACATTTTTTTTTTAATTTTGTTAATAAAAGTATTGTATAAGTAAATAGTAATTGTTGCTCTTATACAATGTTTTCGAGCTTAGTCTAACTTAGTGATCTCTTAATCATAGTAAAATAAATATATGAGCGTTGTTTTCCGTATATACAATACTAGTGTATTGCCCCGACGTCGTATACATTTTCAATAGATATTTACCCACAATTTGTTTTTATTATTGTTTTTTTTTATTATATGCGAATAGTTTTGGGTGTTTAAGGAAGGAAGTTGTCGATTCGATTTGGATAATTCTTTTTTTGTTGATAGCGATTACTTTAAGTATTTACTTACTATTATCATAATTTTTGATATATGTTACCTTTATCTGTATACATTGAACCTAAAAATATATAATTAAGTAACTATTAAAACTACCAATCAGTTATTTTTATTTTTTAGATTTGAGTTCGCTTGATATTTTTGTCTATTATGAACAAATAATTTTAAAAAGTTTAAATGAAACTTAACGGAACAATTTTATGAATAATTTATTTCGAAGGTAATTTATACCAAATTAAGGTCAAACAAATGGACCGATCGAATTGAAAAACAAATTTACTTAATTTCACTTATAATTGTTTACGTCTTAGTTAATTTCTTTACTATTTAAATTTGAATTGATAACGAAGATTTGTTAGTCATTAGATGTCTACGACGTGTGGTATTGAAGTCTTAGAACAATAACTAAGCATAGAAGGAAGCTAAATTTAACTAATATAGTCGTCCCTATTTTCTTATACACTTATAACAGTTTTAGAAAGAGACAGATGTAGGTTGCTCAAATCATCACAAAGCAAAAGTCAATTTGGTTACCTTGACTATCTTTATGATACTAAGTTTAAAAGTTACCTAACGTCTCAAGTTTTTGTCTATGATCATCTTTCTTAGTTCATCGCATTTTTGTCGTTTAATGCTATGAGCCCATGCGAGTTGAAGTGCTTCGGTGATTTTACATGTTTTTATCTGGTTTTTATAAAAATAGTTGAAGAGAAAATAATGTCCTGCATTATAGTGGGATGTAAATCACATTCATCCCGCAAAGAAAATGTTGATACTCTTTTGTCTATGACGGCGTACACTTGAAATGTCGTAAAGCGCATTCTATGCTTTAGTTATTGTTCTGAGATTGAAGTAGTTTAATTTAATGACAGTGTACATTAATTATATTTTAAGTCATGCTTATGTGGAATAAAATGTTAGATATATAATGATTGTTTATTGTTGTCCCCCAAATTCTTGAAAATTGGTATGCGACACGTTTAGCTCAGTTTGTAGTGACCCTAGTCGCTGTGCCAGCGGTCGCGGGTTCGAGTCTCGCTGGAGGCATTCATTTGTATAGTAAGGACGAATGTTTGTAGTCATGGGTGTTTATAATTTTAATATGTGTGTATTTATAGTTATATTTACTACGTGTAGTGTTTCAACTATCTGATTTCATAACATAAACCTGGTAGCTTACTATAAAACTAGAGGGAGCTGTCCTAATGTCCAAGCATAATTATTTACTTATTTATTAATTATACATATAACATCTAACGATTTTGTGGTATAATAATTTTATTTCGATACGAAGTTGATTTTTTTGCTCAATTGTTTCATTTTTGTTTATGTTAAAATTGGGAGCTTAAAAATTAGTCGTAACGATTAAAATTCCTTACAATTCCTACAAAATCATTTTTTATAGATTGTTTATCACAACCAGATAAGATTTCAAAGTGGTAGTGCCACGCTTGTTACCTTCGGGTAGCAGCCGAATGGGCCGGCACGCCCCGTATCGTACCACTCTCTCACAGAAGACCGGCGTGAAGTGGCAGCTATGCTGTCGCGTTTCGTCCGGAAAGTGAGAGTCCGGGAGGCCCACTCCTCATCCCTCTTCCCGTCCTTCTCACTCCTCCTTCCCTCCCTCCCTTTCCTGAAAGGCCGGCAACGCATCTGCAAGCCCTGTGGTGTTGCAGATGTCCATGGGCGGAGGTGATCACTTACCATCAGGTGAGCCTCCTGCCCGTTTGCCCCCTTTGTCCCATAAAAAAAAAAAAAAAAAAAAAAAATAAAAAAAAAAAAAAAAAAAAAAAAAAAAATTAGAATTTAGATATACGAGTAGATGTCAGTTATTGAGTAACAGATAAAAGATAATACATTTGTAGAGTTATGCATTTTTTTGGTGCAGAGATAATTCTTTATCAATGAATGTAGTTTACTTTACTTTTACAAGTTTACAAATGGATTCGATTTCGTGTTAGATAGACCTTAAGCCTCCCCTACACTACTTGCCGAAGTTAATTCAACGAAGTACTGGTCCAAATTGACCGAAGTCCGAAGTACTTGACTATACTCTGCTGAATAGTGGAGTGAGACGTATCAAGTATTTTCGAGTTCTTTTACTTGGGCCCAAAATCCGGCAATGATAGGTGACAATCTTAAGTATTGTAATGTTTTCCGACCGATTGTGGCCATGGCGGCCAATCTCATTTCGACTACCGAACTACGCAGGACATATTATAGTGCAGCGCGTGTATGCGCAGACACCAGTGCACTCTCTGTTCCTATCACTCTCATACTTGATACTAGGGTGGGACGACTGCTCGACACAACCAGTGAGAGCTAAGGCGCAGGACCTACGGCTTTACGTGCTCTCCGAGGCACGGGGGTGACACACCACCAACTCCCCAACTCCAGGCTGTTACTAAGGCTCACTAAACAGAAAGACTCAATAAATAAATTTGGCTCGACCCGGGACTTGAATCTTGAGGACCTCTCGTTGTGTGGCTGTACATGCTAGCCACTACACGTGTCCCCAAATACCCTGGGCGCCGGGTACCCAGTTCGTTGGTATTAGACGAATATCACGAATATAACGACGTATAGCAATTATAATGTAACTGATGGACGTAAGTACACATGATTTGCTGGTAATAAAAAGAATTATTTATGAGGGTCTGGTACCCTCGTTAGTGGCCTCCAACCTCCCCTATAGCCACCCCGAGCCTCGCTAAACTGATTTACGAGCGACTGAACTCACGATACTGAATTCAACACTCTAGGATCTAATTTATGAGCAACAACGGCTCCCACGCAACTCCACTGAGTTGCTGCTGATAATTTATGAGCAACAACGGCTCCCACGCAACTCCACTAGTTGCACTGAATCTCTAAATATAATTTATGAGCAACCACGGCTCCCACGCAACTCCACCGAGTTGTACTGCTGATAATTTATGAGCAACGGCTCCCACGCAACTCCACTAGTTGCACTGCTGATAATTTATGAGCAACGGCTCCCACGCAACTCCACTAGTTGCACTGCTGATAATTTATGAGCAACGGCTCCCACGCAACTCCACTAGTTGCACTGCTGATAATTTATGAGCAACGGCTCCCACGCAACTCCACTAGTTGCACTGCTGATAATTTATGAGCAACGGCTCCCACGCAACTCCACAAGTTGCACTGCTGATAATTTATGAGCAACAAAGGCTCTCACGCAACTCCACTAGTTGCACTGAAACTCTAAATATAATTTATGAGCAACCACGGCTCCCACGCAACACCACTGCATTATCACACGCTGGTAAAATAAATTCACTTACTTGGCAAACACGGTGTTGCGCCTGATCTGCCTCGCACCCACAGAATACTTTCACTTGGGAGCTCGCACCTGATCTGGTCAGCGTCCCGTACACGACCGCGTTTCGAACACGTCTGTTTCAAATCTCAATCTATTCTATTTAGCTGTCATCGTTCTACCCTCACGTTTATGACAAATAATATTTAAATATTTAAACACTTATTTCGCGACTACCCTACGGTATTCGCGACAACACGATCGAGGCAGTTGCTTGGAAACACGGTTCATATGCATTTGGGCATACTACTCGCATACATACAAGCGATGGTTATGTGGGACCAGTGCCGGATTAAGCAAGCGCGGGGCCCGTAGCAAATTCTTTCAAAGAGCCCTTGATCTGCTAGGAGTTCTTAAGTATAAAGTGGTAAAAATACAATTCAATACTCAATACGTTTATTTGGTATGTATCTAAGGTTAATTAATAGTGTAGTAAATTACTATAGGCGCTGTTAGGCTCTGACAAGTACAAAAAGCCTGAGATGGGGTTTCCTGGCAATTTAGAATAATTTTAGTAGGAAACTAACAATTGAAAACTGATGAGACTACATAGATTATTTTTTTCAATACATATTTCAAAGTTGGGTGCTATTACATTTTTTCTCGTATTTGACTGTTTAACACCATTTTTCCATCCTCCATGCGTGATCATGGTTTAGATATGGTCACAAAATTAAAAAAAAAATATGCACGACAAAGTTCGATTATTTATCTCGGGAGCGCTCTAAACAAATATTTCAATTTGTTTTAATAAATCAGTAAAAACCTTGTTTCTGTAAAGGATGTATCATAAAATTCTACTTTTGGGCATCTTTTGATGCTTTTTTACATAGAACTTAGAAGGTATAATGATATACTATTATATAAAAATGCGGACGGAAATGTCTGACGTGGATTGTCTTAGTAGGAAAAGTTGTAACGTTTCACGTTCTTGTGACATCAAAAAAATTTAACATACCACACCTTAATAAGTTTTACTCAAAAAATTACGCTCAGGCAGAGATGAGTGAGTTTAAATATGCGGGGCCCCCTTTCGCGCGGGGCCCGTAGCAATTGCTACTCTTGCTATATGGTTAATCCGGCACTGTGTGGGACCCACCAACTCAAATCCAACGGGATCTCCATCTTAATGGGACACAGGATTCGGGCACTCAACTATAATGCTTCAAAGGCAGGTCTGCTGAAGCGGACCACACAATCAATGGGTTGCTTCGGTAGTCCGATTCTGCTATCAGAGAAGTACACGGTACACCGCCCATCAAGGTGGTCCACTATCTTGTCTGGGCTAATGAGTCCCGCTATCATCCCATAATCATCTCTCCACGTACTTATACATCCTATATTTGTACTTGTACATCTTATATTTGTACTTGCATCACTGTATAATTTTTTAAAGTGCAATAAAGAATACATAATAAATTTAATGTTTCCGTTTAGCCGTTTTAGTTTGAAGCAGTAACTTGCATACACACATTTTTGCAACTTTTCGAATATTGTACTTAACTATTGCAATAACGTAACTTGTAACTTCATAATATATTCATGTTATAATATTATGATAGTATCGTAGAAGTTTGGTTAGCGCTATATAAGTAGATGAAGTTTCCGGTCTTCTCCTACATTTCCTTTTGCCGTCACGTTTGGCTCAGTATGTAGTTTACGTATTTGCTCGCTATATATTTGCTATTAAGTCGCGGGTTCGAGTCCCGCTGGGGACATTTATTTGTGTGATGGGAACGAATGTTTGTACTCCATTCATGGGTGTTTATATTTAAAATATGTATGTATTTAAAGTTATACAGTAATGTGTATTGTGTAAAGTATAACTATATCTGGTATCCATAATACAAGACTCATGAATTAATATGGAATTAGACGGTCTTATTTATTTATCACGTAAGCAACTATATTATCTATACGTACCTAAGCATTAGTTAAAGGCATTAAATAATTACGGACTAAAATTATTATTAATAATTTACTAACATAATATATTCTCACCAAATGCAACACCTAATTGTAAGATGTCATTTCCTTTGAACTACTTTATCTGTGTCAAAACAAACAGCTACAGCCCCGATGAAGAGAAGCCAGCAGGTGACAAATGGATTATACTGTATGTCATATATCATTTAATTCGACATACCATCTGCGTTATAATAATTTGTTTAACTATAATATACTAGCAATTCCCGCGGCTTCACCCGCGTTGTAATCACTGTTAAAAATAGGAATTGGTGGTAGAGCGTTGAAAATTCTTCAGAAATTTCAAAAAAATCTTCGATTCTTGTAAGAGCCGTTGGCTAAACAATAGGCAAGACGGTGCTGGGTAGGGTTAGCTATTGCATCAAGCGAAGCGACGCTTAAAGCAGTGCATTTTATTCTCGCGTCCGTATTTTTTGCGACATTCTATCCAAAATAAAATGCTTGACAAATCATTTACTAAAACCTTCCTCGAGAACCACTCTTTCCATTAGTGAGAACAGCATGAAAATCGGTGCAGTAGTTTTTGAGTTTTGCGGGAACATACAGACAGACGCGGCGGAGGACTTTGTTTTATAATATGTATGGATAATACCTATTAAATTTAATCCGAAATGATTTTCTTCCTCTAAGCAGATTTGCAAAAGGCGATTTAAATCGGATCTTAGACTACATATTATAAGCAAGAAATAGTAGAGAAAGGCAGTAAAAAAGCTAGTTTTTTTTAAATACAACGGACTTTATTCTCAATCGATTGACATTAATAATTAAAGAGAGAATTATAGTAAACACTAGTGACATTTCCGCACTTTACTTAAATGTATGTATTTTTTTAATACAGATTTCCGTGTTTTTTTATATGATTTTTATTATAAAGATAACAGAAGCCTCTCTCGCGGAAAAAATCAAAAATCGAAACGTTATTTTAACAAAAGTAAAACTAAAGTCTAAGTAAGTATTATAGTGTGAATAAAATCTACTAAGGTCAAGTCTATACAAACCAGTTTGTAGTGCATACTAATATGTTCAGAACTAATGATAAGATTATCAGTGTAATAATTGATCAATTTATAATTTATCAGTTAACGATTCGTAATGGCGGCAACACGTCGCGGTTACATTTTCGGTGCGTTCGTCTCTAGTGTTATATGCGTTATTTTGATAATCGTCGCTATTTCTAGTGATAGTTGGGTCAGTATTGTATTATATTGTTAGTAGAAGAAGTGGTCTAATAAGAAATGATTTTGCGGATTTAACGGCCTATAAGTTAATGTGTGATAAAACGGTAAAAAGGAAATATTGCTTACTATGTTATCTATTATTAGTCATAATAAAAATATGTGAACGTACTTTTTGGTATCAATTTTAACACATTTTAAAATAAAATTAGACCATTTTTGCACTGTTTTTTATTCAAATTGTTCATAGCAGCTGTGTGATAATTTAAACGTTAGTAATTAAGTGTTTTGTCCACCAGCCCGCACTTGGCCAGCGTAGTGGGCTATAGATATATAGATGTATCTCCTCGTATTGAAGGGAGGATGGTGCCCAGTAATGGAATGTTAAAAAGGCTGAATAAATATATAACATACATAAATAGAAATGAATAATGATCTTGGGACATTGACATAGCATGATCTAGTTCCGTAGTAAGCTACGAGGCTTGTTTTATGGATACTCGATGGTTGATACACTTATATTTATATACATTAATGTAAACACCCATAACTGGATGACAAAACATTCGTGCTTATCACACAAATAAGTACACCCAGTGGGATTCAAACCCGCGACCGCTAGCACAACAAGTAGAGTCACTAGAAAATAAACTTAGCGTGTAGTGTATAAACACTGTTATTTATTATTAATATGTATTATACATGCGTTTTTCTCCTGTATCTGGATCTGTTCGATTATCAACCAATCGCACCCAATCATTCGTTTGTGTATATATTTATTCGTACGCTTTTATTAACTTAAGTATCCGCTGTCTAATATGTCAGACAAATATTTAATATATTTATTAAATAAAAGGTTTTAAATCTCAATAGTCCGCTTTAATAGTCCATTTGGACATATAAAAGATTTGTTTCATTCGCTATAAGACGCGTTCTCTCTCAGCGAAATATCCTGCAATAGATGAAATCTTTTGAGAGTATTATATCAATCTTGTATCGTGATATTGAGAACGAAGAAAATCAACCGTTGTTAAAGTGGAATGATAGAACCTTTTAGATGTTAGAAATAGATTCTAGAACCATTTACAGTGTTTAAAAATATTTTTTTATAGAAATGTTCGCTATTACTAAATATTGAGGAGTCAGGAGCAATTTTCAATGAGCATTTTTTGTATTGTTTGTTTTTTTACCTTTATTCTACAATCGTTGAAGAGAGCAAATTTTTAAAATTGTGTTGAAACCGTCTATCTCTGTTAAATATACGTCTTCTATACGATTCAATTATGTTTGTTTGTAATGTAAAAATGTATGGAATTAACCCTTATGCTATTGTACTTATAAAAAGAAACCTGTCTGTCTGTATTTTCAAACTAATCTCCTAAACAGCTAAACCAATTTTGACGTGGCAGATAGCTAATATTAATAAGGAAGAAAAAAAAATTAAAATGTGCCTTCGAATGAATATACTATTTACCATTATAATATTATTTAGATATATTTAGAATCCTACATTTCAACTACTGTAACATGATATCTTGTCTAACTTCGAAGCACCCACGATCTAAACTATCTTGATCCCGAACATGTTGAGTTGTTACATAGTGGAGAAGTCACGTACACTCTCACACACTAAATAATTCACTTACAAACTTACGCATTTAGTATTATTAGTCAATTTCAGGAGCAAAATGTTGAGAAAGTTTCAATTAGGTTTGAAAACAGGTTGTTATTTACAAAAGGGTATTTCAAAAAATATTTAATTTACCTACAAATTCGACTCGGGTTTTTTGTATTACCTGTTATATATTGAAATGATATTACTTTTCTAATGTCAAGAACGTATCCTGCCTATTTATCTGACACATATGATGTCTGGACTATTGCCTATATCACAGATTCTTATACTATACCGTAGAAAAAAGATAAGATGCATAACTGTTTAGCGTGGACTTCTTTCTAGGTTTCTTCTAAGTGATTTATACTACACAAAAAAAATCTTATCTTCTTTGATCAAATTGGGACTAGTACCTAGGTCTAGTGCTTTGCAATCATACCTGCTAACCACTAAACGGCTGTATATATTATATCAAGAACCTTAATAAATATTCTACCAACTACCCAAAATTTCCCAACTATAATTATTATAAACGTCAAATAAATGATGATAAATGAAGTAATGAGAAATAATCACTTTGGTGCGAGAGAAAAATATTAACTACAAGCTGTATGTAACAGGATCAAAGTTAAGTGCGGTTTCATACTGTATAAGTTTTTTTTAACTTTTAATATATATACATATTATAAATGTAAACACCCAACCCAATGACTGGATTACGAACATTCGTGCAAATCAACAAATTAATTCCCCCAGCAGAACTCGAACCCGCTACTGCTGGGCAGAAATTGACATGATAAATATAGTTTTTTTATGAGTATACTTATATTAAATATAAAGTTTGGTACAAATCATTTGAAATAAATATACAAGAATTGCTCATTTACAAGTAATACTGTAAGATAATATTTTACTTTAAATACCTATTATAGGCTCTACATATAAATGTAGCGATCTCTCGATGCAATTCAATGATAATATTAAATATTGTTTTATTACTTCTATTGAATTTATGTTGGCATGCAATGATAAAAATTGAGGGATTTTTGTAGAAGGTATTAACATAACTAACTCGTATTAATGTACAAGTATAAAATAATATACCTATTGTAGAGACATTCGCTTCACTCGGGCGGTAATGTAATAAAAGGTAGCGCTACCTATATATTAAAAAAAATTAGTACCAATAGAAGCAGTGAAAGAATGACCTGATGAAATTTTCATAAAAATCACACAACATACACACACACACTACGTAATATTATAGTAACTACTCTCTACCTCTAAGAGGTAGAGAGTATCTGCCAAACGAGCGAAGTTGAAACAGTCCATAATTTTTCCGCAATTATCCAATTTCCTGCGCAATTTTCTTAATTTTTCTTACCATAAGAACCTTTTCTACAAAGTGTAAGAAAAATTTAAAAAAGTTTAATGATATCGCTTAAGTTGTTCTCAAGTAATGGCGTGACCAACGGAAACTGGCATTCATTTTATATTTAGATGCTAGCAATTCCCGCGGTTCCGCGTGCGTTCTAATCACTATTCTAATTGAAATTGGTAGTAGAAGAATGAAAGGGTTATAATTATAAACACTATTTTATGGCGAATCATATAAAATCATAATTTTGGTAAAAAAATAAAAAATAAAATCTGAAAAACCACCCTTATCACCTAGGCCAGGGGAATAAAAAATAGCCTACGAACTATTCTCAAACCTACCAAATATATATTAAAAAAAGGATTTCGATAACAAACACTGTGACACGAGACTTTATATAAAAGAGAAGACAAAATTAAAATGAAATTCAAATGTTTTATACTAAATCTGAAAACAAAAGACATCTCATATGAATATAAAGTAGTGTATGATGAAGAAATTGACACTTTGTTCCAGGTAGAGTGTGCGACGTATAATCAAAATGATAATGACCGAAAGACTAGTGACACCCGTTATGGTTTGTTCGGAGGGCAGTTCAGTCTATACTTGCTCATCACACCGTCCTACAGCACATTGCATAGTAAGTTATAAATGTAAAACTATTAACTAAGAAAGCAAATGAAGCCGGGTAAGTCCTTGAGCCTCGTACTTGATATTTTCATATGAGAGACATTTTTAATATCGAAACTTTAATTAACAAGTCGGTTAACTCTCTGTCTGAGAAGAAAATCTCTTAAAACTCTTAAAAAAGCATAAGAGCCATTAAAATTGGTGACATAAAATATTTCATTTTTTAATGATATATGGTGACAAATACAATATTATGTTTTTAGAAATATAATACATAATAATAACATTTTTGATGTTGCTTTGAGAAGTGCACTTAATCACAGCAAATTGCAAATTATGGTAACGGTATTTTTTTTGTAATAATTTTGACCCTCCTCGTCTTGAGGGTAGACCTGCAGTGGGACGTTAAAAATAACTGTATACATTTTACTTAAAATCACCTCCCTTTACTAAGCTTTAGCTTCTTAGCTTTTAATTCAATACAATTGATAAAGATCTTTCATTCGCTTCAAATACGCCTAAATGGTAGAATATGTCAACGTCAAATCCCATTGGGAGATTTCGCGCTTGCTTTCGAATACTAAACAACGAGTAAACTCAAGTTTGTCCTCTGTTTAAATTCCATTTTTAATATTGGGATGAAAGCTGAAAACTTAAAGGATCAAAAAATTTTCAACAGATATTTTAAGTCTATCTAGCCACATTTTGCCATTGTGTGGGCTTGTTTTTGTGAGAAATAGATTACCTATAACATAATAAAGAGGATATTAAAAATTAAATTTATTGTTTTATATTATTTACCATTCTAATAACGAAAGCGGCGGCGACAATGCCTCGGTCCGGGTCCTGGGTTCGAGTCCCGGGTTAGTGTAGTTCAGTTATTAAGTATTTCTGTTTAGTAAGTAGTAACACCCCAGAGGGAAGTAGGCGGTGTGTCACCCCCGTGCCTCGGAGAGCACATAAAGCCGTCGGACCTGCGCCGTAACTCTTAATAGACGATTTTATTACAAAATAAATATAATATAAAAGATCTGTTAGGTCATGATTTACAGTAACTATTGTTTTTCTTTAACAAAGATAATATACAGGTATCTACGAGTATATATAATATAAAAATGAATCCCTATTTTCCTTGGTCACGACATCACGCGTGAACGGCTGGACCGACTTCGCTAATTCTTTTTTGTTGTGTTTGTTATTGTCAGGAGAAGGTTCTTATAAAAGAAAAAAATAATAAAGTTGTGCGGAAAATTAGGAAAGTTAAAAACTTTAAAAAATTATGACCGTTGCCAAAGTAAATATATACAACACGTACCTAGGGACGAACCCGAGCGAAGCGAGGGTGAGCTCCTAGTATTATATAAAACATAATCTATACATCTGTATAGATTATGTTTTATATACATCTGTATAGATTATGTTTTATATAATACTAGGGGCTTACCCTCGAACCCAGAACTGGACCGATTTCGACGGAAATTTCCCTGGCAGTTAGCTGATACTAAAAAGAGTACTTATATTTAAAAAAAAATCATTTTGGGTATCGCTAAAATATCGTGTCTAGGAACGAATTCGAGAGAAGTGAGGTTGATTCTTTAGTATAATTTTAAAATAGGCAGTACTAATCATACCTACTTATCAACAAAACAACCTGTCTAAGTGTGACCTGTCCGTGACTTATTTACGTCATCGAACCCTTCATGAAGTTTGAATTTGAAATAAGATTTTGATGTCACTTTTGATAAGGGATTGTGGTCCAAAATGCTACCCGCAATAATTTATACATAGAGGCCGCAGCTCGCATAAATTATATTATGTTTTCAAATATTGATCCGTACATATAAACAAAATTGAAATGTCTGTTTTTAATTTCAAATTAACTGCTTCTCACTAAATGCATATGAATGTGTATACGGAACTTACTCGTACATAAAAAACATTTTTTAAATTTTTGTCTGTCTATCCGTTTGTTCCGGCTAATCTCTGAAACGGCTGGACCGATTTAGACAGTACTTTCACTAGCAGATAGCTAATGTTATGAGGAGTAACTTAGGGTACTTTTATTTTATTAGAAAAATATGAAAACACATTAATTTATTTTGACTTAGGCCCATCGAAGCAGGCCGGTTTTGCTAGTACTGTTGGTAATATTTAGATTTGGTACTTGAACGAGCTTCGATCGACATCTTTCGGGGAAAGTATAAAAATTACGTTTTTCCAGAAAAGACACGTACGTTTGTAGATAAACTAAAAGGCAAAATCTATTTAAATACAAAGAGGCAAGTCGTTAGAGCCGTTTCCGAGATACGAAATAAATGTATATGTATAAATATACAAGAATTGCTCCTTTACTAGGTCAAGTTATATTTTTTAGGCGAATGCTTCGAAAAAAGTATGAAATTAATTTAATTTTACATATAATATAAGGTATCTAAATACTTTTGTGTTTGTTACTGGTTCCTCAACTTAAATAAAAAACTACTTATAAATATAAGTACTTGTAAAATTACATCTTAGACTACCTAGTTACCTTACCTAGATTGAACTTTTCTTAAATATTATTCTACTAAAGGGGTACCAGTATATTTTTTTTACAAACTTTGAATATCTTACCTATTTATATCTAATCAAAAGCCTAAAAGATAAGTTACAAGCTTCTAGCTTTAAAAATAACGGAATCTCCATACAAAATTTTATACCCTTTTTTTTTTTTTGGTATCGCTGGAGGAAACTCATCATGAGGTCACCGGTTGACGGACCGGTGGGGACTGTGATACTCCTACTCTCTAAAACCTCCAGCGTACTCGACCGTAATGTCCCTGCGGAAAATTTTATCCCCTATTGCAACCCTTTACAATCCGTTTTTCACCTTAAAAAGTATGGCTCAAGACTATCTGTGTACCAAATTTCATTAAAATCGGCTCAGTAGTTTTGGCGTGAAGCGCGACAGAGTTACTTTCGCATGTATAATATTAGTAAGGATGTTGTCTCTCTCCTTCTATTTTTACAAAAGGTAAGTAATTTTTATTAACATTACGTATTAATATATATCTTTTGTTACAGTGACATGTGTTCCTGATATAAGCGCGTGCGCTGTCAGTTGCAAAACAGAGGCACTAGCACGAGAGCTAGAGGCAAGTAACATTATCTTTAGAATCCGATTTAAATATATGTAAATGACCACATAATTAGCTTCCTGAATCATTATTTCTAATAAAAAATAAAACGAATATTACTCAAAAATGTTAAGACATATTTTAGTTTTCTATAAACTTTTACGATTGCAGAATATTTACAGAAACTTATACAAAATGTTATAATAATACGATCCTATAATAATTGTAATCGAATAGGTTAAACATAAAATATAAAAGAAGACACGGCTACGAGTTCTTTTGGAACATTTATAAATTTTTTTTTCGGAATATAATTTGTAGCTTAGAGTAGCTTTTTCTCAGACTCTCTTAGGGATGCAGGAGAATCCCTCTCGAAATTTGAAAAAAGTAATTTTTATTAAAAAAAAAACTAAAATAAATACTACCCTATCTTTGAGGTAGACAAATGACACATTTTATTAATAGTTAATATCGAATATGTATTTTCGGAGTTTATCTCGCAAAAATCATGTCTGAGAGAACTTAGCAAGTCTTGAAAGACATGGTCAGTCCGCCAACCTGCACTAGGCCAGCGTGGTAAGCTATGACCTGATTCCCTTCGAATTGAAGGGATGCTCTTGCCAGTAGTGGGACGTTGAAAAAAGGGTTGAGTACAAGTTCGATTGTAGACCCGAATACTTTTCAGGTTCGAGCTCTAGCTGAAGGTTTTCGACCTAATATAGGATGTGTTTCAGTTACGACTGTGAACACCGAAAATCCTTGTAAGTATATAATATTATAAACATATACTTAAGCTCTTAAAGCTCATATATTAGTAGAATATTAATTATTATAGAATCTCCAATAAATCAGCTATAAAATGGAAATAGAAATACGACAACGATGAAGGAAAACATCGTGAGGAAACTGGCATGTCTGATCATGAGCAGTCCGCCTACCCGTAGTTGAGCAGCGCTGTGGACCATGGCAGGATATCCTTCGTATTGAAGAGATGCCCACCCCCAGAAGTAGGACGTTAGAAAAGAATATTCAAATTCAAATTACAATTCAAAATATTTTATTCAGCATGAAATTATTACAATTTTTTACTGAACGTCATGAGTCTACTACCAGTTCGGAAGGAAGAAACCACTGACCTGAGAAGAACTGGCGAAAGAAACTCAGCGGGACTAATATATATATATTTTGTCTTAATGTTTTTTTTTAATTAAATTGAAATTAACAATAAATGTATAGATTGAAACTATACATACATTATACATTTTAGTATAGGTTGAAAAAAAAGGACCTTATGCTGTTATTTACCTTGTATTCAGGCTTTTTTTAACGTCCCATCGATGTTTTCCTTTACCGTAAGACAAGTGGTAATCTTATTAAAAATGATTCGCACATGATCAGAAGTGCAAGACCTGGATTTGAACCCGCATCACTCGATTATCCAAGCGAGCGCGTCACTACTGGGCTACCACTGTCTCGTACAATCTGTTATTTACTTTACCTTTTATATTTTCTAGTATCAGAACCTCCAGTGATATCTTTCGGTGTATACCTGGCTGTAGTGGTCATAATATTCATACAGATGCTAGCTGCAGTGGCAACTGCTATACTAGCTATATTGAACGCTATGACTAACCCTACAGAGCCCATATTTGGGTTACCTGGTAAGTTTTTTCACTTTAAGGCTAACATATATGGAATACCTTTTTAACGTTATTTTTATTTTTTATCAATTATTGTACTAAGTATGTTTTCAATTTTGTTATTGTTTAGAATTTTTGTGTATACTAAATTTCATACAAATCCTTCGAGCCTTTTTAGCCTGAGGTGTAACAAACATACACGTTTGACTCAGTTTGTAGTGATCCTATAACCTATTACTGCGCCAGCGATCACGGGTTCGAGTCCCGTTGGGGGCATTCATTTGTAGAGCACGAATGTATGTACTCCAGTCATGGGTGTTTTTATCTATAATAATATGAATGTGCTTAAAAGTTATATATGTGCAGTGTGTGATATATCTGGTATCCGTAACACAAGCCTCGTAGCTTAGAACGAAACTAGATGGCGCTATTTATTTATTTATTTACGTACACACTTCCTTTATTAAATCCGATTCAGTCCCATTGGTTTGTGAGGCATATCATGAAAGCTCCTAATGTCGTATGAGCACAATTAATTTCGTCAGTATTATATAGAAGAGAGATTATAATATCTGACCGGTCATTTCTTTTATTAATTGATTCTTAAGGACGACACGTTTGACGCAGTGTATATGCTGTGCCAGCGCGCGCGGGTTTGATTCCTGTTGGGGGTATTCATTTGTTGAGCACGAATGTTTGTACTCAGGTCATGGGTGTTTATATTTATAATATGTATGTATTTAAAGTTATATAGTGTAGCGTATCGACTGTCTGGTATCCGGAGAAGCCTCGTAGCTTACCATGGAACTAGATGACGTTCTTTAATAATGTCCCAACTGTTATATTATATAAAAATAACATTAAAATAACTAACCACATAGCTACATAGAATTTACAAGCACTTTTAAATTGTCAATTTTAATTTAAATTAAATATCAGTAGTCAGTTTGTGAAGAATCTACCACCGGCTTCGAAGGCCGTTCTGCTGAGAAGAGCCAGCGCGAAACTCAAAAGTTGCTCTTTTAAAATATAATTAAAATTAATATATAAGTACAATAATTATTATATTTAACCTGCGTTATTATTAACTCAGTAAGTGTAATAAATACAACATGCCATAATGGCATAATACTTGCCCAAAAATGTAAATTTCGATTAAACCTTACAAAAAACGTAATACTATGGTAAAAATGAGAAGGGCGTTTGTAATATAATACGAGAAAATATAATTTATTTTCCTACAATATATTTTACCTAGAATTCAAATTGAAGTATGGTTTACCTACTTCACTTTGTTCTATTATTTGTAGGCAGGTTTATTTATTTATAGTCGTGCTGTCCCACATTTTATCCCCTGAAGTGTTGTAAGCGCCATTTTTTGTTTACGCACTAACCTAATTTCATATAAGCCTACAAAGAGGATCTATGGAGTATAACGTGAAAACCTATTATACTTATTTTGAAGAATATATTTTGAGTTATTTATGTAATAGTAATAAAATATAAAGCTTGATGAATGATGTTTTGTGGGTAGATTATATTATATATTATGTTTTTGAAACTTTTAAAAGGTTGCTGTAAAGCATTCGAAACATTGGAAACCAAAATTCAAAATAAATCCGCGACAAAATCTGAAAAGACAGTTTAGTTCTAACACTATCCCACAACCTGAGCATCTTATGATAGGTACATGGGCGCGAGAGTAGAGTATATAGATAATATTAATAATATACCAATTATAGAGGGGAACACGGAGAGTCACCTATAATATACGGATGATAAAGATAAATAAATACATATTTCGGGACACTATTACACACAGCGCCATCTCGTTCCGTGGTAAGCTACGAGGCTTGAGTTACGGATACCACTTAGTTGATACACTACACAATATATTATATAACTTTAAATACATACATATTATAAATATTAACCCATGACGGGAGTACAAACATTCAAGTCACAAAATTAATGCCCCCAGCGGGACTCAATCCGCGACCGCTGGCGCAGAAAGTAAGGTCACTACAAATTGAGCTCACCAAGTCAATAGAATATTAAAATCGAATCTTAAAAGCTATAAACTATTATTAATATTGTATATATTTACAGGTTGCTTGTGGTCGAATGTAGTGACAGCTGTAATAGGTTTACTTGTTATGCTATTATTTGGCATATACTGGGTGGCGTCTGGTTTGAAGGACCATTTAGCCTTCACTTTTATAGCCTTAGGTGATGATAAACAGAGCTCCTCTTTGGGCTTTTCTTATTGGTAAGTAAAATGATATATGTATACTAGTATCAATATGTGTCTCCGCTTGTGTAAAGTAGTGTATATGATAAAGGATATATAAGCTATCTTAATTCTAATTAATTTCACTTGAATCTGTTGAGCTATTACAACTTGAAAAATTTTTATATACATAGAGTACTAGTTCTTACCCAAGAATTCACACCGTGGTAATTGGAAGAACCTTTAGGAAATATAAAAACACATTTCATAATCTAAAACATTTTCTCCGAGTGAAAGTATCCTACATCCAACATATAGGATACTTTCTTCTTTCCGGATAACCAGCTATCATCATACTAGATTTCATCAAAAGCAATCCAGTTTTCCCGTGATGATAGACAGACAATTTTTTTTAAAAGTATAGGTCCAGCCTATTATATTATAATATTATAAAGAAGTAAAGTTTGTGTGTTTGTTAAATTGTAAGGGGTAATCTCGGGATCTACTGAACCGATTTTAAAAATTCTTTCACCAATAGAAAGCCACATTATTGCTGAGTGTCATAGGTTATATAAAAAACCGAAAAATAAAAAGGCTTTTACGTGGTAGTCCGTTTTGCAAAGTGAATCGGAGAAAAAACGGTCGAATGGAAGCGTTTCTTACAAACGCTGCCTTAACTATGAAAGATATATTTTTGAGTTCTAGAGAAAAGATGTGGAGCTTGAAAATGCCTCCAAAAAAGTCAACGACAGCATATGTCTAACTTTTATATTTAAGTTACAAAAAGTAGTTTTTTTTTAATATTAGTATAGATAATTTAATTTTTAATATTAATATAATACCTACGTATAACCCTCCTTTTGGCAGTCAGAAATTAAAACATAACACTCTGTACTAAAAAAGGATTATTAACATTATTCCCAACGAAGTGGGCACGGGTCAGCTAGTATTTCAATAAGAGTTATTTTTATTTTTAATAGTTATTTTTAATAGTTATATGATTTTAGTGTTCTATATTAGATTTTTTTTTCAGGATGCTCATAGCTTCGATCCTATGCTCGATCGCAAACGTCACTCTCATTGAACTAAGGCGATATTTACTAGAAAGAGACCCTCCTCCGCCCACTATTAAAGTAGAAAATCATTCTGATGGCACTATCTTCCTTTATTAGAATAATTTATTAATAAAAATAAAAATTAAAACAAATAAAACACTATTTTTTAATACTACTTAGTTTTATTTTAAACTGATTGGTTTAGCATAATTTGAAGCTTTTACTTTTTTTTCGAGAACAGTTTGAAATTGACTTCATTTATTAATTTCTATCGACTGAAAGTAATCATTTTAAAACTAAATTTTTTGCTGTTAGAACTGTTTTTTTTTTAATTTATTCTCTTATATGCAACCTATATACAAGAAAAGTGTATTCTTAAGAAATTTTCTGTCTGAAGATGGTTACTATATTATAATATATGTATTTAAAAACATAACAAGTACAAAAATGCAACTATAATAATTTTTTTATGTTACCTAACTTTCAACACCGATCTGTTGCTGAAAATTAATTAACTCAACTAATAAGCTTAGCCCGACTGGGGATTCAAACCCCGACCACAACCTATTCTTCTTTCCTATTCTGAAGTATTATTATTATTTATATAATAATAGTAGAACTAATATTAGAAAATCTCAAACAAAATGTAAGTAAACCCGCAGATATTTAATAGTCGTATAATATAACATTTTTAGTATTTTTTAACCTAAGCGGAGCGCTCTATACAAGAGGACAGCAGCAATTACTTATGTTCTTGTCCCGGTCTTGTTCAGCTCGCTTGCGATCAGATTCAAATGAAAAGGAAAATAAAATAAAGACACTCCAATTAGAGCCATCGCAAAACCTCTTAAGTTATTGATGTCGTTGAGACTAAAGAAACTGGGCTACACTTTGTTGTAGACGAGGAAATAAATAATAGTGTTATAGTCAACAAAACAAATATTTTTTTTATTATTAGATGGTATTATTATTAAAATATTGTAAAAATATTTTTTTTCAAATTTTTTTACGACAGGTTTCAGAGGTTGCCGGTAGGTTCGAGTCCTGCTGGGGGTATATATATATATATATATATATATATATATATATATATATATATATATATATATATATATATATATATATATATATATATATATATAAAACACACACCCACAACAAAGCGAAAAAAGAATTATTGAAATCGGTCTAGCTGTGTTTTGAGTTTTAGGGAAATTAACAAACTGCAAAACGGAACGATTTTACATTAGTCTACTGTAGGCAACATGAAACATAGTAAAATTTTTTCCATCCTTGTTAGTAAAATATATGGATATGCTGTATTAATTTCTTTCGTAGATTCTCATATCGTAAAGAAATAAATTTTAGAAAAAATATTTTTAGCTGACCTTACATCGAGTAGGATCATTTCATTACCTTAATGCTATTAGTGCGTCTTATCCGGATCAGAGCAAGCCCTTCTAATTTGGAATAGCAATCGAAAGCTACTATTTTATTTTAAGGGCTCTTAAAAGTTAATCCTTGAAAACCTAACTTGAGGTGAAGTACTGGCAACTCAGAAACTTTTTCATGAAATAATGACTGTATTTTGCCTTTTTTTTACTATCAAACCCGCGTTTGCTGGGCGTAAGTTAAACTTAACTGTTCTTATAATTTTCTAATAAAATAAAAGAAGCCCAAGTTAGTCCTTGTAGCTTTAGCTATCTGCGAGACAAAATCCCGTCAAAATCGGTTCAGCCGTTTCAGAGATTAGCCTGAGCAAACAGACAGGCAGACAGACAGAAAGATGAACAAAAAATTTTATAATTGATTTTTTAATGTAAGTACCGTATATACTTTCATATTATGCGAAATTAGTGAAACGTTTAAGAACGTTTTTTGTGTGTAGAAGTGTATTAAAAATATACACTTCAATTTTATTTATATGTACTGATTATAGTTACTGTTAAAATTAAGAAGTATTGTTCTAATGTTATTAATAGTAATAATGATTTTATTATTATATATTATATAGTATTTTGATAAATGGGATTTCCGAACCATTGTTCTGTTGAGCCGCTCCGATTATCAAAAATATTTTCATGAAAACCTCACCACACACTGAACAGCCCCATAGGGCGGGAATCCACTGGTTGGGAACTCTCATACATAATAATATAATAATATTATTATAGTAATATATAGTAATATAATAATATTATAATGATAAAAGGGAAATAGACATACATTTCATCGTCAGAATGGAACCTACGATATCGAGAATTAAATCTTGATGGAAGTTACAGCTTGTTAATTGGTTCTATATTCTTTGACACACAAAAACATAATAGCCAATCAACTTATCTTGTTTTATAGTTTTTAATTGTGTAATCTCATTAATTATTAACAGTCTTTCATATCGATTTCATTTGACATTGCCGTAAATATATTTTCTTGTTGGGACTAATATTTTTATCTTTACAAAGTATAGAATAAAGTCGCGTCGTGCGTTTGTACGCTTAGATATTTTAAACTACGCAACAACTTCAAACATGGTTTTTGTTGCACTGTTCGTGTTTTGATTTGTGTAAAAATAAATTATAAATTAATAAATAAAAAAAAACGGATTTTGATGTGGTTTTCATCAATAGATAAAGTGATTCAAAAATAAAAGAAAAGAAAGTTTATACGTAAAATACACGTATATTACAGTAGAAGAAAGCCGATAAAATATCAAATTTCAGTAAAATCTATACTAATCGGTAAACCGTTATATTCACTAACCGTAAGCGAAGCGAGAGTGTAGTCTTAATATAGTAAAATCTAATAATATATAAAAATCTCGAGTATTTGCTATCGAACTCCTGCAAAACGACTTGACCGATATCTATGAAATTTTTTGTGTGTATTTGGTAGGTCTGAGAATAGGTCGTAGGCTGTTTTTTATTCCCCCAAGTGATAAGGGCTCTTTTCAAATTTTTATTTTTAAACCAAGTTTATTTTTTACTTTGTATGATTTCTACCACCAATCCCTACTTCTTAATAGTGATTAGAATAGAGTAATAACCTAAATGAAATAAGTCATTACTGTCTAATTAACGAAACATGATCTATTCGTCATCTATTTCTTGTGTATGACAGATAAGTAAATTGCTTTCTAAGATGAACCTGAAGGCAATGTCTTTTATTACAGGTTTGTTAATAACCATTATCAAGAAAATTGAATTTAATAATTTCTTATCAAAAACTAGATTACATTATAAATGTCGAAATCTGATCGTCTTATGAATCTCCTTTATATTCTATGAGGAATATCGTCGTAATCTAAACGTTTATATCATATAAATATAGCTTTTTACTAAATGCATATGAAAGTGTATACTGTACTAACATCAAAAAAATAATTTTTGAATTTTTGTCTACCTGTCTGTCTGTTTGTTTCGGCTAATCTCTGAAACGGTTGAACCGATTTTGACGGGACTTTCACTAGCAGAAAGCTAATGTTATAAGGACTAACATAGGCTACTTTTATTTTAGAAATAAAAAAAAGGAGTTAAAATCCTTGAAAAAAAAATATGTTTAAATGTTAAAGAAACACCGAGGTGCTTATCGCAGTTCAAGTTGGAAAGTAATTGGTGTTACACCTCGGGGAAACGTTAAGTCGTTTGATCTCTCTCTAGACGTATTAGAAGTCACATCAGTCTATAAGATTAAGGGATTGAAGAGTGCAGCTGAGTTTGTTCCTATTTTTGAACTATAAATTTGTTCTGTGTAGTTGCTTAATATTAGTGTATTTACCGTGATCGAAGTCTGGTCTAGTTTTATATAATTTTGGCAGAAAATATATTTTCAATTTTCTAAATTTATTGTTGATTTAGCAGTAAAAAGCTTATTTTATATTAGCTATAAAATATAATATAAATTATTATATTAGCTATAAAATATAAAATATATAAAAGATTATTATTAATTTGCAGTAAAAAGATTTAAAAAAACTTTTATTTAAAAATATCAAATTTTATTAAAATCTGTCCAGTGGTTCTCTCCAGGGATGTAAGGGGAGTCGAAATCCACCTTAGACTCCCTATCGTCAACCTCACCTGCTCGCGGTGCATCCTGCTGTATAACGAACGAGGCTCTGACGACCGAAATCGTGGCGGTATAACCACACAAATGCTGGAGTCCTAAAATGCAAATCCTAATAGCGGGCAGCAGCGCTATCAGCGAAAGATTTTCAGCTACTGCGGTCACCAACCCGCCTGCCAAGCGTGGTGACTACGGCAAATACCCCCCAAAAAATGAGCGACAACTCAAATTCATGGCCCCCAGTTCCCGGTAGTCGCACTATTCCTGGCCATGGTACCGGTCATGGTAACGGTGCGACGGGGGGTGCTAAGAATCCCCGGGCTACGGCAGGGTACCACAAACGGCGACTGTTTCTGGCCACGTACAACGGACGCTCTCTGCGGTTGGACGAGCATCTTACAGAACTAGAAGTAGAGTTAAGTCATATAAACTGGCACATAGTGGGTCTATCGGAAGTCCGAAGACAGGGTGAGGATACGATGACACTAGATGCTGGTCACTTACTCTACTTCCGAGAAGGACACCAACCATCCCAAGGTGGCGTCGGCTTTTTAATCCACAAGTCACTCAGAAGCAACGTTGTGGAGGTCGGCAGTGTGTCGGCGAGGGTGGCATACCTTGTATTAAAGATAACCGAGAGATATGCTTTGAAGATTATACAAGTGTATGCCCCAACGTCCACACACACTGACGAAGATGTCGAAGCCATGTACGAAGACATAGTGAAAGCTATGTCTCGTACCAGTACCTTCTACACAGTTGTTTTGGGTGACTTCAATGCCAAAGTGGGAGTACAAGAAGATGGCGAATCGAGGGTAGGAAAATTCGGCTTTGGGCGCAGGAATCAACGGGGTCAAATGCTGGTAAACTTTCTGGAGGCTCAGGGGTTGTTCTTGATGAACTCCTTTTTTCAGAAGAAGCCCCAAAGAAAGTGGACCTGGCGAAGCCCCGATAACTTTACTATGAATGAGATCGACTTCATTTTGTCCAATAAGCGTCATATATTTAGGGATGTCTCCGTGATCAACAGGATAAACACCGGAAGTGATCACCGTCTGGTTAGAGGCACCCTGAGTATTAACATCAAAATCGAACGATCGCGGTTAATGAAGTCGATCCTTAGACCAACCCTGCCCCAGATCGAAGCTGGTTGCGAAAGTTTCCAGCTGGAACTACAAAATCGATTTGCCATGTTGGAAACCAAGCAGGATATTGACGACGCCACAAACAGACTGGTGCGTGTCATTCGCGAGGTGGGCAAAAATCACTTTCGACTAAAGAGCAACGGACGTAAGTCGAAGCTCTCAGGCGAGACTCTGGACGAGATGACGAAAAGACGTGAACAGCATAATATATCGCCATCTGAGCGTCAGGTACTGAACAGGAAGGTCAAAAAACTAATAAGGCGTGACACAAGACGAGCGAATACCCGGAATATTGAAGATGCTATTGCACACAATGGGGGCTCAAAAATCCTTGTAAAGTCATACACCTCCTGTTGTCACCTGACGAAACTCAGAAACGCACAAGGCACAACCGTCACCTCTAAACCAGAGATTTTAGCCGAAGTCGAAAATTACTATAGTGATTTATTCTCATCACGAGTACCTCCACCTGAGTCCCACAGCGTGAATGATCCGCGAGCCAGACTGACACGCCACCTATCGGACGAGCTTCCCGACATCGAATTGGGCGAGATTAGGATTGCTCTCGGGCAACTTGGAAACAACAAGGCTCCAGGAGAAGACGGAATTACCTCAGAAATTCTAAAAGCAGGAGGAACACCAGTGCTGAGAGAACTGGGACAGCTTTTTAATTCCGTCCTCCATAATGGTATTACACCGAAGGCTTGGAGCAAAAGTATGGTGGTGTTGTTTTTCAAGAGGGGTGATAAAGCTCTTCTGAAAAACTACCGACCTATTTCACTTTTAAGTCATGTTTACAAGTTGTTTTCGAGGGTAATCACGAATCGTCTCGCCCAAAAATTCGATGACTTCCAACCCGTTGAGCAGGCTGGGTTTCGAAAAGGCTTCAGTACCGTAGACCACATACACACACTTAGGCAAATAATACAGAAGACCGAGGAATATAATCAGCCTCTATGCCTAGCGTATGTGGACTACGAAAAAGCCTTCGATACCATTGAGACCTGGGCTGTTCTGGAATCCATGCAGAGATGCTTAATTGACTATCGGTATGTCCAGGTGTTAAAGTGTTTGTACGAAGCCGCAACCATGACCGTCCAAGTACAAGATCAGAGCACAAGACCAATCCAATTGCATCGCGGTGTAAGACAGGGGGACGTTATCTCTCCGAAACTGTTTACAAATGCATTGGAGGACGTCTTCAAGACGCTTGATTGGAACGGACGAGGAATTAACATCAATGGCCAGCACATTACACATCTGCGATTTGCCGACGACATTGTCATCATAGCGGAGACTCTGCAGGATTTGGAAGCGATGCTAAACAGTCTAAGCGATTCTTCAAGACAAGTAGGTCTCGGGATGAATATGGAAAAGACCAAAGTTATGATTAACGATCATATATCCCCGAGACCGGTGGTCGTAAATGGCTCTCCACTCGAAGTTGTGCAGGAATATGTCTACCTGGGCCAAACTATACAACTCGGCCGGCACAACTTTGAGAAGGAGGCTAACAGAAGAATACGTTTGGGTTGGGCGGCATTCGGGAAGTTGCGACATATTTTTGAGTCGTCGATCCCACAATCACTTAAAACCAGGGCTTTTAACCAGTGCGTCCTACCTGTAATGACTTACGGAGCCGAAACGTGGACACTCACCGTTGGACTGGTCCACAAGTTTAAGATCGCTCAGCGAGCAATGGAACGCGCGATGCTCGGAGTTTCTCTGGCAGAAAGAATCCGGAATGAGGACATTCGCCAGAGGACTAAGGTCACCGACATCGCGCATAGAATTTGCACGCTGAAATGGAAGTGGGCTGGTCATATCTCCAGGCGTGTTGATGGCCGATGGAGCCGACACGTGTTAGAGTGGAGACCACGTTTAGGCAAACGTAGTGTAGGACGCCCTGCGGCAAGGTGGACCGACGATTTGAAAAAGGTGGCAGGTACGGGATGGATGCGGGCTGCCCAAGATCGGGATGATTGGCGTTCAATGGGGGAGGCTTTCGTCCAGCAGTGGACGGCTATAAGCTGAAAAAAAAAAAAAAAAAAAAAAAAAAAAAAAAAAAAAAAAAGTGGTTCTCTCGTGATGCGGTCACATACAGACCGACAGACAGACAAAAAACCTAAAAACCTTAGATTCGGCCTCTGCATTTCTACAAAATTTTCAAAAAATATTCAATGTACAGATTGGAAGTTAGGATTACATTAGAATTTTACTATATGTATAGATTAGATTGCACACCACATTTACATGACAAAACTAATGACAGTAGAAATAGTACAATAGTACTCGAACAATGTCCAACTCTTTGTTGTCCCACATAGCGTAGATCCCAATTACTTCGAGAACCTATCTGTGGTTTCTAAGTGAAGGAATTTGAAATAATTTATACGGATACTAAACTGTACTGAGTTAGTAAAATTTCATAAGTTATTGAGATATTTTGGATTGCTGCAGCTGTATTTTTTATGTATGCATTTAGCCCTTTTTAACATCTCACTGATGGACACAGGCCTCCCTTTAATACGAGGGGTATCAGGCTATAGTCCACTACGCTGGCCAAGTGCCGGTTGGCGGACTTTACATGTCTTTCGAGAACTGTCTAGGTTCTTTCAGAATGCAGGTTTACTCACAATGTTTTCCACTGTAAGACAGTAGTTACCATGTTAGGAATGAATTCACACATGAAAATATCAAAGAACCACACCAGGAATTGAACCTGCTTCACGCGGTCACCCAAGCGAGCGTATTACCATTGGGCTACCACTGTCTCGTATTTTATATATGTCGTAGGATAATTTGATAAACAGAGTTTTTGCAAAAACCCTAGGGATATCGCGAAAATACAGATAATTAGACAATGTCTATGATATTTCTCAATGTTACTGAAAAAGGATAGGGTTTTTGCAAAAACGCTACTCGCTTTAGTAAGATTGGGAATAGAATCATTGGCTATTATAAACAAAGCGCACTTATTGGTCAATCGGATCGACCAAAACAACGAGTTATCTGATCTCATTGCTGGTGAAATCGGCTTGCCTATTCTTAGAGCAGTCTCCCATTTTTTCTTCGTAATTTTGTCTTTTGGAAACAAATGAAAACTTATTCTCGATTATCCATAAGTACTACATTGAGGAACGCAACAATATTTCGTATTTCTGCTTTTATTAGCAACGGGTTTCTGTATGTAATCGTGATCCATCTTACTATGTTTAAAATATAAAAGCTAAACTCTTAACTCTCTATGAACAGCTATAAAGTTTTAAGTCTATACTTCTATAGCAAAGTGTCGTTCTTAGACAACTTTTAAATTTCGCCGCTAGAGGCGCGCGGATAATCTTTGCATCGCCAATATAAGAATTATCTTTCTCTTAAAAGGTCCAAAGTTTGTATTTTATTTAACTAAAATATTAAGAAAAATCCTATATCACATTGTCTTTTCTTACGCTTTATAACTCTATGACAAAATATTTCAAATTTACAAGGAACCAATCACAAAAAGAGTTGGCCTATAAACCAAAATCAAGCCAATCAGAGATAAGTATATTCAAAGTTACTAAAGCAACTAGCGTTTTCGCAAAAACCCTATCCTTTTTCAGTAACATTGAGAAATATCATAGACATTGTCTAATTATCTGTATTTTCGCGATATCCCTAGGGTTTTTGCAAAAACTCTGTTTATCAAATTATCCTACGACATATATAATCACTGAAAATTATCGATAGCAATTGGCCTAGAATATTTGGTTCCCAAGATACATAGTAAAACGAGATAAGATGAAATAAGACGTATCTGTTATAGGCTGACACGTTGGGATGATTGTATGCAAATTATAGTTGGTCTATGTCCGATGTGGGCTTCTATGTGGTGTAAAGAATTGCTTCAAGAGCAAATTAATACTGTATAAATTTTTTTTAAGATACTAATTCATTGCATTAAAAGTTAAACCAAAGATCACATAATACTATACTACGTGAAGAAAGCATTGTTTCAACTACAATATTCTTTAGTTGATGGGTTATCATAGCTATGAAAAACAAATTACCTATTTTATACAGACAGATAACAGACATACGGACATGCTGAAGATATAAAGGTTCCGCTTTTGCTTTTTAGCTACGAAACGCTTAAGTATTGGACTAAGACCTTAATTTAACTTTTAATTATACTATTACTCGTAAGTACCCATGTTTCTTACTTCATAAACATATGCAATTCATTATATTTACAAGAAAAGAACGATTCACCTCTATATTTGCATGAAAAAAAAAAACGTCAAAGTCCATCCAGTGGTTTTCACATGACGCAGGTAAACAGACAAATTCTTTTAATGAGATTGTGCAAAAATATTCAATGAACAGATTAAATGCATTTAAAATTTTATTATATGTATAAATAATAACTCATGGCTTACGCCAAACGACAACGTTAAGTGCTAAAACTCAGCCTCTTGTCCGACCCACGTAATTTGGTCCGCCATCAATCATCGCTGATGCAAATGTGGGGTTGTCCGTTAGAGAATAACTTGATGTGATTGCTAGATATTGGAAAAAATTTGGCGGAATAATTTTATGTATTACACAGTCTGTTGGCAATTTCGCTTTTTGTATAATTTGTTTTTCGAAGGATCAAAAAACTAGGACTACTGCATACTGAAGTGAGATTTTTTATATTTTATATTGAGTATTTTTTTAAATAGTATATTAAAATATATTGTAATTGTTATAATAGGTACCGATATAATTATTTTCATTTGATATAGATCTCGCTGTTCAGATCTTTGAGCAGTTTAGCAGTACTAGGCTTTTAGGTTGTTTTCAAAAAAAATATTTACACATTTCTTAAGTACTTACTTTGTTCTTTCACTGTTAAGTTTAAAATATAATAAAATACAAAATATCAATGTGTTTCAAATAAATATCCATATACATGTGAGGTTTTTTCAAATACTAAATTGTTCTATTTTTTTACCTGGTAGCGACAGCTCGTGTAGTGTAACATAGACATTAACCGCTACACTCATAGTCACTTAATGAACCATTAAGTTGAGAATCCCTATGCTAAAGAACGACTTAATTCTTCATTAAGTAACTATGAGTGCGGGCGTAAATTACTTTTATTGCCTTTTTGGTAGGCTCCATCTTTATCCACTTTAATTCTTTGGTTCGAAAGTATAGTACAAAGCCGTCACAAAAACGTATTTTACATTTTTAAAGCCTTCTTCAAAGAATAAGGAACGAAAAATGTACCAATTCCTTCGGACCCACGTAATTTACTCCATCAATCTTCTCGATGCAAATGTGAAGGCGCCGGGCGCGACGAGATTACTCCATGTAATTGCCTTTCGTCTATATTACGACGAATTTATTTGAATTTAGACAAAAGTAGACTGAATTTATAGCTAGCTATTATTTAATGTTGTATCTTTTACTCATCAATGTTAATTTCAATTCTTCAAAACATTAAGTATATAATAAATAGTCACACAAGCGGACGTTTCAATTAAATTAAATAGATAAATATTAAATATGTTGAGACATTAACACACAGCACCATCTAGTTCCGTAATAAGCTATAAAGAGATATTATAATAAAGTGATTGCATATGAACATACTTAGCTTCACCCGGATTTCAAACCCAGGACCTTTGAATTGGCAGCCGTATGCTAGCCACTAGACCATTGTCAAAATATATTTCAGCTACCAACGTTACGTGCAGTATCTACTTGCAAAGTTATTTATCACACACCCAGGTTATTGGAGTCTAGTTAGAGCTATGCTCGGGGGAGGCTAAGTTAGCTGATGTATGCACTGGCACAAAGGAACCATATTTGCTTTGGTAGAGAATGAAAATTCACTTAGAAAATTAGATTTGAATGTGTAATTTTGGTGATTCTGTCTCTCAAATTGAGTTTGTAGAGTCCAGACTGTGTTTTGTTAAAACTTGTATGTTTTAGGTATTAAATGGTTGATGAGATTAGAATGACTTCTGTTAATTATATATGATATGTATTTAAAACACAAAATATTTATAAACATCATATGCTTCTTAATTCTTAAAAATAAAATATATTTATTGTTCGTGTACGTTACACGTAAGTTAGAAATGATAACTATTTAAAAAAAAATTTAAACGCACCAAGAAGTAAATAAGTCCGTCAACCCGCATTAGGCCAGCGCGGTGGACTATGGCCAGATTCCTTACTTACTGAGGAAAGGCTCGTGCTTAGCAGTGGACATTAAAAAAGGCTGAATAAAATACAATCACTTAAAAACTTTCACTTGATAAAATATAATAATTTTAATTTAAAATATAAAAAATTTAATGCATATTTTGAACTGAACTAATTTTTTCAAAATAGTTTTTCGAAGAAGTTGTTTCCCGTTTACCAGGCAAATGAAGTTATGGGATAAATTACTAGAAAGCCACACTGTGAAACTTGATTAAGCTTTTAATATACACTCGATCATGTGCATTGAAGGTAAGGTTCTTCCACACAAGCGATTTGTTGTGAAAAGATTTAGAGATGTGAACATTTGAAACTAATCACGGGAAGTACTCGTATATAGTATACAGAGACCGAATTTTTAATTTTTAGAATATTTGTCTGTTTGGCTGTCTGTTAGTTTTGCATTGCGGAAAAACCACTTGATAGATTTTGATGAAATTTTGTGTGATAATAACTGGTTAGGATATTTTGTGAGAAAATATCTTATCTCTAAAAAATATTTATTGAGAATTGACAAAGAATGAGTCGCCAGTACTTCATAAATAAATTTGTTTTAAGCAAAAATTTTACTTCAACTTTTCGCAGTAAAAATATATTTTTCTAAAATTAAATTTCATTCGAAAAGTTTTAACCGTAAATTCGTGATAACTACACTAATGACTGTTTGAGCTGTCTACGAGCCAGCGCTGGTTTTATATCGCCGTGGATAAAAGTATTTTAAAGATAAATTTGTAGGATTAGGGATATCGTTATTCGAGGCTTAGATAGAATTTACAATAACTTTTACAAGGCTTTTTTATTGCTTGCAAAGATAATTGAAAGGAATAAAATGGTGCGAAATCGTGTTTTTTACATGGCGATATTTGTAATATTTTATCTGTGTAGCTGATTCCCTGCAGAATACCTGCATATTGATATCTTTATTTGCGTCAGCTAACTTATTTATTTACTTACTCCGTCTCAGTAAACATTTCCAAGGCAACCAAAGTCATAATTCAATATTATTTTAGATCTTCGGTCTGTCTGTGACCACATCACGAGAAAACTATTACATTTACTTACAATTTCATGTTTCACGAATTCGTAATATTATTGAAATAACAAGTTTCAGTGACCCATGAGAAGTGCACTTTAGTGGAGTTGGCGGACTTGCAAATTAAGGTATCGAAAATGTATCTTTTACCTGTCTAACTTGTCTAATATATAAAAATCTCGTGTCACACTGTTTGTGATCTAACTCCCCCGAAACGGCTTGACCGATTTTCTTGATTTTTTGTAAATATTTGGTAGGTCTGAGAATAGGTCGTAGGCTAATTTTTATTCTCCTAGGTGATAAGGGCCCTCTCCAGATATTTTATTTTTTATTCTTAGAACAAATTTTTATTTTTCACTGTTTTATGATTTGGGACCAAAAAATACTTATAACCCTCATTTTCATCCTTCTACAATGGTTAAAACGTGGGCGAAGCTGCGGGAATTGCTAGTAGTAGTATATAGGAAGTATTAGGAATAGGAAGGTATCCTAGTATTTAGGAATAGAAATGTTATGCGAGCCGATAGCACGCGCCGCGTGTCTGACTAAAAAGCCGAAAAGTTGAAGTAAAATTTTTGCTTAAAACAAATTTATTTATGAAGTACTGGCGACTCATTCTTTGTCAATTCTCAATAAATATTTTTTAGAGATAAGATATTTTCTCACAAAATATCCTAACCAGTTAGTAATTGCTTTAGTACAATCGATTCGCTTTATTTGTTCATTTTGGTTTTGTCTGTTGAATTTCAATTTAACATAAGCATTAATAAGACACCGTAATGGAAATTTTAGTAAAAGAAGCCATCCAATACGCAACGCTACGCGGAGTGAATAAAGCTACGTTAGATCGTACGTTACTACCTGGTGTCCGTAGCACAAGCCTCGTAGCTTACCATGGAACTAGATAGCGTTGTGTGTAATAATAGCCTAACATATTATATTATATTATTATTTATTTATTATATTACAAGTTCTTTCATGGTAACTCATTATATATTTACTCTTAAATTCGATGGTGTTAGAAATCTTTAGCAAAAAGCAAATTGATATCCAATATCCGTCGGCTCTATACTCATGTATATATCTATATTTTATACAACAAAAACCAACAACTTTTTGGTTTTACTTTTTCATGCTTTAAACGTATTTCTATTTCCGCTACAAGCTCCATTTGGATAGGTCAGACTGTATTACCAGTAAAAAATTGGTTTAGTAAGGGTACCAAGGTACTAAGTGTCATGATATCCCAAATTTGAGAGTGCATTTGGACTTACGATTATGGGTTTGCAAGCACTTTTGACTGTCCGTGTCGGTTTTTGTACATAAGCAAAGGAAATTTGCGGCAAGTGCTTGTGATGCATTAACACGTTGGTTTTGCGTTTATAGAGATTAGCAATTTGTGGCAAAATACAAGAATGTGAATTGTGAACTCTGTATTATGAGTTCCTTTTTCACTCTATGTTATCTATTCATATTATAAAATTGGAAACTGCACAGTAAATATTTGTTTAGAAAGTCTTATCGAAATAGTAATTATTATCGATACAGAATTTTTGTCAGTCCGTCTGTTCATCATCAGCAGATTTTGATGAAATTTGTTACGGTGATAGCTGGATGTCTCGGATGTTTAGGATACTTTTTAGTGCGGGAATATACACTAAGGTGCAAAACTGTCCCAACCATACATGAAATTCGTATTTTTCGTAAAAAAAAGAAGTGAAATAATTATTCAAAACTTTAAATATATTTTAACAATAGCAGACATGACACAAAGTAAGAAAATGAAAAATTAAATTGTTACATCTCTATCATGTATTCATAAACACAAAATAATATTGGGACACTTTTGCACCGCTTTGGAAAAAATAAAAATTCGAAGCTGTAATGTTTAGTCTGAAGACCTTTTGCTCTCATCACTTCTGCCAATCTCTTCGGCATACTTCTAACAAGTTTTATGCAATAGTCAAGAGAAATTTTATATTGTTCTCGTACTCGTTTCCATAAAATATTGACATCAGTCAACCATCATCAGATGGTGGTGTGTCATAATCCCTTAGTAAAGTCCTATTCAAGTCTATCCTTAAATTTTTTATGGCTTTAAGGTCTGTGCTCAGTGCAGGCTATTGTAGCACTTCAAATTTTGGCTTATTCAACCAATTCGAACTAATTTTTTCGAGAGTGCTTGAAGTCTTGATTGTGTTGAAAAAGTACTTTTTTTCAGTTAGCGGCATATTTTCGATAGTTTCTGTCAAATTTGTATCTTTTATATTGAGATACAATTCTTTTTTCATTATGTCGTTAAATCTTCTAACAGATCCAGTTCTGTCAGCCACGCAGCTCAAAATTTTGACATTTTCACCTCCATGGTTCACTGTTTGTATGAAATCTTTTACATTCTTCTTCTCTTCGTCTCTCTACCAATTCCATTGCCTTCCGTCTGTAGAGTATCTGTTAATCTTTGTTTTACACGACTCCAATCACCGGCTGTCCACGACTAATACTTCTTTACAAACTTAAGACGAGCTTTTAGTTTTTTTTTTCGACAGTAAAGCTTCTTCTTTTTCACTGTACGGCTCTAAAGCCAGCCGAATATAAAGCCCATTGCTCTATTCACTTACTTACTATTTGACTCGTATCTCTGCGAACTAGTACTGATGCATTTAAGGCCGATTTTGCTTCTCCCGCAGTCAGGTGTCTCATCACTCGTTGAGTACCGGTCGAGTATATGATAAAGACCTCAAGTACTCGCGAAAAAATTGGTTCGAATTGGTTGAATAAACAAGAATTTGAAGTGCTACAGTAGCCTGCACTGAGCACAGAGCTTAAAGCCATAAAAAATTTAAGGATAGACTTGAATAGGACTTTACTAAGGGATTATGACTCACCACCATCTGATGATGGTTGACTGATGCCAATATTTTATGGAAACGAGTACGAGAACAATATAAAATTTCTCTTGACTATTGCTTAAAACTTTTTAGAAGCATGCCGAAGAGATTGGCAGAAGTGATGAGAGCAAAAGGTCTTCGAACTAAACATTACAGCTTCGAATTTTTATTTTTTCCAAAGCGGTGCAAAAGTGTCCCAATATTATTTTGTGTTTATGAATACATAATAGAGATGTAACAATTTAATTTTTCATTTTCTTACTTTGTGTCATGTCTGCTATTGTAAAAATATAGTTAAAGTTTTGAATAATTATTTCACTTCTTTTTTTTACGAAAAATATGATTTTCATGTATGGTTGGGACAGTTTTGCACCTAAGTATTATATTATATTATATCTGCTAAATCAAAACTAACCGTTAAAAAATACCTAGATAAAAAATCGATTGGAGTGAGGATGATACGTTATTTAAATTAATAATTTTCTTCAGCCCTTAGTGCGTGTTGGCGGACTTTCAAGTTCCTTCTTCCGAAAACTTGCTAGGTTTTCTCAGACATGCAGGTTTCCTAACGATATGACTGACGGTAATTATGATAGAAATGATTCGCACATGAAAATATTAGAGGTTCGAGACCCGGATTTGAACCCGCATCACTCGGTTATACAAGCGAGCGCGTTACCGCTGGGGTACCACTGCCTTAAAATTAATAATAAGTCGATTAATATAATAGAAACTTTACAATGATTTTGAAGTCAGTGTAACTTTATTATTAAATTATTGCTTATACTCAACTGTTTTAATATACACCCTAAGCATAACTTAACTTTCTTTATCATTTATAAATGAATAATAAATATGTTATATATAATATGGTAAGCTACGAGCCCAATTCGAGGTTATGAATACGAGATAGTTGATACATTACACATGTATAAGATCAAATACAATATGAACACCAATGACTGGAGTACTTAACTTTTCTACTTAGTAATTATTCGATTATTAGTGTTCATCACACAAATGAATGCCCCCAGCGGGGTTCGAACTCCGATAATCAATTTATGCCATCTAGGTAGAAATTCAAATTATAAAAAAGAGCTTCTTCACGTTTCATACAAGAAGATATTTTATACTGACTCTATCCCTACAAAATATGCAATTTTCTTGCCCAGCATTCTTATAAATTTTAAAACAATGTTGTTAGGTGGAAGCTTGTTGTATGGAGATTTTGTTCCAACCACATGTGACACAATAAGTACAGTTGTTTAAAATATAGTTTTCTTCGAATATGACCCTGTGCTTTTCTTTATAAAATACTAGCACCCGAGCCAGCGAAGCCGCGGGTTCCGCTAATAAATGTATACAAAAACTTGACAAATTATATACTAAAACCTTCCTCGAGAACCACTCTATTCATTGGTGAAAATAGCATGGAAATCAGTGCAGTAGTTTTGAGTTTACAAACAGACAGACAGACACGGCGGAGGAGTTGTTTTATAATATGTAGTGATATACAGTTATGGTATCCGTTACTTTCATGGTGTACTTGCTAGCTTATATTTTAAAATCCAGAAATTGAAGCATAGGGTGAAGTCCTTAGTAGGGCTTTAAGAGATATTATTATATTTCCTTTTATATCGGGAATATATCATATTTGTAAGAAATTAATACTCTACATATAAATAAAATTGAAGTGTCTGTTTTTAATTTCAAATTAACAGCTTTTTACTAAATGCATATGAAGTATATACGATACTAACAACAAAAAAAATCTATTTTTAAAATTTTTGTTTGTCTGTCTGTTCCGGCCGTTCCGTTATCTCAGAAACAGCTGAACCGATTTTGACGGGACTTTCACTCGCAGAAAGCCAATGTTATTAGGAGTACCTTAGGCTAGTTTTATTTTATAGTTTTATTATAAAAATATCGATTCGTCCCTATATTTAGTGAGAGAAAAGCCGCGGGTTCCGCTAGTTATAAATAAAACAAGACACATGCAATGAAATCTGAGTGGAGCGACTGTAAGTTACAAGACGTTTTCATACAAATATCATATACCAAACTACAACACAAGCAAGAAACAGTTCTACATTAGGAACCTCCTTTATTTGAAGTCAGTCAAAAACCATTCAATACTAAATGAGTTAATAATTATACACCTATATAAATTATGTGTGTCGAAGTAAATTGTCGAAAACACTCTGATGTATTAAAAACTTTACGTTTTATAGCCTTACCAAAGCCTATGAAACATATAGTCGGCCAACGGACGTGACAATCTAAGCTGCCGTACAATTAGTTTATGTTCTTTAAGTGTTGATATTAAGTGTGTGGAAACTGATGAATTTTTAAATTCTTATTTTATACAAGATGATGACATGCAGTCTCCCACAGTACATGTAGCACGAACCATTATAAATAAGTACAACTCAAACGAAACACTTAAAACAATCAAATTAAAAAGCGTCAACCCTGGCTGACGTATCCCAAGCGAGTGTATGGCAGCTGGGGCTGTCATGTCCGTTAACCGACTATATGTGTCATAGGCTTTGGCCTTACTTTCACTTTTGCCTGAGTTTTGTTTCATTTCTGTTTCTCCCCATTGATTTAATGGTTTGTTTGGGTTTCAAACTTTAACTATACGACGGAAAGAGCTGAGTTTTGAATTATTAACGATTTTAATTAAGATAAAACTTTTGATAAGCTCAGTGGTAAAGTGCTGGCTTTTAAAACGAAGTAAAGTGGTTTCAAATTCAAATTCAAAATATTTTATTGAACTTAAAATTATTACATATTTTTACTGAACGTCATGAGTCTACTACCAGTTCGGAAAGAAAAAGCCGGTGACCTGAGACGAACTGGCGAAAGAAACTCAGCGGGACTAATATAATTACTATCTTAATCTGTTTTTCTTTTTTAAATTAAATTAAAATTAACAATAATTCTATAGGTTGAAATAGCCTGGAGGCGATCACATCATTTCCAAGGCGTATTGTCTTCTCAAAAACCCTAGTACGCACATTTTTATGTGAATGATTTTCTACTTGATTAATGATGATGAGTCCTGCATGTATGAGTAAATGTAATTAGATTTTAAACAAAAGAAGTCGTCTGTTGGCCCGTATTGACCCACCGTGGAGGTCAAGTGGCGTCAGGCTATAACCCGATTCCCTTCGCTTTGTAATATCTAAATCATTATAAGTAATTAACACGTGTACTTTTCTTAAATGAAAATTTATGTTTTAAAGTTTCGGCTCTTCTTGTATATTCTATGTACATATATCAAAAAATACTTGTTATTTGTATATTATTTTTGACATAATTTCTACAAAATGTGTTAGTTCAAGCGTATAACAGACATATACTATAACGTTTAAAATAATAGTACGGGAGAAAAAAGGTTTAAAGTTTACTATCAATGTCATCAATCAATCATTTTATTTTGCATAAGGGAATCTAACGTATTAAAAATATTTTCACCAAGCAGTTATCGAACCTACGACCATCGGGTTAAAAGACACTATAAATGCAAAATACTCCCAATGCTAGTATTTCAGCAATAAAAATTTAATAACACTTGCGTACGTGTTTCATGAAATATTTTATACTGTAAAATTCTGATTACAAAGCGATATTAAATAAAATTTAACAAAAATATTTCTCTCATACACTGTAGAGATAAAATTTTAATTTTATTAGTGTACAGTGTGTACAATAACCTTTACATTTTATTGAGATATAAACGCTTAGCTTAAAAAGTTTCAATCACACGGCTACTGTAATTATGCGAAAGTTTGTATGTGTGTTTAAATATTTATTATTATTTCGCTTTATATTTAAATGTTGTGTATCTATATATTATAAAGCAAAGTCAACAAAGTCTGTCTGTCTGTTCGTGATAAACTCAAAAACGACTGTACCGATTATCATGCAGTTTTCACCAATGGATAGAATGGTTCTTCAGGAAGCGCCGTTTCGCTTGATGCAATCGCCGATCCTACGAGCACCTCTTGCCTACTGTTTAGCTAATAGCTCTTACAAGAAACGAAGAATTGTCAACGTTCTACTACTAGTTCCTATTTTTAAATAGTAGTTAAACGCAGGCGAGGCCGCGGGAATTCATAGTATAGAATATAGCTTAAAAATTGTAAATAGATGGCGTCGGTTATAAAAATGGCTAGTGAGAGTAAGCTGGTAAGGCAAAAAGGCAAATCAAAAGCTTGGGGGAGCTTATTTACTTAAAATAAAAACATCGAACACTGAGAGTCTGATATGGAGACTGAGGGTTCAGTATGTATATTTTTGTTGTTGCTTCTCGGTACTTTTCATGATTCTAGGTCAACTAGAAGTACTTTATAGGTTTAGATTCTCGCGATTTTCCTAGCGAGTGTCAAAATATACGGTTCAAACGGTCGTATCATTTGATTCAACTCCAAAGCATTGTAAAAAAGAGTCTAGACAGACAGACAGATGAATGAACAACAAAATGATCTTACCAGGGTTCTTTTACTCCCTGTTGGTATACGGAACCCGAAATCTTATCTATAATAATATAAAAATGAATCGCAAAATGTGTTGGTAAGCGCATAACTCAACAACGCCTGGACCTATTTGGCCAATTCTTTTTTTGTTATGTTTGTTATTGTTAGGAGATGGTTCTTATGAAAGAAAAAAATAAGAAAGTTGTGCGGAAGATTAGAAAATTTTAAAAAACTTTATAAAATTAACGGCGTTTGACGTATCAGTTATGACCGGTTGCCATGGTGCGTGTAATGGTAATTCATATTATAATCAAGACAAATATATAACGGGCGAGTAAAGTAAAAAAAATATATAACACGTACCTAGGGACGAACCCGAGCGAAGCGAGGGTGAGTCGCTAGTATAATATAAAAATGAATCGCAAAATGTGTTGGTAAGCGCATAACTCAACAACGCCTGGACCAATTTGGCCAATTCTTTTTTTGTTATGTTTGTTATTGTTAGGAGAAGGTTCTTATGAAAGAAAAAAATAAGAAAGTTGTGCGGAAGATTAGTAAATTTAAAAAAACTTTATAAAATTAACGGCGTTTGACGTATCAGTTATGACCGTTGCCATGGTGCGTGCAATGGTAATTCATATTATAATCAAGTCAATCAAGAAATAAATATATACAACACATACCTAGGGACGAACCCGAGCGAAGCGAGGGTGAGTCGCTAGTATACAATATTTACATCAAACGAAATTCAAACCCACAACCATTATAATTGTAGGGCAAAACAAAGCAAATACTTCGATGTTGCAAATTGGAAAAGATACATAAATTGAAAACTGACGGCTATAAATAATATAAGAAAAAGAAACTTTCCAGTACTTTGTAGGACTAAAGACAAGTGGGATGGATCGCTGGGGAGCTTTTATAAGTATTACCAATATTATTGCTGGTATTGTTACCGATGGTATATTTTATGGGTTTTTTTGTTAATACATTCTGTTTTGCGTCATGGACGTTTAGTGAGGAAATTATACTATTCATATTAACTTATGGTTATTATAGGGTTTAACTTTAACGTGTATGTTAACGATTATTGCTAACGATAGAATTTAACATTGTAATTAGTAGTCATAAAATGGAACATATTGTACGTAATTACATATCAAAAGGCGAATAAGACTGTTATACTTGAATACGGATTATTTTTAAATTTACTATTGACTTACGTTTGCTTTGTTCGGGTTCGTCCCTAATAAAATTAACAACAAACGAAATATGTATGCGACGGGATAATCTATCTCTGAGCCAATTAACATCTAAATTCGTTCAGCCGTTCCTTTATCTAAGAAATATTATCGCTTGAACAGTGTCAGTTATTCTTTTTATGGATAATGTTTTTTGTTATTGCAACAAAGTTCCAAGTTAAGTTTGAAGTAAAAAAATTATGTTGCTAAAAGTAATGACAAAATATAAAGTTTGTTTGCTAGAGGCTCAAACTAGAGAACAGAGTCCGTCAAAAAAAGTGAAATATAGCAGCGTACTAAGCTATTTATTATAGTATTCCTAGATTTCTGCACCCCTGTATATTTTCTTCACTACAAATTATAAACAAAAGTCCTCCGACGCGTTAGTCTGTCTGTTTGCGATATACTCAAAAACTACTAGACCGATTTTCATGCTGTTATCACCAATGGATAGAGTGGTTCTCGTGGAAGGCTTAAGTATATAATTTGTCAGGTTTTTGGTATACAATATATTTACTAGCGGAACCCGCGGCTTCACTCGCGCTAAACCTAGGGACGAGCACGAGTAGACCGAGGGCTAGACGCTAGTTAGAGAATAAGTTACTTTAATTTTATTTACATTAGTCGTTAATTTACAATTTTGAGACATGATGAACATAGTTTGGCTTCATGTTAATTTCTCTATACTACTATGCCTTTATTATAATTTAGCTTAAAGCTAGAGTTCACAATATCTATAACATCATTGTGTCTAAACCTACACAAAATATTCTATAGATCCATATTGTAATTCTATAGTATAAAAGATAATATTCCAAAGAAAAAGTATCAAATGAAAGCATAAAGCACTGACATTAGTTACGATGAGATATAAACTCATAAAGTCAGTTATATCTTCAAAGTACCATCACTAATGCAACAGCATTATTGCCACTTTATTTGATTCATGAAACTTGAATAATGCTACGTTTTACATTTACATATATTACATTAATAGGCATATTGCGATGGTGTTCAATGAACTATAAAAATGTAAGGTTGTAACTTCTACTACATTTATTTTGTTTCAGGGTTTTGTATTTAAAGAAATAGAATAAACGTTACATTAACGCCCGCACTCATAGTCACTTAATGAATCCATAAGTCGTTCTTTAGTGTGGAGATTCTCGACTTAATGGTTCATTAACTGCCTATGAAAAGAATAGTGATGATGTACTCCAGTTTGATTTATCCTAAGTCGGCTAATGTTACTCAGGCTAACTGCGCAGGAGATACAATAGTACACTGTCTATAGTTTCCCTAACTCGATTTTTGAACCGAAAGGCTTAATAACTAAATTTAGCCCAACGTAGGACATGAACCCAGGACCTCTGTGCTACCGTACATGCTAGCCACTACACCATCGATCGAATAATAATGTAGTACAGCTATCAACATTAAAATGACAGATTGAAGCGTTGTGTTGTTCCATGAAGAGCGCTGAACCGATTTAGATGAAATTTAGAATTCCTCAAGTAAGGGATATAGTTTTATTTTTTTATAATGAAGTAACCTACTTTTATATAACTTTGTAGGTATATATTAGTCCATTATATACAACCTGCTTAAACGTAACTACCTGTAGGTATTAATATACCACAGCAAAGTGAATCGCTTTTAAAAAATAAAATAAAAAGGAATCTACATAATGCTGACATAAAACGTCTTTTCGTAAAATATCTCTTCGAAGTAATATATTAGATTAAAACTACCATATCATATTATATGTTTGAAAGGATTGTAATATTGAAATCAAGTTAAATATTCTAAATTACATGTTATACTATTATCTATGCTGTATAAATGTGACCGTAGGTTTGTTTGTTACGCTTCCACGCGAAAACTACTAAACCGATCATCATGAAACTTTGTACATATATTCTTGGAGGTATTAAAAGTAATATCGGATACTTTTTTAACTATTTTTTCTAGCGGGCTTGAAATAATGAACGCGGGCGAAGCCGCGGGTACTGCTAGTATATTATAAAACAAAATTATTTGTATTGTATATTATATACAATTTAACAAATTGTCATTCTTGATATGCTAATTTGAAATGAAACCCTAGTATTGTAATATCCCTACGAATCCCTCCATTATATCGCAGCGTAAAACCGTCGTTGTTGCGTGAAAAGGCCCCTTTTATACTGCTGTGTTCTACTTTGAACACATTTGATAGTACTTACAATGTATTTTATAACAATTTTCATTTTTTTTTAATAAATTATACATTTAAACCTCAGTTTCTTTCCTGAAGCCTGAAAAAGTTAGATTATTTCTTTAATATTTCCTGAAAAAAAATAGATATCTTCGAAATTTGTATTTAAGCAGATGCCGACTAACTTATTGTATAATGTAACGATAACACAGTTCCTAAGATAGTTCCTAGATAACGACACAGCTTCCTAAGTATGTGTCGGAGAATCAGAGAACTGGAAATGAAATAAAGCACCCTTTGATAAATATTAGTATAAAACAAATATAATAATTTAGTTCTAATAGTTTTGTAGCCTATGTTTTAGTTACCAATGTTTTTGTAATAAATTACGTTCTGATGGGTTCAGCCGTTATAGGAAATTCGTTATTTTGTACCGTTACAGTAAATTAACGATAAAATAACGATATTTTATTATAAATGCGAAAGTTTGAATGGATAGATGTTTGTTACTGATTCGAATGAAATTGTTTCAGATATAGATTATAGTCTCTAATAGCATATAAATTATTTTTTATATTAAAAAAACGCTTGATTTTCATGGCACACTTTTTTTGTTTTCCTATAGAGACGAACCCAAGCAAAGTCTGGTTGAGTACTTGTATTTATAATAGTAGTGTAATTTACATCGACCTTAGTGACAGCTGTGTAACCCAAGTGGAACGTATCTTTGTTTTAATGTCATTGGACGCAAATGTGTGTTGGGACAGAGGAAGCTCGATAGATTCTATTGTTTAGTAAAGCTATATGAAGGCGTATACTATGTTATTCCTGTTAAAACGCTTTCCCGGAATGAAGTTTGTACTAAAATTAGTAAACTCCGACCTATGGAAGTAAACCGTTAAATTACTTAGATGGTCATGTAAATTTCTAAATATAATGACAGAATTTGGTTATCTTTTTATGTTCGCTCACTGAGCGCTCATAAAGAATGAGTGAGTGGGGTAGATTTGCGTATGAAATCTACATAAATAAAAATAAAAGTTGGTAAGCGCATAACTCAAGAATAGCTGGACCAATTCGGCAAATTTTTTTGTATGTTCCTTATAGGTCTGTTCGATACTTTTATAAAAGCTGTGAATGAATGAATATGTTATATGCTATTTGTTTAGTCTCATTAAAGATATTGTCAAGACAACACGTGTTATCAATATTCACCCGCTGCATCGTACAATATTGAACCTTAACGCATTAAACATATGGTCGATAATCGAGCCGGATGGATCGGTGAAGCGGTGAAGTGACTCGAGCGTTTGAATACAATAGACTACGTATAAAAAACTTGTTTGCGATAAATCAGTGAAGTTATGTTGCATACGTTTAACTCAAAAACATTATAATTATTGGTGAATAAGTGCTAAAAAACATTGTGGTGGACATTAATTAAGGTTATTAGTGCAATTCACGGTTAAAACATAACCGTTTAAGTTGATTATAGACGATTTAAATATTATAATTGAACTACAGTTATTGTTTAGTGGTTAAAATAGAACTTATTAAGTGTGATTTAAAAGAACAGTCGAACAATATTTTTGTTTAAAAATAATACTTTTTATACGTTGTTGCAAGAAAAGTAAACAATTAACATTTATTATATTATATGTAAATCAATAGTGAACATTTGTTACGTTTGCGGTTTGTTAAATAAACTAAAAGTTATTCAATTTACAAAATGGCTCCACCTACTCCACAACAATCTCAATATTTGACTACATTAGAAGACATAGCCAACATGATACAAAAGGCGCAAATTAATATGAAGAAATGCCCTAAACAACGGTTAACAGAAGGTTATATTAAAGGAAGATTGAAAACAGTTGAAGATTATTGGACTATGTTTAAACAAACACACAATGAACTTTTGAAGTGTACACCACAAGAACATCGCGGAGTTTTGCCATATTTTCTTAATGAACAATACTTTACATGTGAGGAAATGTTTCTCTGTTTACAAGGAGATATGACGGATCAGCTTTTAATTTTAGAATCGAAAAGGACGACCGAGGTAAATAATATGTCAGCGTCGTTACTAAGCGGGCAAGGGTCGTTCGCTAAGCTACCGAGAATACAATTACCTACATTTTCCGGAAGATATGAAGATTGGCCTACGTATAAAGATTTATTCATGGCACTTGTTCACAATACTAATATAAGCAATGTTCAAAAGCTACATTATTTAAAAACGAGTGTATCGGGAGAAGCAGAGAGATTATTAAGGCATATACCTATTACGGATGACAATTATACACCAGCCTGGGAATTACTATCTAATCGGTTTGGTAATACACGAGCTATTGTAAATTCATTAATGAAAAGATTATTCAGCCAAAAGAAATTAACTACTCAATCAGCTAATCAAATAAAGTCATTGCTCGACACTACAACAGAATGTATAAATAGCCTTAATAATATGAAGGTTTGCACTGATTATTGGGATCCCATACTAATATATCTCGTTGGACAAAGATTAGACGCCGAGTCACTTAAGGATTGGGAGGAGAGTGTTTATAAGGAGAATAAGGAGGATCTACCTACTTGGAATGAGTTAAAGCGCTTTCTTGAATCCAAATTTAGGACACTTGAATTAGTTAACCCAACAACCACTTATAATACCCGAGAAAAGCCTCAAGAGCACAAAACTTTTTACATCAACTCGAAGGCAGTGAATGCACAGCCTTCCTGTAGTTATTGCAAACAAGAACATTATATATTCAACTGTAAAGATTTTATAAATCAATCAATAGGAGAAAGATATGATTTTATCAAAAATAAAAGCTTATGTTTTAATTGCTTGGCCCCAAACCATCTTGTGTTCAAGTGTGGACGCAAGACTTCGTGCAAGATATGTGGCAAAAAGCATCACTCCTTATTGCACAGAGACTCAGAGAGAACCAAACAAAAAGATGAATTAAAACAACCGATAGATACGAGGGTAACTGTAACACACATTTTAGGAGATAAACAACCTGATCAAATGGTATTATTGGCAACAGCACTGGTAGACGTAAGCACAAGTGAAGGACAAACACACGTCTTCCGGGCGCTCATTGATCAGGGCTCAGAGGCATCGTTCGTCACTGCGAGAGTAGTGGAGTTACTGGGTTTGAAAAAATTCAGAATCAGCGGCGTTGTTTCTGGAGTAGGTGACAACTCAATAAATGTAAGTCATACAACACAGTTACAAATAATTTCTAGATGTGAACAATTTTCATTAAAGGTAAATGCTTTTATTCTTAAATCATTAACTAGTATGCTACCTTCTAAAAATATAAATCTTAATTATCACAATTGGTCTCAACTTGGTAATATTAAGCTAGCCGATCCAACTTTTGCCTCATCTGGTAGGATAGACATTTTACTGGGTGCTGACGTATTTGGTAAAATAATAGACGTAGGGTTGATAAAGGGGCCAGGTGAAGTAGTTGCACAATATACACGATTAGGTTGGATTTTATCAGGCCGATTAGGTGATTCAAATACACAACATGTAAAGAGTTTGCATGTATTAAGACAAGTCGAGGAAGACAATAATCTTTTAAAGAGATTTTGGGAAGTAGAAACAAATTTATACAAAAAAAGAAAGATTCTAACTAAGGAAGAGGAACGGTGTGAAGAGAATTACAAGAATACAACGAAGAGAGACGAAACTGGAAACTACATTGTACACTTACCTTTAAAGCAAAGCATCGAAGACACGGTAAAGCTGTGTGGAAACACAAAGGATCCAGCAGTACATAGATTTAAACAATTAGAAAGGAAGTTTCAGAAACACCCTAAGTTTAAAGAAGAATATAAGAAAGTTATACACGAGTACAAGGAATTAGGACACATGAAAAAATCTGAAACAATAGATGATATGACCGCCGTATATCTCGCTCATCACGCTGTAATACGGGAAGAGAAAGACACAACAAAGGTTCGTGTGGTATTTGATGCTTCGGCAAAAGGGTCTGGAGGATTTTCTTTAAATGATACCATGATGGTGGGACCCGTACTGCAACCGGACCTGCGAAGTTTAATTACAACGTGGCGAATACACAAAGTTTGCGTGATAAGTGATATCGAGAAAATGTATCGAATGATCAAACTAACAAATGAACACACTAAATTACAACGAATACTATGGCGGGATAATCCTGATGAAAAGCTGGAAAGTTATGACTTAACAACTGTTACCTTTGGCACGGCAGCAGCTCCTTACCTCGCGATAAGAACCTTAAACCAAGTAGCTGATGACGAAGCAGATGAATATCCGGATATTGTACCTGAAATAAAAGGGTCATTTTATGTTGATGATTACATGTCAGGAAGTGATAATGTAGAAAAAACTAAGAAGCTATGTAATGATATTAAAACTGTACTAAAACAGGGAGGATTTAAAATGCAAAAATGGTCTAGCAATTCTGAAGAGTTGTTACAGTTTATACAAGGGGATAAAAATATAAAAGATACATTTGAAATTAAACTAGATAAAGTTATTAAGATTCTAGGTCTTACATGGGATAGAAAGGATGATACATTTAAAGTATCAGTAAACTTACCTGAATTAACATATCCTATAACAAAAAGGTCCATTCTTTCTGACGTTGCTCGTCTCTTCGACCCCTTTGGCTGGCTATCTCCTTTAGTAATCGTAGCAAAAATTCTAATTCAAAAACTCTGGCTTAGCAACCTTGGGTGGGATGACGAGCTACCTGTAGAATTAGTGGAAGAATGGAAGAATTATAGAGATGACTTACCTGAATTGAAGACTATAGAAATACCACGATGGTTCCACACAAGCGGTGGCACTAAAGAAATGCAAATCCATGGCTTCGCAGATGCTTCAGTGACGTCTTACGCTGCAGTCACTTACCTGAAAGTCGTTGACGAAGAAGATAATGTCCACATCACATTGCTTGCATCTCGTACAAGAGTAGCTCCTTTAAAACAACTCACTATACCAAAACTTGAGCTGTGTGCAGCGGCATTACTTTCTGAGCTTATAGAGGAAATATCTGGTTTGCTTAAGATTCCCATTGAACAGATTTTTGCTTACACAGATTCGATGGTGGTTTTGTCATGGCTTCAGTCGCAACCACATCGTTGGCGTACATTTGTTGGCAATAGAGTGGCTGATATATTAAGAGTTTTAGATAATAGTAGATGGAGTCACATCAAGTCAGAGGAAAATCCTGCAGACATTGCTACAAGAGGTGTTAAGGCTAGTGATCTAAAGGATAAAAAGTTGTGGTGGAATGGGCCAGAGTGGTTAAATCACAGATATATAGAACGGTCAAAGGTTGAAATTCCTGGAACTGATTTAGAAAAGAAAAATTTTAACATATATTTACTTGAAGAAGAAACACCGATATGGGAAAGATTTTCTAGTTTATCTAAAATGAAGAGAGTATTGGCATATTGCAGAAGATTTTTAAATGCAAAGGATAAAAGAAACATTGAGAAAAGGTTGACGATAGATGAAATGGAAATTATTTTAAAGAATTGTATAAAATATTATCAAAGGAAAGCATACGAAAAGGATATAGAAGACATTAATAAAGAAGGCAAGGTAAAGAAAAGAAGTTCCCTTGTAACACTTTCTCCTTTCTTGGATAAGAACGAGATGATAAGAGTTGGGGGACGATTGCAAAATGCAAACATTGCTGAGTCATCAAAACATCCAATTATAATACCACCAAAGGTTCATGTTGCCAAACTATTAGTCAAGGAGGCGCACATTAAGACCCTCCATGGTGGTATTCAGTTGATGATGGCATATATTCGAAGTAAATACTGGATTATCAACTTAAAAAATGAAGTTAAAAAATGTATAAGAACGTGTAAGGTTTGTATAGTCGACAAAGCAAAAATCTCAACGCAGAAAATGGGACAACTTCCTTTCGTAAGAGTTAATGAGCATCGAGCCTTTTTAAACACGGGCGTTGACTATGCTGGCCCTATATACATTAGGACATCCAAGGGGCGTGGTCACCATGCAACAAAGGCATATATCTGTTTGTTTGTTTGCATGGCGACTCGCGCTATTCATTTAGAAGCTGTAACGGATCTCACAGCACAAGCTTTCATTGCATCATTTCGCAGATTTGTTGCTAGGAGAGGACCTTGTCTACATTTATGGAGTGACAATGGGACTAACTTTATCGGTGCCGCTAAAGAGCTTAAAATACTTTTCGAAAAGGGCAAAGCCAACATCACAGAGGAAATTGCAGAATTATTGGCCAATGATGGGACGACGTGGCACTTTATCCCTCCGAGAATGCCGAATTATGGCGGTTTATGGGAGGCAGGCATACAATCAGTTAAGAGACATTTAGTACGAGTGAACAAATCTACAAAATTGACTTATGAAGAGATGGCTACACTATTGGCGCAGATAGAAGCATGCTTAAATTCGCGTCCATTGTGTCAACTTGATGATACTGTCGAAACGCTAAATCCACTTACACCAGGGCACTTTCTGATAGGAGAACCCTTAATCACTGTGCCTGATGTAAATTATGAATTGAGGAACATTAACCTACTCAGCAGATGGCAGATGATACAAAGGATGACACAAGATTTTTGGCGTCGATGGAGGTTAGAATATTTGAACACTATGCAACAACGCTATAAATGGCAAACTGAGATACCGTCACCGAATATCGGAGACATTGTTATTATTAAAGAAGACGATTTGCCACCAGCTAAATGGTTATTAGGACGTGTAAAAGATGTGCACCCAGGATCAGACAGTTTAGTTCGCGTTGTATCCGTCCAGTGTAAAGGCAATAATATTTTGAAGAGACCTCTATCCAAACTTATAATTCTTCCTAAAGAAATAAAAGACCAAACTTAACTAAAGATGAATTCTAACTTAATTTAATAATTTAAAATCTAAAATATTTAAAAGCATTATTATGATGAATTTAGTTCACGCGAATGTCAATCACTACAATAAATTTATATTCTATTAATGTTCTTGTTATGTTAAAAAAAAAAAAATGTATTTTTGCTACTACAATTCAATAATGTAATTTATTTAGCTAATGTAGTTTGTAATGTTCTTTTTTACATGTATAAGATTTCGAAATTTAGAGATTTAGTTATGCAATATTGTTTGTAATTCATTGGAAACATCTATATACAGTCCACTAGTTAAAATGTTGATTCATTGAATAAAATGTTGATGAAAATGTAAATCGTTGTATACGCTTTGGTGGGCGGAATGTTCGATACTTTTATAAAAGCTGTGAATGAATGAATATGTTATATGCTATTTGTTTAGTCTCATTAAAGATATTGTCAAGACAACACGTGTTATCAATATTCACCCGCTGCATCGTACAATATTGAACCTTAACGCATTAAACAAGGTCCATGGAAGGTTTTAATACTAAAAAGAAATAAAATAAAAAAAATGAATGTTGGTAAGCGCAAAACTCGATAATGGCTCTACCAATTCACTTTGTACGTTCCGTAAGTCACACGGTATGATTTAATAATAAAAAAAATCTAAGTTTGTAAAAAACTTATACTAAAGGGGGGAAGGGATGAACCCGAGCAAAGCGAGGGTGAGTCGCTAGTTATGAATAAAAAATAATACAATACATAAAATTCTGACACATGAAAATATTAGAGATGCAAGACCCGCATCACTCAGTTATTCAAGCAAATGCATTACCGCTGGGCAACCACTGTGCGTACTAGTTACTAACAGAGGCAAGATTAGAATAAAACGTGTGGTGTCGTGGGACACTGGATAGGAATTAAGTTCCTTATTATAAAATTATTAATTTTAAGTTCTATTCGAGGTATAAAGAAAATAATTATTCGAGTATACATTTTCATTATGATTTTTTTATTGATAAAAATAAAAAAAAACTACTTTACAAAGTTATCAACTATATTTTATTTACAAACCAGACGGTGTAATTATCGAATGATATAATAATAATAACCGTCATCACGTACCTACACTATACATTACACACTGTATAGAATCACACAAAGACTATACATGAATAATAAAAATCTCACGTTACGGACGTTTTTTCCCGGTTATGGTACCATCCGCATCGTTCCATAAGGAAATTCGTTCCAAAAGACTAAAGAACAAAGTATGCAAAAAAAAATTTAAAGTAATAATAGTTATAGGGTCATTTTTCCGGTATAATATAAGCGTAATGAATATGATCATGATGATGATAACTGAGTTTTAATATTTGTGTTATTTAAAAAAAATATATTATTTAAAAATACTGTTTCGCTTCATGTTTAGTTCTATAACACTATACATTATTCGTTAATTTGATTATTTTAACATTACACTAATGGGCTTTTACACTCTACGAGAGTAGTGGCGTGGAGCTTTTTATATGATGTCTGTTAATATCGGTCTGTAAACTTATAATTTCACAATGCTCAGATTGGTTACGTTACAAAAATATTTTGCGTTATGTTACCGTACTTGTGTTACGAAAAAGAGTAAAATAAAATAATGAATTAACTATTGAATAGTGTACTACGAACTCACCTAAAATGCTAAAATCCTTTGAAAGCCCGCATAGTGAGGGGTTTGTGCATCACTGAGCACCTCGGAGCTAAATGAAATGGAAGTGGTTTGAAAATCTATGTACCTAATGTATATTACAGTAACATTTAATGTCTTTACATGAGTATAGCAAAAAAGTCTAAATAAATAAATAAATATGTTGGAACATTATTACAACAGCGCCATCTAGTTCCGTGGTAAGCTACGTTACGTGCTTGTGTTGCGGATACCAGATAGTTGATATACTACACATATAAATTTTAAATACATACATATTATACATATAAACACGCATGACTGGAGTACAAACATTTGTGCTTAACAAATGAATGCCCCCAGCGGGACTCGAACCCGCGACCGCTGGTGCAGCAACTAGAGTCACTACAAATTGCGTCAAACGTGTCGTCAAATATAAGTAACGACTACATATTACATAAATGTTGTACACACAAAATATCCTTTTAAACAATTTTGTTTGTAAAATAGAAAGTGTAGAGGCGAAAAAATTTCACTATTGATGCGTATGAATTCAAGTCTCTTTGAAAGCTGAAATGGCGGTCTCGCGCACGAACGAGCGGAGCCTCAGCTCGGAGATAAAACAGAAGGCTTATACGAATTATATACAAGGTAGTATATTTTCAAGGGAAATTTGTGAACGATGTAAGACGAATGATGAAGTTGAATTTTATTTTTAAAGCAGTGACTTAATTGGCGACACGTTTTGCACGTATGGCCAGCGTTCATGGGTCGAGTCGCGTTCATTTGTTATATTTGAAAATCACAAAAGTTTTACGCGAATATTCGACATTATAAATGAAACTACCTTTTCGGATTTTGTCGCGGATTTATTTTGATTTTTAGTTCCCGACGTTTCGAATCCTTTACAGCAATCATGGTCACGGGAGAGACTAAGATATTTGACGTCTCATAGGTTTATATACTTGTTACAGACTGTGCCTACCCACAATTTACAAAAATTTTGATAATGGCATCAGAGTACCTTATAAAATTTTAATGGCAATATTGCCATAATTATAAATTATTTTTAAATTATTTAAATTTAAATATAAATGTTTAGAATTAAAATTTTATAAGGTACTTTGATGCCATTTTCAAAATTTTTGTAAAGTGTGGTTAGGCACTGTCTGTAACAGGTATATAAACCTATGAGACGTCAAATATCTTAGTCTCACCCGTAACCATGATTGCTGTAAAGCATTCGAAACGTCGGGAACTAAAAATCAAAATAAATCCGCGACAAAATCCGAAAAGGTAGTTCCATTTATAATCACAAAAGTGTAATAACAAGATTATTTTTAATTTTGGCATATTCTCTTTATAAAACTTTCTTAGATTTACGCAAATATTCGACATTATAAATGAAACTACCTCTCCCGTGACCATGATTGCTGTAAAGCATTCGAAACGTCGGGAATTAAAAATAAAAATAAATCCGCGACAAAATCCGAAAAGGTAGATTCATTTATAATATTCTCTTTATGTTTAAATTAGTCACTATAAATACAATGCACCCAATAATACCATCTATGAGAAGATGATTGTTTGGATATCGATACTTATATGATGATGCGTACAATTTCAAACAGAAACAAAACATTATTTGCCTCACATAAAAATCGAACGAGCATCGTTCGTAATTTGACCTAAACACAGTATGCCAGTATTAATAACACACTGGTCAGCGGCTATAGAAATTTCTTTAGGTGTAATAATAATAATGTTCTCCGACCGATTGCGGCCATGGCGACCAATCTCATTGAGACTGGCCAACTACGCAGGAGATATTATAGTGCACAAGTGTACGCGTAGACTCAAGTGCACTCTCTGTTCCTATCACTCTCATACTCCGGTAGGACGACTACTCGACACGACCAGTGAGAGCTAAGGCGCAGGACCGACGGCTTTACGTGCTCTCCGAGGCACGGGGGTAACTCACCACCAACTTACCAACTCCGGGCTGTTACTGAGACTTACTAAACAGAAAGACTCAATAATTAAACTTGGCCCGACCCGGGACTCGACCCCAGGACCTCTCGATGTATGACCGTACATGCTAGCTACTACACCACCGAGGCAGTAAATTCTTTAGATGTAAAATACGATTCTAAGTTGTATTAAGAAGCTCTGTTTATCACACACAATACATGTATAACAAAATTAAGGTTACGATTTTTCTATTAAGTTTTTTTAGTTGTATCGCGATTTTGAAAAGCTTTTAATTTATTGTTGTTCTATGAAAGATTTATTTTACATATATTTGCCAGAGCGTTCATGGATTTCGATACCGAGCTTAAACATGATTAATTAACCAATAAAATTTAGTACCTTGGATCATTTTAAATTAACTAAATGGTAAAACACTTCGCATTCCATACAGAGAACGAGCATTGTTTCTATTCAATACGCTTGAATGGATGTACAACAATAGAAGACTCGACGATTTTGAATTAATAATATTTGATGAACGAATTAAATATTCAAACGTTCGTTTGGTTCTTTAGCACAATACCAGAATATGTAAATATTCTATTATACGAAAAAAATACTCGAATAATTTTGTTTGGAAAACATTGATTTATAGTCCAGCTAGATTATTTCAGCCGTTCTTTTTAGAGCTAAAAATACAAGTTGTTATAAAAATCTGGTAAAATATATAATTACTTTTCAGTACTGGGCACGGGTCTCGTACTAAAAAATGGGTTAAGGAAGAATACGATGGGTACAGTCTAAAGATCACTGGCCAAGTACTACTAGTTCCTCGCGATGTATTTCTTCGACAAATGACTTGTGTTTTTAAAATAATTATAATCAAAATTATTTGCACATTTAAAGATACTTCCTATGACTTGCTATAATACTATGCACAATTAGTTGAGATGTAATTACATCAAGAAAATTTTCTTAAAGAATTAGACCAATAATAAAATATTTATCAAGTGGTAGTACCATGCTTGTTACCTTCGGGTAGCAGCCGAATGGGCCGGCACGCCCCGTATAGTACCACTCTCTCACAGGAGACCGGCGTGAAGTGGCAGCTATATGCTGTCGCGTTTCGTCCGGTAGGTAAGTGAGAGTCCGGGAGGCCCACTCCCCACCCCTACTCCCGTCCTTTTCCCTTCTTCCTCCCTCCCTTTCCTGAAAGGCCGGCAACGCATCTGCAAGCCCTGTGGTGTTGCAGATGTCCATGGGCGGAGGTGATCAATTACCATCAGGTGAGCCTCCTGCCCGTTTGCCCCCTTTGTCCCATAAAAAAAAAATTGAAACGATTTTGCAAAAAAAAGTTAACTAGTATTTATGTACTACTAAAAGTACTTATAGGTCTAGTAGTGAACTCCAGAATAAAACTGTAAAAGACAAAAAAAAACCATACGAACAAAGCTTAGTTAACAAAGGCTTGTAAAAACCATATAATTATACGAAAAAAAAATATGATCCCCCTCAAAATATAATTCAACGAGATAATTTTGATTGAGCATGAAAGGGACTGATATAAATCGTATCCTTGTCAATGACAACGGTCGCAAGTGCGGACAACTTTGGCATAAGAGGACATCCGTCCAGTCCTTTGTTTTTCAACATTTCTAACTTAAACTTCATTTGATGAAACGTTTGGTTCGTTCAGTATTGTTACTACGTTACCCTACTTGATGTGCCAAAGGTCGCGGGTTCCAGTCCCGCTGGGGGAATTTGAGTGATAAGCGCGAATATTTGCACTCCAATCATAGGTATTTATGGTATCCATAACACAACCTAGCTTACCGTGGAACTAGATGGTGCCGTGTGCTTATATATAAATATGTCCGTACATATTTATATATTTATTATTTATAATGGACCTGTTTCAGAGGTGACATTTTAAAATATTTTGGATTTGATATTTAATCTCATAAATAAAAATTTGCAATCCAAAGAAACAAAGTCTTTGATTTATCATTTTACAAATAAACACTTCAAGTTTATTTCTCAGTACAGATTCACTAACAAAATATTATTGCCTATATTAATAATTTGATTTTAATTTAAAGGAAAGAATACCATGAACGTTAAAAAAATGGGACAATAATGCAAGTCGAACTCGCGCCCAAATGTTCCGCAGTATAAAATATGAATATAAGTTTTGTTTTGGTAACAAAAAAGTCAAAGTTTTCGGATTTTGCTCTAACACACTAAATCATTTGGAAATATTGACGACTCGTTTGGCTCAGTTGGTAGTGACCCTACTTTCTGCGCCAACGGTCGCGGGTTCGAGTCCCGCTGGGGGCATTCATTTGCTAATCACGAATGTTTGTACTCCAGTCATGGGTGTTTATATTTATAGTATGTATGTATTTAAAATTTATATGTGTAGTATATCTGGTATCCGCAACACAAGCACGTTAAGTAGCTTACTGCGGAACTAGATGGCGCTGTTGTAATAATGTCCCAACATATTTATATCCTATTATATAGTTTTAAATTTCCTTCCCAGTTCTCTAGCGGGCGTAAAATATGCGACATACTCATAAATGGCCTTATCTTTTATTTTTTTAGTAATATTGTGATTTTAATAGATAGTAGTATACCTGAGTATTTGCAATTAGTTTGAACGTTGAACCTCCATGGGTTACGAAAAAGAGGGTCTTTCCAGACAAATGGACGGACAACTAAGTGATCATATACTCTTAATAGACGACTCGTTTGGCTCAGTGGGTACTTTCTGCGCCAACGGTCGCGGGTTCGAGTCCCGCTGGGGGCATTCATTTGCTAATCACGAATGTTTGTACTCCAGTCATGGGTGTTTATATTTATAATATGTATGTATTTAAAATGTATATGTGTAGTATATCAACTATCTGGTATCCGCAACACAAGCACGTTACGTAGCTTACTGCGGAACTAGATGGCGCTGTTGTAATAATGTCCCAACATATTTATTATTATTTATTATATACGGAACTCTAAAAATAGTTTCCAATCCCAAAGTAAAGTATTTTGCATGTAAACTCCAAATGAAAATTAATATTTTTAAAATAAAATCGCTTACATTTTTTTCAATTTAACAGCTTAAAGACTTCCGATCAAAAGGTCAGAGGAAATAACGATAAAGCATCCGTTAATCGAGGCAATAAACACGTATCAAGAGTAAATTATTTTTTGATTTGGAACATCGTGTAAATTAAATCTTCCGCTTGATTGCTTGGTTAAATTAAATTCTTTAAACATTTGCCTAGTCAATTAAATTTTTATTGACATGCCAATAGGCCGTCTGAAAGTCACAATACAAACTTACACTAAGTTTTCTTCTTCTTTATTTGAAAAGTTTCAGTTTATACATGTAAAAAATTATAAATGAATCATCAATTTTATTTGAAAATATTTATGAAATAGTCATGCTTATTATAAATACGGAAGTCACACATTTTTAAAATTTTTGTCTGTCTGTCTCGGAACGTATCACGAGAAAGTCATAGGACAAATTTTGATCAGATTTGGTATGGAGATATCTGGTTAAACGGCTCAACGTATAAAATACTTTTTCTACTTCTCCTGTGGCAATATTTCTTATTTCTAAGAAATGTATGCTTACCGATTAATAATTATAAGAAACAAAATTAATAATAACAATATAATTGTTCCGCTTCTAGATCATAGCATGATATTATGAAAGTTGTTTCATTCAAAAAAAAATATCCTGAAGGTTTCTCTGTATTAAAATGACAGAAATTTGAAAATCGGATGATTAGTTTAAGAGAAGAGAGTAGCTTTTATATTATTATTATAATATTAGTGTTTTTACTATTCTATAACTCATGAATATTCGTAAAACATCAGATTTACCTTTCAATAACTTTTCTAAACTTAATTTGTGAATAAATATCGGTAGCTTTATACAATAATTTTCAAAGTAAGATCCCTAAAAGAAAAAAAGGTTAATATTTATTTTTTGTAAGCTTTACCGAGACATTGAAAATTTAATCTTTGCCTATAAAATTATTACCTAACGGCGTGAAAAAACACCTCATATTTTATCATTTCGCCAAATTTAACACCAAAGGATTTATAAAATTTATGTCGCTAAAAGCATCTTGATTTTTTATTTACAATGTTACGTTTACATTACGGAATACATCGATAACGAGGTTATGTTGAAATTTATTATGTTTCTAACATCCGTTTTAGTAGCATTTTATTCCTTGTCTTCAGCCCTTTTTAATGTCCCACTGCTGGGCACGGGCCTCCTTCAGTAGTAACGAGGGGGATCTGGCCATAGTCCACCGCGCTGGCCTAGTGCGTGTTGACGGACTTCACATGTCTTTCGAAAACTTGCTGGGTTTTCCCATACATGCAGGTTTTCTCACGATATTTTCCTTCACCGTAAGACAAGTGGTAATCATGATATAAATGATTCGCGCGTGAAAATATCAGAGATGCGAGACCCGGATTTGAACCCGCATCACTCGATTATCCAAACGAGCGCGTTATCGCTGGGCTGCTGCCTATTTTTTTATTCCTTAATATTATTATATTGTATTATACGATAATCCTTTCTATAGGTAAGTTTCTGATTAGTTAGAAAGGTACTAAACAAATTTTGATGGAATTTGTTACGGTGATAGCTGGTTATGTGGATCATTATATAGATTGACGGTACGTTTGGCTCAGTCGGTAGAGACCCTACTTTCTGCGCCAGTGGTCGCGGGTTCGAGTCCCGCTTGCATGCATGCTTGTACTCCAGTCATGGGTGTTTTTATTTATAAAATGTATGTGTTTAAAGTTATATATGTGTAGTATATCAACTATCTGGTATCCGTAACACAAGCTTAGCTTACCACGGAACTAGATGGTGATGTGTGTAATATGTCCCAACATATTTATTTATATAGATTACTTTTTACTGCGGGAAAATATCTAATTTCTAATGAATCTATACTATATAGTAGTATGATATAAAAAGCAAAATGGGTGGAAGACATTCATAAATATAGCAGCTTTAAGCTAGCTTGAAACTTATCTCCAACTACATAACTCTCTGTGCTTTCGATAATTTACAATCTTTTAGTTTATTGTTAATACAGTACAGTTAATGCAGTTTTTTATTTTAATATTCTTTAAGTTTTAATAAAATAATTTAATTGTTTAAAATAGTCGTAAATAATAAATAAAGAAACAAAAATAATAATAAAAAAATAATTGTTCCGCTTCTAGATCATAGCATGATATTATGAAAGTTGTTTCATTCAAAAAAAAAATATCCTGAAGGTTTACTTTGTATTAAATTTATGACAGAAATTTGAAAATCGGATGATTAGTTTAAGAGAAGAGAGTAGCTTTTATATTATTATTATAATATTAGTGTTTTTACTATTCTATAACTCATGAATATTCGTAAAACATCAGATTTACCTTTCAATAACTTTTCTAAACTTAATTTGTGAATAAATATCGGTAGCTTTATACAATAATTTTCAAAGTAAGATCCCTAAAAGAAAAAAAGGTTAATATTTATTTTTTGTAAGCTTTACCGAGACATTGAAAATTTAATCTTTGCCTATAAAATTATTACCTAACGGCGTGAAAAAACACCTCATATTTTATCATTTCGCCAAATTTAACACCAAAGGATTTATAAAATTTATGTCGCTAAAAGCATCTTGATTTTTTATTTACAATGTTACGTTTACATTACGGAATACATCGATAACGAGGTTATGTTGAAATTTATTATGTTTCTAACATCCGTTTTAGTAGCATTTTATTCCTTGTCTTCAGCCCTTTTTAATGTCCCACTGCTGGGCACGGGCCTCCTTCAGTAGTAACGAGGGGGATCTGGCCATAGTCCACCGCGCTGGCCTAGTGCGTGTTGACGGACTTCACATGTCTTTCGAAAACTTGCTGGGTTTTCCCATACATGCAGGTTTTCTCACGATATTTTCCTTCACCGTAAGACAAGTGGTAATCATGATATAAATGATTCGCGCGTGAAAATATCAGAGATGCGAGACCCGGATTTGAACCCGCATCACTCGATTATCCAAACGAGCGCGTTATCGCTGGGCTGCTGCCTATTTTTTTATTCCTTAATATTATTATATTGTATTATACGATAATCCTTTCTATAAGTAAGTTTCTGATTAGTTAGAAAGGTACTAAACAAATTTTGATGGAATTTGTTACGGTGATAGCTGGTTATGTGGATCATTATATAGATTGACGGTACGTTTGGCTCAGTCGGTAGAGACCCTACTTTCTGCGCCAGTGGTCGCGGGTTCGAGTCCCGCTTGCATGCATGCTTGTACTCCAGTCATGGGTGTTTTTATTTATAAAATGTATGTGTTTAAAGTTATATATGTGTAGTATATCAACTATCTGGTATCCGTAACACAAGCTTAGCTTACCACGGAACTAGATGGTGATGTGTGTAATATGTCCCAACATATTTATTTATATAGATTACTTTTTACTGCGGGAAAATATCTAATTTCTAATGAATCTATACTATATAGTAGTATGATATAAAAAGCAAAATGGGTGGAAGACATTCATAAATATAGCAGCTTTAAGCTAGCTTGAAACTTATCTCCAACTACATAACTCTCTGTGCTTTCGATAATTTACAATCTTTTAGTTTATTGTTAATACAGTACAGTTAATGCAGTTTTTTATTTTAATATTCTTTAAGTTTTAATAAAATAATTTAATTGTTTAAAATAGTCGTAAATAATCCAATAAATAGTTTAAACAAAGATTCAACTGAAAATAAACTCATTTACTTTGAAAGAGCTAATTTAATGCTAAAAACTAGGGACCGTAAAACCCTGGCTTAGATTTAAGCCTAAAAGAATGGTTACCTATTCAAAATGATTTAGAAAACCTCGTTATACATTAATAGTGAAGCAAATGGAATGTGTTAATCATTTGTAATAATAACCCTTTTAAACTAGACATATGATAATACTAGCGACATAACCTCGCTCTGCTCGGGTTTCGTCCCTACGTGTATTTGGTATATATTTCTCAAAGATAAAATGTTGTCCCATCGCAAAAAGTCTCCGGATAACCAACTATTACCATACAAAATCTTATCAAAATCTACCCATTGCTTTTTTTGTGAATCGGTAACAAATGGACATACTTTCTAAAGACCTCTGTTGGTATTGATAATGCTTAGTGATTCAAAAAGATGTTTCAATAATATTTTATGTGTGTATGTCGACTCAAAATCTTATTATATGAATAGACTAGCGATTCACCCTAGCTTCGCTCGAGTTCGTCCCTAGATTTAGCGCGAGTGAAGCTGCGGGTTCCGCTAGTTATATACTTAAACCTTCCTCGAGAACTACTCTATCCATTAGTGAAAACAGCATGAAAATCGGTGCAGTAGTTTCTGAGATTATCGTGAACAGACAAACAGACGCAGCGGCGGACTTGGTTTTATAATATGAAGTGATTATTCTATCTCTCTTTCTTTACATTCTTTATTTTTAGTTATTATAATAAATATTATCTAAGCAGTACTAAAATACACAATATATTACGTTCTTTTCCAGTCACCTCGTTCGAAAGTAACGTAAAGCCGGATATCGATAAAAAGTATCCACGTGAGTAGGAAGATAAGGAGGTCGTATATAGAATTTCTATGAGACTATTTGATTGGTGTTTTTTGTTACTTATAAAGAGTATTAGTTAGGTGAGATTCGAAAGAAATTTTGATTACATTTTAAGTAGCGACTCGCTCTTGCTTCGCTCGATGTTTTTTTTCTGCTGTAAAAGTATTCTAAATGTCGACCCAAATATCCAGCTATCATCATACCAAATTCCATCAAAGTTGGTTCAGTGTTTTCTCAAGATGCGATCACAGACAGACAAACATTTTAAAAACTATAGATTTGGGCTCTCCATCGATTATAATGACTATAACAGATTAAAAAAATATTTAATGTACAAAGGACCTAGGCAATGTAACAATCGATTAGCGAAAGCGATAGTAGAAAAGTCCAAAATGTTTGGGTTTGACATAATATTATGACTTATATATGTCACGTGATCTGTTGTCAACGAATAGATGATGGTAGACAATGTACATTCATTTCAATTATTAGTGATTTAAAGTTCAAGATGCATACGCTGCGCTTAAGCAATGACGATTGTAGAAATCGAGTCGCTTCATAACGAATGCCGGTTGTCTATAGGCCCAGATTAGTCTCAGAATTTTTATATGTTTGTTTTATTAGCTTATGTGGAAGATGAACAGGAAAGATGACGTTGGAGTGGTAAAAAAACTATAAAAATCGATGCATAACCGGCATCGGGGGGTAGTTGTGTCTTGACATGTCTTATGGCATAGCATTGTTAGGTCGCTACGCTGTTGGTTTTTTTTTCTTAAATTATCATTGTTAATAGCTTAGTTGTCATTTTGGTTAGTTTTATTGTGTTCTTTTGTTTTTCAGGTTTGTAAATTAAAGTGGAGGTGTATTTAGTAAATTTGGTTTTAAGAAAAGCTCACTTCTGGTCTAAATTTACAAGAGATTAACAAATAGGTTAGCTTCTTTTCTGCTATAAGTAAATTCGGGTGAAATATGTGCACGGAAGGGTTTAGTATAGTAAGTACTATATACCTTTAAAGGGTAAAGTAATTTTTCGTATAATAATGTATCGATATACCAGGAATAACCTAGTAGACTGTGATAATGGCTTCTAAAACAATAGGTCTCTTTAATTAGAGAGATGTTCCCCTGAAAGCTGTCTAGACTATAAGACCTATTTTCAATACGTTACATATAAAGTTACATGTACACACATCTCAATGATTAGGAAATTCGATCTAAAATGATAGGATATTCAAATTCGAAAATTCGAAAAATCTTCTCTATACATAACACTGTTATAGAGCTTCAGTTATAAACATAATTTAGAATAAAAGCTCGGTTTTTTATTGCATAATTATACTCGTATGTAGGTATTTTTTAAAGTAATTTATATAGTTAAAATAATGTGTCTGTTTGTAGTTTGTAAATAATATTTTTGTACTAAATGAGTGTTATGGAATTATGATCCTTATGAGAAAAACATAATTTCAAGTGGTAGTGCCATGCTTGTTATCTTCGGGTAGCAGCCGAATGGGCCGGCACGCCCCGTATAGTACCACTCTCTCACAGAAGACCGGCGTGAAGTGGCAGCTATGCTGTCGCGTTTCGTCCGGTGAGTGAGAGTCCGGGAGGCCCACTCCCCATCCCTCTTCCCGCCCTTCTCCCTCCTACCTCCCTCCCTCCCTTTCCTGAAAGGCCGGCAACGCATCTGCAAGCCCTGTGGTGTTGCAGATGTTCATGGGCGGCGGTGATCACTTACCATCAGGTGAGCCTCCTGCCCGTTTGCCCCATTTGTCCCATTCTAATTTTTTTGTATGTTTGGCTATCTGTCTGTTCCGGCTATTCTTCGAACGGCTATACCGATTTTGAGGGAATTTTTACTAACTAAGATAGTTGATATCATAAGGAGTACTTTAGACTACTTTTATTTAAGAAAAAGTATTAGGGTCCACTCAAAATAATTACAACGCACCATGAGCGAAGCGAGGACGAGTCGCTAGTCTGAAATAAAAAAAAATGACTATAGCTTTTATTTATATCACTAAAATAGTGAGATTTAAATTTAAGTAGACAAATTAAATAGATTTACATACACATTGGATTTTTTTTTACAGTTTCTCAAATGGAGTTTCTGATTTGCGTTGCTTTCTTGGAGACGAGGTGGCTCAAATACCCCATTCAACGTAAGAGTATATCGGAAAAACATTTTGTATTTGCTTACCTGATTTAGTGTTTATTTTAGCAAAATAAATCTGGATTTTTTAACGACACGTTTGGCTCAGTTTTTAAGTGACCCAGTTTGTAGTACCTGCTGTGCTGTGGTCGCGGGTTCCAATTCCGCTGGCGGCATTCATTTATTAAGTATAATTGTATGTACCTCTGTCATGGATGTTTATGTATTTAAAGTTATATATGTGTAGAGTATCAACTATCTGGTATCCATAACAAAAGCCTCGTAGCTGATCGTGAACTAAATCACGCTGTCTTAATGTCTCAATACATTTACGTTCCACTAAAAAACAAATCTTGAACATTTGCGCAAATATTTTTTGTTTCTAATACATTTTAAATATATATCAATCTCTGTCTTACCCTATTTCATCCTGCGTGAAGTAAATAAATATTTAAAAGGTATGATCTATGAAGACTGTCCGAAAGCTGCAATAACTCAAAACTAAACTAACTTAAGTATCGATATGTATTATCCCTTTTAATGTTGTCTGTCAAGTGATATCTTCCTCACTTTCTATAGCCTCTTGGAACCAAACTTTGACGTAGAGCTTATTCGATAATGCTATCAATACACAATGTTCATTAAATCGAGAGTAATATAGCATGATGTTTTGTTAAGATATTAATAGGCATAAATGAATAGAGTAAAAAAGAATAAATAAGCATTTTGTCCACATTTTTCAACATTCATTTTTATATCTGATAGATGCTCTATATCACGTTAAGTGCGAAGCGAGGCCTAAATCACCCCTGATGCAACTTCCCTGTGGTGCGGCAAGCAAAAAAGTGAATTTCTCTGTCGTGCGAATGGCATAGCTTTGGTTTGGTCCAGTGTAGGAAAGAGATAAATATATATTTGAGATCACTAATGGTTCCGGACTCGGTGGTGTACCTACCTTGGTACCGGATGTCTTAGGCCTCGTGCCGCACTGAATTAATATAATTTTAATGCAGTGCGGAACGAGGCTAAAACGTCCCATATCCCCCCTGACCTCGTACCGCACTCAACGCGAGCTTCCCGCGACCAGTGTTGTGCATCACGTCGATTTTTCAAATTCAAATTCAAATTCAAAATATTTTATTCAGCATGAAATTATTACAATTTTTTACTGAACGTCACGAGTCTACTACCAGTTCGGAAGGAAGAAACCACTGACCTGAGAAGAACTGGCGAAAGAAACTCAGCGGGACTAATGTATATTTTTTTTTTGTTTTTTTTTGTCTTAGTGTTTTTTCTTTTTTTTTTAATTAAATTGAAATTAACAATAATTCTATAGGTTGAAACAGCCTGGTGGCGATCACATTGATTGATAGATTGGAGAGCACGTCCTTTTACAGCGCCGAACATGTCTAAACGATGTCGGAAGAAGTTAATTTTAAAAAACCCAGAAACAGAGCCAAAACAGGTAAGTTTTTAATGAAAAAATCTTCAGTAAGTACCTAGTTTTTTCTTATCTTGGTAGCTATGTACCTAAAGTAAGTGTAAGATATTATTACTCAAGTATATTATACCTAAAGATATTATTGGTAATAACGATTATTGACGTACCTAATACTTTGCAACATATCTAGAATTACCTATTATTCTATATCGTGATAATAATGTTATTATTATTAGGACTTAACACTTAATTATTGATATTTTTGTAGGTAGTGAAAAACTCCACAAGAAACGCAAAGCAGCCGTTGACAAAACAGGTAAGTAATATAATTAATATTTCAGTAGTTCTTTGTCTAGGTTTTGAAAGTAGGTATATAAATATTAAAGATTTTTAGGGTTCCGTATCGAAAGGATAAAAACAGGACCCTCTATTTATACCTACATTATCATTGTTATTCTCATCTACGATCTAACCTAAGTAACAATGTCAGTTTTATTACGTTATCTTTACATTTTTGTTATTTTTCAGCACCTGAAAGCGCACGCCATTGCCTCGAAAAGGGTGAAAAAAGGAGAAGATGTGTTGGTTGTTACCAAAAACTACGCACATTTTTACCATCTCGTGAAGCTGATAAAAAATCCAAAAAGATTTTGACTCAGTGCACTCAGTGCAAAAAATCTTATTGTCTACCCTGTTTCAATGAAAAACACTCATAAATAAGTACAACATATATATTGAGATTTTTATAAAAAAAGTATATTGATACTGATTTTTTAATGTTAATTCAAGTTCTAATAATTGTATTTTTAAAGCCCGAGGCAGAATAAATAGGACAGTTTCTTTTCTACTTCTGGTTGCCTTTTTTTTCTATTCTGTGAACCGCATTAAGATTTTCATATACAAATAGAAAGATAAAACTTATGCATAAACCGTTTACCATTATTTTCCAATAATAAGTCTGTAATAGGTGCCTCTTAATGGTATAGAATGGAACGCTTCGTGCGCGAGTCCGACTCGCACTTGGCCGGTTTTTTTTTCTTTATGGCGCCTTCAAGCACAATTTAGATTATTTAAAAAAAAATGTATCCTTTGATAGCTTTGTGTTGTTTTGCCAGGTTTTGCCCTTAAAACGATCTAATGAGATATAATTGATCAAAATCGGTCAAGTCGTTGCGTAGTTAAGACAGTTTAAAAACGTCGATATTATTTTTCCCATCACTAATCGCAGCGAAAATTTGCCCTATTTCAGTGCGTTACGAGGTGTATAAGATCCCATATTTTGTTTTGCTAATAATTCCTAAACTAGCCATCAGATCCCGGGGCGACGGTGGATTAGGGTTCATCAATTCACTGTCTATATCAATAAGGACCAAAATTCTCATTTATCTTTGATTTCGCGCCAGAAAATGGATTTTAGTCTGTAAAAGGAGGTGGGGTCTAATAGACCGCGTGTCGCCCTAACGTCTGGTCACGGTACGGGCCGATTATACCTCGTACCGCAGGAACGGAAAGTATGCAAAAATTGGTGCCGCAGCTAAGGTGATATTATGTAAATTTATACGATTCAGAGAAATAAATAAATTGGCTATATCTATTCAAAACAATCCATTTAATGAATATTTGAATCAGATTACAGATATGTAATCCAGTAAAGTAAATCCAACATATAAAAATAAATTAAATAAAAAAGCCTATTATTCTATGCCTTTAGAATATGTTTGCATAGCTATCGATATTAGGCATATCCATACTATATATCATAAAGGTGACAGTGCGTTTGATTGTTTGTCCTTCTTTCACGTCGAAACATCTTCAAACATCTCTATCAATCACGCCAAGTTTCAAGATAGACGGATTGGTATGATTTTAACGAAAAAAATCAATCCATAATCCACTACGCTGGCCAAGGGTTCGCGGACTTCATTTGTCTTTTAAGGACTTGCTAGGTTCTCTTAGACATGCAGATTTTCTCAGGAGGTTTTTGTACACCGTAAGACAAGTGCTAATCATATTAGAAATGATTCGCACATAAAAATATTAGTCTATTTATTTTATATTCTTCGATTCGTTCGATACGTCCCTAAGGATTTTTAAAGGTTACTTCCTTAGGGACGAATCCGTACAAAGTGAGGGTATGTCGTTAGTTAGCATCTAAATGGTCTATGGCCATAATTATATATGACGTGTGTCTGTATCATGAAGACAGTACCGAGATAAGATTGTCTTTATCTTCAACATTTGATATCGCTTATGAAGATCAAAGAGATTTATTTTTCGTATGATTGGAAATCTATGCTTAACGGATTTTTTGGCTTTCACTATCGGAATAGAACTTTTTTTTCTTTGACACAACAATATTTTAGTTCAGTCAGTGTTCCGTGTGGTATCTTACCACCTTACTTACCATCCTATGACTAACTAGGACGATGTTGATGTGGAGAAGGTATATGTTTTACTATTATTTATTTCATTGAGATTTAGTCGAAAAGTTTAAAATTCTTTCCAAAAATTAAAGCAAAACTTTTTTTTTCTTTTTTACTACCCAAAGGTAGAAAGAGAACACTTTTAGTGATAAGGCTGTTATATACCTGACCCTACCTTTTTTTTGTGTACATTAAAAATATTTTTTTTGTGTGCATTAAAAATAAATATTATTTTTTTTATTTTATTATTGTTTTCCTTAAATTTTTAATAATAATTGTTTGAATTTCGTCAAGAAGTTTTTTCTTTTAAAAATCCTGTATAGCTTTTTAGTAGCTCTTTGTCTCAAAGCGTTATCGGCAAAATTACTTCTACTAAATTACACACTAAATTATTCTAAGCTTCACACTTCAGTACAGAACATTTGTCAGTGTCTCGTCGATATTGGAAGTACAAGCACATGCTTATTATCAAATTGAAGCGTTAATGCGTTGGCTTGTACGTGATATTATTATATTTATAGAAATTGTTATTATAGAAAACACATATTTTAAAGGACTTTCAAAAATGTGTCTGTCTGTACGATGAATCTTAAAATAAACTACTTTTTTAGGATTTTGATTTGAGTTTTCTGGTTGCTACGAGAAAGTTTCAAAATTATTAATTAGTTACAAACGGTATTTACCATATTAAATTACAAAATCATTTGAAAAATATAAAAAATGGATTAAATAAAATGTCAAATGTTTGTGGATCTAAGTACGTACTCGTATTAAGAGGGTAGAATTTTAGCTTCATAAAAAGTGGTGAAGGATCTTATAAGCCGATGACCGATTTCAGTTTGGCTTACCTTTCAGAAAATTTGTTAATACTGTATTATTCATTATAAAAACCTGAAAGCTTCAAAATTACCTAAAAATAAAAAATAAATTGAAATTTGAATACAAAAGTATTTGAAAAATAACTATTTCATCCTTAGAAATAGTATTTTTTAAAACTTGTATGAGATTGAACTTCCTGATATTGATTAATAAAAAATAAATAGGTCATAATTATAAATAAAATAAACTTATAATTGAACTATAGACTCACCTTCGCTCTGCTTAGGTCCGTCTATAGATAGGCTTTAACATTCACGCATTTCAATCACCACCTATCATCATACTAAATTTTATCAAAATTATTGTTTAATTAAGTGACTCCTTTTTTGATGTCGGTCAAAAAGCCATAACCAAAATATTGCATGCTTCAAACAATAGTAATGTTAATATTAAGTCAATTTCATTGTTTTACAGTAACACAAATGGGTTTTAATGGACTTTGTTTATGCCATTCACAAAATGAATACAGAATGAATTAAAGCTGGAAACGTTTATTTTAATTTGATTTAGAAACGTTAATCCTATTGCCATATTATACGCAAATAGTGTTGATAAAGGCAGTGGTAGCCCAGCGGTAACGCGCTCGCTTGTATAACCGAGTGATGCGGGTTCAAATCCGGGTCTCGCACCTCTGATATTTTCATGTGCGAATCATTTCTATCATGATTACCACTTGTCTGACGGTGAAGGAAAACATCGTGAGAAAACCTGCATGTCTGAGAGAACTAAGCAAGTTTTACAAAGATATGTGAAGTCCGCCAACACGCACTAGGCCAGCGCGGTGGACTACGGACTGATCCCCCTCGTACTGAGGGAGACCCGTGCCCAGCAGTGGGACGTTTAAAGGGCTGAAGACAAGTGTTGACATATCTGAACTTGCTAGAAAATTATTAGGCTGTGCTTAAATACTAGGTAAAACTTTTATGGAAAGAAGTTATACATTAATAATGAATGTGCTTTTGTCAATTTGTTGGCAGGTTTAGGATGTTATATTTAATTTGGAAATTTTATCTTCCCCAGAGTTGTTATCTTATTCTAAATTATGCTTAGGTTTTATGTTTCAAACTTCACTGAGATTTTTCATTGAGTGGATCTAAAAATACACTTTGAACGCTTTGATGTGAACGTTATTCCACAAAGACATGATGATGAATGATGATAAAGTCATGTTTATACGCTGCCTTAGTTTCCCTCTTGTCCGTGATTGCTGTAAAGCATTCGAAAGGTTACGAACCAAAAATAAAAATATATTCGCATAAAACCCGAAAAGGGAGTTTTACTTAAAATACATATTTATACATTAAAGTTGACCTACAACTTTTTTATATTATCATAAAATTTATTATTTACCTAGAAATTTAGGAAATAAACTATTGAACCCAAAACTTTACAACTTTTGGGTCCGAATTAAGGGCTTTATATTCAGATTTATGGTTAAACTAGTACTTTTTAGGGTTCCGTTCACCCAAAATGTGAATAGAATTGTATACCTACCGTTGTCACTGCAATGGTCGTGTCACGAAATATTTGCGTCATAAGTATTTGTGTTTTGGTCAGTGAATAGCTTAAACAGTTAGTTCCGCTGAATTTCTATTGTTAATTTATTTGTTTTATACTTTATGCGCCAGCTGTCGCGGGTTCGAGTCCCGCTGGGGGCATTCATTTGTTGAGCACGAATGTTTGTACTCCAGTCATGGGTGTTTATATTTATAATATGTATGTATTTAAAATGTATATGTGTAGTATATCAACTATCTGGTATCCGCAACACAAGCACGTTACGTAGCTTACCACGGAACATATTCTTTTTGTACTTATTCTAAAAATATTTGAAAAAAATTTTTTTTCTCTAGAATTTATCTTTAGACAGTTTCGGAATGAGCCCAGATTTATAGAAGTTGGTTATATTTGAACCAAGTGTCTCAGAGTAAGTAAATAAATAAGAAAATAAAGTAAAATAATTCGCCTAAAACCAAACTTTTTTCTTATATTATCTTTACATACTCTTGATAATGTAAAGCATAGTTAACGTCGTCAATTAAAATCTGTACAGCCATCGGGCATCTCAAAATAAGGCCATACCATAGTTATCACAACAATAATAATAATTAGTGTCTCAAATGTCTATTAATTAACTTTAAATGTCACAGACTGCCGTATTTTTAAACAAGTGCTTAAAACTTCGAACGTATACTTCAATAAATTTAAAATATTAGAAATATTTAAGAATTCAATATTGTAAGAACTATTTTGCAAGTGTAAGTACGAAAATGCAAAATATTTGAGTAAAAACGACCTTTTAAATATTCTACTAGTGCTATCTTTTAATTGTAAGGTTTCTTGTCTTCCTTTTGTTCTACTAAAAGATTCTAGATTCGTCTAGATAGTTTTCCTACTTTTTTTTTAAATATGCAAGAATTTGAACCATTACTTTTCTAGTTAGTATTAAAATATTTTTAAAGACAAGTTAAATTTTTCAATTTAACCCTCTCATTAAAGTCAGCACTCATGTTACTCAATTAATGTATTAGCCGAAATAAGAACAAAATTCCCAAAAATAAGTTCATTTACTGACGATTTATTTTTCATAAGCACCTGTGAATTTTAACACGTTCACTGCGGTTCACCAACAATCGGCCCGACGCGGTATCAACTCAATGTGCGTACAGCAAAAATAGGTCTTTCTCGCTGGTGCGGCACCTGTTTCCTGGGCATTTCTACGAGTATGATAAAGACAAATATAGCTTTCGATTTGTGAATAACAATGTATAAATAAAGTAATTTAATAACGTGGCGGGCCCTTTTTGACCTCCGCCGCATAGAACATAAAAAAAGTTATCTCAGTGCGGGGCCGGGCCTTTTGGGTGGCTGACCGATCGCGACCCGTTTGCGCACTGAGCAGATGCGTACGCGTCGAGCCGCCAGTAGTGTTGTGCTTGCAACGGGAGAATGACGATATTTCACTCGTGCAATCTTACACTGGCACATAGTAAAATCAAAAAAATAATATTAGACAATAATAGCGATACCGGTTCAAATTTTTAAGTCCATTTTGATACCCATATTGAGAGAGTTTTGTAAAAATATGTAATCCTATTATAATATAATAATAGCTAAGAACACTTCCGACATATAATAATAATAACTTTTCAAACAAAAAAAAAACAAAATTGGTTCATCCGTTCTGGCGCTACGATGCCACAGACAAACTCACACACACACCGCGCGCGCATGCACGCACACACACACACACACACACACAAACTTATAACACCCCGTCGTTCTTGTCTCGGGCGTCAAAAATAATAAAATTAAATACTAAAATGTACATGTAATAAATAATGGCTCGATCTTTTCTTTTCTTTCACCATCCCATCACTAAATTATATTTGTAGGGGTTTACATCTATGTGTATAGGTGCTTGTATGTGTTAGTGAAATATAATAATATGGTGTAACCGCAACGCGAGTCAGTAGTCGCCACGCGTCACTCGCTACTCATTATCGCGAGCATGAATAATAAACGTTATTAGTAAATCGGAGATTTCATTTATCCTCTAAGTGACGAATACCTAAAGTGGTGACCCCGACGAAGAAAAAACACGATGACCACCCCAGTAAAAACAGAGATTGTGGAATTGGCTACAGTCACAGTTTCGTCGCGAATACCTGAATTCTGGTGCGACCAGCCACGACTATGGTTCGTACAATGTGATGCAGTTTTGAGCCCACAAAAACTCAGCGACGAGGCCAAGTTTAACCTCGTTGTTACGAAGAAACATATTACACTCTAGTGCGTTACCGGGCCTTGTCGACCTGATATTTTTGATTGGTAATTTCTCATTTTCTGTTTGGAGGATCCAGGGGCGAAGCCAATGTATAGACAAGTGATCCATGAGGATTATAAAAATATAAAATTTGTAATGTATAAATACACTTTGGCTGAGATAATAGAGCTTTAATACCACTTAGAGGTGTCGGGTCGATACGGCCCACCACGCACAATAAGAAAGTCAAGTGGGGGGCCTTTTGGACCCCCGCCGCACCAGGTGAAAGTCACTGTTTTTTCTTACGCAGTGAACGTGGTACATAGTAATTATTATATAACATAATACAAGGTATTCAGAAATTTCAAATATACACGAATTTTGGCAGTAAAATTACGCAACATAACTGATCCTAAACTTTACGAGATTCCAAAGTCATAAACTGATGAGAAAGCCAGACGTCGTAAAACACAGCCTATTCTCAAGTTTGGTTCAAAATTTACTCCATGTTATTATTACTTAGCCATCTACGCGTCTTTGTTTCTCTTTTATATTTATAAGAACCTCTTAAAAGTTGCAAAATAACCATAAAATCTTATGGTTTAATTATTAATGTATTATAATTAATGCAACTTATATAATAAATAGACCTAATTTTAATGTTAAGAAGATCAAAGTTATTGAACGAATCATTATCAATCGATCTGTCCTAAAGACGTTCCTATATAACATTTCGTTGTGAACGTAAGCTTCAATGCTGGGTCCACAGCCTTGCCATTAAATTCACTTGGTAAACTTCGAATCTCTGAAAATGCACAGATGTGGTAGGAATCACAAGCCAAGTTGCTGCCAATTTCCTTTAATTAATAAATAAAAAACTGACACGATCAAAATCGCCATAACGCCGTCCCCGGAGAATAAAATGATAACTGCAAAATCACGATTTTTCAGGAAAAATAAAAAAACTATTATTGACTTAACTTACTAACGAATAGATGTAGAGAGATAAAAAAATATATATAGATAACTATTTTTTTTACTTTTATAATGCTTTAAAATATTATGTTATGCTAAGATTATCGGAACTGAAGATATTTAGAATTTAAAAAGTTACTAAAATGCAGTTGTTGAAATTATATTAGCATTTTATTCTCGTTACTTTTAACTGTCTAATGTAAGGTTGCTCTATTTATTTTTATTTATTTATTTATTTAATTTTTGGGAAACAAACAGTGTATAAATCCTTATAAATAATTACAACTAATTAAAATCACACACCAGCAAAGTTTCCACTTAAAACTATAATTTATACAGCTAGAGTAAACAATATTATGTAAAAAATTGTAAAATTAATACTAAAAAGGCACAACAAAAAATAATCTACTAAAATTCACATGAAAAGAATGTGAAAACTTAAACTAAAGAAGTACATTAACTATAAATGTAATCAGAGATCTACTTACATAATATGAAAAGGCAGATTTAAATATGACACTTGCTATAAATATTTTAAAAACTCTTTTTTAATACTGTATACATCACGATGATTAAAAAGGTCTACATTAGTAAATTTTTCATTATAATTATTACATGCACGATTAATGATTGAATTTTGAGCAAATTTAGTACGAGTTAATTGAGGGTCAAAAAGCAACTTCTTACGAAAGGATAACCTGGGACACCTAATATTAATTTGGCTCAATAAGTATGGGGAATCAATAATATTGTTAGATAATTTAAACAAAAACAACTGTTCTCTCAGCAATCGTCGGTTAGACAATGATAGATATTTATTTAACGAACAGGACCTATAATTTAAATATTTAATAAATTTATCCTGAACTTTCTCAAGGTTATCACTGTGAATTTTGTAATGCGGATTCCACACTAATGATCCATAGTTAAGTATAGGAAGTACAAACGAGTTATACAGAAGATTCAGAGTAGCAGAACTTTTAAAGTCCTTCCCTATACGCATGATGAAGCCAAGCATTCTATAAGCTTTAGACACTGATCGGTTTATATGGGGAACGAAAGTCAACTTACTGTCCAAGTAAATCCCCAGATCTCTAACTTCGGTTACACGGGAAACATTAGCTCCATCCAAATGATATTCAAAAATGATCTTGTGAGCTTTTCTCGTAAAAGATATAACACTGCATTTTTCAACATTCAGCTGTAAAAAGTTACTCTCACAATATTTGCAGAGTCTATCAAGATCATCCTGCAAAAGGGTGCAGTCAGTAACAGATGAAATTTTACGGCACAGTTTCATATCGTCTGCAAAGAGGAGTACTGTAGAATTAATTAGAACATCACAAATGTCATTGATATATAAGTTAAATAAGAGGGGGCCAAGATGGGAGCCTTGAGGCACGCCTGATGATACTGGCAGGAAAGTTGAACAGTGCCCCTTCACAGTGACAGCCTGACTACGATTATGCAGATATGAACTAAGCCAGCGGAGAAGATCACCATGTATACCAAAGACTTCAAGCTTACGAAGTAAAATTTTGTGCGAAATTTTATCGAATGCCTTCGAGTAATCCGTATACACAACGTCCACCTGATTACCCGCATCCATAAACGAAGAGACACGATGAATAAGTTCGCAAACATTGGATTCAGTGGATCTTTTACTAATAAACCCATGCTGATTATCAATTATATATGGTCTAACTAGAGGAAAAAGCTCATCATAGATTATCTTCTCAAACAATTTTGCTAAAATACATAGCTTGGAAATAGGTCTATAATTTCGGACATCGGATTTATCACCAGATTTAAATACAGGGACCACATAAGAACGTTTCCATATTGAAGGCAAAAAACCTGACTTTAGAGATCTATTAAATAAAATGTAAACAGGGTAAGACAATGATTCACTACAAGATTTTAGAAATATGGGAGGTATATTATCAGGACCGGAACCTTTATCAATTTTAAGCGTATTAAGATATTTTTTTACCTTACTAATAGATAAATTTATGGACTCAATACTAACATGATTTACTGAAGTAGTCTTCGATATGACAGATGAGGCTAAGGTGGCAGGCTCATAAACGGAATTAAAATGATTATTAAACATAGTACATATATCCTTCCCGGTATGAGCAATTTGGTCATCAAGGAAAACTGAATCAGGTATTACATGAGAACATTGTTTAGATTTGACAAAAGTCCAGAAAAACTTACTGTTATTTTTAATTTTGAGTTCGGCATCGTGAATAAACTTATTATAGCATTCGGATTGGGCAATCTTTTGCCGTTCACGAAGTAATATAAAATTATCATAGTCGAATTGTCTATTATAGATCTTCCATTTTTTATGATATTTAAGTTTTTCCAATATCATTTTTTTTAAAGACCTAGAATACCAGAAAGGAAAGTTGTTCACATATTTAACAACTTTTACTGGAATAAGATCTGAAATAATATTATTGATAATTTTATAAAAATTATCAACTGCATCAGAAATATCACAGTTACTTAAAAGATCAAACCAATCTACCTCAGCAAGACCATTATTAATGGCGTCATAGTCAGCCTCGTGATATAACCTTATTGTTCGAGAGTTTTCAATGGAGAAACGAGCGCATGACAATGATGGCATTATCGATAAAGTGGGATGATGAAGATCTTCAGGAACAAGGGAAGCACTGCAAAGATTTACCAAACAGTCGCAATTTCCAATAATCAGGTCGAGATAACGTCCATTTTTATTAGGAATAGAGTTAAACTGTCTCAGATTATTAAAACATAAGAAATTGTTAAGTGCATTTACATATACATCATCCGTATGAATATTGTCGAGGCACATACCTGTATTACCTTGTGACCAACATGCAGAAGATATATTGAAATCACCCACTATTACAACATAATCATCGGGATGGTATGTGAGCAAATTAGACACACTTTCAAAGAAATTACATAAAGCTTCATAATGCGCTTTACCATGTGGGAAGTAGCAACAGTACAAGTGAAGGGATTTCGAAAGAGGAGCTGTTGTTAGGCGAATACAAACTTGTATAATTTCCGCACCAGAAATGAAATGAACAACTGAGGACCTAATATTTAATGACAAAAGAATAGCAAAATACGTTAGTCGCCGAGCCTAAGCGGATTTTTACAAGAACAAAATTACAATATAGCGATTACAATTATTTTGCCGATTTATTTTCTGAGAATATTTTGCAAAAGTTTTTTTTACGAAGCCTTGAGTGACGAATATTATTGCATTATTTTATAACTTTTTTTTATAATAACTGGAAATTCATGAAAAAAATTGGGTAGATGTATTAGGCACCGTAGATTTCAAATATGGGAAACACTAAAACTATTGCCAAGTGGTAGTGCCATGCTTGTTACCTTCGGGTAGCAGCCGAATGGGCCGGCACGCCCCGTATAGTACCACTCTCTCACAGAAGACCGGCGTGAAGTGGCAGCTATGCTGTCGCGTTTCGTCCGGTAAGTGAGAGTTCGGGACGCCCACTCCCCATCCCTACTCCCGCCCTTCTCCCTCCTTCCTCCCTCCCTTTCCTGAAAGGCCGGTAACGCATCTGTAAGCCCTGTGGTGTTGCAGATGTCCATGGGCGGAGGTGATCACTTACCATCTGGAGAGCCTCCTGCCCGATTGCCCCCTTTGTCCTATATAAAAAAAAATATCAGTTATCATTTTATTCTCCGGGGGTGTCGATAAGTGCTTGCACACTTCTACAATAGAAGCCAAACACCCTCACCATTGTGGCTGTGTATTGACACTCGATGATTTATTTTTGATGCCTTTTCTTTTCCTCGGTGAAAGAAAATGCGTCCGTATATAAAGTGAAAGCAGTGGCAGGTCATTGGTAAGTTAGGGTATTATGGATATTTTTTGGAAATATTATTCAATATCAGCAGTTTGCACTTTCCCGTGAATGAGAAAATTGTTATCTTATTGTGATGAAAAGTAACTTTAATTACTTTTATAATCTCTAAACTCAACTATCAGTTCAACAAATATAATAATAATCAATTCTTCTCTACGTTTTGATGAAAAGAAGGACAAGCGAACATTCACATATATAAAATAATAATATGGATTAGATAAACGGTGGCCATATCTGGTTGATACATCAATCGTAAAACACAAACCAAACGTAAATAGCTGCCGTTTTACAGACATTCACAATATTCAAAATGAACCTGATACTTTGAATGCAGACTAACTAATATTTACAGAATGCTTGATATCTGACATAGAGATGAGGTAAATATTTGCGAGAAACAAATGTTGTGGCGGTGTTCATGCATGCATGTACAATGGAAGCTGGCTGTGGATAAATGTATTTAAAACGTACTTTTTGTTCGTTGAAATATTCAAGAAATACTTGTAATATGTAGTTTCGAATAAATATTAGATTATTGTATTACGAGTTTCATATGTATTATAAGCAAACTAATTACTAGTGCTCTCGCTTGGGAAAACGAATGCAGTGGCTTCAAATCTCGCTCCTCAGATATTATCATGTGTGAATAATTTTTAACTGGATAACTTGTGTTATGGTGAATTAATTACTTAAATTAAACTTATTGTGGCTTGATCTCATGTTTGAATGTGATCAGCAGTGGGAAGGTAAACAGAATAAAAGTTAGTACGTACCTAATACTAAAAATGCGAGTGTGTGTTTATTTGTTGTTTGACGACACGATTGGCTCAAATTGTAATAACCGCTAAAGGTAGTGATATGTGTTTATATTTATTATTTGTATGCATTTAAAGTTATATATGTGTAGTGTATCAACTATCTGGTATCCGTAACAAAAGCCTTATAGCTGTGTATTAATGTTACAACATATTTATTATATACTTTACTCATACTCATAAACTTATATGCTTCAATTGTTATCTTAAATTCGAACGTATATAATTTAACTGCTTATATAAAATTTAACTGAAGCGAAAACTCACGGTTAAAAACTAGTAATTTAAAAGATATTAGCAAAGTAGAAATACTAAAGACAGTTCTTAGCAAAATAAAGGTAGACCGCAAGTCCTCGCTGCCTCACTCATTGGTATTACGAATGGGAAAGTAATTTGTTACTTTCTTTCTTCCACAGACAATGAATCGACGTGGTTTTTCCAAGATAGTTTATGAGCGGGAAAGTGACGGGCTTTTTATTTCCGTATGTCATGTGGTTCCCGAGAGAAATCTGTTTGTAAAAAGTGAAGGAAATGTTAGTAATATTTTCTTAGGTTTACGCGACAATTCCATATTTTAATTAAACTAGTTTTAAGGTTTCTCGCGGCTATTTAGATTTTTGGTTAACAAATTTTATTTTAATTATAATTATGATATTAACTGCTAAAATTAAATAAAGAAGATTGCCATATTTAATTAAAATAACATGAAAATAGTTGAAAAAAATGTAAAATGTTTAGAATTAAAATATACAAAAATGTCGTAAGGTATTTACTTTGTTGCCATTTTAAATTTTTAATTATTTTTAAATGTTAGTCTCTCCCGTGATAATGATATTGCTATAAAGCATTCGGGAACGTCGAGAACCAAAATCATATTAATTTCGCGAAAAAAGCCGAAAATATAGTTTTATTTAAAAAAGTGCTAATTTTCAAAAAAGCGTAAATAGGATATTGTATTAAAAAGCCTTTAGAATATTCTAGATTCCTTTACTGGTATAAATTATATATTTCGTATGTGAATGGTTTTAAATCCGTCTCGCTAAAAAGGCTATAAAAAGGGATAGATTTGAATGAAATTTAAATTACAGAAAGCTAAGGATACTGACTACTGTTAGATATTGATAGTGTTAGGATTACTAAGGGCGAGAGGAATGAGATACGTGGTTAGTTCAAATAATCAAATGTAACTAACTATTAAGTTATAATACTTCAAGAAATCGTTCTAAAATTTGAGTTCATCTTAATTGAATTTCAAATCTCGATGTCGCAGTGCAGTAAGAGCAAACGTGGCTACATTCGACCTTGACCTATCAAAATTTGGCTATCAATTACACTCATACATCTATAAATTTTTCTTTTTGTTTATTGTTCATATGTGTTTTAAAGTAATAGAAGCGTATTTTTTTATAAGAAAATTCTTTAAATCTATTTGATATGATTGCAGTTAAAATAACAGTTTGGTTAATTGATGACGTTAAAAAACGCAGTATTTATTATATTAATGTGTTTTATGAATGTTACACGACATCTTCGCCAATTGAAATAATTTTAATAGTTCCTTCTACAGAAAAGTTATTTTCTCTATTTTTACTTTATGTATTTGTATGCACATTCTAGAAATAACATTAACCCTTAGCTAAAAAGTTTTGAATTATCATACACAAAAAAAATGTTCAACTTTTTTATATTAGAATGACTAGCGACTCATTTCTAGGTACCCCCTTTAGTATAAGTTTTTTACAAAATTTGCTTTTTTTTAATTATTATTAAATCTTGCACTGTGACTTACGGAACATACAACATAAAATTAGCCGAATTAGTCGAGCCATTATCGAGTTTTGCGCTTAGCAATATTCATTTTCATTTATTAGTATTCTCGTGATGCAGTCACAAGCATACATATAGACTGACAGACAAAACTATGACTGATTCTGCCTGGGTATTTCTATATATTTATATATATACTCTCCGCCAACACGCACTGGGCCAGCGCGGTGGACTATGGCCTGATCCCCTCGTACTGAGGGAGGCCCGTGCCCAGTAGTGGGACGTTAAAAAAAAGGGCTGATGATGATGATGATGACATATATACTCTATATATTATATGTGTATTTCTATATATTATGTTATCAACTATTTTGAAAAGATTTTTCAAAAAAAAAAAATTTATTTTTTTTAATTTAAAGATACGGTCTGTTACTAAGAATCTAACACCTATCATTATAAAAAGTAATTCAAAATAATCACGCATATTCTAAAAAATAATTTGATTACGCTATCAAGTAGGTATTTGGGTAAACTTCGAAATGTATATTTGAGAAACGTTAAACGAATTTCAATTAAAATTTTACGGCCAACATGTTTACCCTTTAGTGGTTTATCGTAATCCTCTCCACATTCAAACACGCAATACTGCTTCGAAACGATAGTCCTTTACATTACTTTGTTAAGATATAATCTGTCACATTTAGAAATTCAAACGAAGAAAATGGTCATTGTTATCTTTATTACTCGCCTCTGCTATTTTAATAAGGCTTTGTACTCACAGGGATTGAAATGATTATTATTATTTTGTCTTTGCGTTGGACTTGTTCTTAAATGCCTAATTTTAGTCTAAATGTATATATATAAAGCTCATGCACGTAAAAAATCGTATTAATTACATACTAGTAATATTCCCTCGATTTTCGATTGGATTGGATGCGGCCTTTCGTGTTAACTTCCAGAGCTTTTTTTTGCGCGAAAATATATTTTTCGTTTCAAAAAAAGTTGCGAAGTTACTAGTTATTACATGAGCGATCTGCTAGTCCCGTCAAAATCGGTCCAGCCGAAACGAATTTTGAGATCTATGCATATTTTGCTTATTTTACATTTCAAAGTTATCATGTTTATGTATATTGACTGTAATTACGCTAATACTGTAAATTTCGTGGCCAAATGGCACGACTAGAAGCCACAGAATAAAGAAAAAAAAATTACAACATTCTTTCAGTTTGATTGATTTTTTTTGATTCAAAATTGTACCTTAAAATAACTTACTGAACACTGACACTTAATGAACCATTAAGTCTAGAATGTCCATACTAAATAATGATTTAATGGTTAATATTCATTAAGTGACTCTGAGTGCGGGCGTAAGTGCTCTAATTTTAACTTATAACCATTGTTTATTTATTATATTTTTTTGCGGATTTTGTTTGTTTATTCCCGTATTATGAAAGTATTAGTGTAATAAACGACTTAATAATAAACATTAAACATGTGTGTAAGCCTCCTTATAATATGGTACACCTTTTATGGTTAAGCCAGCTCAGGTACGAATTCAATGTAGTTAAAATTTCATTTGTAAAATTTAAGGCCACAGACGTCTAGGGTTAAATGGAAATTTAATCTATAGATAAAACGATTATAAAGGTTCAAATAACCGTTGCGTTGTACGTTGGCGGTAACTTCGCGGTTTTGTTCCTATCGTGCCCATACTTTAATGTTTTGAATATTGTATTAGATATCCTGATTAAACGGTTTATCAACGTTCAGTGGAAACTACTTGACCTGAAAAGCTTAGTCGACTGCGGCTTGTAAAGAGGGTTGTGTGTTTGTACCTATGTTGGTCAGACTCTATGCGCTTCGTTACTACTAAATGGCTTAACCGATAATGATATTTTTTTTAAATATAAATCTTATCACAGATTTATTTTGATTTTTTGTTCCCGACATTTTAAATGCTTTAAAGCAATTTGTACTTAGTTCATTTGTTTTGTCTTTTACAATAAACATCAGTTTTCCTAAAATATTAAACTTTGAAGCGACCACTATTTTTTTCCATTTCCACCATTATTATACAGTACATGCCTATATGCATATTAAACACATGCATTTGAAAATATAACCTTTTGAATCTGAGTTGGAAACCATTTTTTGGGTACGAATCCCAACTATTTTTTACAATTTATATAATATATACTCGTAGGTACCTAACGGACCTCTTTTGAAATCTAATACGATTATCTTTAACACATTTCTATATGAATAAAGTAATTTAATTGAATTCTGTTCACGTAGAACCGAGGGCGGGAACTAATCTTATTATAAGCCTCTACTCGGGTTATTTCTCTTTGTTTTGCAAATGGATTGTTCCGTTGAAGCTTCAAAATTGCTCCATAACTTTCAGCTGTGATAAATGAGTCGCTTATCAGATGACATAACTAGGATCTTTCGAATTTCTAAGGCTGGTAAATTTTAATTAACTGCTTTAACTTAATGTACTTATTAGCACAAATTCTTATGCTTAAAGACTGAAGCCCAGTGGAAGCTTGGTAGCTTGAAGCGAGTTCAAATCCCGGGTCTTGCATCTCTGATATTTTCATATGTGTTACGACGGTGACGTCATTCGTGAAGGAAATTTCGTAAGGAAATCTGAATGTCTAAGAGAACTTAGCGAGTTTCTGAAAGACATGTGGAGTCCACCAACCTACACTTGGCCACATTGGCCATGCTAGTGTACTATGGCCTGATACCCTCGTATTGAAGGGCTCGTTCCCAGAAATGCGACGGTATAATAGATGAGTACATGCATACTTGTTTTTTAACCTATTTCAAATAGAACGTACATTTTTTCCATGTCACGCGATATCTTTGGGAATTGGTAATCGATTTTCCTAATTCTTTTTTAATTTTACGTAATAAATCTATATCCCAACAGTCACATATACATTATAAAATTACATTTAAGGCATGAATTATTAGTTTTAAGTGCTTTAATAATAAAAACTAATGAATTACTATTAGACGTATCTACCCTTCTATATACGAGCCTTATTTGGTTTCCGGTTCCTGTTTTAGAACCCGCTATTTCCTGTTTCAACGTAATCCCAATGTACCACAATGACAAGTAAATTAAGGGTTTAATACTTTATTCTTCTTGATTTAAATAAATAAATAATTATAATCTTTATTTGGTATCTTGAAAGCTTACAAAAATTGATTTGGGATTAGGAACTCCTTTTAAGCGTATAAGCACTTGTATTGAGAAAACCCGCTGTTCTATTACATAATATGTGCACGTACTAATTAATGTACTGTAAAGATACTTAAGACAGTGGTAGCCCAGTGGTAATACGCTCGCTTGTATAACCGAGTGATGCGGGTTCAAATCCGGGTCTCGCACCTCTGATATTTTCACGTGGAAATCATTTCTAACATGATTACCACTTGACTTACCTGCATGGCTGAGAGAACCTAATAAGTTATCGAAAGACATGAGAAGTGCGCCAACACGCACTAGGCCAGCGCGGTGGACTATGGCCTGATCCCAGTGGGACGTTAATAAAGGGTGAATACAAAGATAATTGTACTAGTAAAAATTTTACAATAAGCAAAGTACTTTAAATTTTACTCTTTACTTTAGAATTTAAAGCGCAAGGATGAATATTGGGATGTGTGTGTGTGTGTGTGTGTGTGTGTGTGTGTGTGTGTGTTTATGTGTTTATTGTATAAATGTGCATGAGTTTTCATGACATTATTTGTCAAGTAAAGTCACTAGATGGGTATTAGTGTGACGGAAGCAACCATCAAACCTATTATTATAAATTAATAAAATATATTAAACTTATTTTTTTATAATTGTTATATATAATATTAATATAATACGAGTATACATTTTTATAATTATTATGTATAGAAAATTAATGATAGGAATTAATCTCTGCGGATAGCCTGGTTTTTTCATATTTACTATAGAGAAAAAGCAAAACTAAAATTAAAGGAATAGTAAACAGTATTTAAGTCTTTAATACAACATGGATACCGTCTTAAAGTAAAGCAATTAATAAATTCTTATCGCCTTAGCTACTTACAAGTTGAAGAAGAGTGGCATAGTTCCAGTTTCTACGTAAGTTCTTGAAGCTTAAACTGTAAAAGCTCTGTAAAAGTTTTTAGAATGTTATTTCAGGTAATGTATATAGTGATGAGAGAAAACTAAATGTTTGAAAGCACTGTTGAGTGGGCGAAACCTTTTATATTTAGCAATTGAAAATTGAGTCTATGTCAAAATTTCATTCATATCTTATATTATAAATACACGTTTGGATCAGTTTGTAGAGACCTTACTTGCTGTGCCAGCAGTCGTGGGTTCGAGTCCTGCTGGGGGCATTCATTTGTTAAGCTCAAAATATATTTGCACTCCAGTATGTATTTAAAGTTATATATGTGTAGTGTGTCAACTATCTGGTATCCATAACATAAGCCTCATAGCGTACCACGGAACTAGATGTTTCTGTGTTTTAATATCTCAACATATTTATTTTTTAAATGAACGTTTTCTTACGAGTGAGAGGAGTTATAAAGTAATATTAAAGCTTTCTAAGGTCTAAATATATCTAGACTTCGAAGATTACTTGTACGAGAACATAAATATTTATAACAACCGGGACTCTTATCTGCGTCGACCTCGAACATTTCATAGCAATAGAAGAGTATTTTAGAATTTACTAATAATATAAGTGAAAAAGTATTTTAAGTAATTGTTTATTACCTGTATGTCAGTGGAAACGTCCAATGAAAAAATAGTTTAAGATTTTTCTGGTATCAGTAGATTTTTTTTATGGGACTAAGGGGGCAAACGTGCAAGAGGCTCACCTGATGGAAAGTGATTACCTCCGCCCATAGACATTTGCAACTGCTTGCAGATGCGTTGCCGGCCTTTCAGGAAAGGGAGGAGGGAGTGAGGGGAGAAGGTAGGAGGGATAGGGAGTGGGCCTCCCGGACTCTCACTCACCGGACGAAACGCGACAGCTTAGTTGCCACTTCACGCTTCTGTAAGAGAGTGGTACTATACGGGGCGTGCCGGCCCATTCGGCTGCTACACGAAAGTAACAAGCATGGTCTTAGGTGTTTTAAAGATCATATTATAATTTACATGATAGAATAGAAACAATTTTAATATTTCAACTTAGTTACTAAGTACTTTGATAGCTAAGTAATAAAAACATTTATATAATTAATATGTTGAGACATTTTTACACACAGCGCCATCTACTTCCGTGGTAAGCTACGAGGCTTCTGTAACGGATACCAGATTGTTGATACACAACACAAATATAACTATTAAATACATGCATATTATAAATATAAACTCCCATGACTAGATTATAAACATTCATACTTAAGAAATGAATGCCATCAGCGGGACTCGAACCCGCAACCGTTGGCACAGAAAGTGCTCTACAAAATGAACCAAACGTGTCGTCTTTGTGATATATTGAGCTTTTGTAGCGAAAAGTATAAAATACACGCAAACTTTCGCAAGGGTACTAGGTAAAGTTCAAAATTTTAAGTTACGGAACCTATATTTCTTCTTACGCCTGTTTCGAAAGTAATGTAAAATTTAAAACTTCTCGCGGATCCGAGACTGTATTGTCACAGTGTTTTCCAGAACACTGTAATAGTTTTATCCCCTACCATTGATATAGATACGTTAATATATCCGTTGATATAATTATAATTTTAGCAAGAAATTAATATTTCATTTAAACCAAATTCATGCACTATATCTACAAAGTTTCTTTCGGCGAAGGCTTCGTTTTTCTTCCAACGAGGCTAGAAATGCTTTGAGACTTCTTGCCATTATTCTATGGAACTTTAACAGTAAAAAATACTTGACTGAAAATAAGTTTATCGTTTTTCATTATTTAACATAAAAATACCTTAAATATATTTTTTTATTCAAAATATTAATAAAAAGTAACGTATTTTACACATTTTTTACATGAATTTGCACATACGACCTGTCAACATGATCATTATCTCTTTAAGAAATTCCCAAATTACTTATGATCTGCTCAGCACATGTAATACTGCTTACTGGTTGTGATAAAAATTTTCCGACTGACACTCTGACGTCAATCCAAATCCACTTTGAAAATGCGTTTTTGCTCACTATGGATAATGGGACTCAAGGATTAAACGACTCAAGGACACATGGGATTACACTTACCTGTACAACAGATTATGGGTACACTCATAGGATAGAAAACCCATTACGCACTAAAAGTAAACGTAACTTTCCTCATATTAATGGAGTCTTGCAGAATCACTTACCCACTTCACTAGGACGTAGCTACCTATATAAATCATAACACCATGGTTATTCTCATGTTCTCACGACATAATAAGCATTGCTGTTCAGCAAAATGCTAGTTTTCTAGCCACTATTCCACGCGTATATGACTTTCTTTATTCTTAATTAATGTTATTGATTCTAAAAAGTTATTAATATTACCCTATAATAATAAATAATAATTATTAGAAGGATTTTTCGCTATCGTCATAACTGATTTTATATTTATAACCCTTTCCAGCTTTTCAGTAAGATAAAATAAAATTTATTACAGCTTTATTGTAATTTTTATATCTCTTCCACTCTGAAATATAGTGCGGGTAGAAAGCGTATGAAATTTGTTCATTGTCGTAGGACATATTGTATTCTACAATCTACACTCAATTGCACTTTCCTGAAATGAGACTGAAATATTACGTGAGTGTGAAAAGATGGCCATTTTTAAAAGCTCGGTGTTCTTTATAAAGTATGCGGAACTTGCAGAAGATAAGTCGTGGAAGCTAAGTTTTCTCATGAATATTATAGACTGACTGATCTAGTGCCTTTTGGTATAAATTTTTAGTTCTTTTAAAACAGTTTAATTAAATAATGCTGTCAACATTGTTCTGGTGCATGTTGTATTCTCCAGTAATTTTAGGGTACATTTTAAGCAATGTTCAAAGGAGACTATTATTATTTTTTGTATTTTATTACGTAGTTCTGTTAGAGATCCTTCGTAAATAAAAAAAAAAAAAAAAAAAAAAAAACAGTTTCGCCATTTTTATTTGTATTTTTACTTTATTTTAATTATATTGCACTCTCAATTTACTTTTTAAAAATGAATTTTTACACACGCAGACACACCTACAAAAGTGTAGAAAGAATAGCGCTACGATCTCTACATTCTCTTCAGTTCTTCCTTTATTATTATTCTCTGTTCTACTCATATGTTCTAATTGCTAAAAGCCATGATAGTGATAGACTATCACTCAAATTATCTATTTATCGTTGAACATGAAAATCACGTGAACTATGCTCGAGACAATTTTAATCACTCAAATGTATGTATTTTAGTGTTGAATATAATATTAGAATTTTATATTTACTCATAAAATTCTATAACGGTGTTGTATTTAATGCAGAAAAATAAACTTGCTTATTTTATACCAAGAAGTACTAATGAGGCTCTTCGTCAGTCTATCAAAATGCTTTTAAAAGGATGTTTATTCTAACAAAAAATGGAGTACTTTGATTTTTCGCTTATTTTACTACTAAGTTTACGACAAGGAAAAGTTTTAATGAGAATTTTGTAAGAGTTAATTAATGTGAAGTTAAAATTTTCAGACTCAAACAACTTTTTATTAGGTAAAATAGATTTTCTAATTTTCTTTGGTCCATTATGGAACAAAGAAAAGAAGTGAAGTAAATAGCTATTTGGTCTGGTGATTAAAGTATACAGCCAGTGAGTCTGGAAGTCCTGGGTTTGAGTCTTGGTAGATCAACTTTCGTTGTTGACTTTTTGTCATGAAATTTTTTGTAACAGTCAGAGTTGGTATTATTTTACTATCGTTGCGTAGATAGCTTTTTGATCTGTCTCTGGTGTATTTCTAATTGTAACTCAACTGAAGTCTCGCATACATCTTTTACTTTTGCGTCTTTATAAGTTTGATCGCAATGCCCGAAATTGTCTGGAGGAGCTTATATATTTAAATTTCTATGGACTTTTTTTTAATAGGGACAAATCCGAACGGGAGTAGTAGCTTTTTTTATGTTGGGAAATGCAACTCAAATGCAAGTACAATGTAGGTGGCTATGTGTAAAGCTACCCAACTACCAATTAAAACCCAACAGAACCTACCCTTCGTCTTGATGAGGGATCAGAAGACTGTTTATACCGTCAACAATGATGATCTTAAAGGATCAACGGATCAACCCGTTTTACGGATCAACGAGATGACTCAAATTACTTCTATAGTGAAATAATTTCTTATCGTAGAAGGCAAACGGCGACAGGTTAAACAAGTTCAACAGGTGCCAATAACATTCCAATTAAATTCATACGCCATCAGTCATATAAAAACATTCGTCTATAAATGATAGGACTTTTTTTAATTTCAGCACTAACTGGCTTTAATATCATTCGTTTCCAGCTCAATGCCCCATTAGCCTTTACAGTAAAACAAAGTTTTCATCGTTATTTTTTGTTTCAAAGTAACTTTGGTTTGTATTTTAAGGCTTAAAAATATATAACTTTTATTAGTTTATAAAATATATTTATTTTTAACTCACCCTCCGTTCGGGAGGGAGAGTCATAATTCCGCTACATCTATATTTCTGTATATATATCGTAACTATTAGTATAATATGTATATTTGAGAGATGTTTTCCCGAAAAAACATGACGTCCTCCCGATTCCGGTCACGGCGGCCAATATCATTGAGACTAGCCATCTGCGCGGGACATATTATAGTGCACGAGTGTACGCGCAAACACAAGTGCACTCTCTGTTCCTTATCACTCTCATACTCCGGTGGGACGAATGCTCGACACGACCAGTGAGAGCTAAGGCGCAGGACCGACGGCTTAACATGCTCAAAATATATCCTATAAGTTGACTCAGATAACTAGCTATGTAATGCTAAGCAGCAAAACCTGTTTGGTTGATTTTTTCGTGATTCGATCACAGACAGACAGGCAAAAACACAGACAAAAATTCCATAAACATTAGATTCAGCCTTCTAGCGCTAAAAATTACTTATACTAATCTAATGACTTTTACTTTTACGACTTAGACTTTTATTATATTCTTGTGAATTTAGACCAGAAGTGAGCTTTCTTTTTTAAAAACACAAGCTTACTAAATTGACCTCAATTCATTTTAATAATCTGAAAACGCTAAAACACAATTTAACTAACCAAAAAGACAGCTAATCTACCAACAATGATATTTTAAAATATAAACCGACAGAGTAACGACCTAATAATGCTACCACGATAAGTGTCATGACACAACTACCCCCCGATGCCGGTTATGCATCGACTTTTATAGATTTCTCCCCACCCTCTAACATCCTCTTTCCTATTCATCTTCCACAATATTGTATACACGTATATTGTATGTTGTATGTATAAATTAAGTGCTACTGGTTTAATATTATAAAATGTTGTATAAAAATATTCATCTCAATTTATTTATTGGTAAAAGTAAAAGCAATTCATTTCAAAATTAATTTATCAAGTTTTTTTTTTGCTTCAACCAATGAAATGATCAATTAATGGAAATTGAAATAAAAATGAATATTTTTTAACAAAAAGTTCAATTTCATTTTTTCTAGCTTTCTATAAAACAAATCACCATTAGTACTGAAGAGGAATGCAGAGCTTTATATTAAATGTTTATATTGACTTTGATTGAGATACAAAAGCTTTAGATGCGAATGAATTTAATGATGTCACTTCCGTTCTTCGTTATATAAAATAGTTTTGTATAGCAATAACTATTAAGAAATATTTAAAATAATATAACACGTTTGGTTCAGTTTGTAGTGATGACCCAGATGTGCCAGCAGTTGCGGTACTTCGAATAAGCAATATTCTTGGAAATGATTTGAATTTGAAAATCGATAATTTAATTAGAGTTCCAACACTTTCATTAACTTATTACCTAATGCGTAAACAATGGAGAACTTCTTACTAGAAATACTATTTTTGACACAAACCAGTTAAATCATACTCGATTCGATATTGAGCTTTAAATCAACTGCAATAGAAACTATTTTGTTGTTTCTTGTATTGTTAAGACTCGTTTAACCTATGTTGCTAGATTCAGGGTTAGATTAGGCAGAATCGCCTCACGGTCGATGGATTACACATTGATAAGAAAACAAGGGCTGATATCTGAATGAATTTTAAATTAAAAAATATGGTATAATATCTCTTTCAGGGATAAGTTCACCTTTGTTAACTAAGTATTTTGTTTTTGTATTTTCTGTTTTACCTTTTTTAATATTTGGATAATATTAAATAAAAAGCATTTTATTTTTTATTTCTTTATATTCCAAACTAACAATAATGAAATCTATCAAAATACTAAAATATAAAATAGTGTTCGATATTCGAACACATATATTACACTCCTCCAACCCTACTCTTTATAATTAATGGGTTTTCTTCTTGTTCTAAGAGGATAACGTCGATCATCCCGTCCTGCCCATTCGAAATTTTCACCAGGATGTTGTTCCGCCTTATAAAATTGTACCGCACTTTCCACCATTATTTTTCTATGTTTAGACACCATTATGCTAAACACAATAAAAACAATACTCGTGATTTCCATATATCTATATTTGGATAATATTAAATAAAAAGCATTTACTTCTTATTCCTTTATATTCCAAACTAACAAGTAACAATAATGACATCTATCAAAATACTAAAATATAAAATAGTGTTCGATATTCGAACACATATATACACCTTTTAAGTGCAATAAAGGATATATTGTTAAATACTCAACAATACCAACCAAAAGATGAGTTTGTTTGTTTGAATACGCCAATCTCCAAAACCTACCCGATTAAGAAAGTTCTATCCATAGTTGTATTGGCAACGTAGCCTATGCCTATTCCTGTCTATCTCCTTACCTTTTATCGTAACCTATTACGTAGAGTTGATACCCAATCAAAGGTTGCACATATTTTTGTGCATTTCTTTAGTTTGGAATCGCTTTTAAACAATTTTTTCCTTTTAATTTCATAGCCGTTATTTATATAGATTTGTTTAGGATAATGTTCAATATGCATGTAGAAGGAAAAAAGAGTAGAGGAAGACCGACAAAGAGATGGATGGATTGTGTAAAAGAGGATATTTGTGTAAAAGGGGTGGATGTTACGTTGACGAATGACAGAGAAGAGTGGAAGAAGAAGACATGTTGTGCCGCCCCCACATAGCGTGGGATAAGGGCAGGAAGAAGAAGCTTTTCTTAATTTCAAACCCTTTATAATGAGACATTTACACACAGCATCATTTAGTTCCGTGATAAGCTACGACGCTTGTGTCATAGATACCTACACATATATAACTTTAAATACCTACAATCTACATATTATAAATATTAACAACCATGACTAACTTACTACGAACTGAGCCAAACGCAACGTTAAAAAATAATAACCCTTAAATAACTAAATATAAGCTGAAAGCAAGTTTTCCGAAGATGAACTTTCGATGCACTTCAAAAGCTCGAGTAAATCTTGAACGAGAGATCGATTAAATTCTTGCAAACAAATTATTAGGAAAATGGTAAATTAAATAATATTGGGAATTCAATTTGAAAATTTTTCACTTTAAAATTTTCTCAATTTAGATGACTCGTAACTTGTAAATAACGTATAGGGTAGAAGGTGGTAAGACGGGGTAGCAGGTAAAACGGGGTACCCAGCAAAAATCGCGATTAAAACTAACCAATTTTGTTTATATACATATTGTTCGATGCGCTATCATGACACCAGTCAGTAGCTAGGTTATTGTTATTCATAAGTATACTTTGTCAAAATTATCTTGAAAAAACTGTTTTAGAGCAAAGTGCTTAAAATACATCTTCTGGTTTTGACACGTGGTTGTAGCTTATTAAATAATGTTAGCTAAAGAGGTGTGATTTTTGTTGACGTTTAAACTAACCCAAAATAAGATACCCAATGTGCTCTTTAAATATTTATAACAGTTTTTATTTATTTTCAGTATTACAAGATGAGGAGATGACACATCGTCTTGCCCCATTATGAGAATGATAATGACTTCTATTTGTTTGCACGAAATGGATTCGTGTTTTATTGCCACAATGTGTACAACAGTATTATTCATAAGTGTGATGTTTGGCCATATAATCCGAATAGGTTCTCTAAAGCTGTTTTTTCCTTCTTTGACTACAGAGATCCAGTTAAATCTAAATCAACCATAAACCGAGGAGCATATCAAGGCTTAAGCCATGTCATTGCTATACCAACAATTAAATATACTCCAACTGACCACAGGGGGTGGGGGGTACCCCCAACAAAAATGCAAAAACAGATCCCTTATTTTTTTTTAATATTTTCCTGTTTGCTTTAAGCAAATACATTATGTAATTTAAATTTAGCTAGCACACACTTCATGTTTAAGGGAGAGGGAAACGGAAGTTAAGTCAATTGATCTGTATTGTTTTCAGGCTAAAATATTTTTACTAGCAATGTTTTTTCTCGAGTATCATCTAATGTAAAAAAAATCATAAGAAAAAATTATGAATCCGGAATAACTAATATTCCATTTTTTAATAACGATACATCTTTAATTAATCATTTAAAAAAATATTTGAAATAAAATTTTCTTTTTCGCATTTTGTCGCGATTTTTTTTTGATATTTGGCTACCAATGTTTCTAATACTTTACAGCAACCATGGTCACAAAACTAAGGCTTCAAACTAAGCTTTGCATAGAATATATTGAAAAAGCTTACATATAGCTTTTTGACTCGCTAATCAGTATTCTATATAAGAAAGTACATATTACTATAACGCCGCACAATATTAGTATAATATATCCGTTATATGCTCATGTAGTACTAAAATTTATTCGATACAAGTCGCGCGTCACCTGTGGTTGATAGATGAAACTTTTGTGGCTGTGCTTAATATCTTGCAATTTTCATTATAATTGAAGCAATAAATTGTGAATACAGTAAGTACCACTTACAAGCAGAAAGCAAATTAGTTATGTTCGTATATATTTAAATGTATATCTCTACATAGTATAAAACAAAGTCGCTTCGCTTTTGTACGCTTCGATCTTTTAAACAACGCATCGGATTTTAATGCGGCTTTCATCAATAGATAGCGTGATTTAAGAGTAAGGTTTAAAAAATGTATAAAAAAATTATACATATTAAAGTAGAAAAAAGCCGATTTAATATAATATCATTTCAATGTAATCAATGCTAATTGCTAAAACGTATCTAGGGACGAAACCGAGCGAAGCGAAGGTGAGTGGTTAGTTTTAATATATTATGTACTAGCAACTCACCCTCGCTTCGCTCAGGTTCGTCTCTAGATTCAGCGCGAGCGAAGCCGCGGGTTCCGCTAGTTAACGTAAATAAAATTTCTGAAATAAAAGCAACCGAAGTTACTCCTTATAACATTAGCTCGGTATTAAAATCAGTCCAGCCTATTCAAAGATTATAGACAAACATACAGACAGACAGAAATTTTTCGATGTTAGTACCGTATATACTTCATATGCATTTAGTGAAAAGCTGTTAATTTAATACTAAAACAGACTCTTTAATTTTGTTTATGCGATTTGAATAGATTTCTCAGTAATGTGATTTTTGTCGTAGTAAAAATTACCTTATGTTAACCCGGATAACCAATATACTCGAAGCTTTATTTAAATATGTAAATAAGTTAAGTACATGACATTACATACTCCCCTTTAACTAAAGTCAATTCATTTTGCAATACAGTGATCTCTTTGGAAATTTACTGTGAAAGTTTTGGGTTTAATCTAATTGTTATTAATTAAAAACGAACTTTATGGTAACGTTTTAGAGTCTAACATTAAATGCCGCTTTGTCTACGTATAATGTGGAAATAAGTGATTTGTGAAATGGATTTTGCAACGTGCCCTAGAGAATGATGAACAATTATTAGGCTTTAATTTTTATTAATATTTCTTAATTCTTGTAACGAGAAGTAGTATCTAATCTATAGTATTACCTAAACCTATGAAACATATAGTCGGCCAACGGACGTGACAGCCAGCCCAAGCTGCCATACACTCGCTTGGGACATTAGTGTATGGCAGCTTGGGCTGTCTCGTCCGTTGGCCGACTATATGTTTCATAGGCTTTGCTATTAGTATCAGGCCATAATCCACCACGCTGGCCAAGTGCAGGTTGGCGGACTTCACATGTTTTTCGAAGACTTGCTTGGTTCTTTCAGACATGCAGGTTTCCTCATGATGTTTTTCTTCACCGTAAGACAAGTGGTAATCATGATAGAAAAGATTCGCACATGATAATATCAGAGGTGCTAGACCCGGATTGGAACCCGCATCACTGGGTTATGCAAGCGAGCGTGTTACCACTGGGCTATCACTGTTTAATAAGTTTATAAATACTTTAAAGATTTACAGTATACTGACTTTAGGTAGAAATATTTTAAAAATAAACCTATTTTTTTTATTTTTGTAGATGTTTCGAAGCTTTACAGATAACATGATCACGCGAAACGATTTTGACGTCTCAAAAGTTTTAGTTTATAGCAACAGTTACTACCGACGAAACTTACTGTAGGAAAAAAGAAAAAAAAAAAGATAAGGAAAAATGGTTAATAAACAATTCTAATCAGAGAATGAAAACGCTGTTCCCTGTTCTATTTGAAGTTAACATTCATTCGTTAACATTTTTGTTTATATTATGACTTTTCGGTGTAAAAACGTCAAGTGTAAATTATATGGCGCAGGTGCGTAGAGTTTTTCCTTCTTTACAAATATTATTTGTGGAACATCTTTGGAGATATCCTTATACAAAATACCTGTTAATGCTACAATGCTCGATTTTGCTAAACAATTCGTTTACTTTCTTCAACGAATGTGGAAAATTGTATCTATAGAGATAAATAAATTGAATTGTCTGTTTATAATATCATGTGTTTCCGGAGATAATTTTTCGTTTCGAGTTCCTTTAGGTACAAGCGGTTATGAATAAAAGACTATTCTTGTACGCTAAGTGTGACAATATGCCTTTAGGTACAAGAGGTTATGAATGAAAGACTGTCCTTGTACGCTAAGTGTGACAGAGTTCCTTTAGGTACAAGCGGTTATGAATAAAAGACTATTCTTGTACGCTAAGTGTGACAATATGCCTTTAGGTACAAGAGGTTATGAATTAAAGACTGTCCTTGTACGCTAAGTGTGACAGAGTTCCTTTAGGTACAAGCAGTTATGAATGTAAGACTATCCTAGTACGCTAAGTGTGACAGTGTTCCTTTAGGTACAGGTAGCCTTACTAAGTAATAATCTTTGGTTGGTGTAAAGGCGAGCCTGGGACGCTTAAGTGCAACAAAGTTTCTTTAAGTGCAGGTGGCCTTTGGTTCAATCATTGGTGTTTAACAATGCAACTGTTGGCAAATGATCATTGGCATTTATTATAGTAATATATATGAATACTGTTTGTGTTTAGATCCACACTCATAGGGTGACTGGGACAGTCACCGTGCAGGATGGCCGTGTCAGCAATATCTTTAGCCCGGAAGTTGAACAGTGTCATGACACCTTAGCTGTCATCCCCCACTTTGACTACTCTCCATAAATACGAAGTTTGTCGTTAAGAGCGGATTATTCCTGTGCGAGTTACGTTGTAGTGCTTTATCTATTAGTGACAGTGCGTAAAGTATTAAAGTGCCGTGAAGTGAATTGTTATATAATTAAGTAACGTTATTAATGGTATAAAGTGATAAAGTGATATATGTGGTGTAACGACATAAGAAAGGTGGAATAATTTAGTGTATAACAATTTGAGTGTTCATATATACACCCGTCGTTTACATATCATGATACTAAATTACGTCAAAATCTGTCCAGTGATTTTCTCGAGATGCGGTCACAGACAGACAGACAGACAGACAGACAAAAATTCGAAAATCTATAAATTATTCAATAAGAAAATTAATATGTACAAATTTAATTCAGAATTTTTAAGAAAGGAAGTTAGAAAAAAGAAAAGCAAGAATATTTTCCATGAATCTGTTCTCTATATTATAAATAGCGAGACGTTTTTTTCTGTATGTTTCGTTTCTTTTTTTTATTCGTATAGACAATAGAGATGCAACTTATTACATCGGATACAGCGTGTTTTGGTGAAGGTATTAGCAAAGCCTATGAAACATATAGTCGGCCAACGGAGGTGACAGCCAGTCCAAGCTGCCACACACTCGCTTGGGACATTAGTGTATGGCAGCTTGGGCTGTCGCGTCCGTTGGCCGACTATATGTTTCATAGGCTTTGGTATTAATATATATGTAAGATACAACAACTTAGTTTTCGGTTTCTAAAACGCAAGCGGAGCCGGGCAAAATGCTAGTTTTTATAAAATATGATATAAGTCTGTACTTATACATTTTAAGAAAAAGTTCCACCTTTCATTAAGAACTTGTTCTTAGACTAACTTGCCCCGTGGGAAAGCTAAGCAAGATAGCAATATAAAGTAAACAGGATTTCTAACATAACAAGTGTTATACTTAGCTGGCAAATTTCCGTTTTATTACCTTAAACGTAAAATAGTTGGTTTACGAGCCATAAACACTGTGTAGGCTGAATCTTTTTACCATACGAGCGTTTTTATGCGTGAGCAGGAAACAAAGGTTTGGAATTTGATCACGTTTTGCTTATATGTCTTCAATTGTAGGCATAAAGAAAAGTTTTATGAACTTTTTATGAAGTTTTGATGAAAGTACGGCATGATAGCTTTAGTGGCTATTTATTATAAATGTGACTGTACGTTTGTTTGTAAATAACATCTTCATATAAATGATTAGCTATGGGGAGAAATAACATTTTTTTCTTGATCTATAGAGAATACTTTAATATTAGAATATTATAACATACTAATAACTTGCGGAGTAGTAATTCTGAATAGAGCAAGAGCAGAACACACATCACCTACTTCCATTGTAAGCTACGAGGTTGCGAGCAAGTATACGTGCTATGGATACTAGATATACTACACTTGTGTATGTTACTTTAAACACCTACGATTGGAGTAGAAACATTCGTGCTCTTCCTACAAATTAGTACCCCCATCGGGACGCAAACCAGCGACCGCTGGCACATCAAACTGGTCACTACATACTGAGCTAAACGAGTCGTTCATACCATCATACGTGTATAAATAAAATATATCTTTAAAGCTAATATCAAAATTTTCGTAAGACATGTGAAGTCCGCCAACACGCACTGGGCCAGCGCGGTGGACTATGGCCTGATCCCCCTCGTACTGAGGGAGGCCCGTGCCCAGCAGTGGGACGTTAAAAAGGGCTGATGATGATGATGATGATGATGATGAATATCAAAATTTCAATGACAATACAAATGTTGTAGAATATCTTTCATTTTTCAACTTAGTATATTATTATAATGGATGAATGCAATGTAACATCAGATTTTATATGAAAATCATATATTTTTTCCAAATGCTATTATCGAAAAACGATAACCAAAATTTATGGCGATTAGTACTGGTTCTGAGTTAGCAAAAACTTTTATACTTCTATGCATTATTGAAATTACATACTTTGACTTAGTCGTATATTGAAATTGTATTTTAGTCATTGAATTGTAAGTAAATAGTTTTTTAGTGTTTTATGTAGATGTAGATAGTCCCGAATTTTAATCTAATGTAGTAGGTGTGAGCCAATGCTTATACCGCAGGCGTTCTTTAGTATGGAGATTATTTGCATTTTTGGGTATGGTGCCGAGGTCGGCCCTAGCTACGTCGACCAGTGATGATCCATTGTAGCTCCCTTTAAGTGTATTTACAGTTCTCTGCTTAGTCCTGTTGCCTCCAGGAACTTCCAGATTTTCTGAGCAGAGAGCTTCTGTATCTCCTCAGGTTGCATGATATGCTGCCCTAGATAGATACTTCTGCGGTGCATGAGTGGTCCGCACGAGCAGAGGATGTGCATAGCAGATTCCTCTGACTCATGGCATAGTCTGCACATAGCGGACTGACTGAGGCCTAGGGTAAACATATGTTTATTGAGTTTGCAGTGGCCCGTGAGTATTCTGGTTACTGCACTAGTTTTATACTTTTTGAGTTGAAGCAACTCTGTTGTAAAGTGTTTGCAATATCCTTTAATTAGCGCTTTGGAGTGAGTTTGTCCAGAAGTGGATTGCCACTCTTGAAGTGCTTTTAGATTGCAGTGGTTTTTGAGAATTGAATAGGCGTGTTGTTTAGCAATACCACAAAATGGCTGGGGGCCGCATTGAGGGATATCAGCGCCCATTCTTGCCAAGGCATCAGCCTTTTCGTTCCCATCTATACCTGAGTGACCTGGAACCCATCTGAGGGTAACTCTGTTGGATGTACCCAGGACATTCAGATTGTCCATGCAGTTCTTAACCAACTTTGAGTTGGTTTCAAGAGAATCTCTAACCAACAATGCTGGTTGGCTATCTAAATATAAATGCAAATAATAATAAATAGTATGGAGATTCTCGACTTAATGGTTCATTAAGTGACTTTAAGTGCGGCGGTTAATCTTCTTTTTTAAATGCTTGTTGTTAGTCTTGGTCTACAAATTAATGGACGATGGGGTTCAGACCACCACGCTGTCCAAATGCAAGTTGGTGGAATTCACATGTCTTTCGAAAACTAGTTAGCTTTTCTGAGATGTTCAGATTTCCTTATAATGTTTTCCTTCACTGTAAGACGAGTTCATGTTGATTGGTTAAGGTAATCGTATTCGTGTTCAATTGATTCGCATTGCAAGACTCGAGAGTTGAACCCGCTTCACTCGGTTTCCCAAGCGAGCGCGTTACCACTGGGCTACAACTGCCTTTCATGAAGAGACAATGCTAGTCAATTCAATCATCTAGTATCTACTGCTTTAAAAATAAAATCAAAATTAGTATAATTATTCTAGATTAATAATAATAATAATAATTAATCCGAAATACTTAGTTCGAATGCCTATCTGTAAACTGGTTATCTTAACAGAAGTTATAATATATAAGGTGTTTCTTTCGCCAGTTCTTCTCAGGTCAGTGGTTTCTTCCTTCCAAACTGGTAGTAGACTCATGACGTTTAGTAAAAAATTGTAATAATTTCATGCTGAATAAAATATTTTGAATTTGAATAGAACCAAGATCGTTCTTTAACAGTTATCTAAATAAAATTTATATAAAAGAAAATGAATTACACGGAATATACACTATTACAAAATGACTTGATCGATTTCTGGCACTTTGGCGGGTAAAAGATTCGAATGAAACAAGTTCGAAGTAACACAATTTATTTTTTATTGCCTTACCGCGTAAGCGAATACTTCCAGTATTTACATATAAATAGGCAAAAACAAAACAGTCCCGTACTTTTTTTTCTTTCTGTTTGTCAATCGATTTTTTAGTATGGTATGGTATGGTAAGTACAAGCTGGTTTCTGCAACTTAGTAGCTTTAGCATTTAGTTTAGTTTTTTGTGTAGCTTAGTACCTTTATAATGAATAAAAAAATGGTTTTAAACGTCCCACTGCTGGGCACAGGTCTCCTTTCAATACGAGGATGATCAGGTAGTCCACCGCGCTGGCCTAGTGCGGTTTCACATGTCTTTGCAGAACTTGCTACGTTTTTCAGACATGCAGGTTTCCTCACGATGTTTTCCTTCACCGTAATAAAAGGTCGAATTTCTACCCCTATTATACTAATGTAGCTTTTTCAACGACTAATATTAGTAACCTGTTGTTTTTTTCCTTTTTAACAATATGAACTCTGAAAGTACTTATCCGATATTCATGATTTTTTGAAATTAGTGGTTCATCCCGACTTGAAAAATAACAGTTTTTATACTAGTTATTTCTTGTTTAATTGAAAAATTAACGATTGTTACATTTTAGTGGGATTCTAGAGAGAAAAAACGAGAAACAGCTATTTTTAGCTAAAAATTTTACCCCAGCTATAGAAAATAAAATATAAGTGTGCATCGGTAACACGAGGTCAGATCGCTAGTATTTGACATAAAGTTTTCGATCTCACAAATTAAGTCAGAAAGTGTTAAAGGAAGTGGTAGGAATGAAATGCAAATTATCCATTTGCATACAATACTTTGTTACAAGAAAGCAATTTTCTCACACGATTCAAATATCTTTTACATAATTTACGACTCGTTATATTTTATGTTCCCTCCGATAATACTTACAAGGGATGCCCGCGGCTATACTCTGAATACTCTAAGCGGGAGTCGAACCCGCGACCGCTGTGCAGAAAGTAGGGTCACCACAAACTGAGCCAAACGTGTCATTAATGTTTTTCAGACTTAATAGTAAACTTAAAGTGAATTAGAAAAAATATATGTAACGAAATCCAAGCGCAAAAGTTAGTTTCTTAAACCAAAGAACAAAATCATTTATACACTTCAAATACATAAAGCTTATGTCATATTATGCGTAGCAACCTTTTAAAATTAACATATTTATACGCAATTTTGTTAGAAGGAATAAGAAGCAGAGTACTCGAAGATACAAGTGTTTTCAATACGTAATGTGTAAATGTAACAGAATATTTTACGTAGTAAAGATGCTAATGTAAATCAAACTGAAAATTTGGGCAATGATTGAAGGAATTGAAAATCAACTAATCCCTTGGTGTCTGTAACAAGTATATAATGACATTTGTGACGTCTGACCTCTAAAACCTTACCGCCGCACTCAGAATCACTTAATTAACCATCAAGTCTTTCTTTAGAAGGTGATTCTCGACTTAATGGTTCATTAAGTGACTATGAGTGCGGCGGTGAGTCTCTCCCGAGACCAAGAAAGTTGTACAGCGTTCAAAACTTCGGGAACCAAAAATCTAAATAAATTCGCGAAAACATCCACAAAGCTAGTTTTATATAAAAGCTTCCGAAAATAATATAATATCTAAAAAAGTAAAATAGGGATCGTTGATTTAAAAGAAAAATGATAGTTGTAAGTATATATTTTTTTTAAACTACTTTCATGTATTTTTTCACAATTCTCAAAAGTCAATATTAATTTTAGTTAATTTATTTTTTATTCATCCAGTTGTTCTTGCATTAAGGGGTAACAAGAATTGCATACCTATACATTTTCGCATTTAAACAGTCGACAGTTAAACAGCAACGATTAATTTCAACGCCAAACAAACAATAAACGACAAACACTAACTTCATCTATTTACATTAAAGAGAATTTATGTCCCTATTGCTTTTTGAACACAATATATAACAGCTTAAGCGTGGAACTTTTGAAACTTGCAAGTTTGGAAGCACGTGCAAACTATTAGTGCTGTACAGCTTTTATTTATGACAGGACGTGGTTACTGCTGACCTAGAAGTGTAAATAAGAGTTATATTATGTTTTGTAGAAAGATAGAGAGAAAGAAAGAGAGAGAGATAAGAAGAAGAAAAGAAAAAGAAAGGAGCATATGATTATGGGAATCGCGACAAAAATATACTAATAGTCATGGCAAATCGCTTCGAAGTATCGCTATAGTGCAATCTCGAAAAATATTAAAGATTTTTTTACTTGCTAAAACTCAATAACAGCTGAACGAATTTGAATAATGTATAAAAAAATATGAAAAAAAGGGTAACCCCTAAAGTGTAATCTAAGCATAATAAAGAATTTTAAACTGTTTACTTTGTTTGGGGATCACTAATGTTAAAAGGGAGAAAATACCAGGAAAGAACCCTAAATAAGAAGAAAGTTAGCTAGTCTCTTATGATTTACATGAAACTTTAAAGTAATTATTTAAGTTAAATGGACAATTAGCTTTAATTTCTAGTTACCTAAGCAATCAATTTATATTGAAAAAACTTAAAAAAGAGAAGGAAAAAAATAGGCATAAAAATGATGCCTTTTAAGGTTACCAGAAAAATTATAAGATTTCCATGAAAACCAAAAAGCTGACTAAAGCAAATCATGTCTTACGAAAACTTACACGCAAGCTGAGTCGACCGTCATTAAGGATTTCTCCTGAGTACGTATATCCTTACCTGAATATATATTAGATTTTGCTACAGCCATAACGTACGCAAAGTTTAATATCGACAGCTCGGCATAAATACACGTTTTACCCTTCACTGTGGGGTTTTAAGATTATTTTTATGTAGAGGTATTGAGGCCTTTTATTTCTAGATATATACATAATTTTTATGTACATTATATCATACATATGTAATATAATAACGACATTATTTATATCCAAACACGTTTGTATACGTTACGTTGGCTCAGTTGGTAGTGACCCTGCTTTCTGCGCCAGCGGTCGCGGGTTCGAGTCCCGCTGGGCATTAGTTGAGCACAAATGTTTGTACTCCAGTCATGTGTGTTTATATTTATTATACGTAGGTATTTAAAGTTATATATGTTTAGTCTATCAACTATCTGGTATCCGTAACTAAAGCCTCGTAGCTCACCACGGAACTAGGTGGCGCTGTATGTAATAACGCCCCAACAGCTTCTATACAAAGGTTGTAAGAATATAGGTTTGGACGTAAGGGGTAAAAAAACTAGTGCTCAGGATATTCAGTCGGTCCTGCGCCGTAACTATCTCTGGTCGTGTCAAGTGTCGTCCCACCGTAGTGTGACAATAATAGGGATATGTCGGACAAAATTGCCAAAAACTTTTTATAAACAACTATGTGTTATCCATAACACAAGCCTGGAACTAGTTCGTACTTGCGTTAATGTCCAAACAATCAACATACTTGTAAATCCACAAAAACTTTCTGCGTACAGAAGTGACAACTCTACTTACACACGTACAATTTTTCGCATTTATAATTTAGTCAAATATGTATAAGTTTCAACTATTATCAAATTCATTCAAATTAAGTTAAGTTATTTACCGCCGCACTCAGAGTCACTTAATGAACCATTAAGTCGAGATTCTCGACTTAGTAGTTCATTAAATGACTCTGAGTGCGGCAGTTATGTGGTTAAAAAATCTAGGATCTATAGCTTAAAAGATTTCTACCCGCGGGTACTCTCACTCTGTGGCAGACCCTTTACATTACCTATTCGTAGAAACCCTTCCATTAGCATTCACATACTGCCATTATTAACATATTTTGTTATACAGAAACGCAACCGCAAATACATTATATGCATTGGTATCCAGTCGTTAGAATCATAAAATAACGATCTGTTTGAACTTATCGTGATGTGTTGATTATAATCGTTATTTGGCAACCCGTTATATACAGCTGTTAATCTTATCTATTTGAGGACTCATTTGGCTCAGTTTAAAGTGTACGATGTGCCTACTTGATTTGCCACAAGTCGCGGGTTCAAGTCCCGCTGGGAGCATTTGTATGATGACCATGAATGTTTGTACTTCAGTTATGGGTGTATGTAGTTATAACGTGTGTATATTTAAGGTTATATATTATGTGGAGTGAATCTATTAATTGATATCTATAATTTACCATGAGACTTGACTAATGCTATGTGCAATCTAGTGCCATTATTTTGTTAATTGAATCACCCTGACATTTTCAGGCATATCGATTCAGTTAGGTTATTGAGCTTTTCTGCCTTTTCGGAGCCTTCTTACCTAAACTACAGGAAAAAAATCATGAAAACCCTGAAAATAAAATTATTTAAGTAATAAAATTTCTATATCTTATTGTCTAGAAACAACGTATATGAAACTTTATTTAATGCTATTCACAGTGAGAGCTATAATAATTCTTATATTACAATGGTTTATGTCAGTCTTAGGTCAGCACCGTCATCAAAGGAAGTCATAAATCAAATTATGAAATGGCTAAGCTTATCCTCTAAGCTTTCTTATCTAGTAAGGGATAAAAGCTAAATGTCTATAAATAAAATGATTTTGTTTTTTACCTTTTACATTGAGTAATATTATAAATATTTATTGTATACATAGCAATTCCTGTGGATCCGTCCGCGTTCTACCTACTCTTATCACCTAGGGGAATAAAAAAAGCCTACGACCTATTCTCAGACCTACCAAATATACACAAAAAATCATAAAAATCGGTCAGTTTAGGAGGATTTCGATAACAAACACTGTAACATGAGATTTTTATACATTAGAAGATATAAAATTGAACTACTTTTTTAACGCAAATATACCATTTGTGTTAAAAACTGTGTTTGTTAGTTATTTAAAAAAAAAGGTGTGTGTGCGATTCACACACTATAGAAGTGAAACTTCAGTAAATCGACAAAAGAATGAGATGAATATATATAAAAAAAGAAATGTCAAAAAATAAACAACGGTTACCATGGCAACATGGGAATGTATTCTATCTCATTCTCTCCGACTTAATCCTATACTTTTATATATTTCTTTCTTTATCGTGACGCATTTTCGTTTCATCGAGTTTCAAATCACAGCGATTCTAAGGAAGTTTCACTTCAATAATGGAGCAAAATAAAAATTAATTGTCAAAATAGTAGCGTGGTGTTCCGTTTTTTTTATGGACTTACGTATTATATTTAAAGTTTTTTTTTTTCATATTTGAGTAATAGTATTTTTTTCTCTTTCTATCTCTTGTTGAATTGTAGGGAATACAGTAGAAAACTATATGTTGTATGGTAATGGGACTACGGGACTTAAACCCATCATCATCATAATCACCGAAGATGATTATGCTAATGATTTTCGGATCAATATAAAGAAAATTTTTACTGTAATAATAGGGGTTAGAGTATGAAATTGCCGTTTCATTGTAATAGGTACTTTGAATTGACATAGAACCTTCATGGTTTGAGACTTTTGAGTGATACTTTTTTCACATGGTACCTATGTAGTTCTTCTTTAAAAAAAAGAGTACCATTCGTTTATCGACTTTCAGTTGGTTGTTTTAATACAGCTATCATATCTGAAAAATCTGTACATATAAATGAAATTGAAGTGTCCATTTTTATTTTCAAATTAACAGATTTTCACTAAATGCATATGAAAGTATTCGCTCTTTACATCAAAAAAACATTTTATTTTAAATTTTTGTCTGTCTGTCTGTTCGTTCCAGCTAATTTCTGAAACGGCTTGACTGATTTTGACGGGGCTTACGCTCATAGATAGCTAATGTTATAAGAGGTAACTTAGACTTCTATTATTGCATTAGAAAATTTTAAGAACCTTAATTTGTTTTAACTTACGCACAGCGAAGCGGGCTGAGTTTGCTAGTATACTAAATGTTAAAATATATTTTTGGAACTAACCTTTCATCGAGTCAAAGGCCAAAACAGAAGCCAAAAAACTTGGTATCCTGAACAAGGTAAAGCGGTACTTCACGGCTGAGCAGCGCCTGACTCTCTATCAGGCTCAGGTACGCTCAGCCATGGAGTACTCCTGCCATCTCTGGAATGGCTCTGCCAAGTATCAACTCGATGCATTAGACTCGATAGATTGCCGCGCCCGCCGTATCATAGGTTAGGCTAAACTACTCAGCCTACAGCATCGACGCAATGTCGCCTGTTTATCTATCTTCTATCGAATATACTTTGGAGAGTGCGCGCAGGAACTGCATAACCTTGTACCCCCTTCACCGTTTTACCACAGAACTGCGAGAAGTCGTGAACGCTGGCATCCTTACGTGGTAGAAATTCAACCAACCCGCACGAAACGCTTTGGTTCAACGTTTCTGAAGCGAACAGCCAAAATGTGGAACACCCTTCCAGCATCCGTCTTTCCTGCCACTTACAATGTCAGTACTTTCAAAGCAAGAGTGAATAGGCACCTTCTAGGCAAGCGCGCTCTAACCTAGGCCTCATCAGTGCTTTCCAGCACTGATCGTCGTCAAGCGCAAGCCTATCTAATAATAAAAAAAACCTGAGCAGAACAAGGGGTAGTCACTAGTGTTAACATATGTTGAAGTTACTGATATAAGGGTGCTCATTCATACTTAATGAAAAAAGTGTTACCTTTTAGGGGTCAAATATTTTTTTTCGGCTTCGTTCCTTCGTTCGTTATCGGGTATAAAATCTGTTTAAATTTCGAGTGAAAAAGTTCAATTTTTACTGAGCTTCTATTTTTATTTCTCAAATGGGTCAGGTCAGATAACTTTAGTTGGTTGGTTTCATTAATTCAGCACTTAGTAAATGTCGCGTATAATTTTCAAATGTAAGGGCTTGGAAGCCCATAAAAGGCAGACAATTTAATAGATCTAAAAGTATACTTGTACAACAGACTTCTCTAGATAGACAAAACCCAAAAAGATTTTAGGGTTGAATCTAACTTTTTAAAGTAACATTTTATAATATTTCCTAACATAATATTATGTAATGTATATGAAAAAAAAACAGCGCCATCTAGTTCCGTGGTAAGCTATGTTCCGTGCTTTGTGCGTACGGATACCAGATAGTTGATATACTACACATATAAGTTTTGAATAGTACAAACATTCGTGCTCAACAAATGAATGCCCGCAGCGGGACTCGAACCCGCGACCGCTGGCGCATAAAGTAGGGTCACTACCAACTGAGCCAAACGTACCGTCGTCGTCAAATAAATTACATCATTGATTTGAGTAAACCAATTATGTTAGTTTATTCACAAAAGCTTTATATAATCTTTCCAATTTTTGTTTTAATGTATATCATTTCATACGAATATATACATAGATAGTGGTACTAATAGAAGAAACAGGTGTAAACCTTTGAATGGGTTGCACTGGGAAATCGTACCATTCAATTTATAAGACAATAAGGTCATTAAATTATGCATATGTTAAACGGATTTCGATTAATTTAGTTTACAGATAAATGTATAATTTAGATCCAGTTGGAATAAATATCGAGTTAACGAAACAAATATTATTAAACGCAAGCCTATTATCGAATAACATAAAATATGTTTTGAAAAAGTCTCTATTATGAAAACAGTGACCGACTTTATAATTTTTAGAATTTTAATCCGACTATTTTTGACCGCATCACGATAGAACCACCATAGCTGGTTATCCTGGAGAACATTTTTACTGCAGAAAAATATCTCATTCTTGAGAAATGTACATAAGGATGAACTCGAGGAAAGCGATGGTGAGTCGCTAGTATATATAGTATACTACCCCTGTGGTGTAGTGGCTAGCATGTACGGCTACACATCGAAAGGTCCTGGGTTCGAGTCCCGGGTCGGGCAAAGTTTAGTAATTGAGTCTTTCTGTTTAGTAAGTCTCGATAACAGCTTGGAGTTGGGAAGTTGGCGGTGTGTCACCCTCGTGTTTCGGAGGGCAGGCTCGTAAAGCAGTCGGTCCTGCGCCTTAGCTCTCACTGGTCGTGTCGAGTAGTCGTCCCACCGGAGTATGAGAGTGATAGGAATAGAAAGTACACTTGTGTCTGCGCGTACACTCGTGCACTATAATATCTCCTGTTCATGGCTAGTCTGAATGAGATCGGCCGCCATGGCCGAAATCGGTCGTAGAACATTATTATTATTATAAGTATAGTACCAAGTTAGAAAATTAAAACAAATATTTATATTTAACCATTTATTTTAACTTGTACACATTATATCTACATCACGACATCCATTGCAACAAGAGTTAGTGATAAAAACATAGTATCAATCTATGAACTAACCAAGCTTAATAATTTATTATTGCTCTTAACATTTTCATTTACATTATTTACAATTTGACATACATTCTACTTAAACTTACGCTTACAGATATTTTATGACGTACAGTCAAAGTAAAAAAGCTTACAAACAAAAAATTTATTACATGTTTTTATATACTTAAACAAAAATATATTAAATAATATATTAAAAAAAAACAGAAAAAAAGACCAAAAAAATCCCTCGTTGACTCTCTAGATAATAGAAATCTGAGTAGATGATAGTAGATTCGAAAGTAAGCTAAAGAGTGATTTTGTGGTTAGAATACGTTCTCATATAACATTGTTTAACGATATAGCGATATCATTATTTTATAAATATTCTACTTGAACTGGTAGAAAAATATTAAAGTAGATTACTAGTTCATATTTCTTTATATTATTACACCATCACGGAATACTTAGAAGATGTAAATGTGTGGGATTAATGTCTTGTTGTGTCTCACGTAGGATAAATAGATAAATATTGTAATGCAATAAATATTGTAATCAAATATTTTTTTGAATATAGCAACTGCCGAGTTTCTCGCCGGCTCTTCTCGGCAGAACAGCATTCCGAGTCGGTGGTAGCTTACTCCTAAGTCCCAGACTTACAGACTGACACTTGATTTAAATTCGTATAATAATGTAAAAGTGACGATTCAAAAGTGCTTGTAAAAGTCTATTTGAATTAAGTATATTTTGACTTTGACTTTGACTTTAAAAATTAAACTTCAATATATCTCTTACATCAATACATGTTATACAATAAAGTCCTCTGCCACGTCTGTCTGTCTGTTCGCGATAAACTCAAAAACTACTACACTGATTTTCATGCTGTTTTCACCAATGGATAGAGCAGTTCTCGAAGGTTTTAATAACATATTTTGTTATACCCGCGGCTTTATTCGCACTAAATCTAGGGATAAACCCGGGCAAAGTGAGGGTGAGTACCTAGTATTCATACATTTTCAAGCTAAGGTGTATGTACATCGCAAAATAAATATCATTTCATAACTGAAAAAGCACCTGAGTTATTAAAATATGTAAAAGCCATCCTAGATACTCGAGGCTGTGTTTGCTCAACGTTTCTTAGTGAAAATTTATATGACGACATTATAAATAATACATTCGTTTATTAAAATTTGTAAAAAATATATGTAATAAAACCTTAGAACTGGTTTTACCCGATTGCGGTGAAGCCCAAAGGAGGGTTATGTGTTTAAACTTTACGCGCGGTTGAAGTCATACATCCATTTTTACAATAATTAATTATAAGAAGTAATAAATAATATGAATTTGTACAACATTTATATATTAAATAATATTACTTTTAAGTTTTTATTATATTTTATTGTAATTGTACATTAATTAAATAATAAAAAAAATAGCTGCAATATTTTTTTTTTAATTACTAGGTATATTATTATTAATTTTGTCTCGCACTACCGCGACACTCATTTTTCAGATGCATTGACTTATCCTCAAGCACGCCTAAATAAGTTTGCTTCAAAAACGGAAAAACTATTTTTTTAATTATTATTAGACTACTACTAAATCACATACTTAATGAATACAATAAGCCAATGTATTTACAACTTATTACCTATAGCCAATTGATATCTAAAACTTTGATAATTACGTATTTCTTTTCCCCCTTTGCAAATAAAGTTTCTACTTTCTATAAAAAATATCAAACTAAAAATTAAATCATAGCACAAGTTTAATCGAAAAATGCTTATTTTAATTTAAACTATACATATTCTATAACTATATCACAATAAATCTACATTGTAATTTAATTAGTAAACGTTTATACAATTTATTATTATGTTAATTATTTAAAAGTTTTGTGATTTACTTTTTTTAAGCATCAAACAGTATTAAATCTACGAGATTCTTTTATAGAGATACTTTTACTGGGTACCTGAAAAAGGCTACATTGCTACTTTGCTACTTTACATCCCTTTGAGTTCTCATGTGAAATTATCTTTTTGAAAAAATAGGTGTTCTGATCTCTTATGGAATATAAAGTTAAATTTTATTAATTGATACTAAACGGAAAATAAAAAAAGTTTGACTATATTTAATAGCCAGTATAAAGTCATCTTATACTAAGGGTCTAAATCTTTCAATGGCTTCAGGCAAGATAAAGTATCTGGGCACCTCATGGAAAACTTCGAAAAGATAGTTAAATTTTTATTTGAAAGCTTACCTATAATATATGTAAAAAGTCAGAAAAACTTTAAATAACACTTTCTTAGATTACGCGAATATTTGACATTATAAATGAAACTACCTTTTCGGATTTTGTTGTGGATTTAATTTGATTTTTAGTTCCCGACGTTTCGAATGCTTTACAGCAATCATGGTCACGGGAGAGACTGATCACGGGAGAGACAAGGTAGTTTCATTTAGAAAAACTTTAAAGTTTAAATAAAACTGCCGTAAACAATTATGAATATGACAAAAAAGAAATAGCCAAATCGGTCCAGCCGCCTAGACATTCGGCAATTGATTTTTATTTATATACACAAATATAAAACAAAAACTTTTTCAAATTCAAACTTATAATCAAATCAAATTATTAATTCAATAAACGTAAAATTAGAAACGAAAATGTTGCCTACGAAACTTAATATTGTCTAATTAACTATGCGATTAATCAAAATAATAAAATCTTGTTAGCAAAATTAGTTATTTTTACAGTCACGTTATGTCGCGTGGTAACTGACAGTTAAACAGTGGTTTAACTTCGGTCACTCAAGAAAATCTTTGTTTTATGGTTTCAATCAATTATATATTAGATTTTTATTGCGTAACACTCCTCAAAAGTTTGCAAAGTGCTTATTTATTATATTTTATTTAAAAAAAGATGTTTATATTAATAAATAAATAAATATGTTGGGATATTATTACAACAGTGCCATCTAGTTCCGTGGTAAGCTACGAGGCTTGTGTTACGGATACCAGATAGTTGATATACTACACATGTAAATTTTAAATAAATACATACTATAAATATCAAGACCCATGACTGAAGTACAAACATTCGTGCTCAACATATGAATGCTCCAGCGGGACTCGAAGAATATTAGAATACTTTCTTAGGTTTCTGCGAATCTATAAAAGCGAAAAAAATTATCGACTATATAATCGATCAGCCTTTTAAATGAAAACACCATTCACGTATAGTTGTTACAAAAATATAACAAAAAAAAACATATTTTAACCATAAACAAAAAGATAAAGTATTTTTCCCACAACTGTATTAAAATTCATACCGTTAGTATGAAATTTAAAGTACGCGAAAACAAAAAAAGAATTAAATCTAATACATTATATATTTTATTTAACTTTAAACTACAATAGTTTTAATGTTATAAAAATTTCAAATCCTTATATTATTGCCAATAGTATGTATTAAGCTAACATATTTTATAGAAGAATGTATTCTAGAGAGCGTTTTTTACAGAAATATACCAAATTAAAAAAAAATAGGGAAAGAAAAAAAACTAACTTATATTTTTATTTTATACTAACAACTTGATAACAAATAAATTATATATACATATATCACAAATATGACCTATTTATCTATAAAGTTTGAATAAGGCTTGTTGTACACTATTTTTTATATAATTTTTTTTTATTTAATTTAACTTACAAACAGATTCTTTTTGAAAACTTACTGGTAGTAAAAACTAATTTAAAAAAAAATATTTTTAGACTAGCAACTGATCCTTGCTTGGCGGTTAGTTTGTAATAGATAGACTATATTATATCTAATTTAAGTATCACTTTCTTGAGAAAAAATTGATTCCAATACAAACTTTTACCTCCCTTAAGATATGGTTAAAGGGATATTTATCCTATATCCTTTCCAAAGTCTCAAAATCCAGTCAATCCATTACAAACATAAAAACATTTGTTCTCTCTGTATAATAATAATGTAGATTAATGATTAATTTAATTTATAATTTAATGTACAACAAGCCTTGCGTTAGTACTTAATTAATTCTATAGTAAAAGCAAAGCCTATAAAATATATAGTCGGTCAACGGACGTTACAGCCCAAGCTACAATACACTCGCTTCGGACATTAGTGTTTGGCAGCTTGGACTGGCTGTCACGTCCGTTGGCCGACTATATGTTTTATAAGCTTTGGTAAAAGCTAAGTCATAAAATTATTGCTTTCGTTTTATCCTAGGTGGTTGACGTGAGACTTCAATATTCGGAAGTCAAAAGCTAGCTGTTTTGGTGAAAATTCGTTGTGTAATAAATATTATTTTGTTTTTTATGCAATTGAGATAACTTTGGCGTATACTATAAAATTACTTATAAAACGTAACCGTTTAATATTTTTATATACGAGCATTTTCGATATGATTATTGATTACCTTGCCTTATAGACTGTACAATAGAAGAAGTCGTGTAACCTGCATGTGTGAGAGAAAGTGCAAATTTTCATTTGTTGTCCGTTTGTTGTTTGTTGTTGTCCACAATGATGGACTATGGCATGATTCATTTTGTATTGAAGAAAGGCAGCCCAAAATAGAAACGTTAAAAAGGGCTGTATTTGTATATGAAACAATATAACATTGATTGATTAATACAAGGTAAATTACTACACATCATCATCATCATCATCATCATCATCAGCCCTTTTTTTTAACGTCCCACTGCTGGGCACGGGTCTCCCTCAATACGAGGGGGATCAGGCCATAGTCCACCGCGCTGGCCTAGTGCGTGTTGGCGGACTTCACATATCTTACGAAAACTTGCTAGGTTTTCTCAGACATGCAGGTTTCCTCACGATGTTTTCCTTCACCGTAAGACAAGTGGTAATCATGATAGAAATGATTGGCACATGAAATAATATAATCATGTAAACAAAATAGTGCATAGCACAATTTGTTCAATAAATTAACCAATTTATTTAAGCAACGTCCCTAGCGGCATACGCTTAGATTGTCGTTTTGTGGTAGTTAAGGATTAATTACCTAAGCGAGTCTAGATTAAGTCTAGGCTTTGATTAGCAACGGTTAGGTTATTTTAGGTTGGAAGAAATAGCCTGAAATATTCTAAATCTACTTGGACTATTTCTCATTTTTTAAACTTAAAAACCAAAGTTATCTCAACAATTATATTGTATTAATAGTAGTGTAATAAAACTTTTATTTTTTAGGAAAATAGCATCTCCTTAGAATTCTTATATTAAGATCTACACGCTGAGCCAAAATGAGAGTATCTCTTAGACATAATAATTTATTCTAAATAATTATTAAGAAAACAATATTAAATATCAATTGTATAAATCTTACAATTAATATTTAAAATTTTCGATGAAATAATTTTGTGTCGATTTTTAATTTTTTATAATAATTAATTTATGTTGGCACTACTTATTAACTCCACGTGTAAATCTATTATAATAAACTTATGCTATCAAACGAAGGCTGTTGAACCAGTATCTTTCCAACAACTAAAACAGCAAGGCAAGGCGCACATTAGAGTATTTTTGAACGCGTCTCGGAAATCGCGGTTAAAATACGCATATATTAGCGGATTTAACGCAGAATTGAAGTATCCTATCCAGAAGAGGACGCCAACTACTATAGGTGGAGTTTGACATGGTTCACCACAGACGTTGGTAGTCACGTACCTGGTAATAAAAATATTAGATTAGATTAACCAAAAAATACAACTGCTGTTAATTACTAATAGTAATAAATTGCAGTTAAAGAACTTCATGCTTAAATTAAATTAAAATTAAATGTATGAGATATTAAAATAGACATAAGAGAGAGGAGAAGAAAAGCGACAGAGAGGAGAAGTTCTGCCAGTACTGGATGTAATTGGCACAGAGCACGTAGCTGCTTTATTAGAAAAAGTATACTATAAAAAACCTATGTGAAATTTTTTTGATTTCAAATCATTTTTATGATAGACATGGTAAGGCCGTGTTTAGTGATAAAAGTCTTTAAAAATTACTAGTAAAACTTCGTTATTTAAGATACTTGGAAAAACTTTTTATGTCAATATAGAAAAGTAAAAAACTTTTCATAGTAATTATTAATAAAAAAATAATAATAAATATATTATGTTTTGAGATATTTAATTTTGATCACAGTTTCACGTGTTCGTTCAAGAAATTTTAATAACGCAATATTGAAAACAAAAGTTATAAGTGTAATAAAAGCTCAACTCATTACGTTGATATTATATTTTTTATCGAATTCATTAAGTATTTTTCGTCTACCAAGTTTTATATTTATCAATATGCTTATTAAAAATATCTATAAATACTATAGTTTAAGAGCTAGGTCATAAAAATGCTCTGATCATATTTTGATTTTGATTATTGACATTTTTATGTTCGAAAATAAATGAGATCAAATTGTAAGTAAACTTTAAAACAAACAAAGGAGACTGACGATGATCAAAATGGAGTTCGGAGGTAACAAAAATAAAAAAAATACAGTCACATTGAGAACTTTTTATTTTTAAAGTTAGTTAAAAAAGAGATATGCTAAGAAAAAGACTAAAAATTACAGTAATACGTATAAAAATAATGTAATAAATCAAACAGCAATTAAGCGTAATAGTGTGTGTTTTCCGGAAAAGGATCTGACTCAGCACAATATTAATGGCGTGGTAACTTCATAAATAGCGTTCTACAAGTGACAGTCTTTTTATTTTGTCCCTTATATTATTTCAGAATTTTGTTATATTTCAAAATGAAGCTATAACAAATAAATAAGAAGTAAGGAGAAAGAAAGTATTATTATTTAAATTACAAAAAAGAAATAAGCTCAGTAATTTATTATATAATAATAGTACAGTACATAGTTAGTTATACATTTATAAAAAAATTAAACTTCGTAAGTCAAAATAAGATTTTTTTTAAATCAATTTTTTAATCATCTAACTTACTATAAAAATATTTTATATTTTGCTTACCAAAGAAAAAACGGTAGCCAGCATAATAAAAATACACCAACAATAATCCCCAGTGTGCGAGCAGCCTTATGTTCCGCCCGCCATGACTTGCCAGCGGCTCGAAGTGATGCACCTAAGTAATGAAATATTTATTAATATCATAATTAATTGTATATTGGATAGAAGTTTTATTATTATGTGGAAAGCTGAACTGTTCTTCACTACAAATTATAAAACAAATTCCTCCGCCGTATCTGTCTGTTTGCGATAAACTCTTAAACTACTACACCGATTTTCAAGGTGTTTTCACTAATGGATAGAGTGGTTCTTGAGAAAGGTTTTAGTAAAAAAATTGACAAGTTTTTGTATACATTTACTAGCGAAACCCGCGGCTCCGCTCGCGCTAAATATAGAAACAAAACGAGCGAAGCAAGAGTGAGTCGCTAGTATACTACAATGTAGAGTTATGGGATACATTTTTTACTAACTTCGAAAACAGTTTCAGTTTTTTAAGATACCTTAAGTAATTTTGTAATGACCGTACATTTTCAAATCAAATGAAGCTATTGAAGTGATGAACGCTTACCAAGTTTAAGTATTGAAAAACAGTTGCTAAGAGAATATGTTACCTAATATAGATTTTCAAAAATTCAGCAGAAAAGAAGTGACCGTAGTAGTGGCATGTTGATTTTTAGAACGAAAATATCAAGAATCCATTGCTTAGTTCGTTAGTCTCGTTGATATTCAACCAGTTCAGGACCGGTGTTCTATTGAAAAACTCGAGAAATTCGGATATCTTTATTTTCTATGGAAATCAGTAACTATTAAAACGTAAAGACGAACGCAATCAAAGCAAGGAGCTAGTCTTTAATAATAATATAAGTCTCTATAATAGAGCTTTACTGAATTCGAAATATACATTGTATGAACTACATTTTTTTTACATCTAACTATGAAACCTTTTCAATTTTCCATTTGTAATTAAACTCAATCCATCTCAGTTAGAATACATTGAAAACAAGAACACGGAAAATGTAATACGTCGACTTTGAAGAGATGCTTGGAGAATTGCAACTCCACAATTTGCATATCGATGTTCCGCAGCGGCAATTTTATACGATGGTTATTGGCTGGTATTATTTTATACAGGGTTTCTCTTCTGATTGTGTATCAGTACTTATATAATACGAGTATGTTTAATAAAAATGTATTGAGCTCGTAGTACATTACTCAATATAATAATACGGTCTAAGTAGAATTCTAAGCTCCAGAACATCTATACTAATCTATACTAATATTATAAAGAAGTAAAGTTTGTGTGTTTGTATATTTGTAAAATTGTAAGGGGTAATCTCGGGATCTACTGAACCGATTTTAAAAATTCTTTCACCAATAGAAAGCCACATTATTGCTGAGTGTCATAGGTTATATAAAAAACCGAAAAATAGAAAGGCTTTTACGTGGTAGTCCGTTTTGCAAAGTGAATCGGAGAAAAAACGGTCGAATGAAAGCGTTTCTTAAGCGATTATATATGGAAATTACGTCATTTTTAAACTATACTAAAGAGGTTACACCTGGGGTCGAACCCGAGCGAAGCGAGGGTGAGTCGCTAGTCAGTAATATTTTATTGAACACTATTTCCGTCCATATTATTTAATTCCATTACGCATAATTTACATATATTTTTTCTCTTTCTCTCTCTCTTTTTCTCTGTCTTTCTCTCTTATCTCATTCACCTGTTTTGTACGTCCTACAGCTAGACAAGGATCGCAACCTTCAGTGCGAGGGAGAACATACCATAGTTCTAGCTAGTTACGTTATCATAATAACGTACAGATTTTCTGGTATTTTGCTTCACCTTGCACGTACAATGTAATTACTAATTAGCATTTGAAAATATACGATGCATGAGACCCGGGACTTAAACCTACTCCATTTGATTTACCAAGCAAGCTCGTTTCCACCATAGAGTTCGACCACTGCATTCATAGAGTAGTAGTTCCGAGGTAGCATACTTATTTGTCATAAATAATAAAAAAAACGATAATATAAAATATATTTAAATACATAATATTATTAATACTTTATTTTTTTCTCTCTTACTGTAACTTAAATGTGAAAATATAAATATTGCTTATAAAAAAAATCGATGCCAATTAAACCATTTGTAAAATTGTAAAAAGCTATGACATAGAGCGGAAAAATATAAAAATACGCGAGTAGAGCCACGTGGAACCAGTAGTATTATATTATTAAGTCTTAAAAGTTTCTATTAAAGCTCCAACTATACAAAAGCTATCTACTTTTTATGGCGAGTGGCTATTAGAAGGCACTGGGATTGAAAGGTGCAGAGACTTAAAAGCTCATTACGTTAGTCATTGACATTTGTCATAAGCAGAGTAATTAGTTTTGTGTATTTTTTCTTTTCTTTTATTTTTTAGTGCAATATTTGTTTACTTCTTACATTTAAAATTAATATTTTGTAATATTTTAACTAATTATTAAGAGCTTTTGTAAAATACTATCTAAATTTAAGACAAAATAATGCAATGTTACATATAAATCTTTTTTATTTATATCTAATAAAAAGCCTAAAAAATCAAGCTTTAAAAATGAGATAATTCATACAAACTTTTATCCCCTATTTAAACCTCTTAAAGCCCTTTTTCGCCTTGAAAAGTAACATATTAATGTATTCATTCTAGATTTCAATGTAGGTATGGGCAAAACGGCAAAATTTATAATTTTAATTTATTGCTGCGATGTGATACCTATATACGAGTATGTTAAAATACACGACTCACCCCCCCCCCCCCCCCGCAATCCGCTTCACCCCTCCCCCCCTTGAAAAGTGTCCCATTTTACAGATTTTCTCAATTTTCAGGAAAACTATACAAGCTAAGACAAAATGATCAAAGACAGAATTATTTGTCAATAAACTGCCTACCAGTAAGTCCTAACATTCATTTTGATACGATTTATAGTTTCCAAGCTATGGTGCATCAAAGTTTACTAAAAATGTGCGCTACCTACCTACTTTGGTAACACGATAGTATTTATTTATTACCAATTATATATATTTAGGTTTTTCGAGCATAATATAATGTACTTCATTATATGAAGTAGTACAGTGGTAGCCCAGTAGTAACAGTAGTGGTGTACTATGGCCTGATCCCTCTCGTATTGAAGGGAGTCCCATATTCAGCAGTGGGACGTTAAAAAAGGCCAGAAAATTATGAAGTTACGTCACCTGTTCATTATAATAGATCTTTAACTTTTGTTGGTTTAACTGTATGTTTGTAGTATTGATTTTTTTATACTTTACTCCTATTTCTTATCTTATAGTTATACGATATTTTCCTTACGGTGAAGGAAAACATCGTAAGGAAACCTGCATGTCTGAGAAAACCTAGCAAGTTTTCAAAAGACATGTGAAGTCCGCCAACACGCACTAGGCCAGCGCGGTGGACTATGGCCTGATCCTATCCTGACTATGTACTAAGGGAGGTCCGTGCCCAGCAGTGGGACGTTAAAAGGGCTGATGATGATGATGATAGTTATACGTAACAAACTGACAGATCAACACACAAAATTTCCCTTCTATAATAATCGTTTAATGCCGACCTCATTCATACATTTGTAATTAAAACTTTCATCTTCACATAACAGCGGAGCAATCTTTTACAAATCTAGAATATATTTTTATCTTTGATAATTTGAGTCACACAGAAGTATAAATGTATTTGAAACTCTATTTCATGGTAATAAAATCTTATTTGTAATAAAAAGGATATCCCCAAGGAAAGGCTGTTGGAAGCGGGTCGCTTGGATTCATTTGGTTGGATAAAATCAGTTTGACAGTTATACGTAGACTTTCTAACTTAGGTGTAAGTTGAATTTGGTCTTCAAATATCCTTACTGATACTCGTATAATACTCGTAATTCAAGATTTTGGTTTGTCGCCTTCTACTTTTTGACAAACGTCAGTTTTTTATCTATACATATGTATAATAAAATTGTGACTTAGTCAAATCTGTACATTGAATGTTTTTTTTAAATATTATTAAAATAGTAATTATTTATAAAACAGTGGCCGAGATGATCCATCTGTCCGTCTGTGACTGAATCACGAGAAATCCACTGGACAGAGTTTGATAAAGTTTGGTACGGTGATAGCTGATTATACGGAAACCATGATCTTAGACGTGGTTTAAGCAGTTTTTTGGAGGTTTGTGTATTCCACCCTGAGAAAACTTGTATATGTTGCAGAATCTAGTAAGTTTTTCAAAGACAAATGAAGTCCCTAAACCCGCAAGTCGTATAGGTAGACCGCGGCCTATTCCCCTTTCGTAATTAAGGAAGGCTAAATGTATTTATTATTTTTATTTTTTACGAACGAATTATTCATTACGAACAATTATTTTAATATATTCACTAACAAGGTTAATCAGAACAACCGTATGAAAGATAAAAATCACATTACCAACGAGTTTTAAAGAGATTTTCAGCTGTTTATACAATATCTGAGCATATTCATCCTTTTACACGATGTATCGCTTTTATCTTTCATGTTGCTCTTGATTTATGAGCAAATGTTTCTTTTAATTTCATATAGTGTGTTGAAATTTGGCAAGTCTATTTTTATTATTATTTATTTAATTGAATCTCCAATATATGTATATATTTTTTTCTTATACGTCATATCGCTAATTTTAAAATGATTGCAGTAATTTCAACTTTTACTGATAGTGAGCAAAGAAATTATGATGATGATGATGTACTCGTAAATCAACCTTATAATTAGGACACTAATAAGGTTGAAAATGAAAATTATATCATTGACTTAAATTTTTGTTAATAACCTACCACTATTTATGATTCTTACCTTGAGAATTAAGTTCGGTAGCTGCTTTAGCATATTCTCTCGTAGCAACAGCTGATGTACAACTTGGTCTCCACCCAGATGGTGGCTGTCCACTTGAAGATCTCTTATTAGAACCTCCTGAACAGTACCCAGAACTTGCCGTATCACAACTGATATTCACCGACTTTCTAGGACTGGCTTCTTTGCTTGGACAAATATCTCCTAAAGCCATCACGACTTCTCCACCTAACTCTGGTTCTTCTGGACCAACTTCAGTAAATGTACTGTAGTTTGGACTAATATCAGATGGTCTTCTATCAGGATGTAAGTAATGGGAATGATGAGCACTATGAGACGTGTGTTTTATATGGACAGAATTGAGCAAAATATTTGACGATGTCCTCGTTAATGCTTCTCTCTGCCTTATTGCTTCTCTAAATATCTTACAATACATTGATATCATCACAACACTTGGTATCCAGAAAGAAACACTAGATGATATTATAGCATAAACCATATTGACTTTAAATATACAAATATCAGGATGAGATCTTCTTTCTTGTCGATGTTGTTCTGTAGTGTACCATCCCATGAAAATTGGAACAAAACTAATAAAAGCTGGCCAAAGCCAAACATTTGCAAGCATGAAACAAACTGTTTTATGCGTCATCGTGACAGGATATTCCAACGGTCGAACTATAGCATAGTATCTATCAACTGAAATGCAACATAAGTGAAGAATTGAGGCGCTGGAGAAATAAACATCGAGTGAATTGAAAATATCACAGACGATAGGCCCAAAAAGCCAAGTGTCGGTTAGCTCTGCAGTTGCGTTAAACGTCATCGCGCAAAGTGCGACCAATATATCAGCGACGGCGAGACTGACGACATAGTAGTTGGTGATAACCCGAAGTTTACGGTGACGATGGACAGATATGATAACAAGAGCATTGCCAAGAAGGGCTCCAAGAATGATTGTGATGAAGATGAGTCCTTTAAGGATGAGAGAGATGGTGTGCCAGGTGTCGGGCGCGGCAGGTGGCAGCGTTGAATGTAGCTCGTGGAGTAACGCTGGCTCCGTACCGCGCCCGCGCAGGTCTACCTCCCCTCGCAAAGCGCCATCTGTTAACAAAACATATAATTAAATTAAACAAATATTTACAATAGTAAAGAATATATTTGAATGTTTTCAAATCACTTTTATAATCAAGTTTTTATCTTTAGAATATCTCCTAAACAATATATTTTCTAATAAAATATAATGTATTATTAGGACTTATCATTTTATTTCGATATTAAAATAGTTATTCATGAATTATTTTAATAAATTAATAATCCCTGCATACAGTCTTTAATATTTACCTTGACAGAGCTTTTTCCAGCTTTGTTTTAAAATCTAATTAATTAAGACTAAATTGCTAACGTTTAAACTTATAAAGCAATATATCGCAAAGTGTAAATAAACATTTCATGTCTAAGTTTCATAAAAGAGCAAATAATAAGATACTTATAAGACAGCACAAAGGAAACTCAAATTTCATGTAAAGCAAGTTTTAATGAGGGTCTCTAGTGGAATGCAAACACTCGTCAAAACAACTGTAGTCGTTTTCGAGCCTACTTTTGTAGCCTACATTATAGATTAGCAAACAAAGCCAGCTTCGCTGGGCGTAGTTAAAATAAATTAAACGGTTTTTATAATTTTGTAATAAAATAAAAGTAGCCGAAGTTACTCCTTATAACATTAGCTATCTGCGAGTGTAAATCCCGCCGAAATCAGTCCAGCCGTTTCAGAGATTAGCCGGATCAAACAGACAGACAGACAAAATTTTTAAAAATTGATTTTTTTATGTAAGTGCCGTATACGCTTTTATATTCTCATGTAATTGGTTATACATATAAAAATTGTTAGATTTAAGTAAATTGTTAGTGTAAGATATGTATAATGTTGGACATCCGTATAAATGAATAAATATGCATTTAATGAAAAGCTGTTAATTTGAAATTAAAAACAAACACTTCAATTTTATCTATATGTACTGATATTTCTACAAGACAAGTTTAAGAATAGCAACATATTATATTTCTTTGTATTTTTAGGCGTAGTGCCTAAAAATACAATTTAGGGTTCCATATTAGTATATTGGTACACGGTGGTACGGACAGTGGTAGCCCAGTGGCAGCGCGCTCGCTTGAATAACCGAGGGATGCGGGTTTAATTACGGATATCTTAACTCTGATATTTTCATGTGCGAATCATTTCTAACATGGAAACCACTTGTCTTAAGGTGACGGAAAACATCGTGAAGAAACTTGCACGTCTGAGAGACCCTAGCAAGATTTCGAAAGACATGTGTTTATCCTTTGTTTTTCATTATTGAATTTGAAAAAAAAACGTAAACTTTAGATAAATCTATTAAAATTGAGGTCACTAAGATGCTTCTCGATTGTTACGAGGTCTTAAATCCTTCATATACGACAAGATATGTAGTTATTTAGGGCCCAATATTACATTTTGCCCCAAATACACGTTATAATATCTCGGTCCTATTTGATATATTATATCCGAAAACTCTGGCAGAAATTGTTCATTAATTCATTTAGACATTATTGAAATATAACTTAAGTGGAGAATATTAGCTTTATAGTCGTATTATTAATTGCTTTTTTGGTTATAATTTTGTAACAAAAAAACTATCTCAAGGGAACCGTACTTTTTCCTTTTCGTCACTTGTCTGGAGTAATCATATTCACAAACAGACCTTTGATTTTATAATAATTAAATAAATATGTTGGGACATTAATACATAGCACTATCTAGTTCCGTGGTAAGCTACAAGGCTTGTGTTACGGATACCAGATAGTTGATAAACTACACATATATAACTGTGAAAACCCAGATTATAATATTTTCTTAGGTTTACACGAATATTGGTCATTATAAATGAAACTATGTCGCGGATTTCTTTTGATTTTTGGTTTCTGACGTTTCGAATGCTTTACAGCAATCATGGTCACGGGACAAAATCCGAAAAGATAGTTTCATTTATAATGTACATAATATTATAAACATAAACACTACTGGAGTACAAACATTCGTGCTTAACAAATGAATGCCCGCAACGGTCTCGAACCCGCGACTGGTACAGCAAGTAGATTCACTGCAAACTGAGCCAAGCGTGACATTACTACTTACAATTACTTAATTTTGTAAGTGCGATTTTGTAATGATTAATTCACATTAACAAAAAAATGTTTAATTTACGGTAAATTCATTTGAAATTTCGAAGTGAACAACATACTTCAACACGAGCTTTAATTTTAACATGAACAAGTTATTTTATGTATTTCCACCTGTAAATCTCCCAAAAGCTCGCTATTCGACCACAAAGCTCTCAACAACTTAGCACTTTTAAGCTGATAAAGTGCTGCCAGTTTTCAGTACAGCCTTTAGTTATAGTACAATATTTTGAATGCCGCTGAAAAAGCTATACTGCGGTTTCCTTTTCAGTTAGTTGATTTAGAAGTAAAAAAGGTTTGAAGTAAACAAGATAGTGATAGATTTTATAATGAAAACTTTGAACTTTTTGCGCTTGAATTCCACTAAAAACTATTTTAGGTGGATAAATGAAATAAATGAATAAATAAATAATGTTGGGACATGATTACAACAGCGCCATCAAGTTCCTTGTAGGCTTTTGTTACGGATACCGGATAGTTGATATACTACACATATACATTTTTGTTTATTATAAATATAAACACCCATTACTGGAGTACAAACGATCGTGCTCAACAAATTAATGCCCCCAGCGGGACTCGAACCCGCGACCGCTGGCGTAGAAAGTAGGGTCATTACCAACGGAGCTACCGGGTCAAAACCTAGGGAATAAACATATTTTTTATTAGTACCTAAGTTAAAAAAAGGGAATGAGGATAGGAGAAAGCGAGGAACCCACTTTGCCAAGCCCACGCCCGGCTGAACTGTTAAGGAACACATATGTGGGAAATTCATAGTCACTTATTAGGCAGAAATATATTATACTCGCATTTCCCGCGGCTCTACCCGCGTTTTACAGACCGGAAACTAAATGCTTAGATTTTATATACCGTGTGATGTTTTACATATGGTTTTTAACGTAACATTTAAACCATTTGTACAACATAAAACGTTTTATGTAACGAGACATTTTCCAGAAGTAAAAAGTATCATATATCCTGACCCGGATAACCAGCCATCATCATACTAAATTTCATCACAATCTGTCCAGTGGGTCTCTCGTGATTCGGTCACTGACAGACAGACAGACAGACAAAAATTCTAAAACTATAGATTCGGCCTCTGTATTGATAATAATGACTATTTCAGTAAGGATTTCCAAAAAATATTCAATGTACAAAGACTAGGTTAGAATTTTATTATATCATCATCATCAGCCCTTTTTAACTTCCCACTGCTAGGCACGGGCCTCCCTCAGTATGAGAGGGATCAGATCATAGACCACCGCGCTGGCCTAGAGCGTATTGGCGGACTTCACATGTCTCACGAAAACTTGCTAGGTTTTCTCAGACATGCAGGTTTCCTCACGATGTTTTCCTTCACCGTAAGACAAGTGGTAATCATGATAGAAATGATTCGCACATGAAAATATTAGAGGTTCGAGACCCGGATTTGAACCCGCATCACTCGGTTATACAAGCGACGCGTTATGTTGATATGTTGATTATGATAGTGTAATAATTATAAATAAACATATTATATAAACAAAAACTTATGTAATATATAAATACTCATATATTGATATTATGAAGATAAAACTCATTAGATAAATTCTAAACATATACGTTGTGTTTAATTAGTTAAGATAAAGTTTCATATTAGTTTTGTAAAGTAATAATTTGAATATATAAACATGGAACAGTTAATTGCAAATATCTCTTCAATATCTTTACATAATATGATGAAATTTAAACAGAGTTTAATTAGTACATTAAATATTTTTTGAAAAATCGTATTAAATAATCATTAATATTAATCCAGAGGCCGAATCTATAGTTTTCAGATTTTTTTATTGTGTTTGTCTGTGATCGTAATACGAGAAATCCACTACGGATACGGATAACGAAATTGGATAATATATAGGATAATATACGGGTTAGTATATAGGATACTTTTTAAGTCCGGGAAAATAACCATAAGAAATATGTATTAACCGTTAACGTACGTAAGAATTCATAAATTACCTTAATATTGGTAATTCTTATTAATATAATAATCACGCATCGTATAACTAGAAAAGGTATTCAGCACGACTGAAAATAAGCAAAATATTGGGATGAAATTTTAATATTTGCAAGTACTGTTCAGATTTAAACAAATAAAAAATTTTGTGAACGTTCCATATAATAACAAATAAAGTGTTATCGGTAAATCCTTTCGTTAAATGGGGATTGCAGTATATGTCAGATTTTTGATTTAGAGTTTATTTTTTTAAACGAGTCAAATATTTTTTTAATTGCCTTTTACAGTGTACTAGTTAGTACTTCCTCTTGCTTCACTCAGGTACGTCCCTAGTTTTTTAATAGTAACGGTTTGATTACGGTCAATCTCAATAAATTCCTTGCTATTACTGAGAAGTCATACACAGGAAATAACACAAAAAGAGTAGTGACCAATGTTATTATCTTTTTCTATTTAGTGGCATTCTTCTAACGAATAATCTCTAAAGATGCATATTTTAAAGCAAATTAGTAAAAAACAAGATATAAGAATGTATTATTATATAAATTTTTCAGTCAGTAACAACAGTGATTATGGCAACTTAATGCCATGCCTAACGACATGATTGTTTCTCGCGACGAAGCCTTGAAATATTACACGCAAAGAGTAAGGCAGTGGTAGCATAGTGGTAACGCACTCGCTTGAATAACGGAGTGAAGTGGGTCCAAACTTGGGTCTCGCACCTGTGATAGTTTCTTGTGCGAATGATTTCTAAAATGATTACCGCTTGTCTTACGGTGAAGGAAAACATCATGAGGAAACCTGCATGTCTGGGAAAACCTAACAAGTTTTCGAAAGACATGTGAAGTCCGTAAACCCGCACTTGGCCATAGTGTAGCATGGATTAACTCCCCTCGTATTAAGTGGAAGCCCGTGCCTAGCTGTTAGACGTTTAAACAGGCGGAGTATATACACGTAAAGAACTTAATTTCAAAGTAATTAAAACCTAGAAATTATAAAAAATCGTCTCTCCGATTATTTAAGTACGAGTATATTATAAAGCCGATCAAAGCTATTCAGAACAATTACATCGCCTCAAACGAACAATTGTCTTAATACGGGAAAGAGAAACTAAATTACACCAAAATTCTCTTCTTTTGTCTCTACATTTAAATGTTACGTAATTTTCAAACAGTTTATTTTCGAACTGTTTTATATACTATCAACATTTAGCGCAAATTACGATTCACTCATCAAGTAACGGTTTTTGATTAGTGCCCGCTTTAAGTGTAAAAATAACGAATTAATTATATTTATACTATTTCTACTTACAAAGATTTAAATTTCTGATAGAAAGTGATTATTTTACTCAGGAAAATTAAGTTTTTTTAATATTTTTAGACAAATAGTAAGGTATATAGTCTATCTACCTTAAAACGCGATAAAATGTCTTCAGCCCTTTTTAGCGTCCCGTAGCGTTGAAATGTAACTACCTAGCTCCCTAAACTTTTTCTTGATCGGTTTGTATGGAAACAGGTGGTTATTTGGGACTCATAAGGCAAGGACTACTCACTAAAACCCAACAGAACCACTCCCCCGCAGGGTAGTTTACGACTCGACTGCGACACCCTGATTTCAGACCTGCCATAGCATACTAAATCAGCCATAGGTTGCTCCTGCAATCGATCCAACCACGGCGGCATTACGACCACGGCGGCCAATTTCATTGAGACTAGCCAACGGCGCGGGAGATATTATAGTGCACGAGTGTACGCGCAACACACAAGTGCACTCTCTGTTCCTTATCACTCTCATATACCGGTGGGACAAATGCTCGACACGACCAGTGATAGTTAAGGCGCAGGACCGACGGCTTTACGTGCATCTCGAGGCAAGGGGGTGAAAGACTCAATAAAACTTACCCCGAACCGGGACTCGAACCCAGGACCTCCCGGTGTGCAACCGTATATACTAGCCACTACACCACCAAGGCTGTCAGAAAGTATCTGGAGCTACCTGAATGGTGCATCACCCACCAAAACGGCCTCCTACCAGTACTTTTCTGCTTCATGCTCACCACATAAATAGTCCCAGCGGGACTTGAATCCACGACCGCTGACTACAAACTGAGCTTAACATAATCGAAATTTATACTAAAATACCATTTTACATAATATCGTCTAAAATATTTCTATTGCAAATTAGTGCTACGAAATATCGAGCTACAAGTACGTCGATGAATGCCATTATGCGTAACTACTTTAATTAGATTGAAATGTTTCGAAATTAGTTTTAGTGAGGAGCAGTTAGCACTTAATGAGAAATAATTTATAACCATCTAGCTTAAATTTATTGTATATGCTTAGTTAGACTTATTTATGTCTAGTTTGTCTAGATTAGAACAAGTTACTGCTAGAATTTGGCTTCACTTTCAATTGATGCGACTTGTGTTAAACGGAATACTTGATTATATACCGTTTAAATCACGTACATTTTTGGACCAGTATTCTAAGCTAAAATAAAGATAAGTGAATATGTTTAATAAATCGAATAATATTAATAAATAATTGTTTTACTGTAAATTACGAAAATATTACACTTGTTTCTTTGGTTACTTTTTCTCGTGAAAATGACTGGACGTATTCGGATGTAGTATAACAACCTGAAGGCAGTGGTAGCCCAGCGGTAACGCGCTCGCTTGTATAACCGAGTGATGCGGGTTCAAATCCGGGTCTCGCTCCTCTGATATTCTCATGTGCGAATCATTTCTACCATGATTACCACTTGCCTTACGGTGAAGGAAAACATCGTGAGGAAACCTGCATGTCTGAGAAAACCTAGCAAGTTTTCGAAAGACATGTGAAATCCACCAACACGCACTAGGCCAGCGCGGTGGACTGATCCCTGATCCCCTCGTACTGAGGGAGGCCCGTGCCCAGCAGTGGGACGTTAAAAGGGCCGAAGACAAGACAGAAGACGTAACAACCTGAAAAATTTGGGCTACTGTTAGCTATCTATAAATGTGCCTATGCAAAGCGAGGGCCAGTCATTTGTAATAATAATTTAATAACAAGAGTGAGAATTTATTAACATTTTGTCCGATTTTTTTTTCGGGTTTTCACAATCTTTTGAATGCTACACAGCAAACATGATCACGAGATCTAGAACACGTTTTGGAAGTCTCAAAAGTCATAATTTCTAAAATAACTATAACTGAATAAAAAAAAAGAAAATCCGAAAAATCAATTTTTTTAAAGTTCTAAATTATTGGGATATATTTTACATTTACACAAATTTAAATAAGTATGTTAAAAACACTTTATAATGGAAAAGCGATAGAAAAACGAATTTTTAATGTGCACACATCCGATTGTGATCACTAGTACCATGAAGATATAAAAATTTCATGAAAACTGCAAGCTGCGGCTAAAACATCGACCTTCACCTTTTAATCGACTAACTTTTATAAGCTTTTAATAAGCTGTTCATCAAATGCTTTTACGTCATCGAAATAATATGTTAGAACTTACGTAAGATCTATTTTTTCGGATTATCCAACGGATTTATTTTGTCTTTTGATTATTTTTTTTAATGCAAAATCAAAATAAATCCACGAAAAAATCCGAAAAGTTTACCGCCCAGTATTTCAAACTAACTTCAAACCATATTTTATCTTAATCGGCTCAAGGGATTTTAGTTTTTCCATAACATACAAAATAACAATTTATTTTCTTTATAACAGTAGTAATAGTATAGATGTAAAAAACGAGACAGTTATTAATTACGTAGGTCTATGTGAAATGTATTATATTCAACCCTTATTAACGTCCTACTGCTGGGCCCAGGCCTCTCTTTAATACGAGGGGGTCACCATGGTTCACCTCGCTGGTCAAGTGCGGGTTAGCGGACTTCACTTGTCTTCTGAAAACTCGCTAGGTTCTCTCAGATATGCAGGTTTCCTCCCGATGTTTTCCTTCACCGTAAGATAAGTGGTAATCATGTTAGAAATGATTCACACATGAAAATATCAAACGTGTAAGACTCGGATTTGAACCCGCATTACTCGGTTATTTAAACCAGCGCCACAAAACACTCATGGGCTACCACATTCTATGTTATGTATATTATATAAGAAATCATAAATCTTAAGTAGATGACATAAGCACTAGTATTATATTGAATTGAAGTAAGACATCGTGTAATAAACATGTTGTTGGCGTGTCTCCAGAGTCCATTGCCAAGTTCAAAGACAAAATGGCCTCAGGAAAATCAATATCTCAGAATTATTATCAAGAAATTTGAAGATATCATATAAATAGAATTTTGCCGCCACTTCTGAAGTAGACACTAGGTGATGAAAGGCAAAGGAAATCTATTGGGTATTACGAAAACGTCAAAGGAGACTTATCTACTCTATTTCAGTTAAATCTGTACATTAATATTTTTGGAGAATGTTATTGAAATTGTCATTATAATTTTTAGAATTTTTGTATGTCTGTCTGTCTGTGACCCTATCACGAGAGTTTTCTCGTAGTTTTAACTGACGGATTTTGATGAATTTTGGTATAATTATAGCTGGCTAGCGGGGTCAATATAGAGGATACTTTTAACTGCTTGAAAATATTTCATTTCTGTGAAATTAATAGAAATCTCGATCTTTCAATGGAATCGAGCCTCAGGGTTGGTCTCTGTTATTATATATGTTTTATTAATGAAATAGATATTTAGAAATATTTTTTAATTTTCTTTATTTTATATAAGTTTTTCTTAAATTACATGACCATATTATTTAAGGTTTAATACAATGTAACCGATAAAACCATTTTCGAGAAATCAACAGTCATATATAAAAAAATACACATCGAATCGCCCGCTTCTTTTTCAGAGTAGGTTAAACAAAACTAACTTACCTCATTTTAAAATATATTACTAAACAAGAATTAAATCAAAACAATGTTTCAACTTAGGGTTATATTTAAACCGTTAAGTTAAATAAAGCAGTTAACTCGGATAAACGAGGGTCTGTTATCATCTGGCTCGCGGCCAAGGCACGATGCCAAGTGTTAGGTAATGACCTTCATTCGCCAAATCAATAAACTGTTATCGTACAATCGATACGGTTTCCGTTTCTATAGATTAATTATTTATTTATTAATGTACGAGTATAAGCTAATACTTGGAAGAGTTTATGGGTTTCCATATTTAGACTTATATAAGCGTATGGAATTTGTAGTTGATTGGAAATAATTTGATAGTAAATGTATAGTCATTGAAAATTGAATGAAATTTTAAATTCTATAAATTTGTTCGTAATATTATATTTAAATTAGCAATTCCCGCGGCTCCGCCCACGTTTTAATCACTATTAAAAATAGGGATTGGCGGTAAAGGTTAAAAATATATGTATTTTTTGATGCCAAATCATAAAAAAACTAGCCTACGACCCATTCTCAGAACTACCAAATATACAAAAAAAAATAAATCATAAAATCGGTCAAGCCGTTTCGGAGAAGTTCGATAACAAATACTGTTACACGAGATTGTTATACGAGTATATAAGATCTATGTATCTTTCATTTCAATTTCATAGTGCTATCTCCAATTTTAGTGCAGCTTTAAGCTTTTTTTTACGTAGGATAGTCCATTCATGAAGTCGATTTTCGACGATACTCGTACTTTATCTGTGAGACAATATTTCAGAGAAATATGTTAACTAACCGTTAAAATGTACCTAAGGACGAATTCAAGTAGAGTCAGGGTGAGCCGCTTATATTATATTAAATAATAATTGGATCTTTGCATCATAATAATGGTCAATAACAAATACTTAAGTAAGTAAAGACTAACCGCCGCACTCATAGTCACTTAATGAACCATTAAGTCGTTCTTTAGTATGGAAATTCTCGACTTAATGATTCATTAAGTGACTATGAGTGCGACGGTAAGTATTATAATTTTTGGCATATGTCGGTCTAATTGCAGTATAAATCTAAGTGCGGAAGCTAGTGTTTAAAAAGATTAAGAGCTTTTACTATGATATTTGCGACTATACAAATCCTATACAAAGACGCTTCAACGTGAAGCTCAAACCTAAGATGTTCTCCATGAAAAATTCACGCACATGTCTATTTCTAGGCAATGCAAACAGAAAGCTTAAATAAAAAGTTTGAATTTTTTAGTGATTAATCAAAACGTACAGAGTTTTGCAGGTTACAAATACTGTGATTTTTACAGGTAAATAATAGAATCAACGGGTAGATGAAAGGACTTTTTTCACTTCCATCGAGATGGAACTTGTAATCGTTATAGTATTTTTTGAATTAAAAGACTGTCATTTAAGTTTCCTATGAAATAAAAGTAAAACTGGGGTACAAGATACTTTTATATCACTATCAGTTATGTTCAGTAAAAGAAGGAAGTAATATGTTTATCTTTGATATCTCTGATACTCTTATTGAAATCTTCTGGCATGTTTATACTAATACTCAATTATAAATGCCATTGCGGCTTAGTCGTTAGAATGGAGAACTGCTGTAGGTTCAGGGTTCGAATCCCGAGTCAGGACTAATTTTGTAATTCAGTTCTTTATTTCGTTAAAAAAAAAGCAATTCTGCACTATTATTTTTTAGGACAAAGAGACGCAGTACGCGAAAGTGTTTATGTACATGTGTGTATGTGTCAATATGGACCATCATTCTAAGATTTTCCACTAGGTTTCACTAATACCTCTATAGTATTATTAATATAAAATTCGTCAGTGACGATATCAGATAAAAATTTCCTGCGTATTTTTTGACCTTGGTTGTATCGCCATCGCTTTTATTTGTCTATCAAATTATTATTTGCTCATTGAACGCACGCAACAGCAATTTGAAGTGTATTGAGTGAAATTTTCCACTAAGTGGGGACCTTTTCTAAGTAATTAGGAACGCTACAACTTCAATCTGACAAGGCTTGCTTGACTGATTTGGACAAAATTTACTGCAAAGATATATTCCACATAGGCACAAGTTAGGTACTAGGTACTAGGTAAGTCATTATAATTCTATAAAGTCAAAAATTCTAATTCTACTTATTTGCCAAAAATTATTTTGTAAAATGGATTTAGAAAATGTGCTGACAATGATCGAAGTGTCATTAGGACTCACCACAAAAGAGAGCGTCAGTTCAAATGGTTATATTTGTACGCGTTCCCATTTCAATACTAATTATGTCTAGAAGAGCATTTTTTACTTAGCTTTTGAAGTTGAGATTTTTCTATAAGGATTTTTTATTAGTGATTAGTGATTCATCCAGTGATACAAGGAAATGGTATTCCAGCGGTAACGCGCTCGCTTGTATAACCGAGTGATATTATCATGTGCGAATTACAACTTGTCTTATGGGTGAAGGAAAACATCGTGAGGAAACCTGCATGTCTGAGAAAACCTAGCAAGTTCTCGTAAGACATGTGAAGTCCGCCAACACGCACAAGGCCAGCACGGTGGGCTACGGCCTGATCCCCCTCGTACTGAGGGAGGCCCGTGCCCAGCAGTGGAACGTTAAAAAAGAGCTGACGACAAGTGATTCATCCAAGCTCCGCTCGCTAATTCCAAAACTATATATTCAGCCTTTGTTCGATATTAATGACAGTTGACAGATGTAAAAAAATACTAAAAGTCCAGTTAAAATTCCATATAAACATACAATGTTGATTCCAAATAAATATTCATTTTAAATCCATCCAGTTTCAGTAAAACGTGTTAGCTCAGTGATCGTGTTCCGATGCTTTTTTTAACCTTCGATGCAAAAACGACGGAGCATGTCTGTCTGTTGCATCGTAGCGTCCGAACGGACGAACCAATGTAGATTTTTTTTTGTTTGAAAGATAAATTAGTTAAGTATTCTTAGCATTGATTTATGAAAATTGGTCCAAAATGGCCGGCGTTACAAGATGGCGGATAACATATTTTTTCACAACTGCCTCAATATGGGTATCAAATGAAAGGGTTTGACTAGTAGAATATTTTCTTATTATTTTATTTCTAATAACATTGAACCTCATGCATGGCTAAAAAATAAAATTTAAAGACAGAGGATACAGATACTAAACCATTTTTTTCTTTGCCTATTTATATTTATGATATGTAGATAATAAATAAAAGTTACAAGGAAGTAAGCACATATTTTGCACGAAATTTATTCTTTTGCTTACATCTGTCCAAACTTTAGGGTTAAGTTCAGATGATATGTGTTACGTATAATTCTATAAACCACGCAGTGAGGCCCAGGGGATTTCCCATGGGCACTATAGGCAAAAATATATATCTTACACGAAACTTTTTTTCCTGTACCTGTCAAAGGATGAGTTTCCGAACAAGATTTATGACAACTTTTCTCCGTTGAGAAGACCTTCGTTTAGAATATAATTTATTTGTCAATCAATGAGTTTAATTTAGCAGATTTTAATATTTTTTTTTAGATTTACGCGAATATTAGTTTTCCTATTGTCGACGGAATAACTTAATTTTAAAACAAATAATTCTCTCTCAAAGTGTAATTAGTGACATAATATATGTATGAAAGAGAAACATTTTTTCATACAATAAAGTCTGTCAACTAACACTTGACTATCGTGGTTGATATAGATCTGATCGACCTCATGTTATAGGAAAGCCTATGCATTCGACGTTTAAAGGGTTGAATTATTGTAAGTATGAGTTTTTCACAACAGCTTAAAAAATTTGGTATAAATTCAGGTTTATCTGAATGCATAAAAATTGTATACAGCACTTATAAGAAAACCACTCAAAATTTTCTTTTCTTTCGGTCTGTTTGTTTGTTCCTAATCTCCGAAACAGCTAGATCTATTTTAATAGGACTTTCACTAACAGATGGCTGATGTTATAAGAAGTAACTTAGACTACTTTTATTTTAAGACACAAATTAAGGTTACACTCAAATAATTAAAACGTTTCTAGCGAAATATGACACTGTTTTCTAATAAAAGTGATATAATAGAAATAAATGCTACATTATAAATGAATATTTATTGATTTTTTCGTATGAACGTCTTAATCTTGGTACTTGGCACGTTGCCTTCAATTTCCTTCCGACGTATGTACTCGTATATAAACGTATTATATATCAAATCGACTTTGTAGTGAACTGACATAACGGTTCTGACAACAACAATTTCAGTGAAAAGAAATGATCCAATATTAAACCTATTTTTCTCAGAAAAAGTAATTTATAATAGCAAAGAATTTGTGCTGTTATATTTATATCTTATGGAGATATGATTTTTTTATATAAAACTAGGGTTCGTCCCAAAATATGTTTTAACGATTTCCATATAATTCGATTTTTCAGGGTTTTTTAGGAGTACCACCTCTGACACACCTCCAATAGTCCGTCCTCTGTTTTTAGGTGTTTACTGCCAAATTTAATGCTTTTAGCACAAAAATGAAGAACTTTCATATTATATAATAATCCTGTTAGATTCTGTAGACCTTCTTAATGCGGCTCTGTCGCGAAATTCTTTCAAAGCGGACGTCTACTAACTATAGAATACTTCCTATAATTATACATTAAGCGGTTTTCGATATTTCGTGATTAGTAAGTTGTCTTTCGCTTTTATTTATTTAGATTAATACGAAGTATAACAGAAAAGATTAAAAGAAAATATAATAAAGCTAAGAAATATATTATTATATAGAAACATTAGAAATAAATAAATTTCTTGCCTCATCAGCGCTTACACACCCAATGTCATTATATTCGTATCACTTTCTTTGTATTCGTTTCGTTCTTATTATATATTTTGTTTGAAATAATGTTTCTAGAAAGAAAGCTAAATTGATAACGTTATATTATTTTATACATTGTTGTGTAACTGCCTTGGTGGTTTAGTGGTTAGCATATACGGTTGTGGAGGTCCTGGGTTCGAATCCTGCGTTGGGTCAAGTTTAATTACTGAGATTTTTCTGTTTTCTTGTTAAATATTGTATTACAATGAAGAAAAAAACCTGTTTTTTGGTATTGGATTTTGATAAATCCAAATATGCAAACTATTTGTACATACAATTTTAACATTAACAAGTTCTTAAACATTAAAAAGTCTGAATAAATTTAAATATGAAACTTAAACTATGAGTGAAGAAAGACTAAGATCTGGATAGTTAGTACAAAATAATCTACGCCAAAATAGTTAAGTGCTATAGAGCCTACTCCATGTCAACAAACAAATGCTTGAAGATTAATTAAGCGCTAACTAAAAGTACTTGAGCCAATACACCTGAGTCGATGAGATCAAAGATGTGCGAAGTCAATCCTTTAAACAGAAATACTCCGAAAAAAGGAGAAAATAATATATATAGCGTTTGGTACATTTTACAACATATTCAGGTGGTCTTATCGCTAATGCAGTAATTTCTTACAAACATACTTTAGGTGACTAAATATAAATTTGAAAAATTGGTACATGTACGAGTATAAATTTAAAACTAGTCTTTCCCGCGGCTTCGCTCGCGTTCTAAAGGCTGGAAACCAAATTCTTTCGCCCGTCCCACCGTCTTGCACGCGGTGATCATTATTTTGTTGCGGAGTTATGTTAAAACTATGCTATCTCGTAAGATATTCATTGAAATCAAATGATGTCTAGAGCAATTTTGTGATGAGTAACTTATTTATTTAGGTAAGGATTAATATCATGTTTATAAAAACACCTTCGCAAATAATGCATTGTTTTAAATAAACCTTAATAGATACACATATGCTATTGCGGACTTTTTTTATAGAACTTTTTAAGAGAAACAATTCCGTGATACATGATTTTTGCATAACTTTAACCGTTTACGCAGCGTACGCAACGGAAGCTCTCTAAAGGAATATTTTTCTCCCCTTTTTTCATCATTTTTCATTGATGCTCCATTCCTAGTGATTGTAGCGTAATAATATAGCCTATAGCCTTCCTCGATAAACGGACTATCCGACACAAAAATAATTTTTCAAATGGAACCAGTAGTTCCTGAGATTAGCGCGTTCAACCAAACAAACAAACTCTTCAGCTTTATAAATAGTATATAGATAATTACTACATATTCAACACAAAAGATAAATTCATTTAAACCGCTTTGAGATACGAAGCCTGCCTTTAACATAAACTTATTCTCCAAACGAAGATATAAATAGAAATCTGAGAAGAATATGGTAGTGACATGTTCTTTCTGACCACGAGACATGTTTAGACATGTCTTTTCTATACGTTCCTTAGGTTTGAAATATAGACAGCCATTGTAAAACATACACTACACTTTTTTCTATAATCGTTTCTTGTACCAGAAGATAAAATATTTTAAGCTAAGTTCAGAAATGCCTTTATTCATTACTGCGTGAATAAAATGACTGATGTTCATATACTTTAGGATATATATTAAGAAACACATCAAAGGAAATATTGCTCATATAATTTTGAAGTGCTGTCTCATTTCACAGTCAGTTAGTACAACTTTTATACTCTGCTATAAAGCTCTTACAAATTCAAAAAAGCTTAAAAAGTTAAAGTTGAACTTGAAACTAATACTCCAGTTTTATATGGGTGAGTATTATTTTAGAGATTTATATATCTAGTTGACCTAATTTTTAAGCATTAATATAAGTAGTTGATAACCTGATAATGTCTGAAACCGTAGACAATTTTGTATTTCATAGTTTTTTGTTTCAAATCTGATTAAAACTGAAGGAGACAAGATCTTTATACAAAAAATCGCTGAACGTTTATATGAAACAATCAACACGGGCACAATTTCATGTAAGATTTTTGGTCAAGCCAAAGTAAATATTATATATCTTGCAATTTGAAGTTAAACCTCAAATTGACTGGATTAAAGGGAAAAATTGGCGTAATTATTCATGTAACTATACTAGTTTATCTTACGGTTCCACCCGAATTTAATTTTATAAATATAAACATTATAAATATAAATATGTTGGGACATTATTACACACAGCGCCATCTAGTTCTGTGGTACGCTAAGCTTGTGTTACGGATACTAGAAAGTTGATATACTACACATATACATTTTAAATACATGCATTTTATAAATATAAAATGACTGAAGTACAAATATTCGTGTTCAACAAATGAATGCACCCAACGGGACTCGAACCCGCGACCGCTGGCGCAGAAAGCACGTTTATAGAACTACTGTGTACAAATTGTGTTCATCACCAAACATCTTAATTCATTAAATTTATAGATTATAGTATTAAATTATATAATCCTAGTACGACCCAACAAGTAGGCATCTTTCTACAACAATTCTATCTTCATATTAAAGTTTGAGGCCTTGAAACGTCACTCCATCTAGCATATTTATAACAAAGCGGTCGAAAGCTACTTATGTAATACCTAGCATGATTGTGGCATAACTTAGATGAATAATGAACCGGACTTTAGATTGGACCTTTTGTGCTTAATATAAGCGCTATTTTACCATTTCACACTTTAGAAAGTAAAAATTGAGTTATTTTTTGAGACTTATGATACAAATTTTCTATTTTTTCGTTGCTGTGTCAAAATAGACAATGATAGCTTTCCATAAATGAAAGACAGATATTATAACGAACAAGCTACTTAGATGTTCATAAAACGACAAACTTATTCAAACGAAAATATTTCAATAAAAAGGTACAGTAAAATGCTCTTAACTGTAATTACTGAAAAATACAAGTAAAATATAAGCTTGCTTATTGAATTTTGTTTCTCGCGTAGAAAAAAAATTTGCTCCAACGCACAGCCTCACGTATTTAATTTAGGGCGAAAATAATAAATGTTGTAATAGTCGAATATGATATAGAGGTTACTTTTTTGAATTACTTATTTAGCCATATTTAGCGTTTCATTGGGCATGGATCTCAAATTTAATTGTCTTACGGAATACTGTTTTCTTTCTTTGTAAGGCGAGAAAATGTGTAAGTGCAAGTGACTTAATGTGAATAAAATATCCGATCCGAAAGGTCCGATATCGTAAAAAGCGCCACCATCGCTCACTGACACATTCCCTTGGATAACCGAGTGATGCGGGTTCAAATCTGTGTCTTGCACCTCAGATATTTTCATGTGCGAATCATTTTCTAACATGATCACCTCTAGTCTTACGTTGAAGGAAAACATAAAGAGTTTTCTAAATACATAAACCTCAAAACACTACGAATTTACGCCATGGGAATGAACGGCAATCATGGTAGAGGAAGTTGCCAATTTTAACTGAAGCGTGTCAATTTTAACCCGACCTGATTCAGAGCTTGAGTGATTTAGTTGATAGAAACAGATCGCTAATATTATTGTGCTAAAACATAAACGAAGTTGTGAAAAAGAGCTAGTGAAATAATATGTAAAATAATAAATAGTAATAATAAATAAATATGTTGGGAAATTATTACAACAGCGCAAAATAGTTCCATGGTAAGTTATGGGGCTTGTGTTCCGGATATTTGATATACTACACATATAAATTTTAAATATACCATATTATAAATATAAACACCCATGACTGAAGTACAAACATTCGTGCTCACAAATGAATGCCCCCAGCGGGACTCGAACCCGCGATCACTGGCGCAGAATGTAGGGTGGAAAGTAGGGCGCATAACCAACTGAGCCAAACGTGTCGTCTAAGTGGTACACTTTTAAATAAAATACTTTTAAGGTTTATTTATAGTGAAACTAAAATAGTCGGCAGGAACAAGCGACCTCGCATGCTATGCCCTTGACTAGTGACCTTGACTTCGTTGTTATGAATCAGATTTAAGCTTCAGTTATAAACACGAGTGTTTATAATTACGTGCCTTTTCCAGATTAAATTTGTAACTCCTACTTACTCGATAAGAATAACAAGTAGGTACAATTAGTAATTTACAAAATTTACTGTTATTTCTTTTAACATCGAATTGGGTTTGAATTTCGGTTAATGAAGGTCGTTTTAACATAAATAATGCATTGATGTTGTAAGTGTACATTAAACTTACATTTATTAATGTTAGAATAAGCAAGTAGTTTCTCATTTCTTCTATCTCTCTCTTTAAACCGATTTTAGTAGTTGCTATTAACAAGTATTACTCGTATTAATATCAGAATAGAAAAATATTGTAGTTGAATTTTGACCATCGGACAAACACTACAAGTTAAATAAAGGTTCACCGTTACTGTTATGAGCTAAGCGAGACCAAACACTATCCCACAATCTGAGCATTTTGTGGTACACTTTACTGAAAAACTATCACGTCTATAGATTATTGCTTTAACATAGTAATTTAAATGAAACTAACATTTCGGATTTTGTCGCGAATTTATTTTGATTTTAAGTTCTCGACGTTTCGAATGCTTTACAGCAATCACTCAGTCTCTCAGTCTCTCGAAAAGGTAGTTTCATTTATAATGTCGAATATCCGCGTAAATCTAAGAAAGTATTATAGTAATTTAAATTTATTTCTAGATGTGTTATGTCAAATAAAATATAATCTTATAACCATTAAAATATGAAAATTAGCAATTTCGTGTTTAACATGCTATTGTACTATTATACTACTAAAGAGTCAACATCGCTTTAACATTATTCTACGCGAGCAAACCTCAGCTTTTTGCTAATTAAATAGTCCTATAACTGGCTATGATAAGCTTTTGCTATCAATGTCAAAAGTTTCAATTGCTCGTTACTGCTTAAAATTAATGTAGAGATAAGAAAAGGGATAGGAAGAGAGGGCATGATTTAGTAATGTACTTTCGCCTTCGCTGCTCAAATTTGTCCTATGCCATATGTAAGATATATACTTTGAACGATTTGGGTTTAATCAAAATTAAGTTATGAAGTCAGATTTTGTGGAAAGTTTATTTTAAGTTGGATTTTTAATACGCTTTCTTCCGGATTACTTTGCGATGACAAACGGTTAAAAGATTAAAAAGAAACCATGTCCTATAAGTAGAGAGCGGGCATTGGCTCCGCTGTTCTGATATAAGTATATGTTACAGTTAAAACCCGTTCTCAGTTACAATGCGTTTTAACTAGTCAAAACTAGTTTACATGAAACGCCTTAGGGAAAACTAGAATTGATTAGAATTATCGTACGTGGTTAAAAAAAGCCACTATAGGGGCTTTGTATAAAAAACTCGTAATATACTCGTAATATCGTCGGCACAGCAATCGTGCGGCAGCAGTCCGATACGAAACGTCAAAATTGAAAGAGCCCTATAAGTGCCCATCCATCTATAATCGTATGATTTGGGTCTAAATCCGTTTAGCAATTTATATGTATAGAAGTAAGAAACATATAAACTAGATAAAAGCTTTAGAATTCATAATTGCAACATGTACAAAGCAAATGTACATTAAATTCAAAATATTTATAAGCATAAAATTATTACACATTTTTTACTGAACGTCATGAGTCTACTACTATCAGTTCGGAAAATAAACAAAGAAGAAGCCGCTGACCTGAGAAGAACTGGCGAAAGTCAGCGATAATAATATATTTTTGAAGTGAAACTTCTTTAGAATCGTTGTGATTTGAAACTCGATGAAACGAAAATGCGTCACGATAAAGAAAGAAATACAGAAATGTATAGAATTAAGTCGGAGAGAATGAGATAGAATACATTCCCATGTTGCCATGGTAACCGTAGTTTATTTTTTGATATTTCTTTTTTTATATATATTCATCTCATTCTTTTGTCGATTTACTGAAGTTTCACTTCTATCGTGTGTGAATCGCACACACACCTTTTTTTTTGTCTTAAAATCTGTTGTTCTTTTTTAAATAACTGTACAAATCCTAGTAGAATAGTGGTAAGAATGCTAGCTGTATTCTAGAGCTGAACGAAAATTCGTTTATAAATGAAATAAATGAAATCTAAGGAAGTATTATGGATATCTGATTCTTTAGGCGAAAACTGAGTCATCTCACTTTTCACCAGTAGAGGCGATAAGACGAGATTGTAACTCGATGTTACACCATTGATTGACATCAAAATATATATAAAGTTTTCTTTTTATTACAAGTTTATCCAACAATTCGGTAAGCCACTTTGGCGTAACTTTTTCGTCTCTCAGACGTATACATTTCACGAAGTATAAATTAGATCAACCTCAGTTACAGAAAAGTTACCTGTTACTATGTAAGTAATTTATATTTTCTTTAGCTTGATCTTTATATCATTATTAAAGATATGCTTAAAAGGATTTTTTTCATAAGTCCAACCCACATTACCCAACATTAGCGCATGAAAAGTAACTAAATTCATGAATGATTTTAAAATTAAGTAAGACATTATCAACCATCGACTTTCTCTCTAAGTATTATAGAAGAGTTAAACGTTCTCTTTTTCAGTGTTGACAGTGTTGTGTGTTGAGTTAAAAATTTGGTCTCTATATTGATAATTGTGATAATTTTCAAAAAAAAAAAAATAACTGTACAGATTCGACTTAAAATTTGATTATATGCAGATTCCACATATATTCGAAGTTACAAAAAGTAGCTAACCGATTAAACAAACTAAAACCTAAAGAAAATATACTAAAGTCATAAAAACAAATAGAATTAACGTCGAAGCGGGAACAAATTAGGCTTAACCGAATTAAAGCCAAGGGCATTATTTAACTGAAAAGGTTAATATAATATGTTCTATTTGCTAATACGTTTAGTCACATAATGTGGAAGAAACATTTCCAAAGTTAGAATAATACTTAGTGTTGTAATTAGTTTATCGATCCTGCTACTTTAATTATTAAGTACTTTTAAGACTTGTCACGCTTGGCTTAGTTCGTAGTGACTTGTTGTGCCAGTGGTCATGGGTTCGAGTCTCGCTGGGGGCGATTAATTCGAGCACGAATGATTTTATTCCTTCAGGAATATAATATTTAAAGTTATATATGTGTAGTAGTATAGGCAGTGGTAGCCCAGCGGTAGCTCGCTCGCTTGGATAACCGAGGGATGCGGGTCTAATCCGGGTCTCGCACCTTTGATATTTTCATGTGCGAATCGTTTCTATCCTGATTACCACTTGTCTTACGGTGAAGGAAAACATCGTGAGGTAACCTGCATGTCTGAGAAAACCTAGCAAGTTTTCAAAAGGCATGTGAAGTCCGCCAACACGCACTAGGCCAGCGCGGTGGACTATGGTCTGATCCCCCTCGTACCGAGGAAGGCCCGTGCCCAGCAGTATCCATTCATAGGTATTCACAGGTAGCTTATCATGGAACTAGAGGGTGTTAGAGTCCTAGCATATTTACAAATTATTTAAAGATCAACTAATATGTTATCTGTGCTTCTCGTATTAGTATCATACGACTACTGGCTGTTATTAGGTAGATAGTTGTTTAATAGAGAAAAATGTCAGATTGAGATAAGATAATTGATATCAAAGACGTGATTGCGAGTCGCTAAGTAATAAATGATAATTTAAAAGAACAAAAAAACACGCTTAATAATATAGAAAGCCGAACTAAAAAATAGAAAATAAATTTTAAAAATTATTTGACTTTAAAAAAGCGTGGGTTGCAAAAAGCACCCCATGCTTTTGAATTATAAAAATGATGAACAACCATAAACAAAAACAATTAAAAATTACCACAGAACTATTTCACTATTCATTTTAAAAACTGTATAATTTTTATGACGACACGTTTGGCTCCTTTGGTAGTGACCCTACTTTCTGCGCCAGCGGTCTCGGGTTCGAGTCCCGCTGGGGGCATTTATTTCTTGAGCACGAATGTTTGTACTCCAGTCATGGGTGTTAATATTTATAATATGTATGTATTTAAAATTTATATGTGTAGTATATCAACTATCTGGTATCCGCAACACAAGCACGTAACGTAGCTGACCACGGAACTGGATGGTGCTGTTGTAATAAAGTTCTAACACATTTTATGTTGAATGTAATTACATTAAAAATATTCTACATATTTCTCTGAGGTACTCGTAAAATCGGATTATGTCAGTTCTATTCGGAATTTCTGAAATATCCTAATATTTTCTACGAAAAAAGAATAAAAGTCACGTCATGCTTAAATACTTAACCTAATTTGTACTGGATCATCTAAACTTGTATGTAAAAGGCAAAGTTTGTGGTATACTTATTCAAGAGCAGCGTAATCGATTTGGAAACTAAGACAATGACTAGTGAACTATCCATCTAATGTAGTTTTTTATATTAAAATATGGCCAACTTAAGGGTACAAGTTCGAATCATTTTTAAGTTAAATATCGTTTATCTGTTTGTCTGTTCGCGATAAACTCTAAAAGTACTGCACTGCCTTTCATGCTATTTTCATCAATGGATAGAGTGGTTTTTGAGGAAGGTTTTAGTATATAATTTGTCAAGTTTTTGTATACATTTACATACATTTTTACTGGCGGAACCCGCGGCTTCTAGGCTCGCGCTTAATCTAGGGACGAGCACGAGCGGAGCAAGGGCGGGTCGCTAGTGAATTATAATTATGGAGGATTGCCGTTGCCGAAGTGCTATTTTAAGTACCTTTTTTAATGCATTTCATTTATGTATACCAACTAGTGTAGGTAATAGACGTTTATGTAGTGCTTATCTATATCTATACAATTCATATTATAAAACAAAGTCCTCCGCCGCATCTGTCTGTCTGTCTGTCTGTTCGCGATAAACTCAAAAACTACTGCACCGATTTTCATGCAGTTTTCACCCATTGATAGAAAGGTTCTCCAGGAAGGTTTTAATATATAATTTGTCAATTTTTTGTATACATTGGCTAAAATATAATGATATCCGTCGGAAATGTCGGAAAAAAATAAGCCGTCTGGGAGCTTTCAACGAAAACGCTGCCTAAACCCTTTGAAATATAACAAAATGATGTACGGTGGAATTGTGTATCTTATATAGGTCTACAAAAAGTCCGCGATGGCATATGCCTATCTCTTAAAGATATCATACTATATCGAAAAAAGTAAGGAAATTTAAAAAACTTAACAGAACTAACGCCGCTTGACGTATCATGTTATGACCGTTGCCATGGTGCGTGCAATGGTACTTAATTCATATAATCAAGTCAAATATATACAGGGCGGTATAACGAAGTGAATATATACAACACGTACCTAGGGACAAACCCGAGCGAAGCGAGGGTAAGCCCCTAGTTCGCTATAAAAACCAGTACTACCTTCTAAAACCTAACAGGAACTGGAAGTGCTATTTTCAATCTTATCTCAAAAATATCAAAGGTAGATAGATAGTACCAAAGCAAGATGATTGTGGGATAGCTATGATTAGAAGCATCTCCTATTTGGGGTAGGATTCCATAGAGTAATGGGCGGATATAGGTTAGAGGATAGAATAATTTTTAATCATTCAGGATAATCTGTAATCACATAAAGTATATCATCATTTTAAATAAATTCAAAAACTTGTTTTCTACTCATTGGATGCCACTCTTCCATTTTTTCTCAAATAAAAATCTGAACCAACTAAAATAAAAGCTATATCTAAAATGTCCCTTAGAAATCTATTAAATAGTTCTACCCTAAAGGAAACTTTTTCTTTCCTCAAGAAAAAAATGTTCTAAGCCAAAATTCATTTCACCCTGTATCCTCTATTCACAAGTGAAAATCTCATTGAAGTAGGTTTAGTCATTTCTTAAATTAGTGAATACAATGAGATAAATGTTAATAATTGGGTTTTAACAAGCTCCTAAATGAGTTACTCTCTTAAATTAGTTTTCAGCAATTATGATCTTTTAAATCGCGTTATAATTTTCTGATTAAAGTATCTTATATAGTTTCTTATATAAGTATTTATTATTTTGATATAATATTATATATCAATATAATAAATACTTTTTTTAATATACTAATTTGTTATCATGATAAATGCCAAAAGTAATTCTGTCTCTCTGTCTGTCTGTCTGTCGCGCTTTCACGCCAAAACTACTAAACCGATTTAAATGAAATTTTATACACAGATAGTCTAGAGCCTGAGAAAAGACATATGCTACTTTTCAAGACGAAAAAGAGCTGTAAGGGGTCGAAAAAGGGGATGAAAATTTGTATGGAAGTTACGTCATTTTTTAAGCTAGAAGCTTGAAATTTATTTTTTAGGCTTTTGATTATATAAAAATGAGTAAGACATTCAAAGTTTGTAAAAAATCATACTAAAGTAGAAAAAAATCATACAATCAAATCCTAGGGGAACCCAAGCGAAGCGAGAGTGAGTTTTTCCTCTTTTTAACTGTTAAGTTACAAATCCGCGGTTAAAAGAGTTAACTATCAAGTAAATCCAGTGGTTCATCAAATAACTCGACGAATCATTAACAAAGTCGGCAAACAGCTGCTATCGACTGTGACCGTGAAATTACATTTTTAGGGTTCACAAAGAAAAATTAGCTTAATTTGCTTTTGTTCGTCATTCTATATTGAGTTTTGATGAAAGGGTATAGAGTCTCATTTTGTTTAAAGAAATTAATAATTTGTCATCAGTAGAGCGGAAAAGGACAAGATTTATTATGTTCCAGATTATCCAACTGCGAATGAAGAGGGTATGCGTTATCGCCATCGAGTTTTTGTAAAGTGAGGTAATTTATTGGAAGGAAAAAAAATCTTTTATGACAAAATTTTATATGAAGTTATAATTTCCAAATACTTTGTTTGAAATTTTATTAATTGCTAGTCACTCACCCTCGTTCCGCTTGGGTTCGTTCCCAAATACGTTTAAAAAGTAAGGGTAGATTTCTCAGAAACGAGATATTTTCTAACCATCTATCATACCAAATTTCATCAAAATATATCTAATTGTTTTCTCTTGATGCGATCACAGATATTTATATATTCTAAAAATTATAGGTACAGCCTATAATTTTTAGCCAGCCTCGGCCTTTGTATCGATAGCGATGTCCTCCTGACCGATTCCGGCCACGGCGGCCAATGTCACTGAGACTAGCCATCTGTGCGGGTGATATTATAGTGCACGAGTGTACGCGCAGACACAAGTGCACTTTCTGTTCCTTATCTCTCTCGTATTCCGTTGGGGCGACTGCTCGACACGACCAGTGAGAGCTAAGGCGCAGGACCGAAAGCTTTAAGCGCTCTCCGAGGCACGAAACGAGGCGGTGTGAAACACCGCCAACTTCCCAATTCCGAGTTGTTACTGAGGCTTACGAAACAGAAAGACTGAATAACTAAACTTGGCCCGACCTGGGACTCGAACCCAGGACCTCCCTGTGTGCGACTGTACATGCTAGCCACTTTACCAACGATATAATAACCTTTATTTCGAAATACAAGAGACAACAAAAGATAGTTGAAGGAAAAAGAAAAAGAATATTAAAAACAAACAATAAAATAATGGGTATAGTAAATGCAAAATGATATCTATTACAACAGTTTAATATTACATAAAGGGAATTCTTTGTAAAAATCTTCTACCTTTGTGTTTGAAATCTGAGAATCGCACGCACTTCCAAAATTCAATGTTGATTTTTATAACCACCTTACGAGTATAAGTTAGGCGATGAACCTAAATCACATAATATTAAATGAGCAATTATTGTATTTTTGTATGTATATTTCATGTAAGTCTGTAACCGTTCCAGTTTTGCGTTATTTTTTTTATTTAAATAAGGTTTTACTGTTGAAACCTCATTCGTGTCCTTTACCCAGAAGAGTACTGCCAACTTTCCATCTCCGGGCTGTTACTGAAATTTTCTTGACAGAAACACTAAATAATTGAACTTGGTCCAATCCTGAACTCGAACCAAGGACTTCTGGATCTGCGAACGTACACTATAGGCACTTTACTACTGAGGCAGTTTAATTTTAAAAGCAGTAACCAGTGATAAATAAAACATTCAATCCATGTGGAAATAAACCCACGACGACAGTAACCTACATAGAAGGGAGTTACTGTCAAACCAGTACTACGAGTATTGTAAGATCTTGAACACCAAAAGTTTTAACTAAATAACCTAACTTAGAGTAAAGAAGTTTGATGTATTTCCAGAAACTTCGTATAGTTTCCACATATTTAAGGCATTTGTGTTCAAGAAGCTATATAGGCTCACGTTCTAAAGTATGTATTCCGATCTATTACAATCTATTCTATATGAATATTGTAAAGCTGAAAAATTTTTTTGTTTGGTTACTGCTACGAATTTTAAAATTCTTTTAGTATTGAAAGGGAGGGAAGTAGAAGGGGGGAGGAATGAGGGAAGAGGGATGGGTAGTGGGCCTCCGGGACTCTCACTTACCGGACGAAACGTGACAGCATAGCTGCCATTTCACGCCGGTCTTCTGTGAGAGAGTAGTACTATACGGGGCGTGCCGGCCCATTCGGCCGGTACCCGTAACAAGCTTGGCACTACCACTTGAAGGTGCTGGACCATGGCTTGATCCTCATCGTACTGAAAGAAGGCCCGTGCCCAATGCAGTGTAGTGCAGTGGGACAATAAAAAAGAGCTGAACACATATGCTGCTGGCCATAGACTATGTAAAGTCACATGATATAATAATATGTAAAATCTAAGAAGAAAGAAAGAACAGCGAGCGGATCCGCAGGGAATGCTAGTAAACTATAAAGTGCTTTAATCTAAATTATCATTAGCTTCTAGCAATATGAATCCTTGCATAATATATTATGTATAGTAGGAAGTCGCTTTGAAACGCATTTGCGCGCTAATCTCAGATTTACTAAACATTGGATGCGGTTTTTGCTATTATGATACATCTCTAGACTAAAAATGGCGAGATGTCTTTTTTGTTCGCTTAAACTGCTAACTGCTACTAACCCTTGAAACAGATAAACATGGAACTTCTTTCCATAGGAGGCAGCGTGTTTCGGTCAAGATTAGTATAAGTAAATTATAAGAACTTGGTTTTCAGTCTATAGAACGCAGGCGTAGCCACGGGAAATGCTAGTATTAAAAAAATGCAGTTTTCCAAAAAATACTGAGCATTGAGTATTGATGGTGGTAGTGAGTGAAGTCAGAAGAAAAAGCGCCGTTTGTCGAAATGACCAAGTCGAATCACATACACTGCTGTACGTAAGCTTCCTTTCAGAATGAAGGCGCGGAGCAGCGAAAAAGGATAAATTTTCCTATATTTAAAGTATAAGTTAACCCGAATTTCAGTTTTTATCAGTAAAACGGCTAGACCGATTTTGAACTTTTTCTAACTTTTGTTTTGTTTTGTTCACTATCTGGTAAAACATACTCAGGAAAGAACGTCAGCGAAGCAAGAGTGAGTCACTAGTCTCTGCATCTTTTAAGTACGCAACGGATTTTAATGCGGTTTTCACCAATAGATAGTGATTCAAGGGAAGGCTTATATGTGTTATACATGCATATTATAATATGCATCACTATAGTAGATTAAACAAAATATGAGAAATCTATACTAATCGTTGTACCTAGGAACTGACAGAGAGAGAGAGAGAGAGAGAGAGAGAGAGTAGTTTCTTAGATTTACGCGAATATTTCAATGACGCTAGTTTTTTGGATTTTGTCATGGATTTGTTTTGATTTTTGGTTCTCATTGTTTTGCAGCAATCATGGTCACGGGAGACACTCTCCTGCGAAAAAATCCGAAAGGATCTAATTTCATTTACTTTCAGTAAAATATTAATATTATATTTGACGACAAACCTTTCCTTATAATTGTATTAAGTTTATCTCTTAAGACGTTTTCATATTCGATTGGTACAATTGTAAAACACTCGAGGGAGATTGTGTTCTTTGAAACTCAGAATTTTCGTGTTTTGTTGTCGAATCGCTTTCGAACATTCTGTTCTCATTGTATTGTTACATTGTAATCTAAATATTGGCTTTCTTTTGTATTGATGAGTGCCTATTAAGTATATTAAATGCTTTTAAGTCATTAGGTGCGATTAAGATCCTTACTCATCCTTAATATTTTAACACTAACGACTCATCCTCGCTTCGCTCGGGTTCGTCCCTATAGTACGTAAAGGGGGTACCCCTTTAGCATACATTTTTTACAAACTTTGAATGTCTTACTTATTTATATTAAATCAAAAGTCTAAAAATAAGTTTTAAGCTTATAGCTTTAAAAATGACGTAATTTCCATACAAATTTTCATCACCTATTTCAAACCTTTACAGCTCTTTTTTCGCCTTGAAAAGTAAGCCGATGTCCTTTCTCAGGCTCTAAACTATGTGTGTACCAAATTTCATTTAAATCGGTCCAGTAATTTTAAATTTATTCGTTACATACAAAAATACAAATATTTGCTCTTTATAATATTAGTATAGAAGTATAGATATAGATAAGTAAATTACATCTAACCTTCGCCGCGCTGTGTCCAAATATGTCCCATACTCTCATCTTATATACTTCTGTAGATAATCGGTCTATTTGGTACTAAAAATCATCAAAAATCGTTTAGTTGTATCAGTGCGAAGGAGTAAGGAACATATTATACGAGTAAAATAAATTACAATGGTATCGACTCACCCTCGTTCCGCACGTGTTCGGTCTGTTTGACCGGTTAGCTTAGGTTTCTCAGATAAGATAATTTACCCAGTAAAAAGTATTCTATATGTTGTCCCGGATTACCAGCTATCATCATATCAAATTTCATCAAAATCTGTCCAGCGGTTTTGTCATGATACGATCACAGACAAACAGACAAAAATTCTAAAAACTATATATTCAGCCACTCGATAATAATGATGCCCGTGAAATCCAAAAAGACAATTTAATAATATATAGACAATATTATAATAAAGCATTCTAAATAATAAACTTTATACACAATAAAGTGACTATAAAGATGTAATATTGCTTTATCTCTCATAAAACGTCTAACAGTAAATTTCCAGTATCATATTATTTATATCATCATAAATCATTTCATCATAATATATGTCGATAAAATTTGTACATTTTTTTAGTTCCTTCAGACCTCAGAACAATAACTAAAGTATAGAAGACGCTTTACGATATTTGAAGTGTACGCTGTCATAGACAAAAGATTTTCATCCCGCTATGATGCAGGACTTTATTTAATCTTTACGCTTTGCGATTTACACTAATTACTGATAATTTTACTATTTATATAAAATCCAGATAAAAACACGTAAAATCACAGAAACACTTCAACTCACATGGGCCTTTAGCATTATACGACAAAAATGCGATGAACTAAGTCATAGTCAAAAACCTAAGACGTTAGAGTTTTAAACTTAGTATCATAAAGATAGCCAAGGTAACCAAATTGACGTTTGCTTTGTGACGATTTGCATTTTGAGCAATCTACATCTGTTTCTTTCTAATGTTGTTATGAGTGTATAAGAAAATAGAGACGACTATATTAGTTAAATTTAGCTTCCTTCTATACTAAGTTATTGTTCTGGGCTTCAGACTTAGTTTGAATTTTATTAAACGTACCTATAGATTAGGGTTATCTTATACAAATAATGCAACAGTATAGATGTTTCATAATTATTACAAAAAAAGGCATTTAAAAACACCGAAAATTATAAATGAAACTACCTTTTCTTTTAAAAATAATTTATAATTATTGCCATAATTATAAATTATTTTTAAATTATTTAAATTTAAATATAAATGTTTAGAATTAAAATTTTATAAGGTACTCTGATGCCATTTTCAAAATTTTTGTAAATTGTGGGTAGGCACTGTCTGTAACAAGTATATAAACCTATGAGACGTCAAATACCTTAGTCTCTCCCGTGACCATGATTGCTGTAAAGCATTCGAAACGTCGGGAACTAAAAATCAAAATAAATCCGCGACAAAATCCGAAAAGATAGTTTCATTTATAATGTCGAATATTCGTAAATCTAAGAAAGTAACACCGAAAATATGTTTGCGGAGTGTATTTCAATAGAAAAATCTTAATAGGTGGATAATCTAGTTCTTGTTAATTATAAAACCAAAACAAAGCGCGGGCGTCACTAGAGGCGTGATTTAAAACGATTCCTTCCTCAATTACCGGTAAACGGTTAATTATCGGTTAATTACTGATAGCTCGGTATCAAAGCAAATTCTAGTGAAAATATAATTAAATAATATAAGCGCTGATAATGTGTTCTTTAAAAATTATGAAATAGTTTAGACATTTGCTAATTTTAAAAAAGAGATCGTATTTTATGTTATATTTTCTATAATTGTTACTAGCTATTCCCGCGGCTCCGCCCGCGTTCTAATAATTATTAAAAAATAGGGATTGTTGTTAGATGGTAAAAAATATAGGGTTATAAGTATTTTATAATGCCAAAGCATAAAAAAGTAAAAAAAATAAAAAAAATAAAAGTTGGTCTAAAAATAAAAAAATAAAAATATGGAGAGGGCCACCCTTATCACTTAGTGCAATAAAAAAATATCCTACGACTTATTCTCAGATCTACCAAATATACACTTAAAAATTAATAACAATCATTCAAGCCGTTTCGGAAGATTTTAATAACACATACTGTGACACGAGATTTTTATATAAAAGAAGAAGAAGTAGAAGATTATACCTACTTTGAAAGTTTCATTTTCATAATTTTTATTTTTTAATTGGGTCGGTTGTCAATCTCGCTGACAGGGGCCATCAGCATAGGAATTAGTAGTAAATAATTGTATGCGATTCTTCAAGACAAGTAGGTCTCGGGATGAATATGGAAAAGACCAAAATTATGATTAACGATCATATATCCCCGAGACCGGTGGTCGTAAATGGCTCTCCACTCGAAGTTGTGCAGGAATATGTCTACCTGGGCCAAACTATACAACTCGGCCGGTACAACTTTGAGAAGGAGGCTAACAGAAGAATACGTTTGGGTTGGGCGGCATTCGGGAAGTTGCGACATATTTTTGAATCGTCGATCCCACAATCACTTAAAACCAGGGCTTTTAACCAGTGCGTCCTACCTGTAATGACTTACGGAGCCGAAACGTGGACACTCACCGTTGGACTGGTCCACAAGTTTAAGATCGCTCAGCGAGCAATGGAACGCGCGATGCTCGGAGTTTCTCTGGCAGAAAGAATCCGGAATGAGGACATTCGCCAGAGGACTAAGGTCACCGACATCGCGCATAGAATTTGCACGCTGAAATGGAAGTGGGCTGGTCATATCTCCAGGCGTGTTGATGGCCGATGGAGCCGACACGTGTTAGAGTGGAGACCACGTTTAGGCAAACGTAGTGTAGGACGCCCTGCGGCAAGGTGGACCGACGATTTGAAAAAGGTGGCAGGTACGGGATGGATGCGGGCTGCCCAAGATCGGGATGATTGGCGTTCAATGGGGGAGGCTTTCGTCCAGCAGTGGACGGCTATAAGCTGAAAAAAAAAAATTGTATGCGCAATTTTTTTCTTACAAATTCAATGATTCCTTGCACTCTTGAAATCATTAATTTCTTTTACACATGAAGTCCGGTGTGACGAGAATTAAATTTCGGGCTGTTCCCGATAATTTTTCGAAAAAAGAACTCGATAACTATACATTACCTGAAATGGGACTCGAACCCAGGATCTATGAATTTTCAGTCCTACATGTAAGTACAAGATTGTTAAAACGAAAGAAAACATATTAGCTCTGGTACTAAAGCTAAAGAGGCTTCGAAGCGAAAAAATGTGAATATTGAGAAAAAAATCGGAAAATAAGTAACGAAAGAGGAAAAGATTCAACAAAAAACGTTGATTTGAGGTCAATCAGCGAAACCACGTTATATTTGTTCGAAAAGCAATTCTGAGGTTGTACTCCACGAGCTTTCGTACTTAAAGCTCACATTTTCCAAAATTAAATTTAAGTCTATTATAGTATAAATTTTTTTCTATAAAAGGTAAAAAATATTCTTGAAAATCTTACACTTATTCAAAGAAAGGTAATATAAAATAAATATTTGTATATAACTATACTACAAAAATATTGTTAGCGACTCAGGTTTTAAATAAAATTTTATTTTTAAGAATAAATACCCCATCATTTTCAACTTAACGAAACTTTATTAATATATAAGCTAAGGAAAATATTTCGAACATCTGGTGCAACATATTAAAGTTAGCGTTACTGCGTCTAAAGTGTAATTTCGACCTACTTCATATTTTGGCCGACTGCCGCAGAACTAGGGTAAAGTTTTTCAAATTTTAAGTATAATATAATAAAATTATTAGATATAATGCTATTTAATGGCTTTTATTTAAACACTAGTGACTAGTTTTAGCGCGAGTGAAGCCGCGGGTTCCGCTAGTAAATGTATGCAAAAACTTAAAAAAATATAACTAAAACCTTCTTCGAGAGCCACTCTATCTATTGATGAAAACAGCATGAAAATCGGTGCAGTAGTTTTTAAATTTTTCGCGAACAGACAGACGCGGCGGAGGACTTTGTTTTATAATAATATTATGTAGTGATAAAATTCATTTGAATTTTAAATTTAATCATCAAGAGGAAACATTAAGAGGAGACTTATGCCTAGCAGTGGGATGTAAAACTGAATTGATTTATCTGTTATATTATAAATATATAATTATATAGACAATACATTGCTTTATATGAGAACAAAGCTTCACACGCGTCACTCAACTATGTTAATTTAATAACTACCTATGAACAGTATTTTAAAATGTTAGTTTATATGTTATGCAGATATAATACAAGACAGCTAAAACGTACGCCATATTAGTACTACAAAGTTTCATCCAATTTATTTAGCAGTTCCTTTGAAAAGAAACAATGGTGTTAAAGAATTGAAAGAGTGCAATCTTCTATACACCCATTATCATATTCTCACAAACTTTCACGTTTTGCGCAGAGCTTATTGTATCGAAATTACTCGACCCATTAAAAATACCTTACTTTTAATTTACACTAACACAATAACAGTATCTTTACAAATATACACGTTTACTTTTTAAAATATTATACACGTACAATTTTTCATAAAAAAATAATGTTTAATGCACCTTAAAGGTTGGCCTCGTTTTTATTTTACGTATATTAATATGTGGCTTATGGTAATCAAAAGTAAATGTAGTTTCGGATTTGAAATAAACTATCTTTTCAGATTTGACGACGACCCTTTTTGTTTAATTTGGAGGACTCGACTCGCCACGTCGGCGTTCGCGGGATGGAGTCCCACCTGGGTCTTTCTGCTGGGCCGATTTATTTGTGTTTTGAGCACGAGTGTATTCGAAGCATGGGTGAAATCATTTATATAGATTTATTTGTTTATTTTGTTTTTTGGTTCTTGATAAGTCGATTTTTTACCCGAATGCTGTACATTATGGTCACGGGAGAGAAATATTAAAATATATTATATAATTGTTATAAACAAAGAAAATATTTAAAAAGCCTGAATCTAAGTAAATTTTACATGCAGATTGGAGTGAATTTTGCTAGAATAGACCCTACTTGGCTGAAATTTTTATCATAAAGATTGCTTCATATAATGCAAATCATATATTCCTACAGCGTAACAAAACTCGATAACGTCTCGGAAGAGCATTACAGTATACTTCGACGTAAACAAGGTTAGCCTTAATGTTCACTTTTGAGAGTTAAAGTATAAACTGAGACGGAATCTATATGAATGGAAAGACAAGAATTTTCGGCACTTTTCCTTTGAACGTGAATATTAAAAAATTTAAAAAAGCTTTAAGTTTTTCATTCTTAGATTAAAATTAACGAATGTTAAATTAAAGAAAAAAAAGTTGGAATAATATTAATACGTGTATATATGAAAAAAAAAATTACTATAAGGAATTATGATTTAAGGTCCAACCATTATAAAATTGCGATTTATAGTTTATGTATATAATATATTATTGGGACATTATTACATACAACGCCATCTAGTTCCATGGTAAGCTACGAGGCTTGAATTATGGATACCAGATAGTTGATATACTACAGAAAGTATAACTTTTAAACACATATATATTATAAATATAAAGACCCATGACTGGAGTACAGATACGATATAGGTTTAATTCTAAGATACAGATTCGTGCTTAACAAATGATTGCCCCCAGCGGGACTCGAACTCGCAACCGCTGGCGCAGAAAATAGGGTCATAAAGGGGAAAGGGGGAAGTAGGGTAGTATTACAGTATTATAGAAAATTTACATCTTATTTTAAAATGTCCCCACTAAACGCAGGCTTCCTTTTAAAACGAGGAAAAGGGCATATTATGCTCGCCAATCGCAGGTTAACGGGCTTTAAATAGCTTTTTAAGTTTTAGTTAAATTGTTAAGGTTCCAAAGACATTCAGATCCTCTCACAACGTTTTCCGTTACTTTCATAATGTAATTTCATATCCCACTCATTGTATCAATTTTAAGACACCATTTTAATTTTAATATTATCTACATATCTTTGGCGTTCGTGATATTAAGACAAATCTAACGACGTATGAATCTTTAAAATCGGTTAAGCCGTCTATTAATTACGAAGGAACATAGGACCGGACATTCAAACAAACAACACAACCCTTTGGGCTTCACTGCACTCAGGTAAAATACAGGCAAGATCCTTAGTGAGAGCGAATATAGAACAAAATAAATCTTTAGTATTAGACAAGCCTATAAAACATATAGTCGGCCAACGTACGTGACAGCCAGCCCAAGCTGCATTACATTCGCTTGGGACATTAGTATATGGCAGCTTGGGCTGTCACGTCCGTTGGCCGACTATATGTTTCATAGGCTTTGGTATTAGTATATCCGAAATCATGTGTGTCAAATCTAAAAGCAAATGTCCATTTTCATCCTTGACTGAACATCCAATCTATGCTGCCTTCTACATGGTTGATTCAACATTAGTTGCCTAATGCGGGGGTCAATATTGTGTTATTGTAATTACTTTTCAACTAGAAAGGTATACAGATTTGAAAGTCCCTTTGAATTTAACTAGAATTCGTCCAGTGGTCGAAATTCGACCACAATATTTTTTTATTGAAAGGGCTAAATGTAGCTTTTTGTTGAAAGCTCGTCATATCTACTAAACAAAAAAAAATCGGTTAACAAATAGAGAAATTTCTTTTTTACTGTTTGCCTTTTCCTATTTATAAAGGTTACTACGACTTACCCTCGCTTCTCTTGAGTTCCTCCCTAAGTGCGTTTTAATTGATGTACGATACGCTAAACATTTTCTAACATAAAAGTTGCCAATCAAGGTCAAAATTTTTCCAGCAGTTTCAGACCTTAGTGAGAATAAACAGACGATTTCCTTGTTAATATCGTGTATTCATGTTACACAATACAATACAAATAAACAACTTGTTGATTAATTCAATATAAGTTAATTAAATACTAACTTTTGTGCTACAATGAATTAGCACATAAAATGAATAACTATACCCCAGTGGAACACGAACCCGCGACCGCTGGCACGTCAAGGGTCACTACAAACTGAGTCATGGTATGTAAGCTTATAAAGCGAAACTTTATCTCTAAACATATTCCAAATTAATATGAATGAATGAATAAATATTAAACAGCAAGAAATAGCATCTTCTTAGAAGCAAAAAAATTTACATTTATAAAAAATAATTTAAGCCAAACTTAACGAGTTGTTAATTAATTATAATAAAATTCTCGTGTCACAGTGTTTGTTATCAAACTCTTCCGTCACCGATTTGTATGTTTTATTTGTACATTTGGTAGGTCTGAAAATAGGTCGTAGGCTATTTGTTATTCCGCTAGGTGATAAGGGTGACCCTCTCTAGATTTTTTTTATATTTTATTTTTACACAAAATTTGATTTTTACACTAAATTTTATTGTTTTTAATGATTTGGCATCAAAAAATACTTATATCCCTAAATTTTCATCCTTCTATCACCGCGGGTGGAGCCGCGGGAATAGCTAGTTAACTATAATTATCTTACTACATAATTAGAAGTGCGAAAAAATTCTCTGACTTTTTCTTACAATGCATTGTAACATTTCGTGTTCTTATTCACTGCAGATATAAAATAAAGAAAGTTATATTAATATGTTATTGGTATTGTATAGACGTGGGTCGTAGGTTTAATTCTTATTCTGCTTACATTAAGAAAAAAAAATTTAAGACAATAAGTTTTAATCATATGCACGATTTTATGTTGGTAGAAATCCCATGAGAAATTATGCACTTTTGCGTAGAATTCCTCTTCAGGTTCATACCACCATCCTTTAAAAGTGGGACTTATAAATTTAATGTGTGCATTTGGTCCAAACTAATGCATCTATTTTATTGGTAGTTTTTTTTTCTGCTTACAAGCTTAGGCTTACAGTATTGATGTAATAATAAATTTTCATAATAGAATATTTATGTACATATGTACATAGGGGGGAACAATTTTTTTTATAACTAATCAAAAGCCTCAAAAAATATGTTTCAATCTTTAAAAATGATGTAATTTCTATTTAAAACTCCATCCCCTGATTAACCCTTTATAGCCCTTTTTCGCCTTGATAAGTAGCCTATGTCCTTTCACAGGTTTAGACTATCTTTGTACTAAATTTTATTTAAATTAGTTCAGTAGTTTTGGCGTGTAAGCGCGACAGACAGACAGACAGACAGGCAGAGTTACTTTCACATTTATAATATATTAGTGAGGATTTCGCATTTAATCATACGAAATATTGTAGGAAACGTAGCCAATTTTTTTTTATATGTTAGCTTTATCCCAAAAGCACTTAACCTTAAACTTTATACGAAAAATAAGGAAAGTTTACTGGTGCAAATAATATATCTATCTAGGTCCTATATCTGGGAAAATTCGCTCTCCGTTATTTCTACGCAGAAAGATTCGCCAATATGGTTCGTAATTTTGCCGCCGCAGCCGCCGTCTGAATACCCTGAATGGTTACAGCTGACCTACTACGCCGAAACTCAGAAGTTTCTGTTTTCATTGTTTATGTTAAAACGGCTTTAACATTTTGGAGCAAATTTTACATTTAGGGGTACATAAGTACACGAGTTTGATGAAAAATCCTCGAAAAAGCCCGGTTGTCTATGTATTGATATAATATTATAATAAATATAAAAATCACAAAAGGTTAAGCAAAAGTAGCTTTCTTGCATAATGTAAGCTAGTGTTAGCCAAGTGGTCCAAGTTTGAACATAATTATTATTGAAAATTTCAGGAAAACAAATAATAGACTATGCAATGTATACTTGAAAAAAAAAATGTTTTTAATCATAAAATCTATAAAAATACTAGAAAAAAAGAGGATCGATTGAAAAAAAGGTAAGTAATTTACTTAGAAGTGTTTGGTCTTAATAGGCGTAAAAATAGGGCTTTTATGTGAATTTATGAACTTGAAAAATAAGCCTTCTTATACCGTCCCTTGAATATGATATCTATTAGAACCAGTTAAGTTACTCATAAGTAATCTTAAGCATTAATAAGTTCTCTCGTATAATACTAGCGACTCACCCTCGTTTTACTCGGGTTCGTTCCTATTCCCTAGAAAGTCCTCAATTGATTTAAGCGGAACCTTAATGTTTTTCTAAAATAAATATACCTTTATATTATAAATATGTCTTTATAATATCAACTATCTGTCAGTGAAAGTCCAATCAAAATCGGTTCAGCCATTTCGGAAATCAGTCGGAACAAACAGATCGACAAACAAAAAATACTACATAATTTCCTTCTATATATTATCATATGTAATAAGTAAAAAGCTGTTATTTTACGTATCTATGTATATAAACTATTATTTTTTCAGTAGGTTTTTGACATTTCAGAGCTTATACCTTAGTCTGTTCAATAACCAATAACCATGATTGTTGTAAAGAATTCGAAGCGTCGCGAACCAAAATCAAAATAAATCCGCGACAAAATCCGAAAATATAGGTTCATTAATTATATCAAATATTCGCGTAAACTTAAATAAGATACTTGTTTATACAACTTTAGTACTAACATACATTATGCAGATAGTAACTTCAATGAAAATTTTCACTCAATCATTTAAACTTGAACGAAATGAAGCGAAGTTATATCGAAGCATTATTATTCGAACTTTAACTTGTCAAATAGACTTTAGTTATCATATGAAATATATTATCATCTGAAATGAAAATGGTATGATGGCGATGAATAGTATTTCCAGTAAAAATTTAAAGTTAAACCTTGATATTATGAAGTTTTTATAAAAGTTTTTCAATCGGATAAATGGTTTAAGACTCCATAGAGGACAAACATACAAATTCGTTTATATATATATATATATATATATATATATATATAATTCAGACCTAACTAATCGGTCTCCTTTATACTTTTCATAGCTATTTTATTGGTTAATTTATGTAAAAATATTATAATTTCACAATTTTAACTTTTGATTTTATTAAGTGGACTTATACGAAATAACTTTCACTATGTAACATCAGTTAATATTAATAAAAACATAAAATGCATAGAGCATAAGCTTACATTAACATACATTAAAATTTTGTAAAGTTAAAAGTAACATATAATTCTTTTAACTCTGTGAATCTGAGCGTTTGTACAAATCTTTCACATTTCAACACCTGCTATATAAATTATGCATGCTGAGTTAACTTCGTTATTCGGTGCCTTGGTAAAGCTACTTAATAATTTTATACAAATAAACGATTTAAGCTTAAAGCTTCTTATTTCTCAATTCAAGTTTTTTTTGTTATCCTATATAACGTAACTTTTTCGTCACTAATGGAAGAAAAGTATCCCTTTTCAACCCGTTTTAATGCCCGTCTTAGTGCTGGACCAGGCCTTCCTTTAATACAAAAGGAATCAGGCTACCACGTGTGGTAAGCCTTTATGTTACTATTGATATCTGCTATAATCGGTGTACTAATAGACTCAGTACAGTACACGTACACACTACGAACTGGAGTAAAAAGCTGCTGCCTAAAAAGGCATCCAAGCAAAGCGACGGTAGGCCGCTAGTATATAAAAAAAATATATTTCGTCCAAAATTGATAAATCATTATTAAAAACAATAAGGTGTGAAATGTACACTTGAATTTTTTAAAGGTTTGTATATGTAGACCACGTAAAAGTAAAAAAAAAATATACGAAAAAATGAACAGCTGCTTTTTAAAGCTCAACGTACATTGTTTTATTTCTGCGAAACAACAATACGTGTGTGGCATCATCGAATACCATGGAGAGGTGCTTGAATCAAATATTAAAATATCCGGGTAAAAATAAAATTTCCGGTGGATGGCAGATCAATGATGAACTACTGAAGGGGATGCTATCGAATGCTCAAGGGGTGTAAGGGATGTAAAGTAAAGCTGAAGTCATATTTTATTAAGAGTCTAACTTAATATGTAGATTTAATCTTTCAAAAGTTATATTTAAAATAAATTTCGTCTTAAATTCCTTTAATTAGGTAAATATTTTTTGCCATTTTTTAAATATATTTTTTGTTGAGAGCCTAAAGGCCGGGTCCCACGGCCTGCTTTCTCACAGGCCAGACCGCGCCAGGCCGGACCGACAGACCGCGGGAACCGATGCATCTAATGAAGCCTGTGGTGGCCTGTTGTCGCCCGTCCGATCCATTGGGAGTCGGTAAGTTCGAAGGCGCGGTGCGACGGCGCCTGTCGCGGCCTGTATAGGCCGTGGGAATGCTCAGTACGAGCCGCGATAGGCCTACACAGGCGGGGCCTGGACCCCACCGTAAGATATTTTACAGTAAAATTGAATAATGTACATATATTTTATAATAGTTGTTATACAGTCTATTATTATGTAAAAAATACGATACTGACAATTTTTTAACTTGCTTTAAAAAACGATGTCAAATCTATATAAAATGATAATTTACGACGATGACGAAGCAAAATTTAGGTCATATAGTTCCCTGGACGGATATAAAAATACCCATTAATTTATATGCTTCAATAGCCACATATGCTCTCTATTTCTAGTTCTCAGTCTGCCCTTATTTTACGATTTTTATTCGGCGTTTCTATTTCTTTTTTTACTCACTGGCATATTACGTGGAATCATTTTGATTTTTGGTTCCCGAATTTTCGAATGCTTTTCAGCAATCATGATAATGGGAGATACTAAAGTTTAAAAAATCTCAAAAACATTATGTTATTATTGTTATATTACAACAAATACACAATCTAGCAAATATTTCTTCAAAAAGTGCCGGCGACATGTGCTGTTAAGTCAAAACAAACAATAAACTGCAAAAACCAATAGTTATTATTTTCTTAAAAGAAATTCGAACTTACGCATACCACATAGCCAAGCGGTAACGCGCTCGCTTGTATAACCGAGTGATGCGGGTTCAAGTCCGGGTCTCACTCCTCTGATATTTTCATGTACAAATCAATTCTATCATGATTACCACTTGTCTTACGGTGAAGGAAAACATCGTGAGGAAACCTGCATGTTTTAGAAAAACCTAGCAAGTTTTCGAAAGACATGTGTGGACAAGTCCGCCAACACGCACTTGGCCAGCGCGGTGGACTTTCCTGGTCTGATCCCCCTCGTACTGAGGGAGGCCCGTACTAACTAATGAAACAACGTTTCAATTTTGTCATCCGATTAGCAAAGTAATACAACAAAAGATTTTTTTAAAAAAGCGCAATTTAATTTGCGGTGTGCTTCTTTTTGAGGACACTGTTGAGATGTTAAGTAATTGTGTATCTTAAGTTTTTGTATAATAATATAAAAATAATAATATAGCCTTTTATTTCCTTAACATATACATAACATGATAAAAGTAATATTTACTAAAATATAATATTAAGATAAAAAGAAACATTTTTCTATATATTTAAGGCCTCTGGCGGGTATAGGCCTCCTCCAACAGTTTCCAAGTGGTTCTTACTTTAGCTTTCTCTGTCCAGTCTACACCAGCATTATTTCTAATTTCGTCTACCCAACGTTCCCTTGGACGTCCTCTGGCTCTCTTGCCACTTGGACCTGCCCAAGTAGTAACTAATTGGGTCCATCTTCCATCTGTTAGTCTTGCTACATGACCAGCCCATCTCCATTTCAGGCGTTTCATATGTTCCAGAGCATCTATAAATTTGGTTTTTTTTTCATATATTTTCTGATTTTTGTTTGTCCTTAAGCCTAATATTTAAAATACTCCTTTCTATGGCACGCTGGGTTTTCTGTATTCTGTCTCTCGCATAATTGTTATATATCCAGGTTTGTGATTCGTATGACATGCAGGGGAGTAGACACCCGTCCATGACTTTCTTTTTCAGTTTCAATGGAAGTTTTGATTTCAAAATTTCTTTCAATCCCCAGAACTTGTTCCAAGTCATATTAATTCTTCTATCAATCTCATCTTTGTTTTTAGAGTTTCTGAATGATATGCATTTCCCTAAGTATATGTAGCTCTCGACATATTCTAAGCTTTGTAAATTGTCAAGTGTTACAGGTGTTTGAAGAGGGTTTGTCATTATTTTTGTTTTGGACGTGTTTAACTACTATCCTACACTTTTGCTTGCAGCGCATAGCTCTGATATCATTTCTTCCAATTGCTTCGCTGATCCAGAGAAAAGGACTATGTCGTCAGCGAACCTAAGATTATTTAGGTGTTTCCTATTTACGCTGATACCTTTATGTTTCCAGTCTAAGTCTTTCATTAAGTGTTGTAGCACTGATTTGAAGATAGCAGGTGATAGCGGATTTCCTTGTATCACGCCTCTACATATTTTAAGCGTTGGTCCTAATCTATCGAGTTTTACACGGCTGGTGCTTTTACTATATATGTCTTTCAGGATGTTTATATAAGTTCTCGGGATGTCTTGACATTGTAGTGCTTGCCACAGGCAGTCGTGGGATATCGAATCAAAAGCTTTTGCATAATCAATAAAAGCTAAGTATAAGGGTTGTTGGTATTCCTGATACTTGACCTTGACCTGAGGTTGGTGAGTCTCTATGCTTGGCTCTATTCTCTTATTTAAACAGGCTGCGAATAATTTAAGTTTTTGTATACCAATGTACAAAGAAACTTTGGTTACTTCTTCATTCTTCACCCTTTTTTAAGCGTATATATATTTTGCTTTACTTTTTTATTAAATTTTTCACCTCATTTTTCATTTTGGTTACTTAGACTTTTCCAGATTCCATTTTTTTATTTTATTGTAGTACGAGTATTACTTTAAAGTCTGTCTTGACCATGTATCGACATAATGCCGATACGTTGTCACTAGTTGTTCTTGCTATGCCAGCGGCAGCAGGTTCTGGTCCGGGGGTATTTATTTTTGTGTTGCGTATATTATGTATGAATTTAAAGATGATGTGTGTCAACTACCTGGTATTCATAATACAAGTCTCGTAGCTTACCATGAACTAATGCCCAACATCCCAAATTAATGATGATCTACGATAGCAGAATACTGCTGCATAAAATAAAATAACTTTCTTAGTAATAATAAAATAACTTTCTTAAAAATATAAGCCAGATTTACTTCAACAAACATACAACTTTAAAATTCCTACAATTATATATAATATGAGAAAACGCCGTTTTTAAAACGCTGTACCGATATACCCCGCACGGTGCATTTACTTCGAAATCATTTGCCTTGTGTTGTATTTTTGAATCATTATACCATAATGTGTGGAGTTAAATACCTTTGTTTTTGTATACTCAGCTAAAAGTACTATATTGATGATCATTTGGCATATTGGCAGTGATGCTGGTTTAGTATATATGTAGAAAGTAATAGGATAATTTTGAAGTACTTCAGAGTAGGATTTTTAAATCTAACAAGACGAGCTAATATTATAAGTGCGAAAATTTGTATTTTGTAACTTCTTCCTTTAAAAAGGTTATATAGACTTGGATAATTTCGTCGTTTGGTCGTCAAATGGCAGGCTACTGGGAGACTTCTATTCACTAAAACCCACAACGGAAATCGTCGCCTCTGTGTAATGGAGCGTAGCAGGATCGCTTTTGCATGCACTACAATGCTCCTAAGATAGAATATAACATGGAGTAACAAATAATATATTTTTTAAGACAAGGGTATGTCGGTTGTTTGAAAAAGTTTGCATGCATTATGATTAAACTTTTCTGGTAGACATCTCCTAAAAAGATAAGTCGCTGTTTGTACACAATGTATTTGCTTTTTTATATGTAAACTAGCAATTCCCGCGGCTCCGCCTGCGTTCTAATCACTATTAAAAAAATAGGATTTGGGGTAAAAAAACTGAAGAGGGCCACTCTTATCACCAAGGGGGAACAAAAATAGCCTTCGATCTATTCTCATACCTACAGAATATATAAACAAAAAAAATCATAAAAATCGATCAAGCCGTTTCGGAGGAGTTCGATAACAAACACTGTGACACGAGATTTTTATATATTGGATTATCTAATATTACTTATAATTATTGTTTTTCTGTATGGTACATAAATAAAATAATAATAATGTGTATGCGATTTTAAAAGCTTTTGATACTGTGCTATATACGTATGGTATAAGTCGCACAAACCGTTGGACCTGATAGATATTTACTTGTTAGAATCGGACAGGTACGAGTATATTTATTTATATATCTCGAAATTGGATTTATATTTGTAATTTGTTGATAAGAGACCGTAGACGTATCTACTTAAAGCACACAATTTTTATATCTTTCCGTACAATATACCGATCGAAGTTTGGTCGATAAAGAGCCAGTACTTAGAGACTTAAGAGAACTAAGGTTAAGCCGCTAGCGTGTCAGTTATAACTGAACATCTTTTGTGTGCGATCTTCAACAATTAAGTAAAATACTTGTGATAGCATCGCGATATATTCTTTTAAACTTGAAGGTATATCTAAGAAGTAACACAGTTGTAAATTGATGCATAAATTATACCCCTACACTATGCCCCTTTACCTCTTCGAAGCCTTGCGGGCTCGTAATTTCCTATTTACATTTCCAACGAATTAACCAACAACCTTTTACTATTTATTTAGTCACTCCCTACAAATAACTGGCTTTTATATTAAGCGTAATATAATAAGGACCCTATAAATTATCAACACTTTGCGCAAATGATCGAAATTAGTTTTAGAAATCAAAAATAAAATAAAAATTTATCAAAATTAGTCAAGTGACATCTAATCGAATGTTATTTTACTTCCTATTAACCCACTCTAATACCTACATTCTTTAAACGAATGATTTTACTTACTATATAATGAAACCAAGTCATTACCACTCAAGCAATTATCTAAACATACAGAAGGTCGAGTTGTACAATATATTATATAGGTATGTGTCTCTACTTAACATGTCGTACTAACATTTAGGCATCAACGTCAATTCCTGCGGCTAATCGTACTATACGTTCATTACGCTTGACAACGGGTTCACGTGATGGCTTAACTAAATTTACAGGAATTATTTTAGACCTGCTATACAATTGATCAACTTTAAAAGACAAGAGGTTATGTTTTCGTTGTGTTTGTTTGTATGTTACACGATATATTCAGTTTATTTTTGGTTATGAAAATAAATAAATAATAATAAATACTAAATAAATAAATATGTTGGGACGTTATTACAACAGCGCCATCTAGTTCCGCAGTAAGCTACTTAACGTGCTTGTGTTGCGGATACCAGATAGTTGATATACTACACATATAATTTTTAAATACATACATATTATAAATATAAACACCCATGACTGGAGTACAAACATTCGTGATTAGCAAATGCATGCCCCCAGCGGGACTCGAACCCGCGACCGCTGGCGCAGAAAGTAGGGTCACTACCAACTGAGCCAAATGAGTCGTCAAAAAAAGATTATATTTTTTTATTTTTAGTTATGAAAAGATTATATTTTTTTATTTTTAATACATATTATGGGGAATTACGTAAAAAAACGCAGTTGCAATGATAACTAAGTCATAAGTTATCTGTTGAAAGTAAGTTTTGTAGCTTTATTCCCATTTTTCTTTATAATTAGTTATTATAAGGCTATGTCGAAAGAAAGTATGTTGAACATTTTTATTGTTCATGTTCAAATGAAAATTTTACGGGTAAAATGTTTTTATTTTATTTGCGTATGGAAATCTATAAATATTTTGTTATAAAAATACTTATATGTTTTTAACATCATTACGTTATATAATTACATTAAAAAAGTTTATGAAAATGAGTACCTATTTCAAGTTTTGAGTTTTCAATTGTTGAAGTACTTTTTGCTTCTGAGAGGTAAGTTCCATTGAAAAAGCGAGTATCGCAGAAGTGAGTGTTGCGAAATGAGAGTTAACTAATAATAAAGAAAATAATTATATTTTGTTTAATTTAATTGTAGTTACCTCAGTGCTATAGAAGATTTACTTCAGCCGGGCGTAAAGGTTACACGGTTATTTTTTGTCAATAACGGGAGAACAATTTCATAAGTAGTTAATTTTTTAGTGAATTTCTTTCATAATTATGAAACATATATTATAGATATTATGATTATTAACAAATTAAAATAGAAAGCTTCCGAACTATATATTGTAACCTTTTTTATTAATTTTAGATTTAATAAATTATGCAATCTGTTCAATATTTATTAAGCATTATATTGTGTAATTACCTAAATCTCGTAGATCATGATCTACCTATTTACTAAGTTTCATCAAAATCTGTCCAGCCATTATAGTGTTAGAGTAGGAGTTTTATCTTATATTAGAAACTCGTTTTACATGTAAAGTAAATGTAATCTTGTAATTATTTACGCTGTTGTGATAATCTTACTATCCTATTTATATAAATTGTTAACAATGTGGGTTACGTCTTCAGTGACACAGATTTGCATAATATGGAGGTAACGTAGCTACTCGTATATTCTAGTTTAGTCTCGGGCTTAAAGTCTATTAAGTAATTCAAAATATTTAATACACAAAATATTTTTAATTACATTAAGGTTTTTTTTTTAATTTTTGTGTCTCCTTAAAGAAAAATTGTTGAAATTAATAAAAGAAATATTTATAATAAACTAAAAAATCTGGTAAAACTTAATTTTATTACATTTAAATATTGATGAATTTAGTTGTGATATTAAAAAATAATTAATATTATTAAAATTAATCTAAGTATAAAATATGAACTTATTCAAATTTCAAATAATATCGTAGTATGTGAGTTTCTAATTCTTACATACAAAATTAATGAAACGCACACAACAATTTTTCTATTTTATTTTAAAAAATCATTATTATTAAGCTTTTTATAATGCAATAGAAAAAAGCCTATCAAATTTATCAAAAATCAAGCTCTTTAATATAAAATTTATTATTAAATTAAAAATTCATACAAATATCACAAAATTAGCATAAATTTAAATACAAATTACCTTCGAAACCGTAGAAAACACTCGCATTATCTCTCACTATGATATTGTACGTTTGCTTTACAGTTAGAAACTTATCCACTTTTTACATAACAATGTACACGCAGAAAGATATATAGTACTCACTCATAACCGAAATATTTACGACTTATGAAAACAAAATGGCGTAGACGTGCTACGCGGTCGCTCTACGATATAACACTGGCGTAGTAGCGCTACGAGACTCTACATTACGTAGCTCTATTTCATTTCTACCTGTAAAGCTCTTATATGTGCGTCTTTTTCAGCGAATATAATATCTCAGTAGTAGATGTAGTTTGTTCAGAGCTTCCCTAGAATCATTGTTCCGTTTGGCTTTAAGATTTTTCTTTTGTAGAGCCTGTGATTTTTGAAGGAATTTAATAATTTTTGTGCGTAGATTTATTGCTGTTTTGCCTAAATTGGTAGCTTTAATTGGTGCTATTTTTAATTCTGTGATGATATTTATAGTGCTTTTAAGTTTACTTTTTTTAAGGAAGTATTACTTATTTTGTCATTGTTTTAAATTTAAAATTTTTCTATTTCAAGAACGTTTTAAAACTAAAGCTGTATAATTTCAATTTATAATTTTATTTATAAGCAAGTGAATAATAGTGTTATCGTTAGTAATTAAATAACTGATTAATTATTTGATATTTTCATTTTCTTTTATTGTATATTATGTTCTACTTAATCTTATTCATTTGCTTTTATATATAGAAAAAATATGATTCAATTTATTTTAACTTTTCCTTGCAACCTTATCCGAAAAATATATATATTTTTTTGTTTTCTCAGACATGCAGGTTTCCTCACGATGTTTTCTTTCACCGTAAGACAAGTGATAATCAGGTTAGAAAATCGCACATGAAAATATCAGAGGTGCGAGACCCGGTTTCGAACCCGCATCACTTGGTTATACAATCGAGCGCGTTACCGCTGGGCTATCACTGCCTCATTATCTAATTAACACGTGTAAAGTCACTATCTAATATTAATACGTACAAAATCAGTAAGCAAAGTTTTACCAAAATTGATGAAATAACGTAACGTTGCATAATTTGTATAGAACAAAAATACAGACTTAGCGTGAACATTTATTCGATGTGAGTTATTAAAAGTTTTCTATTGCACGTATTATATCCTGCAATAAACTACTAACTAGCCTAGATTTGTTGACAAATCTATTGTTAAAACTATTTGTAATTAAAGAGTTCAGTAACAATTTACGTGACCTAAAAAATTCTATTTAAAAAAGCGGCGATATTTCGCATCAAATTTATATGAAACGTTGCAAGAAATACGCTTTTAAAGGGGCAGTCTTAGAATCTTTTGTCGTAACACGATCTTTAAGTCTAAGATTTAAGAAGCATATTTAGCTTTGAAGTAGAATATTAACTAGCCTTGACCGGTAAATGGTATGGGGCCATTTGTATTCAGCGTTTTTTAACGTCCTACTGGAGTGCACGAGCCCATATGTACTAGTAAAAATCCCATTAAAATCAATACAGCCCGTTTGAAGCGTAATAAACAGAGAACTTCCGGAATAAAAGGACAGACCGACCGGTCCGGTGTTTTCCTTATAATAATGAATTGTATGTAGCCTTTTTTTACCGTCCCACTGCTGGGAACGGGCCTCTCTCAATACGAGGGGATTATGATGCATTTAGTAAAAAGTTAGTATTTTGTCATTATAAACAGAAATTTTAATTTTATTTCTATGAGTTAATAGTATAAATTGTATATGTAATATAAAAATAGCACACATGAGAAAAATGTCAACATACTTGTTAATTTCAAAATACTGCAATGTGCCAAGAGTATAATATTATGTAATTTGCTAACTGACTTTCTCTAGCTGTAAAACATGTACAGCTTATATCTTTAATGTTTGATCTCAAAACTGTAACTCGAAACTCTTTTTTTTTATTATTCCTGTAAACACTTATTTAAAATAATAATTATTTTATAAGCGCTCATATTAACGGTTAATATAGAATTATCAGAAATAAGACATTTTCGTGGAGTAAAAACTATCCTATATTATATTAACAATGATTACCAGATAAGATTACCAGATTTTCAAGTGGTAGGGCCAGATTGTTACCTTCGGGTCGCAGCCGGATGGGCCGGCACGCCCCGTATAGTACCACTCTCTCACAGGAGACCGGCGTGAAGTGCCAGCTATACTGTCGCGTTTCGTCCGGTTATTGAGAGTCCGGGAGGCCCACTCCCCATCACTACTCCCGTCCTTCTCCCTCCTCCCTCCCTCCCTTTCCTGAAAGGCCTGCAACGCATCTGCAAGCCCTGTGGTGTTGCAGATGTCCATGGGCGGAGGTGATCACTTACCATCAGGTGAGCCTCCTGCCCGTTTGCGGGGGCAAACCGCTCAACATATTTGTCCCATAAAAAAAAATCATACCATATCAAAATCCTCCCAATCGTTTTCTCGCAATACGGCGCCAAACAGATAGACAGAAAAAAGTCTAAAAACTATAGATTCAGCCTCCGTATTGATAAAAAAGACTATTTCCATATGGTTAAAGTTAGAATTTTATGATAATATGTTATGATTGTATTTAATCATATTTAATTTATATTTCATCATAATACTTTTGGCACCTCGAAGCGTTTGCATTTTACTACTTACTCGTCGAATATAGAACCTACTACCTCTGAAGGTAAAATTACAAAAATCTCTACCCAGTCGTTTAAATGAAAATACCATAAATATCTGTATTTCAGGAAGACAATTTTTTATACTGGATACCGTAAATTGGGTTTAATGAAGATAAACTCAGCTCTATTTATAATGAAGCTTGAGGAGGCAGTAATCTCTGCTTTATCCTTTTCTCCTATAATCAGTTATATTGTAAGTTCGTCGTTGACAAACTGCGGCCTAACGAACTTTAAAATGAGTCATTTTAACTGCGATAACGAGATAAAAGTATAACAAGATGATTTTAAACTAGACTTTAAAAATTAACGACTTTTATTCAGCCCTTTTTAAAGTCCCACTGCCGGTGGTGTGCCTCCCTCAATTGAGGGAGATCAGGCCATAGTCCACCTCACTGGCCTAGTACGGTTTGGCGCATAGATTCATATATATGTATAAAATTATCTTTAAAAGCATACAAACAACTTATAAAATTTGTCATAATTTGTAAAAAAGTTCCTTTTGATATAATGGAGATAATTATAAAGCTTTAAAATAAACTCATACTGATTTGTAAATCTATCACTACAAGAAGCTTAAAAGTTTCAATAGAGTTAAGTCAATAATGTGACCCCATTCAAGGCAATTTATATTTATAGCCACCGCATTAATTAAGAAGTTAAAACAAATAAATTATCTAGACAATCACTATATTCTTCACCCACTAATATATTGGGAGGTCGGAAACCAGATAAACTACGTGCATGTTAGTATATGCAGCTACCACAGTGGATCTACTTTGTCTTTACATTTCCCTAACATAATAAAAAAACTGTTGAATATACTATTTAAAAAAAAAGGTTAAACGTTAATTATTAATTAGTTAATCGTACCACAGTGTTCGTTGTAAAACACCCCCGAAACGGCTTCACCGATTTTAATGAAATTTGTGTATATTTGTTAGGTCTGAGAATATGTCGTAGGCTTTTTTTTTCTCCTTGATGATAAGGGTGGCCCTCTACAGATTTTTTTTGTTTTTAATAGTGATTAGAACGCGGATGAAGCCGCGGGATCTGCTAGTATAAACAATAAGTTAAAGAACGTTTCGGCAACTGACAATATAAACGAAAAACTCGTTAAAAGTCAGTAATAGTTTTATGGACTACAGTGTTCTTGAAAATATACAAAAATATTCTATTACAAATGATAAAAAATCTATTAATTAAAAGAAAAACACTTCAGTATCTTTTCTCCTTAGCTTTTAACGAATTTAGTTTTTTTAGTAGCTGTTGGCGAGCTTTACAAACAACGTTAAGAACAATTTTGCGACACACAACGGCTTTATGAGCTTTAATATAACTATCTAAGTAAAGTTTATATTTTCAATAACGGATCCCCCTGAATCAACGTGGGTTCTTCTTAGTAGATTTCTCACAGATGAGGTATTTTCCCACAGAACAAAAGCGCTTCATATTTTGACTTCATCATTAAACCAAATTTCACCAAAACCTGTTTTGTAGTTTGCTCGTAACAAACAAAAATTCTAAAAGCTATAGATTCAGCCTCTTTAGGGATAATAATGATTATTTCAATAAGATTTTCAAAATCTTTAATAAACAGAATCAACTCAGCTACAATTTTATTAATAACATAGATGTATAAATGAATTGCAAGTCGTGTATTATTATGGAATTTATACCTTCTTTGTCTAAAATAATTTATAAGTTAATATTTTACTTCTGTTGTCAATAGCGCTGGCGTTAAAGCAGAGATGAGTTACGCTCTAAATCCCTCTTATAAAATGTAGGTAAGAAATCTTAATGAATAGATACTTTTTAGAGTATAAAACTTGATGAAAAATGTTTGAATTTTTCATTTAATGCAGTAAATTTAAAAAAAATTATTTTAATAGAAGACTGCGCTTCTAAATGTAAAAAAAGGATCTAAGCTTAGATTTACGTTAACATACGAGTAATTTATCGTTTTTAATAAAACTATCTTTTCCGATTTTTTGGATTGGAGGTTCCTCTCCCAGATTTAGATGAAGCAGTGCCAACTTCCCAACAAAAAAAATCAATAACTAATCTTGACTCGACTCGGAACTCAAACCCAGTACCTCCGGATTTAATACTTGCTAGCCGCTTAACCACAAAAGCATTAAAATGCATAAAACATCGGATTCAGAATATTCAGAAACAGTAGATACTAGTAGATCACTATACAGTATGCAAGTTCTTGTACTTCAAAAAATTAAAAAAATAAATACAAATATATAAAGATTTTAAGCCTTGCCATATTATGTTACACCTTCTGAACTTTATTTCAGGCGGAGAGGTTTAAGCTATGCTCATTAAACGTACAAATAGTGATGTGTCAAAATGGAAGTATCGACATTATATTCTATTTTTTCCACATTGTCATAATACCAAGCTATAAAGATGGATAATAAACATATGGTATGACGGTGAAGGAGTGATAGTTAAAAAGGAGGTGACAATGTTGATAATTTAAAATTCATTCCAACGAAAATTTCAAAGAGATTCGCCGTTAAGTTACTTAGCGTTAACCCCTAATTTGGCAAAGGAAAAAAGTTAAAAAAATATGAATTTAGTTGTTGTAGGGCGTCAAGGGTATGGTAAGGACTCCCGAAAAAATATTGCAAAAAATCTTGTGTTGTCCACTGTTAGGAAAATGTGTGATCGCTATAGCGGACGAAACATTTAGCCGACAAAAACTCAATAAAAATTAAAACGAGTGTATTAGTTTTTAGGCTATAATTCATCATAGGATTATTGAAGTGAAACTTCTTTAGAATCGTTGTGATTTGAAACTCGAAGGAACCGAAAATGCGTCACGATAAAGAAAGAAATACATAAAAGTATAGGATTAAGTCGGAGAGAATGTGATAGAATACATTCCCATGTTGCCATGGTAACCGTTGTTCATTTTTTGACATTTCTTTTTTTATATATATCCATCTCATTCTTTTGTCGATTTACTGAAGTTTCACTTCTATCGTGTGTGAATCGCACACACACCTTTTTTTTAATGACCAAGTCTAGATTTCAATGTATTTATAAACAAAAACATAAAAAAATAATTAAAAGCAAGTTAAGTAAAACAGGTAGACACCTTCTCCCAGAGAATTTGTGTTAAGACTGACAAAATGTAATTTTGTAACACTCAAGAAATATTTTCAATCATAAGCTTTTAAAATAAATAAATGTTTAATAGAATTTAAGTTGTTTCAAATGGAGTGTACTCCATTAACACAAGTTTTTAAAGTTAATGTCCGTCACAGCGGACGCAGTTAAATTAAGGGACGTTCACATGAATAAAATTGTATTGTATCGTAAATAATTGTATCACGAGACAAAAAATAAATAATAAAAAAAATATAATATAGTTATAGTTTTAATAACAAAATGTTTCTATTAACATTATGTTTAAAGGAAGTATTATTGAATGTTAAAGATTTATCTACTTGATTTAAAACAACCTGCGAACTAACTAAATACATCACTATTCTCAAATATTTTAGTGAAAACCTTAAACAAATAGAAACGAGAAGCGTTACGTACAGTCTACCTGTCAAGTGTTGCCTTTAAATACATATTATAACCTTTATATTATGAAATGTAAGTTTTAATTTCTTTTTAAGGGCTACTTTATGTTGGTCTTTGAACGATGTTGAGAAGTTGTAGTCAAAATGTACGATCTGTTTCCTTACTTTTATTATTATTTCAGTAAAGATGCTTTTTTTCTTTTTTTTTACTAGTACATCCTTAGTTTGAATGGGCTATAGCTATAGCCTAATTTCACTCCAGGGCATTTGCATCTGTTTAATAAATACATTTACTACAGCCATTTACAGTCCAGTGGTAACTAACTCAATTTAAAGCGAGTTCTAATCCCGGACTTTTGATATTTTCATGTGCGAATATTTTCCTAAATCATTTGTTTTAAAACGAAAAAAAGTGGCTGTGACTTACAGCAGGACAGACAGACAGACATGACGAATCTATAAGGGTTCCGTATTTTGCCATTTGGCTACGGAACCCTAAAGACATCGAGAGGAAGCCTACATATTTGAGAGAACTTAGCAAGTTTACAAAAGACTTTTGAATTGTTTTTCGCCAATCCAGATTCAAAGCAGACTATGTCTCCTCATATTGTAGGGCCTGTGCTCAGCAGTATGAGGCTACAAAAGGGTTACTACTAAAGGCAAAAAGTTCAACTTCTCAATAATATTTTTACGCCTAAAATATCTATTTCCCCAAGGAAAACACAAGTAAATTCAATTTATACGGTTTTCTGTATGGAGATAGTGACGGCCCTCGAGAGTGACATAAGGGCCTCCCATTTACCTTGGAACGAGCTTAAGCGAAACTGAACTGAACTATAAAATATGTATCAGGCTAGCATAGACAAAAGAATTCTAGAACCTATAGAAAGACAATTTATTTGTTTAACATCCAGAAAAACTTCTAGTTTAAAGTACACTCGTATATGGTGATTTTTTTAAGCATTTTTTTGTCCCCTAACATAGGGTCTTTTTTAATCATTTTATATTCATTTGCCATAAGATATACTATCTATTAAGTAAGTTACACTTGTGTATTTATATAATGAATTGTTTAACAAAATGCCTCTGATAGTTATTTTTATATGCATATTCACAAGTCAAACAAATTACTGTAAAATTATTTATTTATCAAATTTTCGTTAATATAAAGAAACTTATGATAAAGCTTAGAGAACCGAATATTTATTGTAATTCGAGATCTTGCCTTAACTAAAATTCGAAAGCTTTGAAATTTTTCTTTTTCTTAATGAGGTGTTTCATTAAATAGAAAAGTTTATTTTTTTGAATATATTTTATTTGACTAACAAAAGTCAAAAATCAAAAAATCAAGTACTGTGAAGTGTCGATAATATTGTCTGCGTAAAAGGTCATCTTCAGGACTGCCAGTAAAAAGAGAGTAAAACTCTAAAATCTGTGCAATTTTTTTTATTCGAACTTCTTGTAAAAACTAAAGCAACGAGCTTTATTAATAGGTAAAAGAAAATTGTAAGGAACTGTTTATGTTTCTCTATATTCTATTTATTTCTCACTAGAAACTTACCTTCGCTTTGCTTGGGGGAGAACTTTTTTTTCGAGCGGAATCTTAATTCTGTTTTCTAAAAAAAGTTAACTTAAATTACTCTTTATAATATCATCTCTTTACCAGTGAAAGTTCCACCAAAATCGGTTTCGTTCGTCTTTCGTTTCGTTCGGCTTTGTTCCGGCCAAATAGGCACATACATACAAAAATTTTCTTTTCGTTATAAGTACTCTATGTATCTTATTTTGAATCACTAATTTAATAGGTCTATAATAACAACAATGTAATAAAGTAATAAATAAAAAACCCTGCTATTTTAAAGTTGATTTAAAAATGTAGTTTAATGTCACGTTATATCACAATATTTTCTTAGGCGAGTAAATATTCTAGCCTGCATACTCAATTTCCGTGACACACTGCTAGAAACTTTACGCGTACTACTTGTGCATAAGAATAAATCAAACTAGTGCGAGCGAAGCCGCGGGTTCCGCTAACATGTCTCTATAAATTATAGCGTATGTGATATAATTACGTGTAAATTATATTATTGTAAGGTTTCATCAAAATCCATTCAGTAGTTTTTGCATAAAAGAGTATCAAACATACATCCATAAATCCATACATCCTTTCAGACTTTCGCGTTATAATGTTAGTAGAATTATATAATTTTTTAATGTTTTACATAGATACACGCCAAAATGCGACGACATCTTCTTCCACCTCGAAGTTGACTGGAAGATATCTCTTTCAGGGATAGGTCTAACTTGATTAACTAATTCTTTTTTCTATTATTGTTTAAAATGCAATAAATAATTCGCGTAAACCTAAGAAAGTATTATGCAATAAAGAATTAAGAAAATGCAGTCTAAGATCTGAAGTAAGGTGGACGAGACGAGCTTACTTATGATTTTTGACTAGGAGCACGTTGATGGCTATTTTCAGTATATTAACCAATTTACTACAGAGGTTAAATAAACTGTATTTACAAATTTTATCACAAAAAATTGCAGCCATTTCAGTATTAACAAACATACTTAAACAAAGATTTTTGTGTTTTATATAATAGAATAGAGTAGAAGGAGAATAGAGACGCCTTTGCTCAGTGAAACAATAATGGCTGACAAAAAAAAATGCAACCTTTTTTATTAAAAAAATAAAATTTAAATATGTACAAATGGACATAATTAATTTCAATTTAATTTGTACATTATGAACATATATTATATATATATATATATATATATATATATATATATATATATATATATATATATATATATATATATGTATTTATAGTTTTAAGTCTATTATTTCACCATAAGAGTGTGAATCCAATCTTTACGTCCCTACTATTATATAAAGTGGCAATTTATTTTCATGGGAAAAATAGCCATAAAATCTCCAGCTTTATGTTCTTAGAACCACGAGGGTGTAACGACGCATAGTTGATAAATTTGAGCTATTATTGAAAATTGCTTGATAAGGAAACCGTACACTGGACCCGATCTTAAAACACATGACATTTGTTGGTAGATCTAGAGTTTTAAGTATGTAAGTAACCGTATTATAAGTGAAATAAATAAAATAAATGGTACATAGTTGATACACTACAAAAGCATACACATTATAAATATAAGCACCCATAACTGGAGTACAAACGTTCTTGCTGTACAAAAGAGAGCCCCCAGCGGGACTCGAACCTGCGGCTGCTGGCACAGCAACTAGGACCACATGAATCAAACGTGTTGTTAAGTCATCTAATTTGCATATAGATGAATTTTTGTTTGCTACACATTCTAAAAGTAAGTACATCTCGGTGATCCTTCCGTCCGATATAAGTTTACATTTAATAAAAATGTAAAAAAGACAAAGAAGTATTATTTATTAACTTCATGATATTACCCTCTCATAAAAGCGATGGCTTTTTCATTTTATATATGAGAGTTCACTTTGTTTTCCGAAGACGTTATCATGGAATTCTATAGTGAATTTAGGCTTTATTCACATACTTTACAAACTTACTACTTGCCCTCGCTTCGCTTCCTTTCGTCTTATACATTTTATTAGTTAGAGTAGTTTCCTATTCTCTGTCTTCGTATCAAGTACTTTCCTCGTGATATCGTCACAGATAAACACAAAATTCTAAAAACTATAGATTTAGACTATGTATCGACAATAATATTTATCTCTTTGCTTTAGTGAATTTTCTCCCTATTATCTTAGATATTAAAACTTCTATACAATTTTTTCCTTAAGCAATGAACTAAAAAGAGCACCTTTATTATTAGGGCGATCGAAGCAAGTCCTAACACCATTCCACAGCCTGAGCATTTTGTGGTACACTTTACTGGAAAACTATGACGCCTATAGATTTGTGCTTTAACATAGAAATTTAACTTCATATTTTTGTACGTTATCTGACAAAAAAAGTATAATTTTATAACCATTAAAAAATAAACATTAGCCATTTTTGTGTTCATTGGGTAGAATGTTGGGACATTATTACACACAGCGCCATCTTGTTCCGTGGTAAGCTACGAGGCTGGTGTTACGGATACCAGAAAGTTGATATACTATACATAATATAAATCATAAATATATGCACATTATAAATATTAACACCCATGACTGGAGAACAAACATTCGTGCTCAAAAAATGAATGCCCCCAGCGGCACTCGAACCCGCGACCGCTGGCGCAGAAAGTAGGGTCTCTACCGACTAAGCCAAACGTGTCGTCAAAGCTTTTTGCTAATAAATATATGTCTATTATTATCATTGATAAATAAATAAATAATTTCATTATTATGTAGTAAAGAAATAAATTGTTCATTAAATCATATTATAAGAATGATTAGAAGTAAGCCGAGATTTAATCGGCTTAACTCTTAAAGTGATATCCACTTTCTTGCTTCATCTTGAGATCAGTTCTATGAGCTTAATTTACTGTATTGCCATCGAAATTATATCCACGTGCAATGTTTCTAATCGATACAATTAGAAGTGGGTCATAGTCGGCTTCCCATTTGATTCATTTATATACTAGCGACTTACCCGGGTTCCGCTCCTTGATACGTTCTAACGATTAGTGTAGATGTCCTAGAAATGAGAGATCATCTCGGCTTTTTTTATAACATGCTTGTTTTTTTTTTAATATAAATAAATATGTTGGAACATTATTACAACAGCGCCATCTGGTTCCGTGATAAGCTACGAGGCTTGTGTTACTACACATATAAATTTTAAATACATACATATTATAAATATAAACACCCATGACTAGAGTACAAACATTCGTGCTTAGCAAATTAATGCCTCCAGCGGGACTCGAACCCGCGACCGCTGACGCAGAAAGTAGGGTCACTACCAACTGAGCCAAACGAGTCGTCTTGTGTTATACATATAAACCTTCCTCTGAAATAATTCTGTCTATTGTTGAAAACCGCATTAGGTAGTTTAAAACAGTGCTCCGCAAAGGGTGTACCGTGGTCATTATTTGGTGTGCCTCGGAAGAATAAAGTTATCTTATAAACTTATTTTTAGTAAGTAAGGGTATAAAAATTGTTACACATAATTATGTGAATCGATAATAATGTGAGTGAACGAGCGAAGCGTTTTGATTAATAATAAATGTTGATTAATGAGTATTACTTAAAAACTGAATAATAATTAATTTCTGGTGGTATACCTCCAAAAGTTTATCGGAATACTGGTTTTAAAAGACGTAAGCGCACAAACAGCGAGAAGCGACTTTGAAATAATAAGTAAAAACATTACTCGTACGTATTATGTACTGTACGTTTGTACTAAATATTGTTTTATTACAAAATCATTTCTGAAGAAATAATTTAATATCATGATATTAATTTAACTAAAATTTAAATATTTTTTTGCTAATAGGTAGAAAATTAACATATTCAAGATGCTGAATTATTTTAAATATTATAATGTTCGTGCCTTAATTTATTATTTCGAAGGTTTTCCTGGAGCAAATCTAGTTTCAAAAATAAATAAGCCTTCCTTTAGGGTTCCTTCTTAAGAATGAGAATTCTATCACCGCATTCCATATGAAAAGAAAACTAAGTAATATGAGACTGTAGAATTCAGAAAATTAGGGGAAGATTGTTGTGTAAAAATAACAAAAGTTAAGTTCAAAGTCAGTTTTTGCAAGGGCAAGCTCGATCGATGTAATAGAAAATTCAATGCGACCTTACTGACTTCGACGTAGCATATGTGAACAAGTGTTCTGCGAAAATTACTCCCATTTCGCGGATCGACAGCTGTAAAAGATTTTTTTATTCAAATTTTATTACTGAGTTTTTGTGGAACATTAAATATACATTAGTATGATTAATAATTAAAAATTGGACTACTAATATAAATATGAAAGTTTGTTTGTACACACTTTTGCCATCATTGAAGCAACTAGACGGATTTCGGTGAAGCTTAGTATACAGATAGACTATAACATTGAGTAAGAAGTAGACCATACTATTGGGCGTTTAGGGAGTGGTAATACCATTAAATACTTTTTAAGTCCTTTTGAACGTCCCACTGCTGGGCACGGGCCTCCCTTCGCTACAAATTGGATCAGGCCATAGTCCACCACGCTAGCCAAATGCAGAATGGTGGTACTTTCGAAAACTTGTTAGGTTCTCTCAGATATGCAGGTTCCCATACGATGTTTTCCTTCACCGGAAAACAAGTAGTAATCATATAAGAAATGATTCAAACATGAAAATATCAGAAGTGCAAGACCGGATTTGAACTCGCATCACTCGGTTATACAAGCGAGCACGTTACCACTGGGCTGCCATTGTCCCATTGCCTCATTAATAAATCATATTCGTCATATGCATTAAGTGTAGGCTTCACATAAAAAGATTAAAGAATAAGCACATAATATATAATTCTATTTTCGTTTGGAATATAATTTTACTTTAGTTTGACATTTTTGATTCGGATTATTTGGATGGGATGAAATACTTAGTACTTATAAAGGCTATTTAAAAATATACTATGACGTAATACTATGAAAGCGAATTATTTCGTTAATGTATTAACTTTTCTTTACATAAACACTTACAAATCTTTACATACTATTACTACGGTAATATAATAAATACGAGATCTTCTTGACAAAAAAGCTAAACAATTAAACTTGGATCGACCAAGGACTCGAATTTAGGACCTCCAGATGTACACCCATACATACGTACATTACATTTAGACGCGGTTAAAAAAGAATAATGCTATCTTAAAAACATCATTTCCTATCCAAGGTCCTACTTCATGAGGGAGGGTAGAATAATCGTAAAAGATTACGTAACATTTTACTCAACTTATTACTCTTTAGGCTCATTTGAAAAGGATTTAGGCATCTTTTTAGAACTTTGAGACGTGCCAAGTACTATTTTCTTAATGGCGTGAGTACTTTTTCAAAGGCCTTTAGATATTTTTATTTTACTTTGAAATAAAAACACTTTATTGCACTTAAAAAGAGAAATAAAAGAACCCCAAAAGAAAATAAATGCTTAAATATTTTTACCATAATTTTATGGATCTTAAATTAATTCACCGACTTCGCAAAAGAAGTAACTGAATATTTTTGTAATACTCCATTGGGGTATAATATTTTTGTGTGTATGTTGTCGCTTCTTGTGAGTCGATTTTTAAAGGGTTACTTTAAGAGGAAATAAATTTTTTAATAACAGTCCAACTTATAGGATAGAGCCAATAATTCGATATCTATTACAGATAAAGAAATTCGAAGTGTCTGTTTGTAATATCATCATAACAGCTTTTTCAAAATGCAAAAGTATATACGGTATTTGTAAAAAAACACATTTTTGTCTGTTCGTTTGTTCTCACCAATATCTGTGACAAAATGACTGGACTTTAAATGGTACATAGCTCGTGTTATAAGGAGTAGCTTACCTAAGTTTTACTTTAGAAAAATATTTAGGGTTCCGTATAAAAAATAAAACAAACCTAAAACTACCAACAAACGAGCGAAGCAAGGTTATGTTGCTATTTATTAAAAAAGTAGACACAGTAATAAAACAAAGAAATCAATAAACTTCTATTACAATAGATACAGCATATGCCTTAAAATTCTTGGTTTATTCCCTGTCAAGGGCTTTTGAGGCCAAATCAAACTGATTCCCATAGGAAATCACAGATATATCGCGGTTCTTTTTGCTACGCGTTAGATTTTATTATAGCTTTATCACTGCTAAAGTAAATAAATCCGAAAGTTTGTATGTATGTTACGATCAAGAAAGTTTCGAAAAGCTTCGATCGCAAAATAACAAAAATATGTTAAATTGTTTATGTGAAACTTTCTTAAAATTGCGAGAATTTTTTGACATATTAAATAAAACTATACGAGTATTTTCGAATTTTATTTCGATTTTCGGTTCCTGGCGTTTCAGCATAATACTTTCTTAGGTTTACGCGAATATTCGACATTATAAATGAAACTACCTTTTCGGATTTTGTCGCGGATCTATTTAGATTTTTAGTTCCCGACGTTTCGAATGCTTTACAGCAATCATAGTCACGGGAGAGATGAAAATGTTAGTGATCACAAAACATTATATAGCTTTTACAGACATTACCCACAAATCAAAATAAATCCGACAGCTTTAATTAATTAATAATTTTTAGAAGACACTACCTTGGGAATAATGTGATCGTCTCCAGTCCATTTCAACGTTATAGAATTATTGTTAATTATAATTTGACTTGCAGAACAGATTAAGTTAAAATATTAATATAAGTCGCTTTCGCCAGTTCTTCTCAAGGAACTGTTAGTAGACTCATGATGTCCCGTAAAAAAAATTAACTGAATAATTTAGTACTAACTCGATTGATTGGTTTTAGATAAAATATTTATTTAGTAATAAAATTTTACAAAAATTTGTGATGCTAGTTTATTATAAATTTATTTTATATATACATATGACATATGAGACAGTGGTAGCCCAGCGGTAACGCGTCGCTTGTATAACCGAGTGATGCGGGTTCAAATCCGGGTCTTGCACCTCTGATATTTTCATGTGCGAATCATTTCTATCATGATTACCACTTGTCTTACGGTGAAGGAAAACATCATGAGGAAACCTGCATGTCTGAGAAAACCTAGTAAGTTTTCGTAAGACATGTGAAGTCCGCCAACACGCTGCCAGCTGGGCCAGCGCGGTGGACTATGGCCTGATCGCCCTCGTACTGAGGGAGGCCCGTGCCCAGCAGTGGGACGTTAAAAAGGGCTGATTATGATACATATATAAATAAAAATGCATGTTGGTATGTTTATTCTGTGTGTTTCTAAGTTATTGATCCCATTGTGATGACTTTTGTCTTCTTTTTCTATTTCGCCTGTAAAAGCACGTGGCGGTAATTTTTTTATCGACGTTTGGCTTTTATATACCTATTCCTAAATCAATCCAGATTTAAACCAAGCGAAGCGGTAATATTAGAAATTCTGCATAAAACTCCATTTGTATTTGAATTAAATTATAATTATTACGAAAAGCATTTGTTTAACAAAATCTCATAAATACTCGCAGAAATTCACTCGCACTTACAACTTCTGACTTAACGATCCTTCAATTACGGAAGATGACATCAAACAGAACCGCGAATTTAATTAAAAGCTGAATTAATTATGGCTATTGTAAAACGAAATGTTTGGTGTATTTTGATGCTTAACTATTCGTATTTATAATATTTGAGGTACACCACTACAGATTTGGTTTAAAATTTAATATATTTACTGTTTTAAGGTACACTAGTGATGTTCCCTTGATACGCTCTGATACATTTTATTTTTTATATATTTTTTTAATATTTTTATGAGGCAGAACCCTAAATCTTTTTCTAAATTACAAGTTGAAGCTTATTAATGAGTATAGACTATAGACTAATGACTCACCTCCGCTTTGCTTGAGTGCTTTAGTTAGTCCGTTAGTCGCAGTGTCCTTTATAGTCAGTTTCATAATAAATTCTTCTAGCCGTTTTTGCATACACACAAACACAAGAACACATATAAATATCTCATTTAATAATATAGAACTTATATTCTGAAAAAAGTAAGGATATGTCGCCAGTATAGCTATAAAAAATAAAACTTAGTAAAATATGAAAAGGAGTCATCAAGGAAAAACGAAAAAAAATCTGCTGAAGTATCACTTGACCGTTGAACCGGGAGGATTAAGGAATGTCACTTCACTCGCCTCTACAAACACTTGTGGTTCTATAGGCAGGCTTATATTAGTTTTATCATAAAAAGTACGCTTTATTTTTTATTCTTACCAAAATTATAATAATATTTTGTTGGTATTTTTCAAACTTTATTACATTTTTCAATATGTTATAATACAAGAGTATACCCATGTATTATTATTAAAAGGAACACGTGTCTTTCTCACTTTACTAATTTTTTTTTTATTGAGGACTTTTGGTTTAAAAATATTGAATTTCCTATAGGATGAAGCAAAGCTTATCCGTGGAATATCACTAATGAGGGATTACGAGTGTTCAAATTAAATTCTTCTGGCTTAGACAAAAAATAAGGAAGCAAATTATCAAATTATTAAAGCTGAGCGCGGAGCTTTCATCGAGGACTATAACCCATAATACTGACCAAATAGACTATAATTCACAACGTTGAAAAATAAGACCGATAACATTTTTTAAATTATGATAATTATTACTGTAACGAAATTAATTGTAACATTGAATCGCGAATTAAATTCAATCCGTGATTCCGAAAATACCGTATTTTTATTATTTAATATGTCTAATACTCAAAAAAATCTAAGAAAGTATACAAAGTATTATAAATCTAAATAAATATGTTGGAACATTATTACTCACACTGCCATCTGGTTTCGTGGTAAGCTACGAGGCTTGTGTTACGGATACCAGATAGACTACATAATTATACATAACTTTTAATATATCATCATCACCATCAGCCCTTTTTAATATCCCACTGCTGGGCACGGGCCTCCCTTAGTACGAGGGGGATCATGCCATAGTCCACCACGCTGGCCTAGTGCGTGTTGGCGGACTTCACATGTCTTACGAAATTTGCTAGGTTTTCTCAGACATGCAGGTTTCCTCACGATGTTTTCATTCACCGTAAGACAAGTGGTAATCAGGATAGAAATGATTCGCACATAAAAATATCAGAGGTGCGACACCCGGATTTGAACCCGCATTACTCGGTTATACAAGCGACGCGTTACCGCTGGGCTACATAATAATTACATATTGTAAATATAAACACCTATGACTGGAGTACAAACAAATGAATGTCCCCAGCAGGACTCGAACTCGCTATAAACTGAGCCAAACGTGTCGAAATACGCCTATTTAAATCTAAGATCTAAATATATATTATAAGGGTATAAAGAAATCCCAACTTTGAAATGTTCCTAAAAAGATAATAACTTTTAGTTTAATGGTCATCAATTTTAGTCGCACAGTTAACTGTGTTTTATCGTTCGTTTACACTCCGATATCAAACTTTGAAACATCAATCATAAGACATCTGCCTCACCCAAAACTTGTTATTCTCTAAAATTAATTTGTTTAATCAGAATAAGTTGTTGGAAATTCTAAAACAGATATGTTAATTAAATTATAGACTACTACTTTGTGGTTGATTGGTGGTGAATGTGATATTGTATAGTAAGTATGATGGGATAAATATGATGGGACATTATATCTACTACTATCTAGTTCGGTGGTAAGCTACGAAGCTTGTGTTACGGATATCAGATAGTTGATACACTACACATATTATATAACTTTAAATAAATACATTTTATAAACACCCATAACTGGAGTACAAACATTCGTGCTGAACAAATGAATGCCCCCAGCGGGACTAAAACCCGCGTTCACTAGCGCAAAAAGTAGGGTCACTAAAACCTGACCCAAACGCCGAAAGTGTTTAATAAGTTCAATTTTTGCATAGTTAAATTACTTATGTTAATTTTAATTTGATTTTTGGTTCCTAAATGTTTTTCATAAATCTGCGAATCATTTCTAGCAATCATCGGTCACGAAAGAGTGATTTTAATCACTATAACTGATAGTTTTACTAAAAACTCATTATTGTGACGTCTCTAGGTAAGTTTTATTTGTACTATGTACTATTTGAGTGGAAACCTAATTCTTTTATTTAAATAAATGTCTACTGTCTGTGACAAGTCTCATATTCAAGGGAGAGCGAAACGTCAGCAACCAATATCAAAACACGACTGGTACAGTAATAATTAAGTGTACATTTGCTTTGTATATATAGTTACTTGTTTACTTGTAATTTCCTTTATTGTAAATAAAGTTTAAAAATATCAAAATAAATTCGATATAAAATACGAAAAGATAATTTGAATTCATGATCGGATTTACTAAAAACATAACAACACAACAATTATTGCTTAATAACAAAATTTATAATACGCATAAAAGAGCCCCATTTACTTTTTTTCTATCATCTTAAACTAAGAAAAGCTCAAAAAAGTTCAATAAGCTAAGCTTTGAAAGTGAATAAGGAATATTGAAATGGTTTATGCGGAAGAGGAAGGATCATCGAATTTCACGGGATTTTTACCAACGACAGAGGATTCAGACGAGAGGGATTGCACTACTTTTGTACCAGGCATAGGTAAAGGATTTTTGTAGACGAAAGAAATGTCGAGCTAGAATAGCTTTTCGGTTGTAAATTTACATCAAAGATGTGCAAGTATTCAGAAAAGATACCACTGATTTTTAAATTTAAAAAACAATCGTTTATACAGTCAGTTAATCATTCAGGCTATTTCTAATTTAATAAAGCCTATATTGTGGCAATAATACCGTGCTAAATTAAATTATTTATTAGTAAGTATTTAATTATTAATACCTTTAAGAGTTGTCTGGGATATATTATTGAAATACTAGCGACTCACCCTCGCTTCGCTCAGTTTCGTCTCCTTTAGTAAAAATTTTTTGCAAACTTTCAATTTCTTATTTAATAGCTAATATTTAGCTATAAAAATGACGTAATTTCCATACAAACTTTCACCCCTATTTCAACCCTTTTTTCGCCTTGAAAGTAGCCTATATTCTTTATCATGCTTTAGACTATCCGTGTACTAAATTTCATTAAAATCGTTTCATTAGTTTTGGCATGAAAGTGCGACAGACAGACAGAGTTACTTTTGCATTTATAATATTGTATTAGTTTTTACCTGCGTCTTTGCTTGTTAGCCTATGACCGTCCCATGATGCAATACATTTATTTACCAAATTTTATCAAAATTTGCTCAGCCTTTGAACATAAAAAGTAGTAAAAACCTACAGAGTTTTTTTTACATTTATAATATTAGTACGGATATAATTAAAAAATAAATTACGCTGCTTTGCACAAAGCCTCGCTCGAGACTGCCTAACGATGCGAACAGCTGAATGGAGACATGTTTGTTAATTATTTTTTGTTACTTACATCTGACTATATTACTCCAGGGAAATGAAGGTATGCGCTACATTCTATTTATAAAAAGTATGTATAATAAAGCCAGTGGTAGCCCAGTGGTAAAGGGCTTGCTTGGAAAACTATGTAAGTGAAGATTCAAATATTATCTTTGATATTTTTATATGCCAATCATTTACTACACAATTACCACTTGTCTTACGGTGAAGGCAAACAACATGTCCTGAAAGAATCTAAAAAGTTTTAGAAAGACATGTGAAGTCTCTCCGAACTTGGCCAGCGTTACACAAGAACGTTAAAAAGGCTAAATACACGAAAAATGTATGGTGTATTTCAATATTTCTACATTTCGTATATTGCTTTTGGGGTTAAGACGGAGAAAATTCCATTTGGAGTATGACGGTAATGTGGCAGGTTCTGTCAGAATGTATTGTACAATCGGTACTAAAACGCAGGATAATAATATGTACGTGTATGAAGATGTTGAATTCTAACGTCGGTAATATATTTAAGACAGTGGTAGCCCAGTGGTGACGCGCTCGCTTGGGACACCGGGTGAAGCGGGTTCAAATTCAGGTCTCGAACCTCTGATATTTTCAGGTGCGAATTATTTCTAAAAAGATTACCACTTGTCTTACGGTGAAATGAAACATCGTCGTGAGGAAACTTGCATGTCAAAGAGAACTGTATTGAAGGGAAGCCAGTACCCAGGAGTGGAACGTTAAAAAAGGCTGAACACAATACGAATATATTTAAATTAAATATAAAATAAAACCATAACTGAACTGAAAAGATTCTCATATGTAGACATGTAATCATTAATTTCTCCGTCAATCTTTCTAGTGACGAGACGACGAAAACGACGGGAGTTTAGTTTGCTAATTTTATCATATATATAATAAAGTTACTGATCGCTGTCAGTTTGCTTATTATAGTCTATTTCGTTAGTTTAACTCAAATATTTTCCATATATTTGAGAAAAAATAAAGGAAATAGAATCATAAACATAATTCTTACAAATTTTCTCTGCTTATCAGTAATGTATAACTTTTTGCGAGATAATATATAATAAATTTAAAAACGGCTTCTCCAATTTTGACGCGGTTTTCAAAAAAATATTGGTATAACTTAATGTGTTAAAAATTATGTCAACTTAAAGGGATCAGTTTAGAATAGCGAAGGGTTAAGTCCAAGCGAAGTGAAGATGAGTCGCTAGTATTAGCAGTCGAATATATTTAAATTAATGAATGTTATTGTTGAGTTGAAGCACGTTTTACTTTGATTAAGTGGTTTAGGCGTTACTATTTTGATTGCAGGTTTATACAATGTCTAGCCTCAATTACTTTTGTTATTTAGGACTATTTTGTGTTGTGTGTTAGAGCTTTCTGCTACGAACGAGCTAAATTATTTAAATTTAAATACAAATGTTTCGAATTAAAATTTTATAAGGTACTCTGATGCCATTTTCAAAATTTTTGTAAATTGTGGGTAGGCACTGTCTGTAACAAGTATATAAACCTATTAGACGTCAAATACCTTAGTCTCTCCCGTGACCATGATTGCTGTAAAGCATTCGAAACGTCGGGAACTAAAAATCAAAATAAATCCACGACAAAATCCGAAAAGGTAGTTTCATTTATAATGTCGAATATTCGCGTAAATCTAAGAAAGTAATACATGATATTATTATACATGACATGTATAATAATATTATAATAACAAATAATACATCTTTATATGTATGCTTGACTTGACTTATGTTCATATTCCCCCAAATTGAAGCAGAGGGTGTCCACAGTTTATTGTGATCCCGTTTGTGCTTCACGTTTGATTTCGCCCCGATGGTCTTCGCTCCACCAATGACAGTCCGCGCCAGGGCTGTTTTGGATGGCCACGTCCGCATTTTCCTCGGGGTTTCTATAAGTCTTGCCTTGGTATATATTTTGGATTACTTGAGACTGTGACCTATTCAGCGGGCGATCGACACTTTAAAGCACTTAATATGAATGCTAGGTACTACATATTATAACAAAGCTAAGCTTAAAGCTTAACCTTGCTTTATGCTGGTCTGACCTATGACCTAACTTAGGTCGTCGTCTAACACGCACTAAATTATAGACAACTATTTTCGATAATAGTTCAATTATAATTCAATCAAGTTGTATATTCGAATATATTCTCTCGGGAAGCCTAATTTTAATGATATAGCAGAAAATAAATGACTTTAATGAACTTAAAATTGAAAACATACAATAATTTTATTGTTTTGTATTCAGAACTTTTTAACGTCCCATTGCTGGTATTGTCTATTGGCTGTCTGTCTACAATACGAAGGGCAGACTGCATAAGTCTTCCTTAAACTTTTTAGGTTCTCACGGACATACAGTTTCCCTTCACCTTAATAAACGTGGTTATCGCATTGTAAATGATTCGTACATGAAAATATTAGACCCGGTATTTGAACCCGCTTCACTCGGTTTCCCAAGCGAGCGCATTACCACTGGGCTATCATCTCCAATATCACTAATATCATTAATATATAAAACAAAAAAGAGCAGAAGTAAACAAAATGAAGTATAATTATTTTAAAAAAAAAAATTAAACCGACTTCAAAAAATCTGCACTAAAAAGAGAAAAATCTAAACTAAAAAGTAGAAAATAATACTTTTAAGAACTTTGTTAATTTTGGAGTCGGTGCCAGCCAAAGCAAAATAACCCTAAATAGATACATATTCGATTAATCTATCAATTTGTAAACATAATCAAAATACTTGGCTGGCACCGACTCCAAAATTAACAAAGTTCTTAAAAGTATTATTTTCTACTTTTTAGTTTAGATTTTTCTCTTTTTAGTGCAGATTTTTTGAAGTCGGTTTAATTTTTTTTTTAAAAATAACTTATTTTTCCATTTTTAGTGTGCCTTTTATTTAGCTGATTTAATTATAGTGACTTACTATATGTCACTTATTTAAAATCTGTTTAAGCTTTATATTAAACAACGAGCATACCTATTAACGTATGTAACGCAATAGTAACTAATTATCGGGTCTGCCGAAAGGGGGGGGGGGTGTTGGTGTCCAAAGAGTACTCGATCTACGACTACTGTAGCTGTAACTAAACTACGAGCTCATCTTTATGTTTACATTCCCCATACGAAATAGTTTAAATAAACCACGTCCATTATTCCACCTAACTCCTAGAGGTTAATGAGATTTACCTTCTATTATCATATTAACGTAATAGCCTGGAAGAACACAACTATCAATCTATATGTATGTATAATTTTAAAGGAATTTCCTTTCAACTCCTAGCCGTTGAGGAGTTGTACCTTCCATCATCAGCTTATCCACATGAGATTGTAATTATCAAATGCAAATCCTTAAAAAACTTTAGAAAATATATGAAAAATGTACTAAGTGCCTATAAAATTTAAGAGTTGCCATCGACTTCCCTAGGATCCCATTATCAGATCCTAACTTGGTGACAATGGGAACATCTTGGAAGTATACCCTACCAAACAAAAAATTAATTTTTGAAATCGGCCCACAATTGACGCATAAATCGGTGAACACAGATAAAAAATAACATTTGAAGAATTCTACCTTCCATCATCAGCTCATCACATGAGATGACGATTTTCAGACGCAAATGCTTGAACAGCTTAAGAAAATATATAAAAAACATAATAGGTGCCTATAAATTTTGAAAGTTGCCCTGGATTTCCCTGAGATCCCATCATCAGATCCTGATTTTGTGATAATGGGACCCCCTCAGAACTATACCCTACCGAACAAAAGAAAAATTTTTGAAATCGGCCCACAGTTGACGGAGAAATCGGTGAACATACATAAAAAAAAAAAAAAATACATACATCGAAACATATAACCTCCTCCTTTTTGGAAGTCGGTTAAAAACAGAAAAGAGGAAAAGAAGAAAGTTTGTTTGTTTGTTTGTTTTTGGGTCTTTCTTTCTTTCTTTCTTTCTTTCTTTGGTTGAACTCGCTACTCGACTCCTTTTTAAGGACAATTTAGTATCATTCTATAATTTAGACATATCTTCTTTACATAGCACTGAAGTTCTTTACTTTGAAAGTTAAATAAACAATCCTTATTCCGATCGCTGAAGTTTTTCACTAAATTATAACTTATTAAAACTGTAACAGGGCTTTTTCAATTATTTGGCTGCGCTTCTTTGATCTACACCAATGACCTTGAGCTTTTCGATTTGGCAGTTGGCGCGATGCCAGGAACAAATAAATTATGACTCTCAAAACATTTGTAGTGGAAAATTGGAAGCATTCTGGACTGATGTTTATATTTGTACTCATTATTTTTAGGGTTCCCTACACAAAAGACTGAAACTAAAGAATTTTGTTACATGTGTCTGTCCGTATGTCACAGACACAACAATTTTACTCCGAGATTATTAGAGCTAAATTGCTGATTTACTGGAAAGTTTTATGAGAATCGTTTTAAAAGTCTATAAAATAATACTTTTTTATATTTACTGTCGATTTTTACATTGAATCATTTTTTGAAAATGTTATTAATATTAATTTTATGTTTTGCCTTTCTGTCTATGTGACAATATCACGAAAAAACCACTACACAAATTTAGATCAAATTTTGTATGACGATAGCTTGATATCGGGGTCATATAGTATACTTTTAACTGCAGGATATAATATCATATCTGAGAAATGCATACAATCACACTAAGAGACAAATTCGAGCGAGGGACAGTCCCTAATTATTTATTATAATAATAAATAAGTGTCACTTATTATTATATTTTCTTGAGTTTCTAACAGCTTAATTTCATTCTACATTTTATGAAGATTTTCGGGTTCGACAGTATAAGAAGACAGCAAATTGATCTCTCAAGGGAAATTAAAAAACCCTTATTTAAGTACAAACAATAGAAAAATAACCTTATTTTGTACGTAATATGTATTAGTTTACAACTTTATTCAGACAGTCAATAATAAATAGCGTGGTAAACGAACATCGTAATCGATAAACCACTTGCTGTTAAAAATGGCAGGAAAAAGAAAATGAACTTTTTAAAATGCCTAGTGGTTTCGTTCCGTTTTTAAGGATCCGTAAAAAAGGGTAAAACGGGACCCTATTACTAAGACTCCGCTGTTTGTCTGTCACCAGACTGTATCTCATGAACCGTGATAGTTAGACAGCTGAAATTTTCACAGATAATATATTTCTGTTGCCACTATAATAACAAGAACTAAATAACAGAATAAAATAAATATTTAATTTATTATTTAGGACCGCAGTTAAATGGCGATTTTTTAAGCCTCTTTCTCTATGTTTTTCAACCGATTTTATGTTTTATTTTGTTGGTAGCAATACACGTTTTCGTGAGGAAACCTGCATGTCTGAGAAAACCTAGCAAGTTTTCGTAAGACATGTGAAGTCCGCCAACACGCACTAGGCCAGTGCGGTGGACTATGGCCTGATCCCCCTCGTTCTGAGGGAGGCCCGTGCCCAGCAGTGGGACGTAAAAAAGGGCTGATGATGATGATGATGATGATGAATACACGTTTTTTGGAACAGTTACATACACTTTATAATTACGCTTTATTAATACAGGAAATTCTATTTTTATATGTTGTCTTCAAATTTTCTTGCAGTTGAAATGGCAGTAAACGAGAATTGACTTTTTAAAACCTAGTCATTTTAGAAAGTTCCATTTTTTAACATTAAAACAGAAAGTTGACGACGAAAAAGTTCTACGCAATTTTTAGGCGTTATTTTTACCGCAAATTACTTTTGCACTACTATAAAAACAAAACTTTGGGTATCTGTCACTTTTACAACCTAGCTTGAGGAATTTGGATGATAATCGGTATATGAGGTAGTATACAATTAATATAATATCTATTCTTGTGAATTTAGACCAGAAGTGTGCCTTTTTTTAAAAAAACAAGCTTACTAAATTGACCTCAATTCATTTTAATAATCTGAAAACGCTAAAACACAATTTAACTAACCAAAAAGACAACTAATCTACCAACAATGATATTTTAAAATATATACCGACAGAATAACGACCTAACAATGCTACCACGATAAGTGTCATGACACAACTACCCCCCGATGCCGGTTATACATCGACTTTTATAGATTTCTCCCCACCCTCTAACATCCTCTTTCCAATTCATCTTCCACACGGCCTTTCCTGACAGGAGACCGTCCTCGGGCTCCTTCATCTTCTAACCTTGGGGTTCAGAACCTCGACATTGAAAACCTGAGTGACGCCAGGAGCTATAGACATTACACTCTCATCATCTGCTGCCGTATAAGCAATTAAAATCATCAGACAAAAAAAAAACACAAAGTGCATTTCTAAAACTTGCGTGTCTATATAAAGGTTTCAATTTGATTCATTCGGGGGCTAAGCTCACCTAGCATAACCTAAGCACAATGGATGTGAAACAAACAGATATCTGTACCAATTACCCGGGGCAGGACCCGTCGGGGGAGTGCGCCCTCACGACTCGCCAGAGAACCATGTCATAGCTTTGCGTGTGTAAATCAGTACCTATAAAAGCATGTTTCAACCCAACCTAACCACAAATATACGTTACCTAGCATAACCTAAGCACAGTGGATGTAAAACAAACAGATATCTGTACCAATTACCCGGGGCAGGACCCGTCGGGGGAGTGCACCCTCACGACTCGCCAGAGAACCATGTCATAGCTTTGCGTGTGTAAATCGGTACCTATAAAAGCGTGTTTCAATCCAACCTACCCCCAAATATACGTTTAATGTTTGCTGCAAAAACATATGCAACGGTCAACTCATAATATGATCACTGCTCCAGGACGACATGTCTGAGTAACCTCCAAGACACTGTCCGAGCTCACACACATTAATCTTAAGCTACACAAGGTATGTTCCATATACTAGGATCGCATGTCTGAGCGCACTCCAAGACAGCATCCAATAATATGAAACCGTACCCCACTTGAAGTGCATCTGTCGGCCAGAACAGCATATCCGAGTACAAAGACCTGCGAGACATGCTATCCCCAACCGCAAGATACATCTTCCCTTGAATGTGTCATCCCCAATGAGAAAACACAAAATAAGCATCTTTTACATACACAGTCAAATAAAATAAAACTTTTACAGTTAACATTTCTATACATGCCCGGCAAAAGGCGCGGCACCTGCTACTCACTACGATCTCGCTGGTTGTCTGACAAAATAAAAATACGATCGATCTAAAAATAACTGTTAATTCAAGTAACCTAATTTACTAATTTAAGACTGGCCACCAAAACAAAACTAAACTATACACAGCGACCAACACAAAACACGAATCACTAAAATCAATGAAAATACACCAAAATCACGGTACCCTCCGATAAAACTTTTAAACAAAAACAACCAACAAATACCACACGCTAACAAAAGTTGTGGGCGAAACAGGACCTATCCCACTTCTGATCTTGTGAATTTAGACCAGAAGTGTGCCTTTTTTTAAAAAAACAAGCTTACTAAATTGACCTCAATTCATTTTAATAATCTGAAAACGCTAAAACACAATTTAACTAACCAAAAAGACAACTAATCTACCAACAATGATATTTTAAAATATAAACCGACAGAATAACGACCTAACAATGCTACCACGATAAGTGTCATGACACAACTACCCCCCGATGCCGGTTATACATCGACTTTTATAGATTTCTCCCCACCCTCTAACATCCTCTTTCCTATTCATCTTCCACACTATATAATGAAATTCTATCCGATTCAAATACGTAAATAAAATATTTTTTAGACAAATTTATAGAAATAGTCATTTTTACCTATACAGAGGCCGAATCTAGTTTTTAGAAATTCTATCTGACTGTATGTCTTTGACCGTATCACTAGGCAACCCCTGGATAGATTGTGATAAATTTTGGTTTAATTTAAAGAGAAATCTAGCCCTAGCGAAGTTAGTGTGAGTCTTCAGTATTATATAAAGCTTCCTACAAATATATATGTATACTAACAGTTAACACGTAAATAAACTATAAACAATGTTAACAACACTGAAAAGTTCATTCCGTCACGAAGCAAACCAAGCAGCATAATTCACAATTTCCTTTAAAAGTTGAATGAGAATTCATGGCGATTCTCACTTAAAGCCATAGCTTCAATTTAGAGTCACGTCTGAGATGAAATTGGGAGGCTGGATGTTGAAAATGTTTATCTTTTTCTACAATCGTAATGAAAAATGCTTCTAATAATCTGTATTTAGGATTCTTAACTTAACTTGTATTTTCCGCGACTCCACCCGACCCGACCGAACACAGACTTTTTTTTGAAATTCTTAGATTTTACATAGGTATTATCATTATAGCATGTCATGTTACGTATATAAATGTGCTATCTAACGCTAAATTAAATTTTCAATTGAAACCAGTAGTTCTTGAGATTAGCGCGTTTAACCAAACAAACAAACAAACTGTCCAGCTTTATAATATTTGTGTAATATTCTTAATTTGCTTGATAAAAGCCTTAATAACTGGCTCAGTAATAATATTTCAAGTAATTGGAGTAAGGATGGAATTTATATTACAATTTTTGTACATCCAAGAATTTCACTTGGATTTTTCTAAATATCTAATATATTAAAGGGTAAGTGATATAAATCACTTGATTAGATAAATATAAAGTATGATTTATGATTTTTTATATTTTTATTGAATGCATTTGACGACACGTTTGGCTCAGTTAGTTGGTTGGTCCCTCGCGGGTTCAAGTCTCGCTGGGGGCATTCATTTGTTGAGCACGAGTGTTTGTACTCCAGTCATGGGTGCTTATATTTTTAATATGTATGTATTTAAAATTTATATATATGTAGTATATCTACTATCAGGTATCCGTAACACAAAAACGTAAAGTAGCCTAAGTCACTCCTTATAACATTAGCTATCTGCGAGTAAAAAACCCGTAAAAATCGGTCCAGTCATTTCAATTTTCAGAGATTAACCGGAAGAAGCATTCAGACAGACAGATAGACAAAAATTTTAGATATTGATTTTTTGATGTTAGTGTCGTATGCACAATCATATGCATTTAGTTTTTTTTTATGGGACAAAGGGGGCAAACGGGCAGGAGGCTCACCTGATGGTAAGTGATCACCTCCGCCCATGGACATCTGCAACACCACAGGGCTTGCAGATGTGTTGCCGGCCTTTCAGGAAAGGGAGGGAGGGAGGAGGGAGAAGGACGGGAGTAGGGATGGGGAGTGGGCCTCCCGGACTCTCACTTACCGGACGAAACGGGAGAGCATAACTGCCACTTCACGCCGGTCTTCTGTGAGAGAGTGGTAAAATGAGTTAATATGAAATAAAAAACAGACACTTCAATTTTATTTATATACACTTTTCTCATACTGAACAGCGATTATTAGTAATGTGTATTAATATTAGTAATGAACTGCAAAAGTGACTCCCATATTTGCGAAAGCTTTTCAACATCTGCTGTGCCAGAAAACTGTTTTTTGTGAATATGATTTCAACACCTGGATCTTTTATTAAAATGATATTATTAAAAACCTAGCGAAAAAATCTCAATCATAACTAGTATTGTAAGAGATCGTACGGTCCAACAACTATGGGAATAATGTGAGGAGTAAATAGAAAGAGCTTTTCAATTCCATCTACCTCTCAAGGGGTAGAATCAATTAGAGCGTATTGGAACGAAGCTTTTCCGAATATAAATTAATTTTCTTTTTGCCGCATCGCTGAGAGGTGCTTTGTAGTTTACAGCCAAATACTTTTAATTGAAGTAGCTTGTCTTAGGGATCAATAATAAATAGGTTTGCTGAAAAGGTAAGAATTCAAAATATTATTCCGCTGTTTTGGATAAAATAAATACTTAAAAGGAATGTTTTTTTGTGACAAAATAGTACTAAGTGATAATAATTCCCGGTGAATTGATTTCAATAATATTTTGCAAGGGTATAGATTACAGCCAGGGGACAGACATAGGCTAATCTTAAATCCCTGCGTCGGCAAATACTTGTATGTATAAGAAAAGCAAACCTGGTTATATATGGTTCTACATGTTCAAAGTTCATAAAATATATTCATATTTGCTCGCACAGATTCGACACAGACCGGGTTATGAATGCTCAACCTTGACTCTTGGCCTCGAATTGGCTAGACGGAAGGGCGCCTGAACTACCGATTTATTCATAATGGCTGGTATACTTCAAATATATAAGTAATATAATTGTTTTCTTGAAATCTACAGTTGTGGATATTAATATTGTAGCATGTGTCTGTCATGTTTCTACACAATGACCCAATAACTATTATAAAATTTAATATTTTTGTATGTATTAGTATCGGACTTATTTTACTTTTACTTTTATCGAAATTTTTAGGAAAATGCTTAATTTATCTATTCAATTTATTTAAAAAATATTTAAAACAATTATTTAATTTAAAACTCACAAATAAGAAGCCCATATAAAAAGAAAAAAAACAAATTCACATCAAATGTACATAAAAATTTCAATGTAACTAAAAACAGACATTTGGCGACTGTTTGACTATTAGGGACATTTACGAAATATATTTCTGCTCTCAATGTCTGCTTTGCCAAACAGTTCACGGTCTTAGTACACATCAACTTCACCCAGGTCAAGCTGAAAGTACAAAAAAACAAGTGCGAGTCGGACTCACCCATGAAGGGTTCCGTAGCAGCAAGTAACATAAATATATAAGTTCTTGTGTAGTTCGTTGTAGATTGAATGAAAGGTAAATTGCGGTTTACGATTTATGACGTATTAAAAAAACTACTTACTAGATTTCGTTCAAACCAATTTTCGGTGGCAGTTTGCATGGTAATGTACATCATATATTTTTTTTTGTTTTTTCATTCTCTTATTTTAGAAGTTACATGTGTTGGACACACATTCTACCACTTTGGAAGTGTCTCTCGTGCAATCTATCCAGTTTAGACAAAAATGATATTAAAAACCTCAATATCATTTTTGAAGACCTATCCATAGATATGGGTTTCATGAAAAAAAATATTTTTGAGTTTCAGTTCTAAGTATGGAGAACCCCCAAAATTTGTTATTTTTTTTCTATTTTTGTGTAAAAATATTAATGCGGTTCACAGAATATGTCTACTTACAAGTTTCAACAGTATAGTTCTTATAGTTTCGGAAAAAAGTGGCTGTGACATACAGATTACAGACAGACAGACAGACATGACGAATCCATAAGGTTTCCGTTTTCTGCCATTTGGCTACGTAGCCCTAAAAAAAACTACCTTCTCCATTCATTCTACTACAATCTCGACACTGCGTTCCAAATTCCGTTAAATATTACTTTCTTTTAAAACTTAAAGCAACTTATTTCAAAGGTAACTTTTCTTGATATCTGGAGCCAAATATGCGATTTCATACACTTTTCCTTCCTTATTTTATTCAGACATGACGCCGCCGTCCAAGGCTAGCCTTGAATCTAACTGTATCTACCCAGCATAGAATAGAAACAATTTTGGAAATGTCATGAAAGTATACGCATTTCTTAAAAAAATATTATGTAGTGCGAGGTAAACAAAGAGGTACGATTTTAAAAACGCACACATTATTTAAAAGGAACAAAAAAGTTATTTATTATATATTGGAGGGCTTCGGGGGCTAAGTTCTTTACCACAAAGCAAAGTTAGTGTAGTAGTTAAGTATGAAATTAATATACATAATAATGTCTCTCTATTCGTATTTCCTTTAGGCATTTAATTGATTTAAATACCTAACAAAAATATATTTTAAGTAAAGAAACAATTAAAACCAATAAAAATAAGGAATTTTTATAGAGTAATGATGCTATTTAATGAGACAACCTTTCTGTTTCAAGTTCGATTTATTACTCATAATAAGATAACCTTAAAGGATACCGTGAGCCAAACTACAAAAGTCATGACTTTTGAGCTCGAGATTCAAAGCGTCAGACAATATTCCGCCATGCTGAACTGGTGCGATTTTCTGGACTTAGCATGTTTTTATACCTAGTTAGGTTCTATAAGACATGCAGGTTCCGTCACGGTACCTTGACAGAAGAAGGTTATATTAGCATAGATTTCTTAGTAATAAGATACTTTCCTGCAGTAAAAATACCCTATAATGAGTATAAATTAGACATCAAAGGACCAAAGCAACTAACTGTCCAAAATAAAATAACGTGTAATAAAAACTTATTCATATTATCTTATTTCTAACCTTTCTTCTAAGGTGAAGCCCTTCGAGGTCATTTCCCTTATATCATGTTATCTCCATTGTTAACGCACAAGGGCGAGACTGTTGTAAAGATGGCAAGTTAGCATCATGCTATTTTGAGCTTGTTTTTGCTATACATTGTATACTTTTCCGTTTTGCTTTTGTTGTGTTGACCTTGTTAAAAAATATATAGGGTGATACATTATGTGATATTTATTTTAATAGTGTACTAGCGGTAAGTTTTGGGGTTTAGTATAGATATCTCAGAAATGAGATATTTTTCTGCAATAAAAAGCATCCTATATATTGACCCTGAGAACCAACTATCACCACACCAAATGTCATCAAAATCCGTCTAGTGGTTTTGTCGTAATGCGGTCACAGACAGACAGAAAGACAAAAATTCTAAAAACGATAGATTCGGCCTCTGTATCGTTAATAATTACTATTTTAATTAGAATTTCCAAAAATAATCAATGTACAGATTTAACTAAGTTAGAATTTTTTATATGTATAGACTAGCGACTCACCTTCGCTTCGCTCGGGTTCGTCCCTACGTTGTCCCTGCCAAATTTAAAGTTTGTAGCACAAAAATCTCCTCTACTCCATCCGCTACAACTTCGTACATAATGTGCGAATTTTTGATAATGAATTTTATTCCTTATTAATTAAACATAACATAAATCAAAACTTCTTTATCTTAGAATGAAGGATAAAATAAAATATTTTTCATTTTATTATATTTTGGGCATGAGATAGTAAAATCTCTCGTAAATGTAAGTGAAATTGACTGCTAATAAAAGTAAAGTTATATTGAATGTTATCAACTCCAAATTCTAGGTACCCTAATCGGAAAGTATAAGATAGAAAGCACATCAAACTTGTCTTTAAGGGTTTTAAACCATCCCTTTCAGACGTATTAGACTAAATTAATGTACTATAAATATATTTAAACCACGTGCTGAATCATAAAATAACAATTTGTTTGCAGGAACCATAATGATTTTACATGGCAAGGCTTACAGACGATGCGACGCCAGCTTGGTCGGTGACATTGAACGGATATATACGTATAAAATTATATAATGTCGAATGTGTATATTCTTACTAATAATATAAATGCGAAAGTAACTCTGTCTGTCTGTCTGTCGCGCCAAAACCACTGAACCGATTTAAATGAAATTTGGTACACAGATAGTATAGGGCCTGGGGGATAAAAGTTTGTATGGAAATTACGTCATTTTCAAAGCTAAAAACTTAAAACTTATTTTTTAGGCTTTTGATAGATATAAATAAGCAAGACATTCAAAGTTTAGTAAAAATTGTATAGTAACTAGTTTGATGTATATTTTTATCTGTGGTGCTTGATTTTAATACATAGATACATATTTCTTTCTTTCATTCACAAATTCGACCTTACGCATCACATAAAGTACTTTTTTAAAGAAAACAACGCATGTTTTAATTTAATCGTCCGAAAAGCATCGTAAAAAGAAGACGAAAAAATATTGAGGACGTTATTAAACGCTATTGTGCATCTACACAATTAGTGTAGTTTTAACATACTCCTATCAAGTTCTATAGTTAGAACTGAATTTAACTCACACTCTTGCTTCGCTCGAGTTCGTCCCTAGGTTCTTTTTAACGGTTAGTATCGCTTTATTAGTATATACCTTACTTAAGAAATGATTGATCCGTAATACAAACTTTCACGCCCCTTTACTTACTTAAGGAATGATTTCAGGGATAAAACCATATTTAGTTCTCAGCGTCTCAAATTATTTTTTACTCATCAAAATCGGTTCAGTGGATATTTAGTTTGTTCATTACAAATAAACATTTAATATTTATTTAGACAAAGTCACCTTTCCTTTTCTATTAAATTGGTTGACACCAATTTTTATTTCTTTTAGGTTAATAGCTGTTAACGAGCTTTTTTGGTATCGATTTTTGATGTTAGGACATATTTATTATATAATAATGATCATGGTTGAATTTATGTCACTGAACAAACCCTGGTTAGGTAGAAATAAGTGGTAACGCGCTGGCTTGGATGCCGAGTTATGCGAGTTCAAATTCATGTTTCGCAAACCTGATATTTTCAAGTGCAAATCATTACTAATGATTACAACAAACAAACAAACAACAACAATGTGAGGAAACCTGCATGTCTGAGAGAACCTAGCAAGTTTTCGAAAGACATGTTAAATCCGTCAACCCGCACTAGGCCAGCGTGGTAGACAATAGCACGGGCCTTCCTTCAATACGACTGGAACGTACCGAAGGGAGGCCTATGCCCAGCTGTGGAACGTTAAAAAACCGCATAATAAATGTATGGTACGTTGCGTTTTCATACTACATGCAAATACGCGTTCTATCAAGGTGATGAAGTTAATAATAAGCAAGCGAAGTCGCAGAAAGTGATTAGTTTTATAATAAAAATAAAGTATTAAAATTTGACCTCTTTATGAAAGAGCTTGGGAACTAAATGAGTCGTTAATTATAAAAAATATTATTTGGCTGGTATTGTACAAAGTTTGTAGAATGAAATTGAGAACTTTAGGAATAATGTGGAGTAGAAACCTTTTATTATTTAAAAGTTAGAAATGAATTATTTTACGCATTATCCCACAATCTCAATAATATTTTAAACGCGAAACTTTGGATGGATGGCTTATTACTAGAATGGCTCAGCCATTTCGGATGAAATTTGGATGAAAGACACAGAAATAGATTATATTCTGAAAAAGCATATACTTACTTTTTATCTCGGAAAATTTACGCTTCCCGTGGAAAAGATTTGTTTTCCGAAGATTTCCTGGATCTGAACCAAAGACCATAAATACAGATTTATTGTATCATCATTATTGTATACTAAGTACTAACTATTAGACCAACGAGGTCAAGAAAACAATGTCCCAGTTGAAATACTTGCTTAATTGCGTGGTACGAAATAACTGGATTAAATATAATTTATTTACCGTACTTGCTTAGTTCTCGAATTTAATGACTCATGAAGGAACTGAAATTGGAAATATGTTTATTGAAATGAGAACAGCTTTCAGATTTTCGTTGCCTAAATTACTAAGTACCTTTGAAAAGTTACCAAAACTGTTTTGTTTCTGATGTCAGCAATTTATTTGGATAGTTTTAAATGGCTAAGATTATGCATACTGCTGGTAAATTTTAATGAATTTTGAATGAATGTGAAATTTTGTCATCAACTACTAAGTATGTTATATATTATTGTCATTACAGTAAAAATAAAAAGTAATCTCTCAATTTACGTTTCAAACAAAGTGTTAAAAACTAATTTTGAATGTCACTGACAATTGCCTTTGAATGTGCATATAATATATTATGCTGTGTTTATTTTAGTCTTTTCCTTTTGTTATATTTATATTTAGTATATTCAGTAAAGAAAAGAAATCTTCAATATCTTGGCCACATAATGAGAAACCGAAAAACGAAGTTTGGGTCGAAGAAGAACATCTTGAGCCGCGGCATCGAAAATACAAGTTGCCTAATAATGATCGCCGACCTTCGAAAGAAGATGGCACTTTAAGAAGAAAAATTTTACTGTCATATTACTTAAGTAAAAAATATCGGAAGTAATAAAAATAATAATTTATAAGCTTTTTATCAGTCTTTTAGGGTAAAAGCTTTGGTATCGTATCATGCATAATGTAGATGTTTTGTACTATTTCGGCATAAAATTTCCGTGAATTTTAAGTTCCTCCCAGAATCTTAACAACTTTCAATGACAGGGATGAAAGTTACTGAAGTTCCGGATATATTTCGTATGTAGCCCTTTGATTATTAATCTATTAGATAGTGACTGATTATGCAAAAGTATTTATATAGATATATTAAGCCCAGGCATACCTTTGAGACAACATAACACAATATATAATAATCTAGCCTTTCCCGCGGCTACGCTCGCGTTCTAAAGGCTTGAAACCAAATTCTTTCGTCCCGCCCGTCCGCCCGTCGTACACGCAGTGATTTTGTTGCGAAGTTATGTTAAAACTGTGATATCTCGTAATTTTGTTCAAAATTAAATACTTGTACTGAATAACTTATTTATTTCGCAAATAATGCATTATCTTAAAACAAATTTGATTACCATAAAAAGGTTGAAGCGAGTCAACCTTAAAAGATAGTCATATGCTATTGCGGACTTCTTTTTAGAACTTTTAAAGGAGAACAATTCTGTCATACATTATTTTTTCATAACTTTAACCGTTTACGCAGCGCACGCAACGGAAGCTCTTAAAAGGAATATTTTTCCCCCGTTTTTGCAACATTTTTCATTGATGCTCCGCACCTTATGGTCGTAGCGTGATGTAATATAGCGTATAGTCTTCCTCGATAAATGGACTATCCACCACAAAAAAAAATTTTTCAAATCGAACCAGTAGTTCCTGAGATTAGCTTGTTCAAACAAAGAAACTCTTCAGCTTTATAAATAGTATAGATTATCACGAAAAATACACAAAAATGTTATACGGACTATTATTTTGTACATACGTACGTTTATTTACATGTATGGAAAGTGTCAAGTTTGAAATGTGCCTATTACTGGCCTGTCACTAACTCCTTCTACGCAGTCTAACATATGTAAAATGTCTTTTGAGAAATATTAGCCATTTTCTTTTTCATATACCCTTATTGTTTTGTCAAAGCCTATAAACGATCCGACGCCTACTTTATCCTTGATCCAAAGCGGCGCCCTTGGCATATCACCCGGACAGAGCACGGTCGTTGACCGCTATCGATTTTTCATAGTGTCGTAGAATGTATGGTGCATAGAGACGAGATGAAGCATCATACCTATATCTCATTATAGTTTTTTTAAAAATATTTATCGAGTAAGTTATCTTTTACTAAGAAATATTTAGAATTCTAAACTTTAATGTGTAGTCGAAACTTTCATTTTTTTTTATTTTAATTGATATATCTTTCTACTTACAATTACATGCCTTTTTCAATAGTCTAAAACAATTTTCTCATTATAGCGTTTCTAATGATACTTTGTGCCATATCATTTGGATGGTTTCAAAGTGTATAATCGGACATAGGTAGAAACAATTTTTTTTATAGATAGATTTTGATATTCGAACGAAGTACTTTTTTTCAGAAAAGTATGATTTTTAATCTTTAAAATTTCAATTTTTATTTTTACATTTTAGGGGTCTAAGTGACCACGACGTAAATTTACAGAAACATATTAAATTGTTGTGTCATATACTTTCTTTTGATCTCGTTCAATAATGTAAGAAGTAAAGACAAGTTTCTCGCAACAGCAATTTAGTTAAGGAACCTATTTATAGTTCCAACTCAAACATGCGTGTAAACAATATCTAGTTCTTAAGAAGAAACATAAAATAACTTGTTTTCTTAAAGAAATAGAGTCGAATTCGTACAGTAATTTTATCGATACAGAGATTTTACGATTTTTGTCTGTCTGTGGATTTGCCTGTTTGTCTGGGAAAACTTCACGACAAAACCACTAAGCAGATTTTGGTGAAATTTTGGTTTGATGATAGGTGGTTATCCGTGTCAATATTAAGGATAATTTTTGTTGTGGTAAAATATTACATCTCTCAGAAACCTATACCAACCCACAAAAGTTATCTTGGGACGAGCCCTCGCTTGTAATTGGACGTAGTTAAGCAGAAAGGACTCAACCCACAAAAAGTAACTTTTGAGTTATCGGCGTCTTAAGTTTGGATAAGAATTGCTGCCATGATGTTAGATTTGGAATATTTTGAAATATTGTAACGTATGGGTAAATATATTTATATTTTAATGAGTAAATTTGAATTGTAAATAATGATGTAGTTTTTTTTTATTTTTGGAAAAAATGTGGGTTGAGTCGTTTTTGCTAAATTGAGTTTAATATGAGAAAGCGTTTATTTTAATTTCTCAAAAAGGACCTAAGTTACAAGACTTGTTAAAGAACTAATATTTAAAAACAAATTGATTGATTAATTTGTAAAGAGAATATTTATAAAAAAAGAACAAAGTTCCTAAAAGATAGTTTCTATTCGTCTCCGTGATTCTCATCACTCAGCTTCTTTGTTAAATGTCAGTACCACCCACTAAAAAGTAACAAAACCTCCCGTCTTCATGGAGCATCGCAGGATCTTTACTGCATTCAACCACGTCGTCCCGACAAAGGTTTTAGCTAAGGGGTTACCCCACAGTATTGCTGAGACACTCTGATATCAGAGAAGTAACTAAGAGTAGAGAAGTAACCTGCATAACTGAGAGAACTGCGGAGCACATACCAACCCGCTTTTGGGCAGTGTGATGGACTATGACTTGATCCGTCTCGTATAATGGAGGCCCGTGCCCAGTCCTGTGGGGCGTTGAATACATAAAAATATTCATAACATTTTTTTAAGGTTTCTAACGAAACAGACTTCTTCGTCTTCGCCGTGCATACTTTTGTTTTCGTCCAGATAATTCGTAAATTTCTTCTACAACTATCCCACTTTTACGTAACTGCCAGTCCCAACCAGCCACGAAGCTAGCAGACGCACTTAGAGGTGGCCCACTTAGATGGTTGGTGTGTCGTGCAGGTTAATTCAGGTACTATGCGGACTATGGAGCAACCCCTTGGTTGTGATCTGATTAAGCAAACCTGCCGTCGGGGTCTTCGGTTGAATGCGTAAGCGATCCTGCGACGCTCTATTAAGACGGAGGGATATTTAAATAATAAATAATAATAAATATGTTGGGACATAGCTAGCTTACTGCTAGCATCAACTCGATAGCATCAGACTCAATCAGCGCAGAGAATTATGATAATACTCAGATAGTAAGAGAAATACTTATATCCTGTCGCATAAGTCGGAAAAACTTCATGACAAAAATATGTTCCTACACTTCACATCACAAACACCACACATCAATATAGAACACCATTATACATAAGAGTATAGCATTAGTAAAAAATAGTACTGAAAAAATAAAATAAAAAATAACCATATGCGAAAACGCGTTTTTTTTTTTTTTTTTTTTTTATTATAATGAAAACACCCACAGGCGTTAAGCCCGTGCCTTTTTTTTTCAATTTAAATTTGATTTGGCGTATTACATTTGCAATGACTTAAAACTAGCGATACATGCTACGAACTTATACTAAAGGAAACGTGGTCCGAGACTGACATATATATTTGTTTAATTTAATAAAATTCATTATTAGTAAAATAAAATTAAAAATTATTATACACTATATTAGGACTTTAGGACCCCGCCCCATTCCGCAGTTGGGAAAACACAGCCTCCGCGATTTTCGTGTCGCGTTTTTGGATGGACATTTTGAGGCTGTGTTCCAGGATGGTCTTTGCTGAGGCCCCCTCCGCTCGACGAATAAACCTGCCGATCGCGTCGTCACCGTCATCGGAGTAATAGACACAGGTCTTCGTGTGTCTAGTCACCGCTACAACAGCGTGCGGCACGCTGTCGTGAATGCGGAGTCTTTTGCTCGTTGTCCGGACGATTATGACCTCTCTGTAGGTTTGGCCCTGTGCTTCATGGATGGTCATGACACGCGACCCTTCGCCGGATCCATATCCTTGGTTCATCAGGAACTTCTTTTCTTCCTGAGTGTGGACCAAGTATAAGGTTCCTTGTTGGGTAGATGGTATTTGCGCGTCAGTAAACCTTTCCAAGCTCAGGGAGTGGATGGTATGACTAGAGGAGTAGATGTTACCATAGACGTCGCTGATGGCATATGCGACGTCCTTGGGGTTCCTATGCGTACAAGACAACTCACATGTGATGTTGGTCACCATAGTTGGCCAGCAATACCTTAGCTCGAACAGATTTTCTCTGTCGATATAAGGAAGCTGGTTAATGTCTCCGATGAGTGCCACTTCTTCTGCTCCTGACAGTCGAGCTGCCATGACTATGGCTCCAAAGTGGTTCATGAGGGCTTCGTCGACCGTTAAACGGTTGCACCTAGTGCCCTCTTTGAAGCCATTGGCCAGTATGGAGGCCATGGTACGCACTTTGGATTTGGCTTTTTCGCCAAAGCGCTCCACGAGCTTCTCCCTAAGGTCCTTAGCTCCCTCGACTGTGGTGGTGGCAACTACTTCGTTGTCTTCATCGAAGTGCCTGATGATGTGAGTTGTCTTGCCGCATCCGGGTACCCCGTTTGTCCACCTTAGTTTTGGTAGTTTCCAGTTCGCGAGAATTAAGCCAGCATCACCTTCGCCCGATATGGTTTTAGCCATTTCGAGCATCCTGTCGTCCAGCATTATCCTCGTGCACTTGGCTACTACGACTACTGGGTCTCCTGGGGGTGTTTCAAATTTTGGGGGTTGGTGTTCACACTCCTCCGCTTCAACCAGTCCCACGAAGCCTTTAGTGGTGTTATAGGCGGTCATATACGACCCAGACATTTCTCCTTGTATTACCTGAGAAGTGTCGTTGTCGTATATGGCCGCTTCAGCTTTGTTAAGTTCCACTTCCAGCATCTTCTCGCTTCCTCGCTGGTAGTCCTGCATGATCTTTTGGCAGGTGGCCAGGTTTACCTCTCGCGTACCTTTGATTATTGCCAGGAACTCAACAAACGCATTAATGGCATGGTCTTGTGGGTTTAATGCTGGTTTTAGCTTTGGTGGTGTTACTTGTCCCATGTCAGCTCGAGTGCGGCTGGTGTTTGGCGACTCGGGTTTCTCTGAGCGTTTAACTCTGAAGAATTCCTTTATCGCCGCGGCCTGCCTGTCTTCGTTTGTTAGCTGTTTTGGTGAGACCAGTTGGTGGATGGTTCTTTCTACTGCCTGCAGTCGGGAGTCCCGGCTAGACCGTTCCTCCCGACAGGTCTTTAGGCTTGAGGCTTCACGTTGAGCGTCTATCTGCCTTTGAAGGGTTTCGGACCCACTCCGCGGGGGCCTCATGGGGGGTAGCTCCGTAGATTGGGGGTTTCGTTTTACCTCTCCTTTCAAGAAGGTCAGGTCTTCCCCTCTGTCTTCGTAGACAATGACCTCGTGTTTCGATGAGGCCAATAGGCAGCCGTAGTGATCAGCTACGTCTCCTCTTACAGAGCCAACCCTCATGGCGTCAACGCTGAGTTTTCGTGGGGATGTGTCGGTACTGTGCCCACTGAGTCTTGAGAGCACTGAGCATGCTCGCGAGAAGGGGGATTCCCTTCCCCATTCGAAGAGTGCGATTGCTTTATTTTGCAACCACACTAGCCGGTAGGGTTGGTTGTCCTCCCTCTGCACTGTGAGTGCGTCGATTTTCGTGCACTTTATGCTCGTTTTTGTTATGCTCCCTTTTATCAGTAGGGCAAGCCCCGGTGACACTGTCACTTTGTCTGGGCCCTCTGGGCAGTAGAAGCTTATTCCCACTCTTTCCTGTTCGCAGCTCATGAAGAGTGCCACACCTTTTAACCTTATGCCCCGATCGCCTGTCTCTCCCTTTTCGAGCAGTAGCTCAGGTAGAGTTGTGGGGAGAGTTGTTGGTGGTGGTATGGTGGTTGTGGTTCTCCTCGTGACTAGATTCCGTAAGGTGTTTGGAATGGCGCAGAGTCGCTGCCTCAGAGTGGTTTGTGAAAATGTTGGCGGGTTTGCCGATGGTGATGTCTGTGTGGTGTCTGTGTTGTGTATGTTTTGTGTGACTTGTCTTGGTTTTGTGTTATGTGTGGTGTGTGGTGTTGTTTGTGTAGAAGTGGTTGTGGAAGTGGTTATGGTTGTGATTTGTGATATCATTTGTGTTATGGTTGTGGAGGTGGTTGTGGTTGTAGCAGATGGTATGGCGGTTGAGCCATTCCTTATAGCTGCCACTTGGACGACTTTTCTTGCGAAAACGCGTTCTGAAATCCCAACGTTAAATGAAAAAAAGGAGACTGTCAGTTACCATTGTTCCCTATTGTATAATGACACTTGCATTTAGGTAAAGGTTTTAATAATTATTAAAAAACTCTACATCTCCTTCTAGTATTCTCTTTAAGCCACTCAGTTGTCTACCTTAATAGGTGTTTAAGGTTTTATAACTATTGCATTACTTTAAAGCTCCGAGTAGGTAGCATTTGTTTTTGCAATGATTTTTTTCAGAAGATATTTGAAACTATTATGTGAATATTGAATATTAATATGTCCTTACAAATTATCACTTATATTAATTTTTCTATACGTTCTTGGTTCTTCATTGTTTTTAACGAAACGTATTAATATACGAGTTATACAAGATATATAGCGTGAAAAATTTCAGCTGAATGCAAAAATTGACTTATTTCTTCCTTAATCAATTTATCAGAAATGATTTACATAGTTTGGGTCGTTATAATAAAACAATAAGAGTATCGATCGAACGATCCACATAGCTTGGGTCATTTTAGCTAAATACAAAATGGGCTTGCTTCATTGTAAATCAATTTATCAGAAATGACCCACACAGTTTGAGTCCTTTTAGCTGAATAAAATATGTACTAGTTTCTAAGTAAGGTAATATAACAGAAACGACTCAAGTGCTTTGGCACATATCTGTTCTTTAAAATTGGATTTATTAAAAATGACCCAAACAGTCTGGGTCATTACAGAGACTTATGGAGAGATACCTTTCTTATATGTGGGTTGGTTCCTATCATTAAAAAAACTATCTTATAGTTATAGAATCACGGATCTTTTTTGTTGAGTGATAGAACCAACTGTTAGGACCTGTTTGGCATAAATAACTCATTTTTGACCAAAGTGTGGGTTGAGTCCTTTCTGCTTAACTACGTCCAATTGTATAATTTTGTAGATTTACACAATTTTACCGATGACTGAGTTAAGAAGATTTTAACTATGAATGCTTTATCTATTCGTATAATAAAATTCTTAATTTATTCTTAGTTTTATTATTTATTAAATTTAAATTGTTAATTTTTTATTTTTATATTTATATTAATTTATTAAAATGAATTAGAATCAATTTGCATTATGTATAAGAACTAAGAATTTGTACTAGGATCATTAATTGTTTCTAAATTAAATTAAATTGGATAGGTAATATAAATGTTTAAGACTAAACATTGTCATTGTACTGCATACAACCTGATTATGGAAAGCGAGAAATAAAAGGCTTTTTTATTTATTATTTATTTATTTATAATAAAATTCTATCTAAGTCGAATTTGTACATTAAATATTTATTTAAAATCGGATTGAAATAGTCATTATTGCCAAAACAGAGGGTGAATGTATAGTTTTAAGAATTGTCTCTCTGAGGTTCATTTTAACACGATAAAATAAAGAAAAATTCATAAACACAATATTATAAAACTCCGAGGAAAACATAAAAAAAATGTTTTTTTAATATAAAATGACGCTTTTAAAACTATTTTCTTTCCTTTTTTTCTATCTTCCATGCTGCAGCTTCAAAGATAAAGATAGCCATGATGGTCGCCAATCTTCGTAGAGAAATGACACCCTAAGAAGAAGAAAACTATTTGTTTACTATCTCTTTGTAACAAAAATAATTTGTCATAAAACATTTTAAGTCTTCACAAAATTATTCACTAGATGTCCTATACTGCGTTCATCTACTTTAATCAGTGACCTAGTTATCGTGCAGATTACGAGTATTGCCTACCCAATACCTTACATACGCTCTATACGCTTCATTACGCTTTTACAAAAGGGAAGTACGCGGAATAACGTATCATGGCTGTTTTTCATAAAAGAGGTGATTGTTTGTCGTTTTTAATATTAGCGACTTACCCTATATCTAGTTGGGAGGAACATCAGTTATATTAGTAAGTGCCTGTAACTCCAGGTCGTTTAAGACCCTGATCTAAAACCTTAGTCTCTTACGTGATCATGGTTAGTTTAAAGCATTTGAAAGGTTAGAAATCTAAAAACAAAATTGATCCACGAAAAATCCGAAAAGGCAGTTATAAAGATAATTAAGAAGTTAGCTTCTAGATCCCAATATATAATTTGCACTGAAATTTGCAATAATTTAGTATAAAATCTAAAAGTTGACACAAAACATTTAGTTAATTTAAAAAAATAAATATTGACCACATTTTTTAAAGTTAAGGAATATATTTATGAATACCACCTGTATACATCAGACATCCAGTCATAGTATAATAATTCCTACCAAGTGACATAGTACCTTAAAATAATCTCAAGGTACATAGTGAAAGAAATATAGAACCTTCTTTTTTAAAGTCGGTTAAAATGATAAATTTAATACCCTGTGTCAAAGCAGGAAACTGACACTTGTATAGAAACATTAATAACAGTCTCCATTTCATTATTCAATGACAGATTGTTTAAAGCAAGTATGACTGCAAATAAAATTAATGATGTGCAACCTTCATAATATGAAAGACTAGCTTTTACACGCGGCTTTACTTGTGTGAATTAAATTTTATTTTTTAATAATTTGGTTAGCTCTACCTGTTAATCAGTTAGAGTCAAAGTATTTTTAAAATAATATTGAAGTATAAATACAATATTTCTATTGTTATAGTAATACATATTTGATGTACCTGGATATTGTCTATTTGTGCAGTTTCGTTCATAATATTAAGTAGTAACGTAGAGTAGTTAAAGTATCTAAAACCTAAGTCTCTCTCGTGAGCACGATTGCTGTAAAGCATTCGAAATGGCAACCAAAAATCAAAATAAATCCACGAAAAAAACGATATTTTTATATAAAATGACATATTATGCTCGCGTGAATCTAAGAAAGTTCTATAAAAATAATATGCCCCTTTGTTTATTTTTTTTAATATATAGAATATTTTTGATATAACGTGCACGGCCGAGCAATAATTTTTCCCACGCTGACTGACACTCACGCACGCACATAGTGTTGCCAGATTGATGGTGGCACGAGATAAATGACTTCGGTAAAATTAAAATTTACTGTGGAACACCTAGAAAGTTTACATCACATTTGAATTAAATTTTAAGACATCTAGTTTGATTTGTGAATAAACATGTCGACAATACGTATTTCCTCGTATTAGAAATTCGAACGGATATTAAAAAGCTAGTAATCAACTGATAAAACAACGTATCAGCTGAAAATCTGCATTATTCCATAAGAAGATTCGTCATAAAATACAAAATGTAAATTGAAAAATGATATTTGCCTTAAACAAATGTTTCAATAACTTGTCGTAATTTCGTCACAGAATAGAAATTTACTGTAGATGAATTATACTTAAATGTATAATTAAAGTCGTACAAAACTGATTCTAAAAATCTCTGTGACATTTTGTAACTATTTTATATTATTAAGATAGCACCTACTGGGCTAGGCACCGAGTGATGCGGGTTCGAATCCGGGTCTCGCACCTTTGATATTTTCATGTGCGAATCATTTCTAACGTGATTACCACTTGTCTTACGGTGAAGGAAAACATCGTGAGGAAACCTACATGTCTGAGAAAACCTAGCAAGTTTTCGAAAGACATGAGAAGTCCGCCAACCCGCACTTAGCCAGCGTGGTAGACTATGGTTTGATCCCTTGAAGAGCTTGTGCTCAGCACGGACGTAAAAAGGGCTGAATAGACAGCGCCAAATAATTTACATAATAAATACTTTTATGATGTATTTTTAAGCGTAATAAATTTTATTCATACGACGACCAGACCCCGTGCGTTTAAATTTTCTTTAGCGTATCCACAGACAATTTAACCTATAGACGACGCTTTACAGGGGATATGCTTTCGCCAAGGTTTGGCAGTGACACTGCATAACAGCCGGCCCCGCCCCTTTTCGTTCCTCAGTCCGCCGCCGACAGTGACAGCGATAACATTGTCCGAGTTACAGTTATAATGCCGTATTGTTCAGTATATCGGTGTAGAAAGTGTAGTACAACGTTTAGTCTCACCAAAAATGGTATTACATTTCACAGGTAAGTCAAAAAAATCATTAATTACCCAAAAATAAAATATAAAAAGAGCTCGCGTCTTCTTGACACTTATGTCATTTTAGTTTTTTGACATCCCTTTCTTTCGTAGATAAATTAACATAATATTATCTCGTTCTGTCATTAGCACGTGTCAACTAGTGATGACACACATTGTAAACATAAAAATTACGTTTATCGACAAACATAATATATTAATATTTAATGTGAAGTTACCATTCGTATGGTAACTTCACATTAATGACTGTATAGAACGTGGTGTGTTTCCTGATCTAATGAAACATAGTAAAGTTATTCCAATTTTTAAATCGGGTAGTACCCTAGACCCTAATAATTTTAGACCAATTTCAGTACTCCCAACATTTAGTAAAATTTTTGAAAAAATCATACTCGGGCAAATGTTATTGCATTTTAATGCACACAATCTACTTCATAAGAAACAGTTTGGCTTCACAAAAGGTCGCTCCACAGCAGATGCTAGTATTGAGCTAGTTAAAAATATTTTTGAGGCATGGGAGAGGTCGCAGGATGCTCTTGGGATATTCTGTGACTTATCCAAGGCCTTTGATTGTGTGCATCACGTGACGTTGATCAGGAAACTGCATCATTATGGGATTAGAAATAAGGCACTCAACCTTCTGAATTCCTATCTGAGTAATAGAATACAGAGGGTTGATGTAAATGGTAAGAGATCTCCTGGGGCTCCGTTAGATATGGGGGTTCCACAAGGCTCTATTCTTGGTCCATTTCTCTTTCTAGTTTACATAAATGATTTGCCATTTTTTGTGCAGGACAAACATGAGATAGTATTGTTCGCTGATGATACTTTACTTATTTTTAAGGTAAAACGTAATTTACTTGTGTATGACGATGTAAACGATGCTCTCTCAAAGGTTGTCTATTGGTTTGATTCGAATAATTTATTATTAAATAACAAAAAAACAAAATTAATAAAATTCACAACACCTAATGTTAAACTTGTTGATAATGGTGTAGTATTAGGCGGGGAAATATTAAAACCGGTACAGTCTACCAAATTCCTAGGTATTATCATAGATTCGAAATTGCGGTGGGATCTCCATATTGAGGAGCTAGCGAATAGGCTTAGCTCTGCAGCGTTCGCGGTTAAAAAAATTAGACTTCTTACTGACGTAGATACAGCTCGCATAGTATACTTTAGTTATTTTCATAGTATTATGTCATATGGAATCTTATTATGGGGAAATGCAGCTACCGTTAATACAATTTTTGTCCTGCAGAAAAGAGCTATTCGTGCAATTTATAGTTTAGGTCCTAGAATATCATTAAGAGATAAGTTTAAAGAAATAAAAATATTGACTGTTGCTTCTCAATACGTGTACGAAAATGTTATGTATGTTCATAAAAATATACACGAATTTCCCAGGAATTGCGACATGCATACCATTAATACTAGGAGTAAACATAAACTTGTAATGCCTGTGACTCGTTTACGCCGAGTCAGTAATTCTTTTTATGGACAATGTATACGCTTATACAACAGGATCCCAGAAAACGTTCAAAAAGCTCCTATTGCCAAATTTAAAAAAAATTGTGAAAGAACGTTTGTGTAGTAAAGGATATTATTCGATTAACGATTTTTTAGAAGACAGTACGCCTTGGGAATGATGTGATCGCCTCCAGGCTATTTCAACCAATAGAATTATTGTTCATTTCGATTTCCATTTAAAAAAATATTAAAACAGACAAAAAAAAATTAGTCCCGCTGAGTTTCTTTCGCCAGTTCTTCTCAGGTCAGTGGCTTCTTCTTTCCGAACTGGTAGTAGACTCATGACGTTCAGTAAAAAATTGTAATAATTTTATGCTGAATAAAATATTTTGAATTTGAATTTGAAAATATGAATGATTTAAAAAAAACTAAACCAAGATGCCGTCCTATGATTTTTTTTTCAAAAACATTAAATTCTTTCGAATAATTATTTTCCGACTTAATGCAGTATCAGATTGATTATGAAAACGTACATCATTTATTTAATTTAATAAAATGCGTGATTAATAAATATATTGATATCCGATTGGCTTATTTAGCAAAAAAATCCGAATCAAAATCAATAAGAAGACTTTATACAAAACTATTACATTTTGAGGGTCAATAGTCGACATTGAAGTGAAAACTTTTATAAGCAAGTTTGGATGGAGAGTAAATTCATGTAAGTCGTCATCGACATGGCCACTAACACTCAAGAGTGCCGATAGATGTCAAAACCAGGTAAATGTAAAAAGTTTTAATTTACAAATTTTAATTTAAGATATAACAATTCATGTGATTATCCAAAAATAACAACTGTTTGTGTATAGTTTTAAGTTTTCACTTCTGTTGGCAGTCCTCGTGACTGCTTTTAGTTTTTTTTTACTTTAGTGAGATGTTTACTATTCTTACTATATAGTCCAGTCATTTTAGGATTTATCTGCGGAAAAATTCCTAGTGAGATGAATTTGTGTACACACATTTATTACGGCGTTGTAATGAAGATGTGAAAAATCGACATTAATATCGTGCCGGCTAAAAAAGTTATCAAGGTCAAAAGGTCGCGAAAATCAGTTTTTTGCAAATATCTCGTTCTCTCTCAAATTTGTATAACAATTAATATGTCTTTTTATTATACAATAATCGATTCGACTCAGTTATCGATATCGATAAATGAGTCTCGTCCATCACTAGTGAATTGTCATTAACACTGTTAAGTTTGACATGAGTTTGAACGAACCAATGAAAAATAGACAACCTCCCCTGCACCCCGCCACGTTTTGGCGATTTTGTTTTCGTACTAAAATTATTGAAAGCGGAGTCTATTAGGTTGAATTGTCTGTGAGCGTATCCTTACTCTATATCGTAGAAAGAAAAAGTGAAAATCATTCAAGTTATTACATTCAAGTAGTGTACATTAATAATTTTAAGGAAAAAGAAAAATGAGAATTTTTAAATTTTTCTCTGCATTTATTAAGTACATAGTATAAAACAGTCACTTCCCGCTGTCTGTCCCAATGTATGTTTAGATCTTTTTTTTTATTACTTTAAAAAAGGTAATAGGAAAGCTATTTACACAATTACAATATAAGTTACAGGCTTTAAGCATTTCATGCACATTATTTTACTCTTTTACACTATATAATTTAAACGAATACCTTTAAAACGGAGTAATCACAAAAAAAAAATACGGACGCGCTAAATCTAGGGACGAGCCCGAGCAAAGCGAAGTCAATTAATAATATATTCCCTAGGTGGACATATTATTAATATTATATGTTCATATTAATATAATTAAATTTCCACATTTTGGAATAAAAAATAATACTTTGTCCTTCTTCGTTACCCCAATACATTTAGAACTTGTTATGAGAATAATACTGTATGTTCTTCGTTCGTTAATTTCACAAGCCATGTGAAAGTGGCGAAAGTTGATTAGAAAGACTTTAAAAACTAAATTTTTACAAGAATTACTTTAAACTACAAAACATTAATACTTTAAAAGAATATATTTCAAATTTTAAACTGCGCAAAGAAAACGCTCGTCCCATACAATGAAGTAAGAACCATTATCAAGTCCAGGCACAGACCGCCAATACATTTACTAAATGTTAAAAGCAAAGTACAAGTACTTACAACTTTGAAACGTCTTTCGCAACTTAAAGCCATTGGTGTTGAAGAAAAATATTTCCTGTTATTCCTTAAAAATACTTCACTTTTTAATTTATATAAAAGTTTTCTTGTAGAGTTTCAATGTTTTATACATTTTAGAGTAATCTGGAATAATGATTTAAGTGATCTGTCTTTGAAATTGAGCCATGTAGTCATATTATAAATGAAACTACCTTTTTGGATTTTGTCGCGGATTTATTTTGATTTTTAGTTCCCTGATAAATATAATAAATCCGCGACAAAATCCGAAAAGGTAGTTACATTTATAATGTCGAATATTCGTGTAAACCTAAGAAAGTACCATGTAGTTGTACTTAAATACTAGCATTTTTCGCGGCTCCGCCCGCGTTATAAAGACCAGTTACCGAATTCTTACATTTTACATATTATACCATGTGTATGTTGTATATAGCTCTACCAGAAAAAGAAACTGCCTCAGTGGTGTAGTGGCTAGCATGTACGGTCAGACATCGAGAGGTCCTGGGTTCAAGTCCCGGGTCGGGCCAAGTTTAGTCATTAAGTTTTTCTGTTTAGTAAACCTCAGTAACAGCCCGGAGTTGGGAAATTGATTGTGTGTCAGCCCCGTGCCTCGGAGAGCACGTTAAGCCGTCAGTAGGTACTACGCCTTAGCTCTTACTGGTCGTGTCGAGAAGTCATCACACCGGAGATTGAGAGTGATACGAATAAAGAGTGCACTTGTGCCTGCGCATACACTCGTGCACTATAATATCACCTGCGCAGTTGGCCAGTCTCAATGAAATTGGCCGCCAAGGCCGGAATCGATCGGAGAACATTATTATTATTATTTACCAGAAAAAAATTCAATTTTAAGCAGTTGTTACTGAGATTAGCCCGTTCAATGAGACAAACTAACATTTTTTTCAGTTTTATAATATTATAAAGTATACATAATATAAAAATTTATTAAAGGATTCGAGTGTGAATTAAAAAATAAATATTTACAAGTAACAACTTAAATCATGAAACCTATCTTTTTAAAAGCTTTTGTCAAAAAGTAACATAAAAATAATCGATCGATCCAAAGAAAGATAAAGGTCAGATAAGTCATCGCTATTCAAGACTGTGGTAGTGACGTGTTCTGAATTCTAGAAATGATCCTCTGAGTATAAATTACTTGGACTTAGAAATAAAATCCTGTACTTTATATTCTAGTATCAAAAAACGTTTATTTTTGGTATAATTCATGTATTTGTAGGAAACGATTAAATTTAATATAATTTTATAAATATTACTTTTTAAAACACATACCTGTCAATTTTTTACGTGTAATAGCATGAAAGTAATTTAAGTAACAATGTATTTTTTTTATCTATAAATTTTTTACTTAATCATATCTGAACATGGAATATTTTTTAGAAATTCTTCTTGAAATAGTCATTATTAACGATACAGAGGCCGAATCTATAGTTTTTAGAATGTTTGTCTGTCTGTCTGTCTTTCACCGCATCACGAGAAAACCACTGGACAGATTTTGATGAATTTTGTTATAATGATAGCTATATAGATTAGCTAATCCGGATCAGGATATAGGATACTTTTTAATGCTGGAAAATAATATATAATATTATAATTTAAATTAATATATAATATATAAATATATATAATTTCAATATATAATATATAAATATATATAATTTCTGAGAAATCTCAAGTAACCGTTAAAAAGCGACTGTAAAACATCACATGGTATGTAAGATCTAAGAATTTGGTTTTCGGTTTTTAGAACGCAAGCGGAGTCACGGGAAATGTTAGTAATTAATAATTGCGAAGTAATTTTTGTTTTTTTGAAAGTAAGAAAAAAACGTGGGCAAACTACATTTATAACGAAAAGTACAAATATTATTTTTATACTAACGGTTACTTAGTTGTTCACTGTCCTATTCTTTATATAATTTATGGGGTCTGAAGATCCCGGAAACACAACATAAAATGGGGTGTCTAAAGTTGAGGGTTATATGAAAGGATTAGTAAGAAAAGCCTTTTTAACACAATGCCGAAAAAGAATCTCAAAAATACAGTATTAAAACTGTCGACGGAATAACGAGACTAATATTTACATAAAGTCAAACGGTTATTTGGCTCGGCTGTTATATTTTATTTAAGGACCAACATAAGATTGTTACAAGTGAAATGTAAGAGCATTGTGATTTTACTAACACTATACTCACATTACCATAGCAATATTTAAATATACAAAGTTTGTTCTCACGATATTGTGACTCACACTTTCATCTGTATTTTTTTTTTTATCAACAGCGAAGCCACGGGTTTCGCTAGTTAAAATAAATAAGATTTCTAAAATATTACCCCTACCTGTTAAAAAGTAGCCTAAGTTACTCCTTACATCATTAGGTATCTGCTAGTGAAAGTGACGTAAAAATTGGTCCAGCCGTTTCAGAGATTACCCGGAACAAACAGACAGACAGACAATATATATTTTCATATGCATTTAGTGAATAGCTGTTCATTTGAAATTAAAAACAAACACTTCAATTCGATATGTATAGATATGATAACTTGTATATATTTTAGATTATAATAAATTTAATAATAATTACTAGTGATAATACGGAACAGAATAACAATTAGTAATGATGTTCATAAAAATATACGTAATAAACCTAGAGACGAGCCCGAGCGAAGCGGGGGTAAGTCCCTAGTATAAAATATACTCGTATATGATCATTCTTATATTAAGCTACTAACATTGAATGGTAACGAGGCAGACTATTGCGGTAGTTACGTGCTTAGACTTCGAGATATGTCGTCGGAAATTGTCAAATGCTATTCTAAGTTTTAGAAGTAATGCGATATTTGATCCAGATCTAGGTTTCATTTCGCGAGATACTTACTTGTAGATGAAAAAGGAAAAAACAAAAACATAAAAGATAGGAGTTGAAGAAAAATTTTTGTAAATTATATTTGTTTTTGATCTTTTTGTGTTTTTTTGTGGCCTTAGCAATACCCTTAAGAGTAGCCTAGTGGTAATATACCTACATGCTTAGGATTATGAGCGAAACGGGTTTAAATCCCGACTCGTAATTCAGAAATTATCAATGTGCGATTTATTTCCATGAATATTATTGCAACTTGTCAAATTGTGAAGGAAAATATCGTGAGGAAACGAGCATGTCAGAGAGAAAGACATGTCATGTTCGACAACCCGCACTTGTCTAGAGTGGTGGGCTAAGTACTAATCCCTATTATAATTAAGCTTCAAACCCATGATTGTATAAATTAATATAATATAATATCATTAAAATAATGTATTATAATTTTATAAATTTATCCTTTTAATTACTAAAATAATGAAGACTAAAATAATATAGACCAGTATTTTTATTAAACGCTATTTCCAGTTTAGACTTAAACTTTTCCAACTTCAACACGAATTAAGTTGTAAATGTACAGGTAAAATTTTGGTAACCAGTGTTTAAAGTTTGCACGAACTTTTACTCAGTTTATAGCAGATGTGGCGAAATAAATTGACCATTTAGGGTAACCATTTGAATATCATAACTATCGTTTTCACGCGGCTTCGCTCGTAAATTTAAATTATATATTAAATAAATAAACATATAATAATATGTTGGGACGTTAACACACGACTATCTAGTTCCATGGTAAGCTAGCTACAAGGCTTGCGACCCGCGACCGCTTGCATAGCTCAACGTAAGTACATTACATACATGTCGTCCTAACAGTACTTAACTATATAACTATTTACTGTAAAGTTTTACTAAAAATTGTTCAGTAATGTATGTGTTAAAGAGAAACAAATATTCCTTACATAATTTTATCTCTATAATATAAATAGACATACCGCCGCACTCACAGTCACTTAATTAACCATTAAGTCGAGAATCTCCATACTCAAGAAAGACTTAATGGTTCTTTAAGTGACTCTGAGTGCGGTTAGTAGGATTATAATAAAACAATAGCAAGTATGTCTTCGAAATGTAATATTAATTATTTCTTCTAACTTGTATTAATGTCATGTAACCTGATGACTTGCTTTATCTGCCACCGCGTAGAAGCCAAAACTTATTAAATGAGTAACTAAAATAAAGCTGTGTGTATATTTGTACATTAGCCAAAATGTAATTATATATATTGAAATAGTGATAGTGAGAAATGATAGCGATGTAATGACAGACATTATTTTTTCTTTTCTTATACACATTTTATGTAGGCTTAGTTTAGTTATTGAGTCTTTCTGTTTTACAAGCCTCAGTAACCGCCCGGAGCTGGGAAGTTGGTGGTGTGTAACCCCCGTGTTGAGGCAGAGCACGTAAAGCCGTCGGTCCTGCGCTTTAACTCTCACTGGTCGTGTCGAGCACTCCACCCACCGGAATATGAGAGTGATAAGGAACAGAGAGTGCACTTGTGTTTGCGAATACACTCGTGCACTATAATATCTCCCGCGCCGTTGGTGGCCGTAATCGGCCGGGAGGAGCACTTTATGTAAGTAAGAGTAACTTTTCTCCCCTGTTTCTGTCCTATTGGATATTGAAGTGAAACTTCTTTGCGCGCATGAGGGTATTTTTTACGTATGAAACGCAATAATAATAATATTAGTGACACGAAAATGTGGGATGTTTTTGTCCAAGAAGAAAAAGAGAGCAATTGAGACCGATTGAGAGAGAGTGAGAGGCATTTGTATTAATTTTCGACACTTTAATTTCAAGTTAATTCCTAATATATTTTCTTTTTTCCCTCCCTCTAAGTCTCGGGAATTTAAAGGTCTAAATATAATTCTAAATATAAACAAGATTAAAAATTAGTTTGTCAAAGAAGTTTCACTTCTGAGTTCTGACATGTGTACTTTGTATTTTATTTGTATTTTTTTTGTAAAGCTTCTCGAGCTTTGGTGTTCTTTAAAAAGTTTTGTTAATTCATAATATAGGTTTCCCTTTTTAGAATTTAATGATTATGGATGAAACGGGTATTCTAAGACAAAATTATATTTGTATTTATTAACTTAGATAAGTATTTTTCACATATACATTATGCTGTTTAGGTTTTTATATTGTTTAAACTGTTAAAGTGTCTTTAATTTCTTTTTTATTATAAGACTCATTAGTGTTGTTTAATTTTTTAAACTTAGAGTAACCCTTTATGCATGTCGTGGTTACATACTAATATTGTAATAGTTAGACTGAGCTTTGTACTTTTGTTTATCCTCAAATAAAAAAAATAACTATGTAACATGAAAACTTACATTAAAGCCATACAAGAAACAATGCATCAAAATATTAATTTGTGGATTAAATTCCACTAAACTCGACTTAAAAACCTTATCGACTACAACGTCATAATTCAGCTTTTTACGACCAAATGTTTCCTGCAAAATAATAAAAAGTATTTAAATTTTTGTCGATTTTATACGCAAGCGAAATACCAAGAAATGTTGCCCTATTACTCATTTTATGAGCCACCAACGTTCAAACAACTTTAAAGAATGGAACACACTGAGTTTTTATGAAAAAATATTTTTAACTTTTTCACTCTAAAATGGATAGATGGATTTTAATTAAACTCAATATAAAGTTAAAATTAATGCAAAACAATACTTATAATAGATATGTCACTAAACACTAAGGCAGTTGCCTTTTTTAGTAACTAAACTTACACGGCTACAGATTCGGATATCCTGGGTTTAAGTCGGGGGACGGGCTAAGTTACTTATAGATTTTTCTGTGAAGAAATACTTAGTAACTTAGAAACTGGAAAGTTGATGGCTCCCTCACATTTCCAATAGCGTAGAAAATATTATCTAATATATAAAAATCTCGTGTCACAGTGTTTGTTATCGAACTCCTCTGAAACGGCTTGACCGATTTTTATGAATTTTTTTGTAGATATTTGGTAGGTATGAGAATAGGTCGTAGGCTATTTTTTATTCCCCTAGGTGATAAGAGTGGCGCTCTGCAGATTTTTTATTTTTAATTTTTAGACCAATATTTTATTTTGTATTTTTTTATGATTTAGTATCAAAAAATACATATAACCCTAAATTATTAGCCTTCTACCACCAATCCCTATTTTTTAATATTAAGATTAGTATTTTGAATTAATTAAGTGCCGTCCATTATTATTCTCTGTGCATCGATCGCAGCATTGACGTTTTACTTTGTCAGTACAACTGTCATGTTTATTATATTATCATACAAAATTTATTATTAATTTGGAATGCTATTACTACTAATCTTAGCTTTTTTTTGCAATTATAAAAATTGCTGGTGATTGTTCTCAGTTTTAGTTATTTAGTGACTTCATAAAAATCAATAGTACTCAATTGAGTCAGGAGTTTCTGCCAACGAACCACCAGGTAGCTACTAAACAACCCGTTTAAATCATTGCAAAAATTTTTCATACATTTATCAATTAGTATGTAATTATTAATACTATTATACTTAGTGCGCGCAATATGTTTGAGAACCATGTTAAATTATAAGTAGTAAATACGTGTTTTATGATTGTGATAGGTCAGTTAAATAATAAAAGACCAAATACATTATCAGTATACTGTTTTTCATCATAAAGTTCTTCAATTTGATCTATTTGTAGGTGTGATATACATTATACAGTGAACAATGCCACCAAGACGCCAAGGTATCAATTTGGGCCGTCGAACGGATGCAGCTACAAACAAGATAATGCAAATGTGCAGCATGATGCAATTGTGTGAATCACAACCACAAGAGACACGAGCTGAACGAAACCAATAACGACAATTATGGAAAAAAGACAAGCGTTCGTAGTAGACACACGCAGAGCAAATGGCCGAGAACGCCAATATGTACACCGGGTATTTACTTCCGATTTCTTCCTTCGTCTAGCATTCGAGTATGAGCCAGATATTGTATATTACACTCATTCGAAAGTGGAGATTGGTGTTATGGGTAAGGAATGTCAATATCGTCATGTGCTTAAATTCAAAAATGAGCCAGCCGGCATGTGTGGCGCGTCTGAAAAAGTGCAACTACCTACATTTGGTTTGTTTACATAAATTTGGATTCAAACCTGTTCCTAAAGTCCATTAGCACATTCAATTTATGCTTCAAAATGACATCATTCGGAGCAACAGAAATCGTAAATAATAGGGCAAATGGTCAACATTACAATTCAACTTTCAAAATCAAAGGCCAAGTGTATTAAAAAGTGGCCTCATTGCTGCCAATGCCCAACGAACCACATACATTTTTACAAATCTACTTCTTGGGCGGTGAGGACTCCAAACGCGCACTCGCCAATCGCGTCTATGCACGTTGCAGCTATAATAACCCTTGATTCACCTCATGCCAAGCGTAACGTTGGCGAGCTGGACGCCCTATTGAATGAGCATAATGAATTAATGAAATTCTTCAAATCACACATGCACACACAAAGCAGCAATCACGTTATTGTCATCAATCCTGATAAAAAACCAGCTGGAGAGCACATTCATAGATTCAATGCGCCTGTTGTTGACGACGTTGCTGGAATCATGATTGGAGACCGCACAGTTACGCGAGAAATAGTAGTTCGAAGAAGAAATCATAATCTTGACTTCATTGCTGATACACACCGTTTATACAACGCTCTCCAATATTCGCAGATTTTCTGGAAGGGCCAAGACGGATATTGCATAAACATTGAAAAACGCGATCCCGTCATTATTCAATTTGATTAATATTTGTTGCCTTTTGATTACTAAAACGTATTGTACTACGTACTTTTAGTGCTCAAGAGGTTGAAATTTTTGTCCGCGATCTGACTGCACTGGCAGAAACAAGCAACTTAATTCATTTTAAACATCATTATTTAATTTGAATTAATATTTTAAATGAATATATTATTACAGGAGCCGAAACAAACAAGAAAGTTAGCTTGATGGATTTTTATGCGTACTATATGATGATTCGACACGGTTAGGACAAGGGCAAACCCTTCAGGACGGACTGACAAAAAACATTGTACCCTCCTGTTCTTCGAGATTGACATTTTTTTTAATTATTATCATAATTTAAGATAAAAAATATGTATCGCTTTTATTAATTACTTTAAACTTTTAAGAGATTTAAGCTTTAAATATTATGCCGATTAAGTTAATGAATTACATTAAATTAAGAAAATGAATCGTTGGTGTTTTGTAATAAGATACCATCCCCACAAACTTACCATAAGTTAATTATTTTTATTTAACTACCAAAATATTCACTAGAAATATTGTATATGGCAAAACAGCGTTTGCCGGGTCAGCTAGTCTAACATATAAAAATCTCGTGTCACAGTGGTTGTTATCGAGCTCCTCCGAAACGGTTAAACCGATCTTTATGTTTTTTTTTTGTGTATATTTGATAGGTCTGAAAATAGGTCGTAGTCTATTTTTTATTTCCCTAGGTGATAAGGATGGCCCTCTCCAGATATTTATTTTTTCATTTTTAGACCAAATTTTTGTTTTTCACTTTTTTTATGACATGGCATCAAAAAATAATATATAATACTATAGTATATTTATAATAGTATAGAAATAATATATAATCTTAATGAAATTGGCCGCCAGACTAAAATTTGCTATTCGGGATATTATTACGTACTTTATGTACCACACGCCTTATTCCTCAGGAAAGTGACTGCAATATATAACGGTTGTAAATCTTGTTACTTTGCTCGTGAACACAGTAAACTGTACAATCATTAGCTTACGTTTTACCAGCATATGATTTTAATATATGTTTTGATATCGCAGCATGCAAGTTCACTTGCGGTGGACATCGGCAAAGCTATTGTGACTATTTTATATTTTACTAGTACTAGTATGTCTCGCGGTTCCACCCGCGTTTTAAAGACTGGAAACTAAATTCTTAGATTTTACGTACCGTGTGATGTTTCACAGACGGCTTGTAAAGGTTATTTGAGATATCTCAGAAATGAGATAGTTTACAGCAGTAAAAGGTTTACTATATCTTGACCCGAATAACCAGCTATCATTGTACCAAATTTCATCACAATCTGTCCAGTGCTTTTCTTGTGATGCGGTTACAGACAGACAAACAGACAGACAAAAATTCTAAAAACTATAGATTCTTATATTATGTATGTATAGATATATTCAAACTAATATGCAGGGCAAATAATATAATTGTCAATGTTACCTCTACGTACGTAATAAGGGTAAATGGCTGCCTTGGTGGTGTAGTAGCTAGCATGTACGGCTGCTACGGAGGTCCTGGGTTTCGTCCAGGTGGGGACAAGTTTATTTATTTAGTTTTTTATGTAGTTGGAAACTTGGTGGTGTTTCACCCCTGTACCTTGCCGAGTACTTAAGCTTAAATTTTCACTGGTCGTGTCGAGTTGTCTTTTTTACGCGTACACTTTTGATTTATAATATCTTTTGCGCCGATGGCTAGTCGCAATGAGAATGCTCACCATGTTTACTTTGAAGGGCATAAACGTCAAAATAGAGATAAATTTAGAGAATCGTTTTATTTATATAGAGATTATCGGATATATATACTTCTCATCAAAAAAATCGAAACACCTTGCAAGTTTATGTTTTGTAGTGATTATCACATTTTTTTGTATTATTTACGAATAAATATCAAACGTCGCTTAATAGTGAGTTTTATTAGGTTTTCAAATTCTAATGTTATTGTTCTAAATTCAAATTAAATTTTCATAGGTTTCGTGTTTTCTTTAATGAGTCATTTTTATTTTGTATGGAGAACGAAGGCAATGAATGAAAGAACACACGTAGGTGAAAAAAAAAACTGAAAAACTTTTAATAAATAACGTTTAATAACTAGTGTTCCCTCCTCGAGCTCTTATCACCGCTTCCATCCGGTTTTTCATCGATCGGATGAGAGTTACGATGACATGCTGTGGGATGTTGTCCCATTCTTCCTGAATGGCACTTTTCAGCTGGTCAAGTGAGTCTGGGGCAGGATTTCTCGCTCGGATTTGCCTCTCAAGTTGATCCCAGAGATGTTCAATTGGATTCATGTCCGAACTCCTTGCTGGCCATTCCATTATGGAGATACCAACTTCGGTAAGGTAATCACGTACGACGCTTGCGGTGTGGGCTCTGGCGTTATCGTGCATAAATGTGAACCTGTTGCCGATAAAGTGTGCGTAGGGCATCACGTGAGGCTCTAGGCACTGTTCCACGTACCGATGACACTTCAAAGCAGGTAGACGTGGCCCAGACACGAAGGTAAGTTCTGTATTACCGTCGGCGCTGATTCCTCCCCAAACCGTCCACGAACCACCACCATAACTGACCCTTTCTTTAATGCAGCATTGTGCAAAGCGTTCTCCATCTCTTCTGTAGACTTTGTTCCTTCCGTCGTTACCATAGAGCATGATTTTACATTCATCAGAGAAGAGAACTTTGCTCCATTGGAGGTATGACCAATTTAGGTGCTCGCGAGCAAAGTCAAGGCGCGCTCTTCGATGGCCTGCAGTTAATTTCGGTCCATTTGCTGGCTTGTGTGGTACCAGTCCACGTTCCTTCAACCTTCTTCTAATTGTAGAGTCACTTACAGCGACCCTTCGTACAACTTGAAGCTGCTGCTGCAGTTGAAATGCATTAAGGCGCCGGTTTCGTAAAGAAGTTGATACAATAAATCGATCATCTCTCTCAGAAGTGACCCGATTCCTGCCAGATCCAGATCGGCGCGTGAACATACCAGTCTCTCGATAGCGGTTGTAGACTCTATGAACAGATGACAGGCTTAGATGCAATGTTCGAGCCACAAAACGCTGACAAGTCCAGAATCCAGGAATGCCACCACTTGGGCGGCTTCTGTGGGCGAATTATCCATATGTTTTAGGAAATAAAACTTTTTTCAGACGTCTTAAAGCCACAGTAAACAAATTAAAAACAAAAACGTTAAAGATAAACGCAATTTTTTAGTTTTTAAACGTGAAATGTTCTGCAACTGTAGACGCACATTTGTCTCAAAATAGTGATTCATTTCATTTAGAGGATAAACAAATGAAATTTTTATTTCGAATTTTGAATTTTCGCTTACCATTGTAATGGCCAGATTGCCAGCTATACAATAATGTTTTTTTTTTCATGAAATGAAAACTCTTTTGTATTAAATTAGGTGTTTCAATTTTTTAACAAATTAAAACGAAGGTGTTTCGATTTTTTTGATGAGAAGTATATTTACTCCTTCAATATAAAATGGATGGTCAGATTGGTATAAATTAAAATACACGAATAGATTATTCTCTGGCGTTTGGCAGAAATATAGGCGAATGTGGCTTATAGGTCCATTGTGGTTTCTAGACCCAAATTCAAAGGAAGTCGTTTGTAGTGAACATATAAAAACATTTAAATTACATAATATAATGTATTGTATTCAGCACTTTTAACGTCTCACTTCTAGAAACGGGGCTCCCTTCAATACGAGGGGGATAAGGCCATAGGCCTATGAGGGTTGGCGGACTTCACAAGTCTTTTAACAACTTGCTAGGTTCTCTAAGACTTGCAGGTCTCTTCCTTCCAGGTAAGACAAGTGATAATCATGATAAAAAAGATTCGCACATGAAAATATCAGAGATGCGAGACCCAGATTTGAACCCATCTCTCGGTAATCCAAGCGAGCGCGTTACCACTGAGCTACCACTGCCTTTACCTTAAATACTGTAGTACTATAATTTTTACTACTGTTGGTTTTCTATAATTATAAATTCGAAAGTTAATTTGTGTGCTTGTGAACATATTTGTTGCTCATTCACGATTGAATTACTGGATAAATTTTGATGAAGCAAGGTCAAGTAACCAGTGTAATGCATAATATTGTACTTACATTATTGCGTCTGTGAGATTGAACAAAATAAAAGTGGATATAAACTTATTATTAGTTTTTAATTAAAAACCTCTTTATAATTGCTATGTTAATAATAAAATAGTTTTAAGTCTGAGCCGACTGGATAAATATTTAATGAACTTTATATTATATGAGTGCTGCTGCTGCATTCGTTGAAAATTAGTTCGGCCGATGTAAAAATGTTAAAGCTTGGATAAAGCAATTCATTATACTAATTAATAAGCCAGCTCCTTTTTCACTTAGTATTTCTACAACATTTTATTTATAAAACTCATGATATGGCTAGCGTATATTAAATTTTGAACATATGTGCAGTTTTACCCAAGGCAATCTAAATTCCGTAGTAAGTTTTTTTTCATGATTCATTCCCATATTTTTATAAAGAAACTAGCGATAGACACTTGCTTCACTTGAATTGGTATGTTAAAATATTTTGAGCGGAAACTTAACATTCAATTCAATTCTCTTGTTTAATGGCTTCAAAGCGTGCCAGTTGAGCCCAGATTACTTCGCCAATGTCACGTAGAATGGAGAAGACACGAAGGAGGTTGGTCGGTAAAAAATTAACATTTTCCTATAATAAAGTAAGTCATTCATTATATGAGTAATATCAGTTATCTGTCAGTGTCAATATCTGTCCACAGATTTGCGGAAAAAACAGAAATACAGTCAGACAATATGTACAAATTGAGCTATTTTTTGTAAGTACAGTATATATTATATACTGTATTTACACATGCATTTATTGAAAAGCTGTTATGTCCATCTCACAAACTGACATTATGAAACTTTTTTTCATTGTAGTGATATTAAGTTATCGGGTTTTCTAGATTTTCAACAAGAATTAAAATACCTTTAACAGTGTGTATTTAATATTACCTTTAAGATGGCAAAAATGCAGCCAGTGACAGTGAAAATTAATGAATCTCTCAGCACAATTTATAGCTGAATCTAAGGTGGTGAATTTTACAATATCTTGCACTAAGCATTTCATGAATTTTAATTAAAACCTTTTTTTGTGCCTTTTATGTTTTCGCTTAGAATAGAAATGAATCGCGTAAAAACTCGTAATGATAGTTGTATTTAAAATATCAAATATGCGCGTAAAAAAAGAAAGTATTAAATTAGTTACATCCATCTGTCTGTCTTAATGTCTCACATAAACTGTGGACTATTTTGTAGTCAAATTATAAAATATAAAAGAAATAGGTCTAAAGATGTAACTGAGAGATGAAAACGATAAAATATATAGCGATTGGGTATCCTTTTAAAAGACTTTTCTAATCGAGCCTATATTTAGATTTCTCAGTTTTATAAACATTGGTGGAATAAATTACAATAGAAAATGTTAAAAAATATTCAAACTATTTTTGTACATTGAATCAGACGATCGTTTAGAAATTCATATTTATATTAAGTCCTTTTGACCGTACTTTGATTATGGCAACTAATTTGGCCGAGATTAGAGAGATAAAATAAATTAGACTCGTACTCGTATAAATTAAAAGTAAAGGGCGGTACGTTATATAGAGAAAAACTGTCTATTATTTTCACTGCCTTAGTGGTGTAGTAGGTAGCATGTTCGGTCGTGCATCTGGAGGTCCTAGATTCGATATCCAGGCCCGAATCATGTTCAGTTATTATTTCTACTTAGTAAGCCTCAGCAACAGCTCGGAAGGGTTAAGAAGTTGGCGATATGCTTTTAGATTTTCTCTCACATTAATTAATCTATGCTCAACTTTGAAGCCTCTAAATCATGATTATTAGAAGTCATATAAAATAATTATAATTTGTTTGTATGTCTGTGTAGTGTATATCTCGTTTACATAATTATAATATTCTATATCTTTAACATCTGTACTATTATAAATGTGAATGTAAGTTTGTTTGTTACGCGTTCACGCGAAAACTACTTAACCGATCATCACGAAACTTTGAACACATATTCTTGGAGGTGTTAAAAGTAATATAGGATACTTTTTTTTTAGTGGGCTTAAAACCATGAACGCGGGCGAAGCCGCGGGTACTGCTGTACTATTATAATTAAAATTATCTTTATAGTAAAGTATTAGTAACAACTACAACTGAGAGAGTTAAGGGAAAAGATGCAATCAAAAGCCATCGCCGACTAAATCTTATCAATTCTTATATAATCCTTTATTTCAAGACCAAAAGGGACTGGAATAGAGGAAGTACGAGATAATTGAAAATCGTGACTCAATTATTCAGCTTTTGCTCAAAGATTTAACGTTGCTCGCTGAGTTGTATTGTAATACGACTGTTATGCAAAGGAAAATGAATATTTTTTAATAATATTTTCGTAGAACGCGAATATTTGACATTTTAATTAAAATTATCGTTTAGGATTTTTAAGGATGTATCCTTACTATTGTTATAAATTCAAAAGTAACTCTATCTGTCTGTCTGTTTCTCGCGCTTTCACGTAAAAACTACTGGACCGATTTGAAATTTGGTACACAGGTAGTCTAGAGCAAGGTAAAAAATACTTATAACCCTTACTTTTCTTCCTTCTGCCACGAATCAGTATTTTTTATAGTGGTTAGAGCGCGGGTGAAACCACGGGAACTCCTAGTTTAAATTTAAGTTGCGAATGCCTTACAACAAACATGGTCACGGGAAAAACTCTCAGATGAGACACAGGGAGCTAAACACTCAAAAAGATAGTTGTATTTTAAAAATACTTTGAATACATGAAATTAGCTATATTTTGTAAAAAAATTTCAAAACGTAGTATATTCAAAATTATGAGTCATTTTAATAGATAAAACAGAAATGATAATTTTTGGTCATTAAACAAATAAAATGTGCTTTATGATATAACTTATGGTAACTTATGGTATTTCTTTATTTGAGTTCGGAATGATTTAGTCATTTTACCGGAAATTGAGGTTTAACCCAGTGCTTAAGAAACTCGAGAGCTTACCTCAAAAGCTTCTAATTTTGATTGAAGTATAACAGATTCTGAGAAGAACGAGAAAGTGGGTTTTTCAATAACACAATATATTTCTTTATCTTATAAGGACATAATATACATATTACAAAACAATGTCCTCCACCGCGTCCGTCAGTCTGGCTGTCTGTCTGTTTGTTCGCGCAAAACTCAAAACTACTGCACCGCTTTTCATGCTGTTTTTACCAATGGAACGAGTGCTTCTCGAGTAATGTTTTAGTATATAATTTGTCAAGTATTTTAATTTATTTTGTATACATTGGCTAAAGTTCGCAAAAAATACGGACGCGAGAATAAAATGCAAGTGCTGCTTCAAGCGCCGCTTCGCTTGATGCAATCGCCGACCCTACCCCGCATCATCTTGCCTTCTGTTTGGCTAAGAGCTCGTACAAGAAGCGAAGATTTTTTTTCTAAATTCTGAAGAATTTTCAACGTCCTACCACCAATTCCTATTTTTTAATAGTGATTAGAACGCGGGCGAAGCCGCGGGTGTTGCTAGTATTTAATAATAGTATATGTATTGCCTCGCTATCATTTTCTTTCAAATATAGATTTCTTTCAGGGTTAAATGCAACTAAACTGGACCTCAAAGAAAAAGTGTCGGTTAAAAAATACCTCACCTAGCTATATGAAAAAATACTAAATTAATTTTAATTAAGGAATATTTCAA